>OX276396.1:4248214-5448214 GCA_946251805.1 Cybosia mesomella
TGAACAAACCTCTTCACTGCACCGCTAACCGTAGTGAACTGGTACACATGGGAAACCACCGTAAAAATCCTCTTGAAAAAAAGTTTTGTACAACAGTAATACATTTTGTCAGCTATGTTTTTAAAACAAACACGGAACACAACCTCAACCACCTATACAAAATGTTAACTTGGGTTTTTTTTTTAATATTTAGGACACGTCAATTTGACTTCACCTCGCCTGATGGTAAGCTGAAGGTAAAGTCTCAGGAAAGAGGGTCACCATTACATACACGTACCATGTTAATAATGGTGGCACTCAGCTTGACGGCCTCATCAGAAGAGGATTGTTGTCGCAGCACTGCGTGACACGCACCGGTCCCACTAGTGCTGCGACCAAAATCCCCCTGCCCGGCTATGCACTTGCTGACCCCTGAACGCAATCAAACCGAAATTGGATTACTATGGAGGGTTTTTCGCAATCGTGCACGGTGGTACCTTTTTTTTTTTTTTTTTTTTTTATTTTTATTTTTTTTTTTTTTTTTTTATCGTGCGGAAATCCCTTCGGATACCCCCCGCCGGCCAGCGGGGGCGGCTATGTCGGGCTTGCACCGACTAAAACCGCACGCCGTCTCGGGTCTTCAGACGCCGGGGTGTAAGGTTACCCATAGAGCATATCCCTCGCACCCCGGCTGACCCTGGGCCATCTCACCACCAACAGCATCGCTCATCCTGTCTCCTCTGAAAGCAGAGGAGTACGGAGAGCGATGTGTTCCCGCCACGTTGGCACGGTGGTACCTACCCGGCCGAATTTTGTGACAAATTTGTGTCATCAAATTTCTACCACCAGTAAATAAAATTCCCCCATTTGACTGCATATACAAGCACGCGAAACATTTTCTGAAGCCGCAGAAAGCAGGACGAGGTCGAGTGATATTGATACGCTCTAAAGACTTAAAAGAAGAGACTAACTTTTTATCCATACTTTGTTTTTTTATTACATAATACGCTATGGCCGCGTTAGTCATCGATTGAAAAATTCTCGAAATAGCCTAACATTAAATAGAATCAGACGTCGGGTCTTTCCGTCCACCCACATAAGAGAGCCCGTTCAATTAATGCCCTTGATTTTTGTATATAATTCTGTTTACATCACTGGAAACTTTGATAAACAACTACTATTTGACCTATTGTCGCTAAAGCGGTAGGCAGAGTATGTCTGATGCCATCCACAGTTCGTATATGACCAATGATACGCCTGGTAAGGGTTGGGCCACATCACTATGATAGGAAGTTGTTGCCGTGAAACAGTGGGCACTGCTAGCCAATATCGCCGTGTTGCCAGCCACACTGTAACGGATGACCAATGGGGCCACAGTTGATGATCTATTCACAAATTGTTTGTACAGACTTGCAATTCTTGTAGTGCAGAAAAATATAACTAACACTGTTAACACATAGGGACGGTATTAACGCATCAAGCCTTGGATGCAACCAGGTACATGCTAAGATGATGTCAACAGAGGCGGTATTATCATTGTCGTGATGCCAACGTGACGACACTGACGATACGGCACCGCCACGTGAACCGGCACCCCGCACGATGTCATAGCTAGATCGTTTAATTTTATATTTTAGGAAAACACTGTATACATGTTCATATACAATACTTTCGCTGAACAATTTGTGGCTGTAGGCTGTGACTTGACTAAAAGGAATTGAAATCTTAAACGAAACTCATTTCATGATACAATCATTTTTCTATATGAGGACGTTAACACGTTTAGCCTACGCATATCTTGCAAGGATCTAAATTACAACACGTATGTTGTTTACATTCTAAACTCAGATAGGACTCATGTACTACTTGATTCCCTGCCTTTCTATGTTGTGCAATAGATTAAAAATGGATATTTTTTTCTGAAACCACGGCACTTACAACTGCTAGACTGCAACTAACTGCTTACACATTGCACTGCACATACAGACTCTGTGCTGCTACTCACAATTACCTAATAGAAAAGATTGAGCATTGATGAGTCGCGCAATAAATGATCACTATGTTTGCTCAATAACTTTGTGTTAAGATGATGCCCACGTTCACAGTAACGTACGTGTATGTATACTATAGTATACCTCGAGGCTGAAATCTTGAATAAACGTCAAAAAGTTGGCGCATGTGGCCAACCAAAAGTCAATAAAAAAACTGATCAACCAATAACGTGAGCTCTTAGAGCCCGTGATGAGTTTTATATATCTATGATTAGGTCTTTGGCGCCCCGCGCTTAACACCAAAGAGACCTACAAACTCGTAACGGCGCATCTGGAGTACATATTGTAGATTTTTGCCTCTATCTTTAGTAGTGTACATACGTAACATGCAGTTCGGCAACTAACTGTTGATCTATTAATGTTCCAGAGCCTGGGGTGTGCGTGATGCGCGCGCCAGGGTCGGTGGGCGTGGGCGCAGCTGGCGTGGCGCGCTGGGCTCACTCCGCGCCCGCGCCGCACACCGACTACGCGCGCCACATCGCGCCCCTGCACCCGCACCCCGTGTTCCTGCACGACGACCAGATCAACAACCGGATTGCGATATGGTAAGTGTTTGGTTATGACGACATTGAGGATAGCTTCGAGAGTCCCGGATAATTGTGACGCTTGTCACAATATGTCTTGTAGGTGCGGTGTTTTGAGGGTCCCACCAAAATCTGCAGGGTCCTAGCTCACCTAACCTGCAAGCTGGTACACTAGACGGTACTTTTTTTTGTTTCGTCAGGGGAAATGTCCTACGGCATACCGCGCGACGCGGGGAAGCCGCACGGTTATGTGTGGCTCTCACACACTAAAACCCCTGCGGTGAACCATACTCTGCGCCTTGTCGGGGGGCCTGAAACTATACAAGAATACTTCCATGGTGACCCCCCCTAGCGCGTGCCAGCAGTGTGTCACCTTCGCACACATGGACGTCGCCTCTTCGCGGGTGGCTAGAACGGCGGGTGGAGGACTACACTAGACAGTACTGATTCAGGCTCTGACAGAATGCAATCGGGAACTAAGCTAAGATAATGGTGATTAATAATCCATATAGTAGGTACATGTAGGTAGGTTGCATGCAGTCCAAAAATTAAATTAAATGTTGCGATAATAAACTTTCGATCTTTTGCTCACAAAAGTTCCATTATTTGACTGTTCTCTTAGCAATTATTAGGCCTGTATTTTATGGCCATTGACATATTCTGGGCACGTGTGCCAAGGGATCCAACGATAAATCTTTACACCTGGATAGGTATAATAGGATAATGTTTTGGAGTCACACACTACGTAATTTTTCGCCTTAACGGTTATTTTGACTTTCCAAGTAGCATTACAAACTGTATAAAAGCTTTATTATAAAGCTTCGTATTGAGCTGATTAATTGATGTTGAAAATACTTACGTGCTGCTTGAGTTTGTTGTCGAGATCCAGAAGATTGTTTATTATTAATGTTCTGGTTTAGTTTTTATTTCTGATGTAAAAATGTTTTAGTAATAATATATTTTGTAAGTATAATATGGGTTTGAAAAACCGCTTGACCGATTACCTGTAAAGTTGGGTACAACTATACTTCGTTCCATCACAGTCGTTTGTAAACCCAGCAACAATATAACGTAATAATACCATCATCATTTCGTTCCAAAATCGTAACCAACCTTTCCACTTTGTACATTCCAGGCAAGGAGACATAACAACATTAGAAGCCGACGCCATCGTGAACACAACAGACGAGACCCTGACTGAGAGCAATGCTGTCAACGAGCGCATACTGCAGGTGGCTGGGCCCGAGCTCAAGGAAGAAATCATTACTAGGGGATATGGTAATTCTATTTTCTAATTTTTTAAAAGCGGCGATAGCCCAGTCGCGTACGTAACGGACTGCCGAGCCGAGGTCTCGAGTTCGATTCCCAGGCGCCCCGGGCACACACCTCTGACTTTACGTAGTTATGTGTATATTAAAAAATGTTAATTATCGCTCGCTTAGTAATGTGCCCGGTAGATGGAAATAGGCTCGCCTCCTGTTACATTGGGACCTAAACATAACTGGCGAATCGTGAGTGTGTAATACACCTCTGCCTACCTCTTCGGGGATACAGGCGTGAAGTTATGTTATGTATTCCTATGTCGATGCCGGGTTGGGCGGTATTACACACCCACGATTCACCAGTGATGTTAAGATTTCAATGTAAAATGGGGCGAGCCTATTGCCATCTACCGGGCACATTATTAAGCGAGTGATAATTAACATTTATATAAGCACACATAACTACGAAAAGTCAGAGGTATGTGCCTAGTATAAAAATTAAATCTCGAAATCTCGATTGTATAATTAGGTAAATGTAAAATGCCCTTAAAAGCATCTTCAGTTTACCGGCCACTAGAGAAATCTCTTATTGACTCTTATTTTTGGAACGGCAAATAATTATTTATATACTATACTGTTAATTTTTTGGTGTACAATAAAGATTAATCCATCTAAGCATCTATCTATTACTGTTATAAAAGTAGCACTTTTATTTGTTCCCAGAATGTCGCACAGGAGACGTAGTAGTGACGCCGGGGTTCGGCCTGCGGTGCCGGCACGTCATCCACACGGTGAGCCCCAAGTACGTGGCCAAGTACCACAGCGCCGCCGAGACCTCGCTACACAACTGTTACAGGTGGGCGTACCTACTGCTACACTGCATTACACAAAGGGTTGCCAGGTCGCCAAACCTAATAGCCGGACAGACCAGCCAGTTTGGCCGGACATTTGGGTAGAAAGGCTTTATGCCTCAGTATTAATAGGTACGACAAAATAATTGGATGTAAAATCAAGCTTTTTTTATTATTGTCATAAATCTTGTTAATGTTAAGGACCGTGGTTCGTAACAGACTATGACCTGATAAGGTTCCCAATAGACTGCCACTACTTCGCGGTCGCCTTCAGTGGACTGTATTTCACGGATGTTGAGTCGAAGAATGAAACACTTGGATGGGTGGACTTCATTGACGTCAGTGAGGCATCGGATGTACTTGGCCCAGCACTACTCTTGATCTACTACTTCCTGTTGAGCTTCCTAGTTCCTTGAGAGACTCTTGTTGTCTACTTGTTGCCCATTGCCCAATGTCCATGTCCATAACCCAATGCCCATAATTTCCTACCAAATGGTCCCTGCTTTTATAGTCTTTTGTAGTGCTGGCCCGCGATCCAAATTACCTCACCTCCGCATTTCCATTTATTTACAGAACTCATGTTATACATATTAATCACATAGCATATATGTACATTGGTAGCAATAAGAGTTGCACGACGATAGGTACTTACATCTGTACCGTGCGACGTCGGGCTACTGAATGACGGGCGGATTGACCCCTCAGACTTATATATGGGCCCTGCCTCCCGCGAGCTACTATATAATAAAATGGCACCAGCCGGGGGAGCGCATATTCGCTTCTTACGGCGTGGGAGGCAGTCGCGGGGTGTAATTAAACTTACATACTAGTATACAAAGTCGTATTTCCTATTTATACGAAGTTATGTTAGATTCTGAGTAATGCATTTACGTAATTATATTTGCAATTATGCTTTTCGGGGAATGTACTTTCTTTATTAAATTTGGCTCTAACATACTTAATTACTCAGAAAACTAACTCCTAACAGTAGTAAGCTATTTACCTTAGCTTAATATCAAAGTAATTACATAATTACGTTTTTAATTTACGTAAACCTAACATTTTCACAATTTATTCATTATATTCACGCTTACTAATCTACATGTCACTGGCACACGTGTCTATAGTCTATTTGTGTCGTGCACAGTTAAATTCTAATGAAATAATAAATAAAATCGAATGTCAAATCAGTCTTAAGTAGTCGGGGTGCGAGGGATATGCTCTATGGGCAACCTTACACCCCGGCGTCTGTAGACCCGAGACGGCGTGCGGTTTTAGTCGGTTCAAGCCCGACATAACCGCCCCCGCTGGCACGCGGGGGGGTATCCGAAGGGATTTCCGCACGATAAAAAAAAAGGTACTTTATTATTAATCAGTCAAAATTAAATTCTAGATACTTAAATATTTATCAACATTTTTAAATTCTTCTTAAATACTAATGAAATACTACTCGGCCACGCTCGGCGCTCACTCGTTTGCGAATTGTAAAAAGCCGGACAAGCCGGAAACCGTTTATTTTGGCCGGACACGCAATCAAAAAGCCTACCTATGTCCGGCTTTATCCGGACGCCTGGCAACCCTAAGTACACATAAGTTTAACACCAAAACGATTTAAAAAAATACGCGTACGCAGAGAGCAGACACAGAGAGGAGGTTGTCTAAGTGACTGCCTGTGATTCCTAACTAGATCCTGACGTCGTGACAGTGGCGCGGCCTTAGTGTGTTGTAGACGTTCGTCCTGACTACAGCTATTTTAGCTCGTGTCTCCAAATATAAGTATACTCGATGCTAGATGGTGACCCTCTGAGTATGTACTATTTGTAGGGTTCCGTTGCCAAATGACAAAAAACGGAACCCTTATAGATTCGTCATGTCTGTCAGTCTGTCCGTCCGTATGTCACAGTCCCTTTTTGCGAAACTATAAGAACTATGCTGTTGAACTTGGTAAGTAGATGTATTCTGTGAACCGCATTAAGATTTTCACACAAAAATAGAAAAAAACATCAAATTTTGGGGGTTCCCCATACTTAGAACTGAAATTTAAAAAAAAAATCATCAAATCTATACGGTGTGTAGTATCTATGGATAGGATAGGCGCGAGAGACACTTCCAAAGTGGTAAAATGTGCCGCCCCCCTCCCCTGTAACTTCTAAAATAAGAGAATGATAAAACAAAAAAATATATATGATGTACATTACCATACCGAAAATTTGTTTGGACGGTACTAGATATCGTTCAAACCAATTTTTAATCCAAGTAGTTTTTTTTAAGACGTCATAAATCGTAAACCGCAATTTACCTTTCATTCAATCAACCCAAATATAAAAAATAAAAAAAAGCATTATTATCTTACTTGCTGCTACATGGAACCCTTTATGGGCGAGTCCGACTCGTACTTGGCCGTTTTATTTTCGTGCGGAAATCCCCTCGGATCCCGCCGGCCCGCGGGGGTGATTATGTCAGGCTTGAACCGACTAAAACCGCACGCCGTCTTGGGTCTACAGACGCCGGGGTGTAAGGTTGCCCATAGAGCATAACCCTCGCACCCCGACTCTGAGTATGTACCGGTTATACTTAGTGACATGTAGAATGAGGTAGTTATACCATGTAGTATCATCGGCATAGAGTGAAGTGAGTAATTTTGCTAGTGATCGGTAGATGGAAAATAAAGAAGTGAACGGGATTAAGCCTCTCTTCATCACACTCTCACTCCCGCAAAGTGTCACGCGTTTTTTTATAGGGAAATTGAATTACAATACGTCCTCTCTGTGTTTGCTCTGTACGCGTACGAAATCCACCTTATAATATTTCTTTTCTTTTCTTTAAAAAGAATATTAGTAACCGAAATTACTAATATTCCCCCTAAACCCTCCAGCTAAGCTAAATTGCTTGTATTTGAAGTGGGTTCACGTTGGTAGTGTATTGGCCAGGATTCGAACCCGGGACCTCTCGATAGTAAGGTCGATTCCTTAACCACTAAGCTATCGACGTTTGAGTATGTGAACCTGATGTGCTCAAGTAATGTATTTCCGGCCCTACCAAGATCTTCGGGGCTTAAGTCAACCATTTTTTTTCTGTGCGAAAATCCCTTTAGCCAAAGAAACCCCCCCCCCCCCTTCCGGCACAGGTTTTTCTTTCGGGGTCAGATGGCAGTCGCTCTCGTAATAGCCAATATAGCAAGCAACAATGGTTACAAAGAGTAAGAAAGCGGATCTCGGGCCTGAATGTGGAAGCTTAAGATGTAACCGGGGTAACGCGCTAACATAAAGAAGATGTGCTCGAGTATATTTGAGTTTCTGGACTGTCTAATGTACGTGTCTCTTTATAAAGGGCACGGATATGGCAGGAGCACTCAACAGGGTTCAATGTATCCCTTATGTTAACTAACGAGTATGCGGCGATGCCCCTGCGTGGGTTCCCCTGCCACAAAGTACATGGGCTCGTGTCACGGCATCATCATACGTCAATCTCGGTCTTGATTCGGCTTATCTTGGCTTTCACGGGAGCGACTGCCGTCTGTGTCCCCCCCTCCCTAAACCTGTGAAGAAAGCCAGCGCCAGAGCCTGGTCCGTCAAACAACAGGGGTACTAGCTTACAGGTGAGGTTGGCTTAGGCGGCTGATGTTATTGGGGCCGGAACAGTTCTGGTAGTTTCGTTTGAATGAGACTTGTTGCGTGGCGCCGCAGGAACGCGCTGTGCAAGGCGCACGAGCTGGGCGCGCGCGCGCTTGCGCTGTGCGCCGTCAGCGCGCCGCACCGGAACTTCCCGCCCGACCTCGCCGCGCACGTGGCGCTGCGTGAGTACACACACACACACACCCCACACATACATACACCCTCCACCCTCCACCCACACATACACCCTCCACCCACACACACATACACCCTCCACCCACACACACATTCATACTCCACCCACACACACATTAACCCTCCACCCACACACACATACACCCTCCACCCACACACACATACACCCTCCACCCACACACACATTCATACTCCACCCACACACACATTAACCCTCCACCCACACACACATACACCCTCCACCCACACACACATACACCCTCCACCCACACACCCCACACATACATACACCCTCCACCCTCCACCCACACATACACCCTCCACCCACACACCCCACACATACATACACCCTCCACCCACACATACACCCTCCACCCACACACACATACACCCTCCACCCACACACACATTCATCCTCCACCCACCCACACACATTAACCCTCCACCCACACACACATACACCCTCCACCCACACACACATACATCCTCCACCCACACACACATACACCCTCCACCCACACACACATACACCCTCCACCCCATTGCCCACACAACCGCACCATGATTCACCATCAAATAAGATCAGCAGACAATAGTTAATTTCACGTATCCAGCGCGAAAACGTTGCCTTGCCTACTTGTGAGTTTTTAGGTAGCAAAAATTCTGTTCTATTCTATTTGTGTCCCTAGCCCTCTCCCCCTTGTGGGGCGGCTCTACTATAATGCATTACGCCGCCGAGGTGGCCGACGACACACGTGACGGCTTCGTCGCGGGCCCTGGTCCGTTCCTCGTGTTCGAGCCTGCTTCTAATCTTGTGCCAGGCGTGCGCAAAGTCTCTCAACCGACGGAAGTTCGTCTCCGAACTGACGAGATCGCAGTAGTATGCAGGCCCCTCTCCCTCCCGGGTGATTCCATTCATCATCTTGGCCCTAAGATCCTCGTAAAGGGGACATCGCCACAGAATGTGGTCCCTACATTCGTCTTCTTCCCCACAGTAGCAGAGGTTATCCTCGCATAACTTCATCTCACTCAGCCGTTTCTTAAAACTTCCATGGCCACTCAGAATCTGGGAAACTTGGTAGTTCGGCTCGATCCAGGTTGCCCTGAGTCGAGCCAGCACGTCCGGGAAAAAACAGAAGAGTTCCCTACCCTTGTCCTCACCTGCCCATCTCTGTTGCCAGGAGGCAACAGTCTCCATCGAAATTTGTTTCCTCCCTGTCCTGAACTCGTCCCGGTTGAGGTGTCGGATGTCATCAATTCTGCCAGCCCGGGCGACCTCGAGGTCGGCGGGCAGTACCCCTGCCAGCACCGGCAAGGCTGCGGTGCTAGCCGATCGGTAGGCCTTGGTTAATAAGATCAATGCCGGCCGTTGCGTTCGCAATAACGTGCTCTTCACCGTGTACGTGGTCGTGCGCCTCCACCAACACCCCGCCGCGTACGTAACCGTCGCGACGTAGGTACCTTGGTACAGGACCCTAAGGGCCCTGTGTCGGACACCCCAGGATGAGGCAGAGACACGCGACATTTTCCCGAATGCAGCTGCGGCACGCTCGCCTATGGATCGGGCGTGTTCCCCGAAACCCTGGCCCGCATCGACAACCACACCCAGCACTTTGGTTGACCGCACTCCCTTGACTGCGATACCATTAAGCCGAATCACGGGTGGGCGGCCGGGCAGCTTCCCTTTCAAGGTCATTGAAAATGACTTGCCGGGGGAGAAACCCAGCCTGTTACGTGCACCCCACTCCGTTATTAATGCCATGGCGCACGAGGCCGAAGCCTCAATGCCGGCCCGAGAATTCGACTCAATGAGTACCGTTACGTCATTAGCGTATGCAACGAGTTGTACTCCGTATGGATATGGCAGGCGAAACAGGTCATCCATAAGGAGGTTCCACAGTGAGGGTCCCAACACTGAGCCCTGCGGGCATCCCATGATTGATGTTTTCCACACGACCTCACTGCCGACAAAGAACCCTACTCGCCGGTTTGCAAAGTAGGTCACCAGCCTACTATATATGTTCGGTGGACATCCGCCGTTCTTTGCCTTCAGCAGGATCATGGGCCACCACGCATTATCGAAAGCACCCGAAATGTCCAAGAACACTGCCTGGACATATTTTGCCGGACTTGTGGCAACTGTGTCCTGAAGGGCTCGCAGTGCCGTTAAGGTGGAGCGACCCCGGGTGAACCCGTGCTGGCACAACGATAGGTTGCGCGAGATGTTGGGAGCGCATTGAAGCATGACCCGCTCCAAGACTGCCCAGGACCGAGAGTAGTGTGACGGGTCGGTACGCTTTAGGATCGGTCAGCGGCCTGTCATTGTCTTTCGGAATAACAATGAGCTTCCCGTCCTTCCACGCATCGGGAAATATACCCTCTTCGACGCAGAGGCCAAATAAACGCGTTAGCTCGGAGTCATATGCGAGCCACACATGTTTTACTATGCGGGCCGTAATCCCATCCGTCCCCGGAGCAGTGTTGGGTAAGTCCCGGACTATCTTCCCCAGTACCTCTCTAGATGGAGGGAGATAGGCCTATGACAGGCCGAGTCGAGCGACGCGTCACCATCGGGGCATAGGGCCCCGATCAAAGCGCTCATGGCGGCGCGCGCGTCCCCGGCGTATCCTTCCGCGAACTTTACGCCATTGATGACGTTTGGCGGCGGTCTAGCTCTACCGCTAGCCGCCCGTTATGCCAGACCCAAAGGGTCTTGGTTCCCGGAATTCGCCAGCTCCCGGAAGAAGTCGGTCTGCGCCTTCTCCATCATAGCCTTGTATCTGCTACGACATACGTTATAATCAGCTTTCGCACTATCTACATTCGTCCCCGTACCTTTCTTTTTATTCGTCTGCCAAACCTTCCTCGCCTTGTTCGTCCTTTTGAGCATGGAATCCAGTGCTGGAGACCACCATTCATATCCCGATGCTCTTCTCCTTTTGCCGCCCGTACCAAGACATTCAATCACCGTTCGCACTATAAGATTTGTGAAAGCCTTACTTACCTCGTGCGCCGACTTTCGCCAATTCATTCCACCCACCCGTTCGTGGATCAGGTCCCGGAACCGTTCCCAGTTCACACCGCGATCCCGAAACGTCAGAGGCTCCTCCGTCGGTTCCGCCCCAGAGGCAGGCCCCGCGTGCACCAAGTACCCCGAACGTAATCATGCGGTGATCACTCTCGCAAGTGTGGTCCCTGACGGTCCAGTTGGCTATGCGGACCCCACCCCTGGACAGGGTGAGGTCAATGTTGGATTCCCCGTTGTCTGTCGAGAAGGTCGAATGGCTGTCCCGGGCGGTTCCAGACAACGAGGTTGTGGCCAGCTATGAAGTCCTCCATCAGCTGTCGTTTCCGAGTGACTTCGTGGCCCCTTCCGAGGTAGTTGCGCTCCGGGCAGTGCCACACTGGCGTGTGGGCATTGGTGTCAGCGCCTATCAGCACGCTGTGGCCTCGGAGTGTGTTCTGAACTGAATCCAGCTGTGTGAGGTGCGTGGCAATGTCATCCGCGTACTGGAAGTCGGCGCTGACGAAGTACAGGTCCGGGTGTACATGGCACACGGTGCAGTGATCGGTGCACAGGTGGCGGAGGACCGTAATTGGGATATCCGGGCGCAGGGTGAGGATGCCGCATTTTGGAGTGCCAGTTGGGCTAATAAAGTGAACCCCGCGTGGCGCGGTGACGCCGGACTGGGCCTGGGAGTATGGTTATTGCACAAGAACCATATCCAGACCCAGCTCTCTCGTAATGGCGGGCAGCTCATACGTGGCTACGGCCTTCCCCTGTAGGTTTATCTGGCCCACCTTTATTGTAGTGGGTTTGTTAACCATAATTGATCGATGAAAGGCTGCGCTCCTCTGCGTGATTTCGCGCTGGGCAGTCCCTGCTGTTCGTCCTATGGTCTGTGGCTTGACCCTTCCTGCCCAGCTTCCTGCACGTTGCGCAGCAGGTGAGCGCAGCCTGACACGCCTGAGCGCCGCCGAGCACTCGCCTACCCACATTTTTCTGTTGTTTCTTCTTGTCCTGCTAAATAAAAGTTTCAGGTCCTGGGAGTCCGGCCCTTCTGTGAGGTTCTGTTCACGGAGGTGAGACAGAACCTCGTCCGGCTTTAGGTCGGCGTCCACACCAACTAATGATATTAGTGGCTTGCGCTCCCGTGGCTCAGCGGTTCTCATTGTGGCCGGTATGGCGGCTTTCGGTGCCTGGGCATATTTTGAGCTGGTTGTCTCTACTAATAGACCAGCACTACCTATTTTGCGGACACCATGAACTTTGATTCCGAGTCCAGCTGGGTTAACCGCGGTTTGCAGGGCCTTTTTAGTGTCGTCCGCCGTTTTGAGGATCTCCCTTTGGTCTTCCGCCGGGTAGACCGCAACGAACGGGCCCATCTGCCTGGGGATTGGGGCAGGAGCGGCATCCTTCCCCAGTTTCATTGCGTTCGCGTAGCTCCTGGTTACGCATGCTGGTTCCTGTGGTGTTTGCGGACCTGCCCGCGGCTGTGTCTTCAGGTGCATCTCTGCTACTGGAGCCCGCTGCTCAGCCACCATGGCGCGTTGCTCAAAATCGAAACGAAATTTATATAGACGAAATTTATAATAGTTCTCAAACAACGTGACGCGGTAGTGGCTGGCGGGCGAGCTGCACCGTGCACTCCCCACAATGACTATCTAGGCTAACCATGGAGCATGTTGTTCGGAATTAGAATCACTTTTACTCACGTTGGCAGCAAAACGCGATTTTTCTACAAATTTTTACGCTGCAAACTTAATTTATTGCGATATACAGGTACGATCCGGCGGCACCTGGAACAGTATCGGCTACCGGCGCTGGTGGTGCTGTGCGCGGGATGCGGCGCGGACGCAGCTCTACTGGGGGCGCTGGCGCCGCTGTACTTCCCACGGGACGCGCACGAGGCCGACGCGGCGCGCTGGCGCCTGCCCGCCGAGCCCGCCTACCACGACCGGCGCATACGCATCATACACAACCCGCACGAGCACAGCTCCGACACAGGTACGCGCCGCTGTACTGCCCGCCGAGCCCGCCTACCACGACCGGCGCATACGCATCATACACAACCCGCACGAGCACAGCTCCGACACAGGTACGCGCCGCTGTACTGCCCGCCGAGCCCGCCTACCACGACCGGCGCATACGCATCATACACAACCCGCACGAGCACAGCTCCGACACAGGTACGCGCCGCTGTACTGCCCGCCGAGCCCGCCTACCACGACCGGCGCATACGCATCATACACAACCCGCACGAGCACAGCTCCGACACAGGTACGCGCCGCTGTACTGCCCGCCGAGCCCGCCTACCACGACCGGCGCATACGCATCATACACAACCCGCACGAGCACAGCTCCGACACAGGTACGCGCCGCTGTACTGCCCGCCGAGCCCGCCTACCACGACCGGCGCATACGCATCATACACAACCCGCACGAGCACAGCTCCGACACAGGTACGCGCCGCTGTACTGCCCGCCGAGCCCGCCTACCACGACCGGCGCATACGCATCATACACAACCCGCACGAGCACAGCTCCGACACAGGTACGCGCCGCTGTACTGCCCGCCGAGCCCGCCTACCACGACCGGCGCATACGCATCATACACAACCCGCACGAGCACAGCTCCGACACAGGTACGCGCCGCTGTACTGCCCCCCGAGCCGGCGTACCGCGACCGGCGCATGCGCATCATACACAACCCGCACGAGCACAGCTCCGACACAGGTACGCGCCGCTGTACTGCCCTCCGAGCCCGCCTATCGCGACCGGCGCATACGCATCATACACAACCCGCACGAGCACAGCTCCGACACAGGTACGCGCCGCTGTACTGCCCTCCGAGCCCGCCTATCGCGACCGGCGCATACGCATCATACACAACCCGCACGAGCACAGCTCCGACACAGGTACGCGCCGCTGTACTGCCCTCCGAGCCCGCCTATCGCGACCGGCGCATACGCATCATACACAACCCGCACGAGCACAGCTCCGACACAGGTACGCGCCGCTGTACTGCCCCCCGAGCCGGCGTACCGCGACCGGCGCATGCGCATCATACACAACCCGCACGAGCACAGCTCCGACACAGGTACGCGCCGCTGTACTGCCCTCCGAGCCCGCCTATCGCGACCGGCGCATACGCATCATACACAACCCGCACGAGCACAGCTCCGACACAGGTACGCGCCGCTGTACTGCCCGCCGAGCCGGCGTACCGCGACCGGCGCATGCGCATCATACACAACCCGCACGAGCACAGCTCCGACACAGGTACGCGCCGCTGTACTGCCCCCCGAGCCGGCGTACCGCGACCGGCGCATGCGCATCATACACAACCCGCACGAGCACAGCTCCGACACAGGTACGCGCTGCTGTACTGCCCGCTGAGCCCAGATCACCCAGGTACTCTAGACTAAGATAGTTGAGTAACACTGAAGTGGTTATATAAACGTCGCTGTTTCATACAAGTAGCGTGTATAGAAGGTCTACCCCATATTGGCTTTCGATAAATTAGTTATGATTTATGACGCTTAAAAGGTAAAAATAAATAAAATATTAACAAGCCAATTCTAATTACTTGACAAATATAGGGTAGGTATTACGAGTAGGTGTATATTTTTATCAAACAATCAAAATTTGTTATGTTTTTAAAGATCTGTTACCCTCAGTAGGCGACTTTAGATGGTTATCGTAGAACCATATCATAGTACACGACATTGCTCCACTGTTCATTATCGATTAGTAAATCGTTCTGAAACATTAGCACTGATTCATACATAGATAATATAAATAATCATTATATTCACTGATAACGGACCAATGACAATTCCTACGTCTATATATATATTTCATTTTTCTCCTTACATCTTTTTCCTTTAATCTTAAGGAAGTTTATAAGGACCATGATTGGACCTGTAGCATGTACGAAAACAATTATGAAATTGAAAGTAGTGAAAGGCGTTTATTAGGATCGTAGCAAGTGGAAAGATGTTGTCTCTGCCTACCCCAATGGGAAAGAGGCGTGTATGCATGATCAGACCTGCCATAGTTATGTTGGACCTTAAAAGCGACGGGTTAACGACGAATAAACTACGATTGTTAAAGTGAATGTGTGCATGAAGAGAAGGGATTGAAGAAGGAATTACTGTATTGAGCCCAAACTCCTTTCCCATCCCCTCCCAAACTCCTTTCCCATCCCCTTTCCTTTACAGGGTCGGCAGCGCGAGGGTGACGCCACTGGTGTTGCACACGTCCATAGGCCGCGGTAACCGCTTCCCATCAGGTGGCCGTGTGCTTGTCTGCCACCTTAGTGGTATAAAAAAAAATTGAAGTAAACTTAAAAGCTGCGCCAGTAAATACAAATTCGTGAACCGAGCGGCTTTCATTATATATCTTTGAGTATTTAACACGGGAGATGCTTTGCGCACACGTTCCGTTCTCGGCAAGACTACTTTCTCACCGACCAACTAGTATGCACAACTGGTTGTGCAGTCAGAAATGCTAATTGAACATACTTCCCCATGGCACAGCCAGTTGTGCAATTTTCTATTCCAACGGGCCGCCGTTGGAAAAAACAATAGACCCACTTTTATTATGTCCAATGGCGTCTCCGTCGGCCATTTCATTTCATCCATTTCTCCAGAAGGCAAATTCTCGTAATAAAAAGATGTTCAAACTTCAGTCTCAATCTAGTCTCGATCTCCCAAATTTCAAAAAAGGTGTTCTCGTAACAAAATTATGTTGAAAATATTGAAAATTTTGTCATGAGAATAACTGAGTTCCGTACCTCAAAAGGTAAAAAAAGATCACTATTTTGTCCGTCTATCCATGTGTCACTACCGTTTCACAAAGGAGTGGGTGGACATAGCAAGTTGAAATTTACACCAGATACCCTATTAGGTATATAAAAATCAAGGTCCTGAGTCAACATGATAAAAAGATATGGGCATAGATAAATTTTTGCGAAAACGTGTAGGTACTAAAATTTGCTTTACTTTTAACTTTCAGTTTTCGGATTTTTTTCTTTACTTGTGCTGTAAGACTTTGCTTTTAATCAAAATAGACAATTCTAGGTCAACCGGAAGTACCCTTAAGTTTTGGGTCGGAAACCAATTACCGATACCGGGCAGCCTATTACGTTGGGACCTCAACATAACTGGCGAATCGTGGGTGTGTAATACACCTCTACCTACCCCTTCAGTGGTACAGGCGTGAAGTTATGTTTTATTTATATTTGGTCGCGTCAATTTCATCCTACTTTGCCTACTGTAATTTTGAATGAATGAGGTAAATGCAGTTTTTTTTATAATTAAATACTAGGTATCTAGTAGTAAAGTGGACAACACGGCTAGAGGCTCGTCCCGTTTTCATAATCCTCCGAAATGACACTAGACCCAGAAATCGAACCCGGGGCTCGCACGGTCGCATGCAAACATTCAAGCTAACCAAAGAGTCTGTTTCCGTTAAATACAAAGACTACCAGAATGTATTTCTGTCTCTCTTTCTCGGTCATTCATTGTACAAAATATGTCCTTCCGACAAAGGATATTATACTTCTCATCAATCGATTAAAATATGTTTATCACAAAAAGGATACTATGGATCCATACCGTATCACAAAATCGAAAAAGCAATCTAATATACACCTCCTAATCAAGGCAATAAGGGTCAAATCAGTGTAAATATTATAGTTGTTAAAGGCTGTCACTGATCCCACAGCAAGCTTATCACAGATAAAACAAACCATATAAATAGGTTATCGTTGTATTGACGCATTTAGTCTATCGTCTATTTATCATTTGTGGTTCCGTTTCGATTGTTATAGTGAGTGCTCCGTTAAAAACTGTGCAAATTATGGAAGTGCAGAAAAATATCAAAGTTATGGAGTTGAAGGCTAGGCCAACTGGTGAGTTTGTGAATAAAATTGTTAAATGTCTAGAAAGTGAATTTTAGTTGAGGAAGTGACGTAATGTGTGTTAAAACTTCTGAACTCATCATCGTCATCTCAGCGTTGTTGCATCCGATTACTTCGGAGTCCAGTGTTCATTTACTCTTTCTCTTCCTTTTGGGTCGGTTCCCTGGGGTTATCCTTTCGAGGGTTTACCCGGGGTGCCAGGCAATGGACACTTGGGGAGGACACCGTGTGGTTTTAGTTGGCCCGATTCCGACACGCCCATCCCATCGTTGGCACCGATGGGGTGAAGCCCGTGCGGGTTTCCACACGATAAAAAAGGCTCATTCGGTTTTCTTAGGAACGACTGACGTCTGATCTCCCAACCCCAAGAGAATCCTACGCCAGAATCCCTGCCTCGTTCCACTGTACCACTTCGGGGACCGGGACCGCTTGCCTTATCGTTCTAACCAGTTTTGTTTGGCGAGACTATTAAGGGAAGCAAGGCAATTTCACGCGAAACCATTTTACACCAAGCTTTTACCAACCAAGCAAGTACAGTTTACACAAATAGAGAGTGCGATTATTTTATTTGTAACAACTTGTATGCTTTAAGAAAATTGTAAATTAGTTGTCTGTAGGTTGGATATATTTAAAAAAAACTTGAATTATGTTAAATGAGCGATTCTGAACACAAGCATATTTTTTTGGAATTCTTGTCAGTCTGTTTGTTTGTTCATGATGGACGCAAAAACGGATTGAACGGATGAACGGGTTTTGATGTGGTTTTTCCATTAGAAAGGTCTTGGATAGACTTAAAAAGTGCCGTATGTTTAATTTCAATTGGTTAAGTAGAACCGGAGATATGACCAAAAAACGATTGATCTCCGCGCGGGCGGACCCGCCGGCATCAACTAGTTTATTATATATTTAAAGATATCATATCTTTAGGCAGAAATCTTTTGTGTGATGTACCAGAATTTTAATAATTAGCCTACTTTATATACTCGTTGACAAATATAAAAACATTGCATGTAGACTATGTCAGCAATTAAGGACAGCCAAGTAATTTAATCAGAAGGCCACTTAATTGGAATCGTATTAGGAAAATAATATATTTTAGTATTTTGGTTAGCTAAAGACATTTTTAAAAGCCCGCCAGTCAGGTAACTCAAAAAATGAAACTAACTGATTGTAATTGTCAGCTGCGGCCCAATGGCGTCGGACTTGCAATCATGGCGTTACAGGTTCACACCACACCAATTATAGAATGACGTGAATTGCTTACAATAATATGTGCAGTTTAGCCTTATATGACAATACAATGGTCCAAGACCCCACTATCACCAGAACTCACTTATTTTTACAAGGATAAAATGCATGGGATAAAGTAGTGTAGGTGTGAGTTTATGCATATTTACTGGCTTGCCCGCCGGCCATTTATCAGTAATCAGGTGCTAAATGTAGTACCAAACCTAACTAGGTTAGGTGCTAAAGGTAGGTAGGTATTTCTGTTAAAAATGCGATCTTATCTTAAGTTTGCCGTATGTTACGGCAAACTAAGAACTAAAACAAAGATCTCATTTTCAACAAAATACTTTTTTGGGAGCTTCCAGGATTCTGGTAAAAGTTGCCGCCGACGGAACAATGATGGAAATGTTCATAATTAACAATATTTTCTAACACATAAGTAAAAATCAGCACCGCTAATTTAAGTGAACCTACCTTTAGCTCCTGATTACTGACAAATTGCCGCCGGGACAAGCTAGCAAATATGCATACACTCAAAGTACAACCTACACTACTTTATCCCATACATTTTATCCTTGTGAAAATAGTGAGTTCTGTCGATAGTGGGATCTTACTCTATAAGCATCTAATGTCTGTGAGTTTAGCTTACCCTACGTTAAACCTCTTTACAAAAGAATAGAACCACAACGGGACTTAAACTATCTTGAGCAATAGCCAAGTCCTTCAAAAATATATAATTTTGTCGTAAAAACTTAATCTTTCCCCACCACAAACTATTCTCAATTTAACAGAAATTACCATTACTGATAGTTAAGAAAATGGGGCCTTCGGAAACCTTTCGAAGTGGTCTTCAGTTTGGCGATGTCACAATCGTCTCGTCAATTCCATGTTTGTATAGGAATCGAGGTTCTCCTTTAGTTGCTTTTACTATTATGTACCTAGTTTAGCTAATCTTTGATAGATGGCGTTAGTATGAGCTATTGTTGTTATCTATGATGAAATCTAAAAGGGAAGGCGACAAGCTATTTAACAATTTCCACATGTAATATTCTATTTAGTTAGTTAGAAATAGCTTCGTTTCATACATATATATATTCGTATATACACTCTTGCCTTTCTTTATCCAGGGTAGGCAGAGACAACAGCCTGTATTTTGCATCTGTCTTTACACACTACACAAGCTACATCTAATATCATTAAACCTTACATGCAAATCCGTCGGTTTGGTTTAGATTGCTAACCATCATCTGACCAAACGTTCGTGGAAGTAGATGGATATGCTTTGGCACTGAGAAGTATGTAGTGGTAATTCGAGAAAGTGCATTGATATCAGTGGCCATGTGTGAGAATACTATTTATAAGTTAAAGAACTGAGTTAGCCAGCCATCACATAAGTACCAGTGGCGATATATAATAATAACAAAGCTTTATTTATTCCGAAAAGAGCATACTTTTCATGTGTGTTTATAATGTTCAACATGAGTTAACTTCGGAACCCTTTCAGGTAAAAGCCTCTTCCATTTTTTTCCACCTATCTCTAACCTGGCTCATCTGCATCCCATCCATTTCCCGCGTTCTCCACTATATCCTTAGCCCACCGTTTCTTTGGTTTCCCGACGTGTTTTTTTTTCCTAGCAAAAAAAAAATTAAGTAAAGCAAGAGATAAAAGTAAAAATCCCATCCCACTATAAATATACAATAATATCACAAATGTGAAAGTTTGGATGGACGAATGGATGGATGTATTTTTAATTTGTAATTTTTATTCAAAACTGTTAATCCATTAGTGAACGTAAAAGTCCGGGAATCGTTTTCATTCTTATGATAAAAAAATATACAGCTATCTTCACAATTAAATACATTCGTGTGCATATCTGTGTGTACAAACATTAGGACAATTTGGGCTCATTTTCACTGATCCGCCACACTAAAGTGACACATTCTGTAGCGAGAGAATGTCAAGATAGTGTGTGAATATAATTATGTGCTTGTATCTGAGAAACCTAATACGCTTTGGACCTATGAGTTTCAAATATTATGGGAAGTTTGGGCTGTGATCCCATTGTGACGTGATTTAGCTGCATTGAGTGTAGTGACACGACTTATCGTGTTATTCGTGTTATCGGTATTAATTTGTGATTAGTTGTGTAAATTGGTATAATAGATTTAGATCGGAAAAAGAGAACATCTAGGACGGGACTTGAACCCGCGACCTGTAAGCGCGTAAGGGACTGGTCGCGGGTTCAAGTCCCGTCCTAGATGTTCTCTTTTTCCGATCTAAATCTTTCGAAAAAAGTAAGCATATAAAATGCTTAAAAATTTAATTGAATTGGTATAATAGGTTAAAATTCAGTAGTTCAGTAGAGAAATAAGTTAAAATTTTCGATTGCTGATAGAAGCTTAAAGAATACTAGCTTAGAAAATACTAACTTGTCAAAAAGTCTTACTGAAGAATATGTTAGATTGACATTAATGAAATGTAAATAATATTGTGTGATAGAACCATGTGTAACATAAGGCTTTGTCTATCTAAATAGCTGAAAGTGAAACACGAGTGTGTAGTGACAGATGTTTCCCGCCAAGACGCCATCTTACATTGTCGATGCGTTCTGGAACTGTCACAGATAACGATGTACAACGAAGCGTTCGAATACGACCGTAAGTTGTCAGTTCGTAATATAACATGACATGAATGGGAAGCACATTTTGGTAGACAATTAATATGCTTCGTCAACAAAGTTTCAATGAATAGTGTCCGCATAAAGTTATATATAAGCCTAAAACGAAAAATGCTGAATAGTGAATAGCTAACTCGCTTTTTCCATTTCTCTCTTTCCACTCTGCTCACCATTGATTTTGGAATTATTGCAGTTTATACCATCGAAGATGATGGCGTAGCAGTATGGTTAAATTAAATAAATACCTATCAGTCGTTGTTATTTTGAACTCGCAGTCACTTGATATGCAGCAGACATGTCTGTCTATAGGTGGTCTATGGTCTAACATGACATGTCAGAAAAAATTATAACACGTCTGTTTTATCATAAATAATTAAAACTATGGTGGTGGCAAGGCTAGGTTAAGACAGCTATGAAATTAGAAGAATCAAAGCAGGACCGTAGCACGTAGAAAGCCACATTTTTCAACTGGCTACGGTCCTTGCCTACCCCAATAAAAAAGAAGTGTATGTATGTAAAACTAGCTGTTGCCCGCAGCTCGGCTCGTGTGGAATATCAATCCTGTTCTCGCTTCCCTTGGGAACCTATTCCAGGGATAAAAGTAGCCTGTGTCGTATTCCAGACTATAATCTATCCCTGTACCTTTTTTTTTTTATTCATGCGGATACCCCCCCGCCAGCCAGCGGGGGCGATTATGTCGGGCTTGAACCGACTAAAACCACACGCCGTCTCGGGTCTTCAGACGCCGGGGTGTAAGGTTGCCCATAGAGCATATCCCTCGCACCCCGACTGACCCTGGGCCATCTCCGGTTTCGAGATGGCCCCCTCGGGTTTGGGAACCACGGTGTCCCCGTCTTGCCCCGGTTTGGGGGAGGGGCGCTAGTCGCCCCACCGTCCCGGCCTGCTTCTGCTGGGGTGACAGGTGGCCTCACCCGCCACCCCCCAGGCCTGCGCTCATGGAGGACGGAGGTCGTTAAGCGACCTCCGGCGCCTGAGTCGCCTGCGGCGCGTGGCGAAAATGTTGCGGGCTCGGCGCGCCGGGAGGGTTCTGAACCTCTCCCGGGCGCGCTCCGCCATCTCGAGGTGGCGGCGGTCCACGCGCTCGCGCTCCGCACCATTGCCGCAATCATGCTGCCGAGCGAGAGGACTCCCACCCCGATGGCTGCCACGAGGTCACGCCTCGGCGCCTCCCACGCCGGGCAGTCCGCCAGCGTGTGCAGCCCTGAGTCCTCGCTCGCGTCGCAGTGATGACACTCAGGCGTTGGCTCCTTCCTGATCCGATGCAGGTGGTCCCCGAAGCACCCCTTCCCTGAGACCACCTGCGTCAGTCGGTACGAGAGGCTTCCGTGTCGCCTCTCTAGCCAATCCTCCATGATGGGCTATTGCGGCGTGCCCTACTCAATCCCTGTACCTTTCAGCCAGATCCGTTTAGCTGTTCTGGCGTGATTGAGTAACAAACATCAATCCATAGTTTCATCCATTCATTCATCCAAACTTTCAGATTTATAATATTAGTGGGATGGTCAGACACATATCTGGATCAATAACTTCATAAAGTACTTTTAATAAAACTTTAAGCTTGTTTAAATCCGTGAACCATTGTTTATTTCCCAATCTGATTAAAATACACTATTTGATAGAGCTCTGACGTGCTTAACCATATCTTAAACGTAAGCCATGGTGAGCAGTATTTAACAACAATAAACTGTTATCATCAAAACATTTGCGCATTGCAGATTTTTATGTTCGTAGGCAATAGATAGGTACATGAATATGTATTACTGATAAAACATTTTTAAGGTGGTAGAGATGATGGTTTAGGATTTTTTTTAAATGTAGCTTTTCGTCCTCAAACTGTGTTTGTAAGAATACGATCTTAAATTCGTGTAAGCCCGTATAATATGGGGTGAATTTCTCAAGTTAGTGGGAGTGGTTGGTACGAATTCGAAACCACGAGGATTAGTAAAAAGTGTTCAGTTTGAAAACTGAGTTCTTTCCTTAAGTTAACCGTATGTCATTACTTCCTTCAGTGTGTTTCTTAGTAGCGAAACTATTAATGATGTTTATCTACACCCATGCTTTAAATCCTCTATAAAAGATTCTGAAACAGTTAGCTTATTGCCAACATTAATACATCCAATGTCCTAATCCTAATAACCATAATATCATCCGAACGGGTGTTATAATGTTGTATGAAATTTCATAATAACACTCCTTTCGCTTTTTCAATCTCTTCCGCGCAAAGGTTTACTCATCAGACAGCCAAATTCTTACCGCTCGATGCGTGAAATCTGTATGAGTTTCAAAAAAAGAACTGTCATTCACGCGCGTTGCATTGCACTACCACAGCGGCGGCGCGCCGTAAAAAAATAATTAAAGCTTATTCGTTCGAATTCGAATTCCCGCTATTTTTCTTCGCTATTATTTTTGCAAATTGTTTTGTTTACTTACGAAAATGAGCGATTCAAGTTTTGATAACACACCTACAGACATTTCGAATGCAGCAAAGGACATATCTAACAAATTACTACCGGAAAAATCTAGAAAACAGTATGAAAAGGAGTACCAAGATTTCATGAATAAAAAAATATAAAGGGGCAGTACATCATTCTCTGAAGATGTATTACTTATTAGTTTATCATGGGTGTAGATAAAGTCTTGTATGCAACTGTATAATTAGGTATTAAAACACTCATGTGATACTATTATCACACTCAGCTTCGCTTCTTGTGATAAACTCACATTCATGTTTTAATACCCCTCATTATACCACAGTTGCATAAATAACTATTTAATACAGAGTGGTTTTTTTTTTTCAAAATCAACAGGTTCAATTCCTGTCTACAAATAATAATTTTGTTTTCTTTTTGTACATATATACTTAACATTTTAAATTCTTTCAATTAAATTTTTAAGCATTTTGTATGCTTACTTTTTTCTATAGATTTAGATCGGAATTTTTTTTTAAATTCTTTCTATAATTAAATTATCTACGAATATAGATTTAAAAAAAATCCAATGATCCAAATTGGATCCCAGATTCCGATAAATACCTTTCGCTATTCCTCATAGTTTCGGATTTGGCCATCCTCGCCCACTTGAAAAATTCATCCTGTGTGAGAATTCATTGGGGTCGGTCATGTTAAACTGGTGTAGGTATATCCAACGATAAAAGTGGATTAGCAGTGGTTTTTTTAATATGAATACCCTACAATGTATATACATGTAGTTTTATGATGCCCAGAGGACAAAATTAATATATTCCATGTTTTGTTTATTATTTTATGAAGCTACATTTATCGTTGACCGTACTTACCTATTCTAAAAATAATAAATATGTGTTATTTATGGGATAAAACAATGTGATGTCCTTCACTATACCTTATTGAGTTCTCTCGATGTTAACAAATGTGCGTGCTCAGCAGCGGACGACGACACGTCGGCGTACGACGAGGACGCGGCCGCGGAGGCGGCGGCGGCCTTCGCCCGCGCGTGCGCGCCCGACACGCAGCGCCTGCTGGCCCCGCCCGCGCGCGCCCGCGTGCGCCTCTGCGACAACCTCGACCAGTGAGTACTTGTCTCTCCGATATCGTAGCTGGCGCAGAGCACATGAAGGCGTCGCGTCGCTCCCGATTGCCATACTGTGCCATTCGTTACGGGTATTTGAAGCCGTCAAACTTCGACAACTTGGTCTAACGACAGAACTTCGATGTCGTGAGTGGGTTGTCGACGTCAGATAACTTCACAGAAAATATCGGAGTCCTATCGTTCCGTAATCAAACTGCCGAGGCTTGGAGGATGAATATTTTAGCTGGTGAATTTAGGTACACCTTCTGATTAATGGACGAGGCGCTGGTGCAGGCTTTTCTCTTGAGGTTGGGGGGCCGGACAGCAGTCGTTTCCTTAAAAGCAGTAAAAAGTCAAACCGAAACGAGGAGAACGAGTAAGTGGACCTCGGACTCCGAGCTGAAAGCCTCTGATGCAACCGGGAACAAAGCTAACCCACCTGATGGCGAGCAGTTACCGCGGCCTATGGACGTGTGCAACACCAGGGGCGTCAAACTCGCGCTACCGACCTTATAAAAATCTTCTAATGCCCTTCTTGAAGAACCCCATATTGTAGTCGCTTGGGAAAACCACAGCAGGGAGATCATACCACAGCATGCGTGTAAGAAAGTGCCTTTCATACCTCATTGTACGCACCGTTTTCGGTCGCAACGTGTGAGAATGAATTCCTTGTCTGTGGCGAATTCCTCTTACTTAAACCATACAATTCACAACCAAATACTTACCTGTTTTCAAAGTTAACGCTCTTGGATTATCTTTATCGACGATAGCGATTCACGCCACTTAAAGACACATTTAACATTGCTTAATTTACATACAATCAAAGCTATTTTGGGTTGCCAGGTATCCGACTTTTTACAATTGTGTCCGGTCAAATGCAATTCCGGCTTATCCAGTTTTTGTTGGGCTTTTATTCAACCTACTTAACTACTAATGACCATTGCCATGCAAATTTAGTTCATTCGTGTCGTAAAATAACTGGAAAATTTAAAAGAAACACTATGATTATAACTGAGTCCCGCGATGTAAATATTTATGGTATTGGCTTTTTAGGATTCCCTTAGTGATAAGCATCATCATTTATTCTGTATAGACTATTAATACGGTACATACAAAACGTCAAAGCCTTAAATTAGACTAAAGTTTAGCAAATGGACCACCTGTTCACAATGCGGTAGATCACCATTGTAGCATTGGCGGCATCTATAATGAAGGCCTCAGTTCCTGAGACTTCGCCTTTACCTTATCATCAGGCGAGGTGAAGTCATATTTAGGTAGAAAAACTAAGTACAATTTTATTTACGTAATGTTAATATTTGTACGGGCAAACGTACATTATTTAGCTATTTCTTATACTTATACATAATTTTATTGATTATAGTTAGTCATGCTACTAACTATATCAATAAAATTATGTATTTTGAATAATTACTATGTCAACAAATCAGTGTAATAAACATACTCAAGCAGAGCGGTCGTTTCCTCATCACTACCTCAAACACCGTAATTTATCACTACGTCCTACACTTATTATCATCATCATCTAGCAACTAATACTGTAGCCCCACCCCCCACAATCCGGCTCGAAGGACCAAATGAACTTTTTTTTATAAATACACATATTATACAAAGAAACACCCAGAGCAATGCAAATAGACATATTCCTTCATAAAAATAATTGCACTGAGCGGGAATCGAATCCGCGCCCCCAGTCGTAGCAGTAGAATGCACTACCGCTACGCAACAGAGGCCGTCGACATTTCTATACACAGTATTAGCACCGTAATCGGATTTTAATCACCGTCGCGCGTCGTATCCGAAATCGCTGTATTCGTTTAAAAGCATTATTTACACGAGCCTTAATACGTTTTCGAGTAGTGTAATTATGAACTTCAGACACGATAAAACCAGAGGGTACAATGTTAGCTAAATTATACATCAGGTAGCGCACTGGAAGTAACTTATATCGGAATGGTACACACTAAAACGTGCTATATATTTTAGAACATGTTACACAACGCCAATAGAGTATATTGGGCCGCCCAAGTTCTTGAGGGTCGAAGCCGACGTCACCTGCACGCCGCAGGTGTATACCTTCTGATTGACGGACGAAGCTCTGGCGCAGGCTTTCCTCTCGGGGTTAGGTTAGGTTAGGTTAGGCCTAGACAGCAATCGCTCTCATAAAACCCAAATAAGCCAAACCAAAAGGTCCATAGGTACGCACCTATGGACCTTTTGGTTTGGCTTATTTGGGTTCCAAGACACGCCTAGGACGCGCGTCCGTTCTGTTTGTCAGGCGACAAACAGAACGGACGCGCGTTCTAGGCGTGTCTTGGTAACACCCCGGGCACCCTTTAACCTCTCCGCTAACGCAGGGGTGCGCAAAGTGTTACAAAGTCACGTCTAGGACGCGCGTCCGTTCTATTTGCCCGGTGCCATATACGCATGGTGGTCCGGAACCGCTGACGCTCGAATCCAACTCGCATTTGACTATTTATTTCAAGTTGAACATGACAATAATTTGCATAACAAGATACGTATCTTCTTAGTTAACAGTAAAACAATACAAGGGCGTATACATTCATATTTCAAGGTGTCAGAATACTAATGTTACGGTATTTCTTGTAATACTAACAATGATCGTAGTAAATTCAATTAGCGTAACAAAATAATACTGAGAGCGGATTTCGCCTCTGATTGGAACAGAGATCAATTAAAACTTTATACTAGGCTAATAAGAGGGCTTTCTGGGACAATCATTTATCAATGCTTAACACAAGACGTGAATAACAATGTGTGACCTGTGTGATGTGATGATGTAAGTAATAGAAAACAATGAACCGAATTTCATCGATAAAATCCAGCATAAGTTTTTTTTTTTTAATATATTTAGGACACGTCAATTTGACTTCACCTCGCCTGATGGTAAGCTGAAGGTAAAGTCTCGGGAAAGAGCGTCACCATTACATACACGTACCATGTTAACAATGGTGGCACTCAGCTTGACGGCCTCATCAGAAGAGCATTGTCGTCGCAGCACCTCGTGACACCCACCGGTCCCACTAGTGCTGCGACCACAACCCCCCTGCCCGGCTATGCACTTGCTGACCCCTGAACGCAATCGAACCGAAATTGGATTACTATGGAGGGCTTTTCGCAATAAATTGTAAATCTCCAAGTTCACAGTGTCCTCTGCTCATTAAAGGAACTGGCAGAATATTAACCAGAAGTAGTAACGTCTCCCCTGAAGAAAAATGAGAAAGGATTGCCACTTCCATTGCCCCGAAATCCACCATGAGCAGAACATGATAAACATGTAATGAAGTACCCCCGGCTTATAAAAAACTGCCATTTTGTATTGCAGTTTTTATGGCATGC
Organism: Cybosia mesomella; assembly: GCA_946251805.1. Classification (NCBI taxonomy): domain Eukaryota; kingdom Metazoa; phylum Arthropoda; class Insecta; order Lepidoptera; family Erebidae; genus Cybosia; species Cybosia mesomella. The sequence continues at coordinate 4,276,467 of OX276396.1, forward strand.
TCCGTGTAGGTATTATTGAAAAAACTAGCTGACCCGGCAAACTTCGTTCCACCTTAAAATCAAGTTCTGTTAAATAAATAAATATTCTACGACATTCTACACAGCGCTTTCTAGACCCAAAGTAAGCCTAGTTTAATTAGCTTGTGTTATGGGTTCCAGAATGCCATATTTTCTTTTTCGTAAATACATACACATTATACATAGAAACACCCAGAACAATGCAAATATATTCATGCATACAAATATTTGCACTGAGCGGTAATCGAACCCGCGCCCCTTTCGTAGCAGTCGAATGCACTACCGCTGCGCAACAGAGGCCGTCGGCTGGTTACCTTATCAGCTGAATTTATTTCATGAATGTCTCCTTGCACCCCAGCATATTGCATTAAAGACCCGAGACAGCGTGATGTTTTGTTCGGTTCGATTCCGAGTATAGGCGGAGAAAAATCTAAAATATCAAAGATCATGAAAATCGATCCACCCGTTCTCGAGTTATAAACAGTCATCAATAACACGACTTTGTTTTTTTTAGGGATTTTCTTTAGAAAAGCCCTATTGCTATCGAGTTGTCGTCGTTGCACATTTTCTGTCACGGTTTTGGGTACGAAGGAGATGAGCTATCGAGTTGCTGTTTTCGGTAATAGATTCGTGCTGGGGTGAACCATTGCAAGATAAAAAAAAACGCAAAAAATCGCAAAAAAAATAAAAATAAACGCAAAATCGAAAATCCCTTGTATTCGGCTGAGCTCGTCTCAGGAATTCAACTTGTTATATATATACATTTATTGAGCTGAGCGAAGCGAAGCTCTTATACGTGGCTAAGCCGTGTTTGGTCGAGACTGTACTCCTCCGGAACCACAATACCGATCTTGACCAAATTTGCCATGGTGATAGTGTAGACACCGCTGAGTGTTTAGAAGGGTCAACTGTTCAAATACAATGTACCATTGAGGAATAATCATCGAAAAACAGTTTCACGAGCGCGCGGCCTTAGCTATGCGCGCGACCGTAGTAAGATGTCTTATTTTTCAAGTAAGAGTCCTGCTCGCTCAGCTCAATTTATTTCAGTCGCACCCTGCACTGAATTCCTAGTATATATATATTTATAAATGTATAAAATCTTCACAAAAAGCATACTTAATTTATCACTGTCCTCCATAATATTAAGGTGAACAAATAAGCTTTGTACAAAGATGTCAAATTTTGTCGCATACAAACAATGCTATCTGTGTGTTCTGCTGTGAGAATAGCTGCAGTATGACGATCCCCTTATCAGAGCTGTCAAAAGTCTTGCGATAAACAGAAACGGAGACTTATTGAACAACAGTCACCCTTGTAACATACGTCTTCTATCACTGTACCTACAATCTGTACATAGAAAGGCGGTTTATATATTCCTTACAATTTCAAATAGGCTTAACAAACCTCAGCACCTCAGTGTTGCCAGTGCTGCGTGCAATGTTAACTCTGGTACTTCAGGTCGAATATTTATGACAATATGCTTCTGAACTATAAATACTGTAAAGAGGGTGAATAGAGATCAAGGTGTGAATAGAAATAAAATGGTAATTCGATTTTTTTTAAACGTTTTCTTCACCAAAATTTCAAGAACTGAACCAAATTACTGATTGTATCAAGCCCGACATAACCGCCCCCGCTGACCGGCGGGGGGTATCCGAAGGCTAAAAAAAAAGGTACTATTCACTATAAGATTGAAATAGTCCATGATTTTACTTAGAAGAAAATAACTGTACAATTTATCCGACCATTTTATTTCTTTTCACCCCTCGATCTGCTATTCACCCCATTTTACCTGGTATATCAGTTTCTGCAAAGTAGAGCGCAGTGCCCTTTAGCTCTGGAAAACAGATAGTGACCACGATTGCCCGTTATTTACTTGCCAATGAATTATCCCTACTGAGCTTAGTCTGTAAAATAGTCGAAGAAATGTAGATTTATCCTTGACCTCTGTCAGGGGGCGCTGGTTCGATTCCCGCTCAATGCAAATATTTGTAGGCATGAATATGTCTATTTGCATTGGTCTGGGTGTTTCTATGTATAATATGTATGTATTTACAAAAAAAAGTATATAAGTGTGTTTATCCGCATTCTGGAACCCATAACACAAGCTAGTTTAACTATGCTTACTTTGGGTCTAGAAACATTTATATATTCATTTATCATTTATCTATACATTGGAAGAAAAAAAAATGCCAATCGTAACTTATATTATAACAGGAATTATAATAGGGACAAGTTAAAAATCAGCAGAAACCTCAAAAGTAAACTAAAACTTTTATGATAACGTCAGACATAACATAACATATAACATAACTTCATGCCTGTATCCCCGAAGGGGTAGGCAGAGGTGTATTACACACCCACAATTCGCCAGTTATGTTAAGGTCCTAATCTAATAGGCGGCGAGCCTATTGCCATCTACCGGGCACATTGTTAAGCGAGCGATAATTAACATTTATTAATGCACACATAACTACGAAAAGATCGAGGTGTGTGCCCGGGGCGACTGGGGATCGAACTCGAGACCTCATCTCAGCAGTCCGTTACGTACACCACCGGGCTATCGCCGCTTTTTATAACGTCAGAGAGCCTAGTAAGCGTTCTGGATCCCGACACGCAACAGCAATAATACCTGGCGCGAAATCTGATACTTACTTGAACTTTGTTTCATCACATTACCAGTATCGGCTCGTACTGTGATTAATTATGTATGCCCAACTCTGATATCATTGATAGTCACGGAATGACGCATCGCTACGATGTGCGTAACACAAATGGATTAAAGGTTTCACAATGCATAATATATATTCTGCTACTAATGACGTTCTACTGCACGACTCTTTATTGTTTCTTCTACGTTCCAATAGGGTACTTGACTGTTTCTTGCCGGAACTCCACCTTAGGACCTGGAGGCGAGAGCCCTTTCGCAACTGTACCAGTGGCGAAAGGAGGCGCGGAAGCAGGGACGGGACCCTGAGCCTCGAGAAATCGAGACCGTACAGTCCCAGCTCCGCCAGGCCATCGTGGTGGAGTGGAAGGAATGACTTGGGCGACTATGCGTAGGGGAGGGTAAGGCCCATCATAGAGGATTGGCTAAAGAGGCGACCGCGACACGGAAGCCTCTCATACCGACTGACGCAGGCACTCTCCGGTAAACCTGTGAGCTTTGGGGACCACCTGCATCGGATCAGGAAGGAGCCAACGCCTGAGTGCCATCACTGCGACGCAAGCGAGGACTCGGGGCTGCACACGTTGGCGGACTGCCCGGCGTGGGAGGCGCCGAGGCGTGACCTCGTGGCAACCATCGGGGTGGGAGTCCTCTCGCTCGGCAGCATGATTGCGGCAATGGTGAGGAGCGCGAGCGCCATGGGCCGCCGCCTTCTGCGAGCATGTAATGCTCGAGAAGGAGATTTTAGGATTTAGAACTCTCCCGGCCCGCCGAGCCCGCAACATGCTCGCCGCGCGTCGCAGGCGACTCAGGCGCCGGAGGTCGCTTAACGACCTCCGTCCTCCATGAGCGCAGTCCTGGGGGTGGCAGGTGAGGCCACCTGTCACCCCAGCAGAAGCAGGGTGGAACGGCGGGGCGACTAGCGCGCCCACCCCACCCACCTCCTCCAAACTAGGGCAAGACGGGGACACCGTGGTTCCCAAACTCGAGGGGGCCATCTCGAAACCGGAGATGGCCCAGGATCAGTCAGGGATCGAAGGAAATGCCCTATGGGCAACCTTACGCCCCGGCGTCTGAAGACCCAAGACGGCGTGCGGTTTTAGTCGGTTCGAGCCCGACATAACCGCCCTCGCTGGCCGGCGGGGGGGTATCCGAGGGATTTCCTGTCGAATTCGAATTCTGGCTAGTACACTACCGATGTGAACCGACTCCTAACACAAGCAATTTAGCTTAGCTGGAGGGGCAGAAGGAATACTTGTAATTACAGTTACTAACATCAAAGTAAAATGACTGATATACCATGTTTCAAGGAACTTGTAGGAATACATATACCTTTTTTTTTTTTTTTTTTCGTGCGGAAATCCTTTCGGATACCCCCCGCCGGCCAGCGGGGCGGTTATGTCGGGCTTGCACCGACTAAAACCGCACGCCGTCTCGGGTCTTCAGACGCCGGTTACCCATAGAGCATATCCCTCGCACCCCGACTGACCCTGGGCCATTTCACCACTAACAGCATCGCTCATCCTGTCTCCTCTGAAAGCAGAGGAGTACGGAGAGCGATGTGTTCCCGCCACGTTGGGTATTGGCCGACGATCAATGCCAACCCTATGAAGGGGAAGCCATTGACCGCCGCCCAGGGTGTACCGGCCGCTCCGATTTCGTTCCCCCCGGACTGCAGCGGGATCGGAATCGGAGCGACACTCGAGGAGGTTATCCAACACACACCCCAGGAATACATATACCTACGTAGAATAATTAAAATAAACGTACTTATAAAAAATTAATTATATAAGCGGAAATATTACACATTCCTACAAAGCGTTTCAGAAAATTCGTGAATTTTAGAAAATATGACTTATATTATTCTCACTAAACGAAAAATTATGACTATAACTCTTCGACACCTTTAAAACGTTCGAGAAATGTAATAAATTATTAAGAACCAATTCTTCATACTTTCAGGTTATTTTCATTCGCGAACGTAATAAAAATATCTGAGATAAAATTTCGAGAATTTCCTGTTTACGTCATCCGGGCATCCGGTCCTTTTACCGAAAAACCCCATTGATGCATGTTTTCCACTGAAAAGTTAAATTAGTAGGTATACGGTTAATGTTATCTAAACATGTATTAGAAAAGAAAACTAAGGTTTTGGGGCGACCTTACTCGACATATCGTGAACATGTATTGTTATAAACATATAATGTGAGAGTATAGAACCTATCAGGACTTTCGGGGTCAAGTATGTACTATATAATTATTCTTATTGCTTAATGAAATTTTGAAATTTTCATTATAATCGAGGTTTGCTGGAAGAAAATTGAACATCGAGTTAACTCGTGACCTATTCATTTATATTAGACGGCCTCTGTGGCGTAGCGGTAGTGCATTCAACTGCTACGACAGGGGGCGCGGGTTCGATTCCCACTCAGTGCAAATATTTGTATGCATGAATATGTATATTTGCATTGGTCTGGGTGTTTATCCGCATTCTGGAACCCATAACACAAGCTAGTTCTTTGGGTATAGAAAGCGCTGTGTAGAATGTCGTAGAATATTCATATACCTACGTAATTATGAATGTAAGTAAAATTCTTAAATGGTCACTAATTTATATAATTGCTCTTAATTTACTAGTACTAACCAAATTACTGACGGAACAATTATAGTAATTTGAGGTGCAGTTAACATACTTAACTTCAATGTACATTTCAATTGCAATATGCTAAACACAGTTAACAGTTTAAAATTAGGTCGTTACATATGAAATTGCCGTTATTCTTGAAGAAATTTGAGGAAACCCAATTTTCAGTACTAACATTTTTGCATTTTTTTTTTTTTTTTTTAGGAATGACAAATCCAAATTTTATGTTTTTTTTTGTGCATGAATGAGACAACATTAAGCTAACAAACAGCAACTTTTATTACATTTTTGAAAAATGACAGCTGTTAAGTAATACGAAATTTATCATCAAAATGGATAGCATTTAGGAAGTACTGTTTTTGAAGATCGAATTAATTTATTAAGCGGCCAATAAAAACAAAATTTAAAACAGAGTTTTAAAATCCTGAAATCAACTTTCAAACAAAATATAAATTATGGAAATAGCTGTATACGCCTGTGTTACAGGAATAACGAACTCATAAATTTGTAACAAAATTTCGGCAATTTCATAGGTAAAGACCTATTATTTTATAAGTCATGTTGTACATACTTGCTGTGTGCCCGCAGTCAAGGCACAGTATACTATGGTATAATTATACTGTGGTCAGGGTAAAAATAAGAGTCTTTACAACTCAGCCATTAGCAGCAGAGGCATTAGCTTACGCCTTATATATGAAGAACGAAGTATATTTAACACATTAAGGAACATTTCGTTCTCGGTAAAAGGTGGAGATGACACAATTTGGTACTAATCTAATAATGGACTATCTGGGTGATACATCGCCGTCATTGCTTGAGGATAATTAGTTTTCTTGGAAAGACAACAATAATGTATTTATGCTATGATAAAGCTTTCGCATAGCTATTAGTCCGGCCAAATTACACCAAAAAATAGGCAACTTGTTGGATGTTCAATTTTCTCCATAGCAATTAATTTCGTCCCGATTGACTTGTTTGCTTGTTAATCCTACCAACTTTATGCTGGACGCGAATTATCACAGATTACATCATTTTGAAATTGGTACGAATGGGGCCGTTAGGAAATATCACACTATCACTTAATATAGACTTTTAAGTAGCAATATGTAGCATTTAGTATCGTTTATGGCAAAGCTGAAAATTTACTTCTCGTACTTTTATTTTAGTATTTATCAAAAGTTGATTAGTGTTGTATTTGCTCCGTGCAGTCCCAGCTCCGCCAGGCCATCGTGGTGGAGTGGAAGGAACGACTTGGGCAACCAAGCGCAGGGCACGCCGCAATAGCGGCGGTAAGGCCCATCATGGAGGATTGGCTGGAGAGGCGACACGGAAGCCTCTCGTACCGACTGACACAGGTGATCTCAGGGAAGGGGTGCTTCGGGGACCACCTGCATCGGATCAGGAAGGAGCCAACGCCTGAGTGTCATCACTGCGACGCGAGCGAGGACTCAGGGCTGCACACGCTGGCGGACTGCCCGGCGTGGGAGGCGCCGAGGCGTGACCTCGTGGCAGCCATCGGGGTGGGAGTCCTCTCGCTCGGCAGCATGATTGCGGCAATGGTGCGGAGCGCGAGCGCGTGGGCCGCCGCCGCCTCCTTCTGCGAGCATGTAATGCTCGCAGAAGGAGGTGGCGGAGCGCGCCCGGGAGAGACTTAGAACTCTCCCGGTCCGCCGAGCCCGCAACTTGCTCGCCGCGCGTCGCAGGCAACTCAGGCGCCGGAGGTCGCTTAACGACCTCCGTCCTCCATGAGCGCAGGCCTGGGGGTGGCGGGTGAGGCCACCTGTCACCCCAGCAGAAGCAGGCCGGGACGGTGGGGCGACTAGCGCCCCTCCCCCAAACCGGGGCAAGACGGGGACACCGTGGTTCCCAAACCCGAGGGGGCCATCTCGAAACCGGAGATGGCCCAGGGTCAGTCGGGGTGCGAGGGATATGCTCTATGGGCAACCTTACACCCCGGCGTCTGTAGACCCGAGACGGCGTGCGGTTTTAGTCGGTTCAAGCCCGACATAACCACCCCCGCTGGCACGCGGGGGGGTATCCGAAGGGATTTCCGCACGATAAAAAAAAAAAAAAAGTGTTTTATTTGCTACCTCAATAGTTTTTTCTTAACGTTGGTTCCATACATTTGAATAAACAGGCGATGATAAGCTTGGTTGAAATCCAGAAAGTAAACGCAATAATTCTAGATAGCCTCTATTCTAAAATGATAGTTCTTGGTTTAACGACACCGCTGGATGGTTTTTTCACGCCAAGGAATAATATATAGGAAGAAAGCAACACGCGTGAACGTAAAGCATTGTTATTTATCGTACAACAAAGAACAGAACAAGAACAACAACAACAACAACAAGAACAGTACAGCTACTGACCTGTGGTTCGAATAACGCCAAGTCTCTTTGTGTCCTCGGCCACATTGCTCCTTAAGGTCATAAGCGAATTAAGCTGTCTCTAATTATAACCTAATTTACCAACGACAGTTCTTTAATACTACAACAATGAATTCCGGTGTTTAACAAGGTTCAAAAAATCCCGCTCAGTTCTAAAATTAGCCGAGTTTTGTTTGAGGACGTACACCAAACTTTGTACTTTTTAATTAGTCGGGTGTCTGCGCTCGTAATATGTAACGCTTTGAGCCAAACTTGTTTCCCCGCAAACGTTATTTTATGGTTAACTTATGTTCATGACGAAAATGGGCTGAAGTTTCAGCAATATGTAAAGCCATTGTGTATGATGGAAATAAGCACACATAAAATATGTAAAGAACCTTTTCATCCCTCCTGTTCGTAAAGTTTAATTTTCATGGCCGGGTGGAAAGTAGATTATTTCATCCCTAGTGTGGAAAGTATTTTTTATTTAATTTTAAATTTTGCCATGGAGTTCATGATAATGAAGTTACGTCCAAGGTTACGTCATAATGCCTTGATATCATGACGCTTTTTTTTACATAGCCGCCTAGATGCACATCTCGTGACCAACTCGATTACAATGTAACCAATAGATTCGATGTTCAAAACTTTTCTAATATTGGCAGTATGTACGTGAATTATATTTTTTTTTCAGAATTAAAAATAAAACAATTTAAGTTTGCTAAAGAATTAGCGGGAAAACGAGATTCAATGTAAATAAGTACCTTGTAATGTGTTAATTGTGGTAAAAAATTGTTTTGGAAATTGAATGAAATTGGCAAGTGACATGGATTTAACTCCCGATGAGATTTAAAGGACAGGCAAAAGCGGTTGTTAAAATCTATTACCAATTTTTCTAATTTTACTTTAAATGTTAACTGATTATCAATATACCTGTTTCATTAAATGTGTGTGTAGTATTTTAATTTCCTCACATACTCGAAATGAAAAGTAGAGTGTTTAGCTCGGGTGAATGTCACCCGTTTCACACTCGAACTATTAAATATCTCGTGTGAAATGGTTGACTTTTAACCCCTGTCTAACAATCTACTATTTACTAAATGCTGAGTTTTGACTTTGAACTGTTTTTTAAACGATTTCAATTTCTCTATTCGACGCCGAAGCTATACCGTCGTTTATGAACCGATTTTGATGATTTTTTTTTTATTGGAAAAGAGATATCGCAAGAGCGGTACCCATGATAAGGAAACCAGGATCTGATGATGTGAACCCAGAGAAATCGAGGGGTCTTCGAAAATCGTAGTGGCGACTAGTGCGTTTGTTAATTTTTCCCAAACTGCGCCAGGGTTATGTTTTTCGAGAGTATGTATGTATAATTGCTTGGCACGCTCTGCACCCTGAACGGCACGATGGATTTTAGCTTAAGATGTGTCGTTAGATTCGTATTTACTGTGAGAGTGCTACTACTATATCAATAACGTGATATTAAAAATATACATATAATAACTAAAAGTATACAATAAAATCTTCTTTATATATAAAAATGAATTGCTGTTCGTTAGTCTCGCTAAAACTCGAGAACGGCTGGACCGATTTGGCTAATTTTGGTTTTGAATTATTTGTGGAGGTCCAGAGAAGGTTTAAAAGGTGAATAAATATGGAAGTTGTTATCGATTGAGGCAGTACGAAGTCTACGGGGTCAACTAGTTATTAATAGAAAAAAAACAAAAACCCTACTGCTCTAAATAGACCGAAACAAGTTTGATAGCAGGCGGGACCCATTAATTGGTTTTTCGGTTTATGATTTGCAAATAGATAATTGGTAAATAATTTAATTAGATATTTTAACTACTACTAACTACGCTACTGGTTAGGTAATGTCTGGAGTCGATCGGATGATGGAGCCGAAAGACAGTCGAGGGAACTCCTCAACGATTTACAGCAAATACCTTGTGTTTGAGCTTGATTCATTTGTATTGTTGGGTTGTGACTGTCATTAGGGGTCTGATGATGAAGACGAAGGGCAATCAAGGGAACTCCTCAACGTTTTACAGTAGCTACTGTAGTGTTCGGACCTCGTTCAAACACTACGGTTCGTTTACCTGGCCATCATGTGTCAGAGTTTAAATAAAACTATTGTACCTTTTAAACAATTTGATTTAGGAACGATATAAAACAATCACGGCCTGGACATTCGGGATCTGAACGGGCCTAGTGGAGCCGTTCCGATTTAAGCTGAGAAAAGTATCCTGGGAAGAGCCCCGCTTTAAGCCCTATCCTTGGGCCGAGTCCGCGTTATACGTCCCAGTCCGCTATTTAAAGTTAAAACAACCGCGTAAATCCCTAATTATATAAGTAGGAAGTGCGTGTGGTTAATAAATAAAAAATATATTTTCCCCTTAAAGTCGTATAATTTCGTCACCTCATACACGCGTGGTACCCAAACCCCCGGTACCACACTACCTTGTAAAAATTCCTTTAACATCAGGTTTGGTTGAGCTCCCAGGTGCGGGTGGTCCCATATGAATTATGTTACGTTCAGTAAAAGAGAGAAATACTTAAAATTAAAAAAAAATACTGATATCAAAAACCAAAATATCACTAAAACAGGCACTGAAAAATTAAAAATAACTGAATTACAGATTGAATTCAAAATACAAAAATACGCATTAAACTTTGCTGTTGAAGTCGGTGCCTCGAATGAAATTGAATTTTACGTTGTGTTTCAGTTAGTTTCTTTTTTCCGTACCTGTTTTCAGTTGTCTTTTGGTTTGAAGTCGGTTTTTTTATTGACTGCGAACGTCCGTCAATGCGAAGAAGCTTGCCACTTTAAAATTCTAAAATAGCACTTTTTTTTATATCGTGCGGAAATCCCCTCGGATGCCCCCTCCCCCCGCCGGCCAGCGGGGGCGGTTGTGTCGAGGTTGAACCGACTAAAACCGCACGCCGTCTCGGGTCTTCAACTAAAAAAATTAATGATTCGGAATTCTTGTCTTTCGTTCGCGATGGGCGCAAAAATTACGGAACGGATTTTAATGTGTTTTTTTTTTCAATTGAAAGGGCTTGGTCAGACTTCTCAAAATCTACCGTATGTTTAATTGCAATTCGTTAAGTAGAACCGGATATATAACCAAGTGCGAGTCGAACTCGCCCATTAAGGGTTCCGTAGCAGCAAGTAACATAATATTTCTTTTTTTTATTTTTATATTTGAGTTGATTGAATGAAAGGTAAATTGCGGTTTACGATTTATGACGTATTAAAAAAAAACTACTTACTAGATCTCGTTCAAACCAATTTTCGTTGGAAGTTTACATGGTAATGTACATCATATTTTTTTTTTAGTTTTATCATTCTCTTATTTTAGAAGTTACAGGAGGGGGACACACATTTTACCACTTTGGAAGTGTCTCTCGCGCAAACTATTCAGTTTAGAAAAAAATGAAATTAGAAACCTCAATATCATTTTTGAAGACCTATCCATAGATACCTTACTCGTATTGGTTTGATGAAAAAAACATTTTTGAGTTTCAGTTCTAAGTATGGAGACCCCCAAAATGTATTGTTTTTTTTTTCTATTTTTGTATGAAAATCTTAATGCAGTTTACAGAATACATCTACTTACCAAGTTTCAACAGCATAGATCTTATAGTTTCGGAAAAAAGGGGCTGTGACATACGGACGGACAGACAGACAGACATAACGAATCTATAAGGGTTCCGTTTTTGCCATTTGGCAACGGAACCCTAAAAACGATAACCGACCTCCGAGCGGGGGAAGCCGTGGGCATCAGCTAGTTTACAATTTAACACTTCTCTTGGCACTTCAAATCTCAAACATCTCAATAACACATTCTGTGAAATTATTATTTTATCAAACATTATATACATTGATAAGGCGACGAGTGACTTCTGGTTTCTCAATCGCAGTTCATAGAACCATGAGGCAAATATGAAAAGTAGAAAATATTTACTGTTCAGTTTATCAAACTTCCACAGAGTATTTTTCTGTTCACACTTTAATACCCATTGTATCGTAATTTTTCAGGCTGTAAATTTTTTTCACATGATTTTTACGTGACACTCGAATTAGTAACAGATTCTCGACTACTTTACCGATGAACGCAATTACAGAATAGGTATTCACAGATTAGCATAACATGCGAAATCTTACATGGCAACATAGGAGAGGGCCCATTTGTGAACAAACTCTCAATAAAAAAAAATACGAGAGCGCGGCAGTGCAGCCAGCGGGGGGCGGTGTTATAGTCCGCCGCTAACTATTATTGGATATCTACTATGTGGTGTTGTCACATTCTGAGATTTTGAGGAGATATTGGGTAATTATAATTCTGGGAAATGGCATTTAATAATCCCAATCGTACATTTTATTATCATTAATATATTAATTTTGAATTACATAAAGTATGGTTATGTATTTAAGATGCCTATGTGACTCTTATTCATCGGACATTATATTTGTTTGATACTGTATAGTAGGTATACGACACAGGCCTATATATCTCCAAAGGGGAGAAGTGTACGAACCCCCACATTTCACCAATAGGGACAAGTTAAAAGGTGTGTAAGGAATATGTATAAAAGGTGCTGTCGAAATATCAATTGGATCATTTGAAGCCCACCTTACTACTCTGCTGATTGCTACTTAAGCATTACGTAATCACAGTCCCAGGAGGACGTAAGCAAAACGCCCTTTTAATTTGCCCTTACGGCAGCTAGTTAGCATAGACCGTTAGTAAAGCGAGGCCTTTATCCCACTACCAAGGACTGATCATCATTAAAATAGCACAAATGTTCGCTTGTTTATTTTTAACTGCCTCTGGTGTGCTGCGATTAGGCTAAGGCAACTGCTGCGCATACGGTTCTAGATTCGATTCCTGGGCTCAGTAAAGGGTTTTGTTACTGACAGCTGTGTACTCAAGGATAGGCAGACGTCTCTTAATTAACTATCTAATTTCGCTAATTATGCTGTCTAGTGCCACGTAATACGGTACAAATCTATTGCCGTCAGTTAGGCAGTATTTAACTGTCGGTGGAGAACAGCCCTCGTCTTGTACGGCATCTACGGCAAGAGATAGAGTGGGCCTTGTCTTCTAGTTTGCCAGGAACCATGCTTTTCTTTTCTGTTAAGAAATTCTAATGTACTGCACATAAAAATTTCTTAATTACAACATTAAAATGATAAGTTGTGTGAAACTCCTATGAAATTACCTGTTCATAGTGGTATTCAAACTGAATAAAAATGAGAACTGATTATCTTCACTGCTCTTTTATTATTCTTTTATCAAGCTCAGTCAAACAATTTATTTAAACTGTAGGCAAACAACCAATTATTTCTAAAGTCTGATGTGGGCCTAGACAGGACAACTGTTTACTAAGTCATAACACGTTATGACGGTTTTAATGGATTTCAGATTCTGTATTGCGAAACTTCATCACGTTTGAATCGAAAAAAACAAAGTCACACACAAAATGCTATCAAGAAAATTTTTCCCGTTTATTTTCTCCAACCGGTCACGTCTCGACTTTATAGCTGTTGACAAACAATTTCCCATTTTCATTTCGCCAATAAGAAATAAAAATCTTTCGCAATAATTCCCGACTTCCGCCACTATGGTTTTAAAATTGCCAACAAATACAACAAAAACAATGTTATACTTATATATTTATACAAAGTTTGTATTTCAATGACGTAGGTCTTGTTGGTCGACTAGTCTCCCAACGCTATCCATCATACGATTCCCTCCAAGTGTGCGGATCGATCGGACGATTCCGCTTAGAGGGCGGGCGGGCGTTACGCGACCGGGGGGCCACCTGACTGCTATTTCTTTAATATGTTCACGATGTTACCACAGCCTTGTATTGTTCGTTATGGTCATTACAGCTATCGGAATGCGTAAAGTTTGAGCGAAAATAAAATTCATTAAAGCGCTATTAACGTTTACAATGTTACGTTTCTGTTTTATCGCATCCTAATTGATTTCTGCGCTAATTCAGCAATTTAACAGTATCGTGTAAGTACTTACGGAAAAACTAAATATATCCGTACAGCATTCGTTATAATTTACCCAAATTATGTGGTAATTACCCCATGGGGGCGTGTAGTAACGCGCATCTCGACGCCGGGTTTCTGCGCTCCCTCAGTCAGTCGCACCGCGCGTTCGAAACTGAACGTACGTATAATAAACGCAACGCTTGTATAAACATCAAACCGTTTATAGTTTGACTAGTTATCCACAATCTGGTGAATGTGACGTGTAATAAGTGTTCATTATTTAATATACACTCTAGGATCGTTTGTTACAAACCGGTGTGTATTGAAAAACTATTGTATACCGCTTAGATGTCACCTTTTAACGTCGGAACAGAGAAATTATAACAGAAACGCGTAGTGATTTTCGTGTAGTTGGGAAACTATATGGGCAGAATGCCGTAATGAGTAAATAACTATGTTTTTGTCGTTTATAAATAGGGTGGAGAAGGTAAACATCTGTTGGTTATCCAATATAAATGTCAACTGAACTTGAACCGCTAAGTTGGAAATTATTTTGCACGGCTTAAGATCCAATTTAGATTGCAATTACATTGAGACAAACGTCTATAAGTCCACTTATATGCACTCTGCAATTATACTTAACACACAATAAAATTTGTACCTACCGACCGTGTTCGTGATTTGTTTTTCTCTTGATGTTTTTTTTTGTTATTTTTACAGTGAAACCGTTGACAGTCGTTATAAGTAATAAGTACAATGCTTTAGTGTTACCATGGAATATATTACGTACCTACTTTGATTATTAAAATACTTTTATAGGTTGAGGCCCAACAAGATCTTGGGGACCCAATACAACATTCTTCGGCTTTGGAGTACTTCCCGAAAAAAATAATGATGCATAGAAAAGAAAACTAATCATGTGCATATATTGGTAGATATTGTGTATGGGGGCCATCACAGATGGAGCGACGGCAAACTCACCTGTAAGCCGGTACAGCTGATTGACAAACGAGCCTCTGGCGTAGACTTTCCTCTCGGGGTTGAGGGTCAGGAGGTGGTCGCTCCGGTAAAAGCCAAATAAAGAGAAAGGGTAGAAGGGTCGAGTCCGGAATCTAAAGTACAAGTTTTGGGGGCAACCGAGACTAACGTTGTGAAGATCATGATTATTAAAATACTACAACCATTTTTACAATGGTAAAATCATCGCGTAGGGTAGCAATTAATTGTTTTGAAGTGACAAGTATACTACGTATTGCTGTGGTTACGCAGCCGACTGCTTATAACAACATGATTATCACCACGCCTAGATATCCCCGGCGGGCTAGACAGAGGTACATATACAACCTTATTTCGCCAATTTTGTTTCACGTGCTGCGTGACTAAAAACATTCCTTATAAATAACCTTTGGCTGGTTTCGACTCTGAAGATCTTTGTAAGGCCCTATACGAGTACACTATACACCCTATATACATGAGGACGATCGTCCAACCAACAAGCCTGCCAACTCACCGTCCCGAACCAGAATGTTAACCTCTCCAATTTTATGCATTATATTATATGTTTATGTATGTAGAGTATGTAATAGGTTTAAATTAATCGTACTGAAAAAACTAGACTTCTCTTTTTAATGGCAAACTTGAATTTCTGTTCGCCTCGAAGGTAATTCTCCATCTCTTCATCCGAATTTAATTCCTGGCTGCATCCAAAACCTGCACCTTTAAGGCCAGGGTCCGCCCTCCATCTAAGATTTGGTTTATTTTGGCTTTTACGAGAGCGTCTGCCTTCTAACCCTCGAACCCCGAGAGGAAGGCTCATCCATCAATCAGAAGGTGTACCGGCTTTGCTGGCGATGTTAACTTGGGCCCCGATGATCTTAATGAAAGTTCGAACATCCTGTTCTTCTGTAGCCTGTTCATCGGGAAAACCTAGTTAAAAATGCAGTTGTCAGTTTTCCGCCTAAAGAAACTTCGTTCTCGGGTAAATACGAAATAAGATTGTCACGGACATTTACACATTAGTCAGTATAATAATATTATGCGTGTCGCGTATTCATAGAATATCATTACATTCACTACATATTATAAAACAAAGTCCTCCACCGCGTCTGTCTGTCTGTTCACGATAATAGATACAGTGGTTCTCGAGGAAGTATATAATTTGTCAAGTTTTTGTATACATTGGATAAAATCTTATAATATTTGTGGGAGGTGTCAGAAAAAATAAGCTAGGAGCTTTCAACGAAAACACCGCCCTTTGAGATATAACAAAATGATTTATGGTGGAATTGTGTTTTATATATAGGTTGTGGTAGTGGAATAGGGTCCCATGGGTAGCAGGAACGGAATTAGAGAGCCAATTCTCGTAATAAAAAGATGTTCAAGATTCAGTCTCAATCTAGTCTCGATCTCCCAAATGTCAAACGAGTTCTCGTAAGGTATAGGTAGGTTGTGGTAGTGGAATAGGGTCCCATGGGTAGCAGGAACGGAATTAGAGAGCCAATTCTCGTAATAAAAAGATGTTCAAGATTCAGTCTCAATCTAGTCTCGATCTCCCAAATGTCAAACGAGTTCTCGTAAGGTATAGGTAGGTTGTGGTAGTGGAATAGGGTCCCATGGGTAGCAGGAACGGAATCAGAAAGCCAATTCTCGTAATAAAAAGATGTTCAAGATTCAGTCTCAATCTAGTCTCGATCTCCCAAATGTCAGACGAGTTCTCGTAAGGTATAGGTTGTGGTAGTGGAATAGGGTCCCATCGGTAGTAGGAACGGAATCAGAGCGCCAATTCTCGTAATTAAAAGATGTTCAAGAATCAGTCTCGATCTCCCAAATGTCAAACGAGTTCACGTAAAAAAAATTGTTGGTAATATTGAAAATGTTGTTACGAGAACACCTTTTTTTAGAATTGTCTCTCAGAATTCCACGCGGGTGAAGCCGCGGGCAACAGCTAGTATATTATATATACGTAACTTAAGTCTACATACTTAATCCTCACATAAGACTCAAGATATAGGTCTTTACTTATGAAATTGCCGAAATTTTCTTACAAATTCATGAGTTCGTTATTCCTGTAATTTAATAGCTATTTCCATTATTTATATTTTGTTTGAAAGCTGATTTCAAGATTTTACAACTCTGTATTAAATTTTGTTTTTAGTGGCCGCTTGATAAATTCATTCGATCTTCAAAAACAGTACTTCTTAAATGCATGCAATGCATTTTGATGATAAATTTCGTATTACTTAACAGCTGTCACTTTTCAAAAATTAAATAAAAGTAGCTGTTTGTTAGCTTAATGTTGTCTCATTCATACACAAAAAATATCATAAATTTTGGATTTGTCATTCCAAAAAAAAATGCAAAAATGTTAGTACTGAAAATTGGGTTTCCTCCAATTTCTTCAAGAAAAACGGCAATTTCATATGTAACGACCTAATATAAAGAAAAATATAAATAAAGTACAGTCAGTAAAAATAGAATATATCGTCATAACTCTAAAACCTTTCATAAACATGAATGTAGATAATATAGAGAACAGACTTAAAAAAAAGTATTCTCGATCCCACGTTTGTTAAAATTATATTCAAAATAAGTTCAAAAAACCTTGCAATTTTTCTCGTAAATAGTAAGTATTGTATTAAAATTACGACTTTTTCCCACGTAGAATTCTTGTCTATTTTGACCGGACTACTTGACCTTTATGGATTACATTACTTATTGCACTGGGTCTGAAAACCCGAGACGGCGTGCGGTTGCAGTTGGTTCAAGTACGACATAACCTGTCAATTTGTCTAGGCCCCCTGAACTTTACGAAAGCGACCGCCAGTAAGTTTTGTCACTTACTACCTATCCAAAAGTCACAAACTAGACTTGTTATATCCTGTACTGTGTTTAAATAAAACTTTCTACTGTTGAAACTTTTGACAGATGTTTATATAGGAGTTAATTTATCAAGGGAATGTTCCGTTTCAGCTTGAATAGCGGCGTATAATTGAATAGCATTCTATCTATCATTTGACTGCAGTCAGGGCTGCGCTGGAAATAGTTTTATCGCATTCGAATATCTTATTTAACTCGAGATCACACTGAAACGGAACATCGTGCGTATTAATTTATATCGTAAAATGAGAACATCCAGGACGGAATTTGAACCAGCCCGTTACAGGGGGGTATACTCTGACGAACTGAGCTTCCTGGAAAGGTCCTAGATATCCGATTCGATTCAAAATTTCATTGAATTAACGTGCGTATTTTTTTGTTTCTCATTTTTTTTTAAGAATGTTTAGTAACCGAAATTACTAATATTCCCCTAACCCCTCCTGCTAAGCTTAATTGCTTGTGTTAGGAGTGAGTTCACGTCGGTGGTATAATGGCCAGGATTCAAACCCGGGACCTCTCGATCGTAGGGTCGACTCCTTAACCACTAAGCTACCGACGCTTTCAATGTTTCGATGTATTCATTTAAACCGTATATCAACTATCTCCTGCTTTATATTTCTTTAAACTCATCATTTTTACATGACTGCTTTCCAGCAGTCGTCGGGAGTGCCACATGAAAGTTTACGCTTAAGTTTACGAGTGGCACATAATCTTAGCAGTAGCAGTATGGAAACCGGAAACGTACCCGATAGACGACAATAAGCTCACACCTTATTACATGGGACCAAAAATATCCGTTTGTAAAAGGTGGGTAGTGTGATCCATATGTGTGACCCTCTGTTTACTCCTTCGGCAATAAATAAATATTCTACACAGCACTTTCTAGACCCAAAGTAAGCATAGTTTAACTATCTTGTGTTATGGGTTCCAGAATGCGAATTAACAAGTATGTTTATTCGCATATACTTTTTCATTAAATACATTCATATTATACATAGAAACACCCAGACCAATGCAAATAGACATATTCATGCATACAAATATTTGCACTGAGCGGGAATTGAACCCGTAGTTCGCAGTC
Organism: Cybosia mesomella; assembly: GCA_946251805.1. NCBI lineage: Eukaryota > Metazoa > Arthropoda > Insecta > Lepidoptera > Erebidae > Cybosia > Cybosia mesomella. Next base: position 4,295,136 of record OX276396.1, read on the forward strand.
GAATACACTACCGCTACGCCACAGAGGCCGGCAATATATAGCTATCGATATAATAGTTACAATTGTTTTCGTTATCGTTAATGCCATAATAAACAAATGTTTCCCCAGCAGAGTTGATGAGGAGCGTTGGAAACTCTTACATTGAACCTAGTTAATTAACTTGTTAACTGGCTTTGATATCACACTTTGAATATAATTTCTCGAGTGGCGCACTATCATAAAGGTACGTTTACAGTACAGACCAGCGGAGTGAAAAAGGGACTAACAAGACCAAAATTATGATATAATTGTCCAATTAATGTCTCGTCTCCAAATCATTCATCATCTCAGCGCTAAGACCCAGTTGTATCCGAGGTTTTCGTCCTGGAGCCCGCAGTCCGCTTATCTCGTCTATACTTACGTATTTATTGGTATCCCGCTGCACGTCTTCACTCATCTCTGCCTCATTGGAGCGCAGGCTGCGGTTCCAGATTCTTTGTTAGGTCGTCCTTGTTTAGAAGTTACCTTACCCGAGATAGTAAAACAACAATTCCGTATTCATAGCCTACACTGATATTACTTATTGGTAAGCGGCGTAAATATCCTGCAATATACGGCCAGGAAAATAAGTAGCTACCCTCTGTCACAAGAACATGTGATAAAGGTTTATTTACGAACACTGGAGCCTGTCGGGCTGCGTGCCAGCCATTAATCGTCCTGTCATCTACCAAAAGGTACGCTTAGTCGAGCGTCTACTTAGGGTCTAATAGGCCTTTATTAAACGTAAAATAGTTTTCGTCTGGTTAACTTGGGAATGGAAACTGAAGCTGTATAAACATTGATCAAGTTTGTTTTCACCAAAGTCGGATACACACTATATGAACGAGAACGAATGAAACTTTTTGAGCGGAAGCTGACTTACTGCGAATACACGAAGCGAAAGTTTTAAATTGTGGTGAGGCACTCAAGCACTACCGGCCCAGTCCGTGCATAGGGTCATGCAAGTTTTCATACTATTAGTTTATTATTATTATTTAGAGAGAACTGGGTGCTTGTTTTCTATAAGTAGGTTAATAAAAAAACACTATGGTAATTATTGTTAACAACTCATCGCAAGCTATACGCAATTATTTTTTCGTGCGGAAATCGCCTCCGATTTCTCGCCGTAAATTTGGCAATAATAATAATAAAATATTATATTCAGCGCTTTCTAGAATCAAAGTAAGCATAGTTTAACTAGATTATGTTATGGGTTCCAAAAAGCGGATAAACATATTTATATCCTTTTTTTTTGTTAAATACATTCATATTATACATAGAAACGAGCCAAAATTTGGTTGCAATTCTCCTTCCGTTCAGTTGTGTTCGTTTCGCTAGTGTTCTCTTTGTGTATACGCGCACAAACCAAGTACTACGGTAAGTTTACTCGTTCTCGGCACCTTCAATGTCAAACAACAACTAATTCAATTGCCGCCGAAGCCACGAGATTAACTAAAAGTTAAACAAAGGTCAACTGGATGGTCTCGAGTCCTGAAGCCATCCATCTTGAGGGAGTTAACGTAAACTAGTTACGTAAAACGTGAACTACAGATAAAATCGTAAACTGTACAGTTTCATTCGTTTAATAATTAGTCACTCATAGAATTAATGACTCATTTCGTGTTTTTACAACAACTGCATCAAAATAATTCTCAATTCTGCACATACTAAACTGTTACACTTCTGTGAATCATATTAATTATTAGCGAGCTCCGCAGTATTGTGTAGGTCATATAATTAAAAAAAATGATGCTTTATAACAAATAATTGTAAATTAACCAAAGTGGAATATAGAGAATGAAAAAACTGAAGTTGTATGTGAAAATGTTCTAATTGGAAACGCATGTTGAAAGCCAAGTTAAGATGTGGCCTCCCTCCAACCCGGCAAATATAAGTAGGCACAAAATTTCAATTGAAAGAGCTCAGCCCAGCAAGTATTGTTAGACCAAATCAATAGAGATAAGATCACAAGAGAAAGAAAGCTGTGAAAACATAAGAAATGTACAGGACGAAATTGCATTTGAGTATATCTCAGTTTGAGTATTAAAAAAAACTGTTATCATCAAACGACAACATAATAATAAATTAATTTGTTGAATTGACCTTCTATACTTCTATAAAATAGTAACGAGGTGAAAACTGTACGTTGAATGTTTTTCCAAAAAAAATTCTAAGAGCCGATACCCATGACGAAAAAGTGATTTTTAGAATTTTAATAAAATCACTTAATACTTAAGTGCTAACACTTAAGTGTTAAGTGATTTTATTAAACGGGCTTCTGCAGTCTCGATACTAATATCGAGACTGCAGAAATAAACATACCTTGATCTATTCCGAACTTAACGCGTACGAAGTCGTGGGCAACAGCTGGTACTGAATAAAAAGGAATGAAAGAACTGTAAAAATTACTTCCGTTATTATGTTATCGTTTTTAATCACCTTCAATCACATCACTTCAATCACTTCAATCAGACAATAGCACGATTTGACGTCATACGTTGTTATTTCGTTCAATTTTTTTTTTTATTAGGAATAGGCTCGCGTTTGACCACTATCTTACCTGTTGGTAAGTGAAATGTGGTCTATGGTGGAGCACCGGTGAGTTTCCACAAAACTTTGCGGAATTTACTTCGTACATCGCGGAGTTGACGTAAACTGATTTGACTTGCCAATAACTTCCCTATTGAGGCAAACACGACAACGATTTGTATTAATAAAAATTATGTACGAAAATTGTTTACCTAATTATTTCCTAGGAGTAATTTACGCGTAATAGTATTCATGAGCTTGTATAGTAGTTTCCTACCGCGCGGATATCGACACGGCAATTAAACACCTTAGTAGTATTTATGTAACATTCACAGCACATTATGTAACATAATGTGGTTTTATTTTTATACAAAGAACAACTGGAAAATGGCTAATTGATTGAAACCAGAAGAGTGCCAAACACACGGTCAAACAAAATTATTACCGTGGCCTTTGAGCATTTGCAATACCAGATAGCATATATAAGTGATAGTACATAAAATAATAAAAATATATACATATAAATAACATAACATAAACTCACACCTATATCCCCGAAGGGGTAGGCAGTGGAGTGGTATGGGTAATGGACTTCTGAGACGACGTCTCGGGTTCGATCCCAGATTTTACCATGGCACACACCAACCTAGCTAGCAGTGCTAGCACCACTGCCTAGCACCCACATTTCGCCAGTTTATGTTTAGGTCCCAATATAATAGGTGGCGAGCCTATTGCCATTAACCGGGCACTTATAAACCTGCGATAAATACACACATAACTTCGAAAAGCATCGAAAAGTCATTGGTGTGTGCCATGGTAAAATCTGGGATCGAACCCGAGACGTCGTCTCAGAAGTCCATTACCCATACCACTAGGCTATCATGACAAAAAAGCGGCCAAGTACGAGTCGGACTCGCCCATTAAGGGTTCCGTAGCAGCAAGTAACATTTTATTTTTATTTTTACATTTGAGTTGATTGAAAGAAAGGTAAATTGCGGTTTACTATTTATGACGTATTAAAAAAAAACTACTTACTAGATCTGGTTCAAACTAATTTTTGTTCGAAGTTTACATGGTAATGTACATTATACGTTTTTTTAGGTTTTATCATTCTCTTATTTTAGAAGTTACATGGGGGGGACACACATTTTACCACTTTGGAAGTGTCTCTCGCGCAAACTATTCAGTTTAGAAAAAAATGATATTAGAAACCTCAATATCATTTTTGAATACCTATCCATAGATACCACACACGTATGGGTTTGATGAAAAAAAAATTTTTGAGTTTCAGTTCTAAGTATGGGGAACCCCCAAAATTTATGTCTTTTTTCTATTTTTGTGTGAAAATCTTAATGCGGTTCACAGAATACATCTACCTACCAAGTTTCAACAGCATAGATCTTATAGTTTCGGAAAAAGTGACTGTGACATACGGACGGACAGACAGACAGACATGACGAATCTATAAGGGTTCCGTTTTTTGCCATTCGGCAACGGAACCCTAAAAAAGAAATACTCCAGTAATTTTTTTTGATGAACGGCGACCGTCAAGTAGCCGCGATCCCCCTGTTCCCACTTTATTGTTTCGTGTCGAAACCCTCACGGGCTTCACCCCATCGGAACCAACGATGGGATGGGTTTGTCGGAATCGGACCCCAGGTGTCCATTTCCAGGCCCCCCGGGTAAGCCCTCGAAAGAATAACCCAAAGGTTACCGACGGACTTGGCCGCCATCGCGGCCTTGCCTATGGGGTCGGGTTTGCTCACGCGTCGGACACACATGACACGCCTCCGTCTTGGCCTTATCACATCTTGTCATACTCAACAAGACCCCTCCCCACCCCCTTCTATGCGAGCGTGTTTTATGAATAACCTAGATAGGGGAAAGAAGAGATAGAGATATTTTATTTCCTTAGTGCAACAGCACAGCTTCTGGCACCTTACTGAGAATGTCAGGTTTTCAGTAAAATGGCGCAAAACAATTCTTCCGAATTCTACACATCCACACATTGCTCAATGATCCACCGGAATCAATTACCAGCTTCCGTTTGGAATTATAAATCTGTGACGTACCTACATACCTAATCATGTCCAATGATGTTCAAGGTGATGAAAATGTGTTTTTTGCATAGATACGCTACAATGAAATCGGTGAGATCGCGCTATTATCTCATACCTTCCGCGTTTTACCATGTGTTTGCTCTATGTGTTTATATTATGTTATAACACATTGAACTTCTATTCTTTCGACGTTAAGAGATATTATACCATCTGCCCAGGAGCATTATTCTGTTTAACAGCGAGTTGTAGTCACAGTCGTAACTTGAGATGTCGGTGGATTTCAATTGGTTAACATAGAAAAAAGAACTGGTGTGAAATTTATACCAAAGTAAATGCGTGTGGTTACGGTACGGTTGGTCAATCCGAATTAGGGGGCAGCATGGTAACTTAACAAAAAATCTCACTAATGTATACAAGCTGCAAATGCCGCAATAAAAGGTCCCCAGTTAGCCGGTGGCGATGCCGCTATTCGCGACTACGACAGTGGTCATGCTGGAAAAAGTAGTTGAGCAAGACGGGTGATTGGTTGCTATAGGGCACATTGGGAGAGGTATCGACTGACTTAAAAATATAAAATAAACCCGCGGCTTGGCCTGTGACATACTGATTCCCCGTTGCATCGATTTCACCCATCAATCAATCAATCAATTAGCCTATTGCAGTCCACTGCTGGACATAGGCCTTTCCCATTGTACGCCATAGAACCCGATCCTCCGCCTCGCGCATCCAGTCTATCTCAGGTACCTTTTTAGGTCGTCCGTCCATCTTGCTGGGGGACGACCTACCTTCCGTTTACCGATTCGTGGTCTCCACTCTAGGACTCGTTTGCTCCATCGGCCGTCGGTCCTTCGACAGATGTGGCCAGCCCATTGCCACTTCAGCTAGCTTATTCTCACCCATACATGCCCGTAATTTGTTAATTTTACAATAATGTATGCAAATTTACCCAATTTGATGATTAAGATTCCTTCTGCATGTTCAGAAATAGGTAATGCAGAGGCGTATAATATATATTCTTCGCGATGATCCTTACTTTCCTCGATAAATAGGCCTTCCAACACAAAAATATTTTTTCTTTTCAAAACAAGTAGTTCCTGAGATTAGTACATTTAACCAAACAAACAAACTCTGCAGCTTCATAATATTAGTACAGATTAAATAACTAGTCGCACGAAATAATTTATTTGAATACCAAATTAACAATTCTCAAACTCACATTCCAAAGCCTTTGTGGACTGCGAGCGTCGGACGACCATCGATCACGCAATGCTGCATTAAACAAAACCGTTCTATTTTTAAATAATGATGCAATCTGTAACAATGAAATGTAAGTAAACCATGATGTTAATTCTTGTCATACGTAATCTGACCGTCGCGTTGCATCATTATTATCTTGGCGTTGTCCCGATTGCATCCGAGGCTACACCGAGCCCAGGGTCCGCTTTCCTGCTTTTTCTTCTCCACTTGGCACGATCTTGGACATCCATGGTTGAAAGACCATTGGCACGCATGTCATCCCTTACGAAGTCAAACCAGAACTACTTGGGTCTCTCCTTCCTACCGCGGCCCGGCGGAAGTTTGTTACCCTCGTAACCTGGTGATTCCTACCATCATGGCCGCACCAGCGAAGGCGACCTCCTGCACTTTATCTGCGATGTCTCGGACATGAAGGCTGCTGCGGTACCTAACGCGATCTTTGCGTGTGGCTCCGCACATCCACCTATATTATATATCTATATATCTATATCCAGCATATTCATCTCCGCGCCACGCAGCTCCTGCTTGTATTGCTCCAGCAATGGCCATGCCTCACACTAGTGTAAAAGGCTGTCCTTGGTGACCTTGGAAGAATAATGGTTTTATAGACCTGTCCTTTCATCTTAACCAGCATATTGGGGTCACAAATGACACCAGTCATTTTGCGCCACTTGGCCTACGGGGCTGCACTGCGTGCCTTGACGTCGCCATCGATGTCACAAGTCACGTGAAGTACAGACGGTACTTAACCTGGTCCCTGCGCTCGACCAAGTCATCACCTATGTGGACGGGTGTGTGGGATCTGTATAGTTCAACGCCATGTACTCGGTCTTCGCCACATTAAGCTTCAGACCGCCGTTCTCAAGCACCTCCTTTCTGGTCTTCACACTTCGCCCCGATTCGTCTCTGTCCGCGTCCGCCAGCGCGATATCATCAGCATACATGAGCAACCCTGGAGGTTGCTCATTTGAGTTTCTGATGCTGTCTGACAACACATCTAATACTACGGTGAACAGAAATGGAATAAGGATAGATCCCTGGTGTAAACTAACTGTGATGGGGAAGGGTTGGTATTGCCAATAGCGGTTTGAACCTAGGAATCGGAATCGTGGTAGTACATGTCTCGGATGATGTCAATATAAGATTTTAACCCCTTCGTAGAGCTTCAAGATGTGGGACATTACTTTTATAGCGCGGTAATTGCCACACTCTTGCAACGACCCCTTGCCTGGTGAGGAGTATGCGGTTGACAAAGGTTTGTGAGGATCACGGGGACCCATCGCCTTCCATGCCTTGATTGGGACTCCATCGGCTCGCCTCGGCTTCATGTGGCGAAGAGCAGCCAGTACTTCACGTCCGTCCGATCGTCGCGCTGCACATTTTAATGAACAAGGCAATCGTGACAACATTTTTACCGTAACAGAAGTCCGACTTAAGCATCAGCATCTCCTATTCACAAAGTCTGATAGCCTTCACACATTACTATCAAACGGATTTAAAATCTTTCAGTTAGCTAATAACGTAGTATTGTGTTCCTGCCTTGAGTAGTATCTGCAAAGAAATACTGTTTTCTCTCCATTGTCAGTGAAAAAAATATCCATTCACCCTATGCTACCCTTGGTTTTGTAACATCCACAGGCTACGACGACAACGGACGACTTTATAAAATTAAACATTAATTCTCCTCCTAGAAGGAGGTCATGGGAGTCCGTAGGACATTTTTGACACTCCGACCAAACTCTTGAGAGGCCTAAGTCACCTAAATGCGTATTACACACTTTTTGCCTTACACAAATACAGTCACTTTTAAAAGTTGAATTCTAAAAGTGAAACTGAAAAGCACTTACTAATTTCCATCAAAATCAATATACCTACATTGTAACGTTCCGTACCTTTTTCTTTTTTTTTTTTCGTGCGGATATCCCTTCGGATACCCCCCCGCCGGCCAGCGGGGGCGGTTATGTCTACGTCCGTTTCAAAGAAACAACTAAAATGTACGTAATAACGTAACATAAAATTGCACCGTCTAAACGAAACGTTACTACTTCCGAATACTGAAACGCAATTTGTTGTAAAAATATACAAGTTCAGTTATTCCTGGAACTAGTGTTTCATGGCGAATATTGGTGTTATTCATACACGTCTGGTGTAAACAGGCACTATAAATGCGGCGGCATATGCGGAATTTGCGCGCTTCTGATGTTCAATAAACAGTTCTGTTTACGCTATAGTTATATTTTCGTACAAAAATCGTTTGGGCATTGTATCGTTTAAAAACATAAACGTAATTGTAAACAAATCTAAAAGTTCACTCGACCTTGTTATCTATTTAGGAATGCAATTATTTTTTCCCTAAGCCCAGATTCAGGTTTAGGGCTGTCAACTATTTTTTTTTTAATTTTATTCTACATAAATGCAACAACAATAGTAATGTTTGGAAAATAAGAGAATGACTTAGTATAATTTTGTAACCAAATCATATAGTTGGCAAATTGACAATGACAGAAAGTTGACGTTTAGTTGCCATGTATCATTTCGTTCTGAAGTTCCCCATGCTACACTGCGTGTACGTTGACACGAAATAGCCCGACAGTTGAGTTCCACTACCAATAAAAATATAGTATATTTCGTACTACTATACTTCTACATTATATACAATGGACTAAAATATGGTACGATATTATATCAACTTATATCAATCAATCTTAGATACAACTTGTATGAAATTCATCAATTACATTGACTCCTCGGTTGGTTTTCAATTACTTTAGTTTTATTTAACTTTAATAATATTTAAATATAGCACGCAGTTAATGACGTTTAAGGAAACATCTAAGCTATTACGTGACATGACGTGTAACAAACGATTCTAAGTTAAATGTATTAACAGGCCAACTACTAGTAAATAAATATCCACCAATTGACACTTAAATAGTTACTTATGTTCGCTATTATAAGAACACTAGTGTAAAGAAACAGTGCAATAATGGCGATGGACACCATGGCAGTAGAACTGCCCGACTTATCCACACACACGCCACAGCCTCCCCTCGAGGAAACTGCAGAAGAGAAGTGAGTATGCCCTTAAATCATTAAGCATAATTTTTTTACAATGATCGTAGCGGCTGTTTGGAAACAGATTGATCACAATCGTCATGTGAGTAGTCAGTGGATTTCAACTGGTTAACATAGAACATAGAAGAAAGAACTGGTGTAAAACTACAATAACTCGGCTAATATGAAGGCCCGTGTTTCAGGTCACGGTCGGTCAATCCCTATGGCAGGATTCTTGGGTATCTGCTGCAATTTTATTTTTTTGAGAAGATTATTCTTGCTTCCAATTAGGTTGAAAAATATAATTTATAACATAATTACTAGCTGACCCGGCAAACTTCGTTCTGCCTTAGAATCAAGTTATATTGAGTACCTTATCAGCAAAATTTATATATAAAGAATAATAAGTACATTAAAAAGAAAAAAGAAACGCAAAAAGGTACAGTTCACAAGTACTCTAATAATCTAATTTTGACCTTTTTATTAAAAAAAATATTTTTGTTTTCCAAATAAATACTTCCAGGCTTAAATGTTATCGAAATTGTGCCCAAAATATTGCGTTCCAAAAAGACTATAAAATCTCGGTGTATATTGGAAATTTAATCAATACATTCCTCTCCGCAGTAAACTGAGTGATGTGGGGCGTAACAGAGTACATATACGGCGCGTACAAATCGAACAACCCTACATTTTAACCTTCCTATACCCGCGTCAAATACAATAACACATATACCCGCGTCGGTCTACGGGACCGATAGTTCTAACGTTTACTAAATAAATAGCTATCATTATAATCACACTAAAATGTAATTTATGATTAAAAAGGACTTTTACACAATCAATATAAACGAAATTTATGGCAATATTAATGTTTATTACTGACTAACAGTCTTTTTATTACAGCCTTTGAAAAACAGTACTTATTCTTATAAACTACATAAATTGCAACAAAAAATATCTCTTCTGAAATTAAACAAAAAAAACACTTAAATCTTGAAAATAACTAAATAAACAATAAAAGGCTATAGATTAATTTTCCTCTGATGGTCCACCATAGCAGTCAGAGCACACCATAATTGCATGTTCCATACAAAAATATTTTTTGCAAGTAGTGCAGTTATATCTCGTCTTGCGATTTTTTTTGGAGCTGCAATAATAGCAACGACCCCTTTTATTATTATTTGTAGTTGGTGTGGACTCTGGACCATCTAATTTACAAATTTCAGCAAGTCTTTGTCTTATGAGTCTTGGTAAATGTGTGTTTGTACTACGTCGCCTCAGATGTGGATTTATGAGATCATATGATAGAGCTTCCAAAAATGATCTGCGAATGACTTTTTTGTTGGGATTATTGTGGACATATATGACGTACGAATTTATTCCTGCCACATTCATTAGACTATAAAATATCACCATGGGCCACCTGTTCGTGCCCCTTGCAACATTGTAAGTTTCGCACATTTTGTCCACGGTATCGACGCCTCTTTTGGTTGCATTGTAGTCCATGATTATTTCAGGTTTTTGAGTATTCTCATCAATGATTCCGTTGTCATGCATACTAGACACAAGCAATACATTTTTATTTTTTTTGAGCACGTACGAAACCAGGGTACAATTGCCTCGATAGCCAAATAAGCTGGATTTCTCCATTCGGCCTCGGATTTCAATGAATTCTTTGGGCAACTCTTTTTTATTTTTTCGAATAGTGCCGATTATTGTCAACCTATACTCTTGCTCCAGTTTATCAATCAAGGGCAGACTTGTAAAAAAATTATCACATGTAATGTTACGGCCAGTATTGTGAATAATATCACTAAGGCGTAAAACCAAAGCCAACGATGAGTTATCCTGCGAATATGGGCCTTCAGGCTGTTTTCCGACGTAAACTTCCAAGTCGAATGTATAAAACATTTTAGCATCTGTCAGTGCATAAATTTTTATACCGTATTTGTTGGGTTTAGACGGAATATATTGTCTGAAGCCGCAACGACCTCTGAATGCCTCCAGTTTCTCATCGATCGTGACAAACTGCGATGCACTGTAATATTTTTTGAATGATGCTACAATCTCATCAAACAAGTCTCTAACGGGAGCTAATTTGTCTACAGAGATCCGCGCATCCCGTGTATCTTTGTCGTCGAATCTTAGACACCGCAAAAGCAAATAGAAACGGTTCCAACTCATAGTTAGACGAAAGATCTCTGGTGATGAGCCATCAGTCTTGAATAAATCTTTGGCATTCAATCTACTATTGCGTCTAACACCAGCAAAGAGTAAAAGACCTAGAAAGGCTTGAATTTCAATCTCATCAGTCGGAGTACAATCTCTTTCTCTATCAAACTGAGGTAATATGCGTTGTAATTGTTGATTGGTGTATTTTGTAATCTGGCTTAAAACATTTTGGGAGAAAAACAAATTCCATATCTCACCTGGTTCCTTCAAATTTTTAGCCTCGCCTTTTACACCTGGTAATTGAGTAACAATGTTTCTAGCGCGTCTTCTTACTGTCATTGACGGAGCAGTTTTATTCCATTTTGTTTGATTATCTTTGCCGAGATAGAAGTCACTAAAAGTTCTTCGATCCTCTACTTCGCTGTCAGAATCTCCCTCTTGTTCAGTATCGCTTTTTTCAGCCTCTATTTCCACATGATCCTCGAAATCACTGTCGTTTTCGTCATCGTAGTTAGAATCTGAATCATTCTCCTCTAAAATCAGTCTTATTCGCTCTTCGTCCATTTTGAGATAATAATTTAACCTGAAAGTAGTTTGAAATTATATTATAAAATAGTAATCGAATAATAATAGAAGAAATCATTGAAATTATAGGACTAATAAAACACAGCACTTACCTTAAACTGTAACGGCTATACCCGCGTCGGTCTCCCGGACCAGCCGGTGTCGTGTACTGTCACACGTGTTACCCACGCAAGCGCTCGCGCCGCACTAAACAGACGCCGGCGACGAGTCACGCAGCTAGCAGTGAGCCCAATGTGCTAACATTTTCCGTTAATAAGAAAAAGGCGCAAACTTAAACTGTCGGTCTGACAGACCAATACGCGGGTATAGGAAGGTTAATTGGCATTGTCACACAGTTAATTTAAAACCACTATAAATGGAAGCAGTTCATTTAGTGAAATGAATTGAGATTTCATAAATAAAAATGTAATTTGAAAAGAGACTGTCTAGATAGGTTAACCCTTTAAATGATATTTAGGCATCGCTCTGCTTGTGATCTTGAGGTTGCAGGTGTGATTTCTATCAGATTTGAACCATAAAATCTATATAGGTATATAAAACAAATTCATGTTAGTTATGACCGCGATGAACTCGAGACCGGCTGGACCGATTTTCATAATCTTTGATCTTTTAGATTTGTCTCAGCCTATATTGTGCCCTTTTTTCTTGCGGTTACCCAGCGCCGGCCTGGGTGGTGGCTGAGTTAAATCGGACTTGAACTGATCAAAACCGCTCGCCGTCTCGGGTTTCTAATGCCGAGGTGTAAGGCCAAATAAGTAATTCCCTCGGGCCCCGGCCGACCCTGGGCAATCTACGGCTTTGAAATGGCCCCCTCTGGATACCGGGCCTATACTAAAAATTAGGATAATTAAAAATATGAGACATTCACGAAATAAATTCAGCTGATAACATAACTTAACTTGGAACAAAGTTTGCCGGCTCAGTAGAATATAAAAACCTGATCCGGAAAAACTATTCGCAAAAAATTATTTACTAAGTAATCCTTTTTTGATCTTTCCTTCTGACAACCCTAAATTCGTAACCTCTGTTTTTTTAATTAACTTGAATTGCGTTAACTAACTTTTTATGCTGTACGTTTATTTTTGCCATAAACATGTTATAACTATGAAACTATGTAGTGTTACTGTGTTACGACTTAACGTCAGGTAACGGAGTAGATGACACCACATCACTTGTCAACTTTCCGTACACGAATGTTTGATCACACGCTTTCTGCTTCAATTGTATTAATGACTGGTTGAATTGTTCGTAATTGTAATGTTTCTCTTTGGCTTGGGCACTCTCCTTTTCGTTACGACGACACACGGTGCTTTAAGAGGCTTACACGGGGCAAGGGTCCAACACACATAGGTCCTTAGAAAATTAATTTAATATGCAATTGGGTCTATTAAATTAACTAGCAATCCCCCGCGGCTTTGCCCGTGATATATTTCGATCCCCTGTGGCACCATTTAACCCATACCTACATGCCTTTAATTTATAATAATGTATGAAAATTTGCCCGATTTGTAGTCATATGATTACTACTCCTCTCCCCTGAATTATAGCGTGATCCTATATAGCCTATAGCCTTCCTCGATAAATAGGCTATCCAACACAAAGTATTTTTTCAATTCGAACCAGTAGTTCTTGAGATTAGCGCGTTCAACTCAACAAACAAGTTTTTTAGCTTAATAATAGTAGTATAGATTATCGGGCGATGGGCTCCTCCATGATCTTCAGAGCCCTAGCCACCCTCACCTGCGATCCGGTACACCTTTTTTTTTAATATATATTTAGGACACGTCAATTTGGCTTCACCTCGCCTGATGGTAAGCTGAAGGTAAAGTCTCAGGAAAGAGGCTGCTGATTAACGGACGGTATAGGGGTCACACGATAGGCGCTCCTGCAAAAGCCAAATCAAGATGAAGAGTACGCGAGCGGACACGCAATTGAGCGCCTTGGTTGCATCCAGGACAGGAAAGAGGGTCACCATTACATACACGTACTATGTTAACAATGGTGACACTCAGCTCATGTGGCCTCATCAAAAGAGGATTGTCGTCGCAGCACCGTGTGACACCCACCGGTCCCACTAGTGCTGCGACCACAATCCCCCTGCCCGGCTATGCACTTGCTGACCCCTGAACGCAATCAAACCGAAATTGGATTACTATGGAGGGTTTTTCGCAATCGTGAACGGTGGAAATTACCCGGCCGAATTTTGTGACAAATTTGTGTTATCAAATTTCTACCACCACTACGTAATATGAATAGAATAGAATAGAAATAAACTTTATTGTACACCAATCAGAGTATGCATTGATTGCGGCAATGGTGCGGAGCGCGAGCGCGTGGGCCGCCGCCACCTCCTTCTGCGAGCATGTGATGCTTGCGAAGGAGATGGCGGAGCGCGCCCGGGAGAGGTTCAGAACTCTCCCGGCCCCGCCGAGCCCGCAACATGCTCGCCGCGCGTCGCAGGCGACTCAGGCGCCGGAGGTCGCTTAACGACCTCCGTCCTCCATGAGCGCAGGCCTGGGGGTGGCAGGTGAGGCCGCGTGTCACCCCAGCAGAAGCAGGCCGGGACGGTAGGGCGACTAGCGCCCCTCCCCCAAACCGGGGCATGACGGGGACACCGTGGTTCCCAAACCCGAGGGGGCCATCTCGAAACCGGAGATGGCCCAGGGTCAGTCGGGGTGCGAGGGATATGCTCTATGGGCAACCTTACACCCCGGCGTCTGCAGACCCGAGACGGCGTGCGGTTTTAGTCGGTTCAAGCCCGACATAACCGCCCCCGCTGGCCGGCGGAGGGGTATCCGAAGGGATTTCCGCACGAAAAAAAAAAAAAGAAAAACTTGGAACTTGGAATACACAGTCAACATATGGTGATCCTCTTTCCTGAGACTTTACCTTCAGCTTACCATCAGGCGAGGTGAAGTCAAATTGACGTGTCCTAAATATAAAAAAAAAAGTACAAATGGCGGCCTTATCGCTAAAAGCAATTTCTTTCATCCATCATTAGCTAATGTTTACTATAAACCTCTGGCTTGTTATAGTTATTTATGCAACTGTGGTATAATGAGGGGTATTAAAACATGAATGTGGGTTTATCCTATCCTATAATATATATGAGTGTGATAATAGTATCACATGAGTGTTTTAATACCTAATTATACAGTTGCATACAAGACTTTATCTACACCCATGATGTGTATTTTCGTAAGTAAACAAAACAATTTGCAAAAATAATAGCGGAGAAAAATAGCGGGAATTCGAATTCGAACGAATAAGCTTTAATTTTTTTTTACGGCGCGCGCCGCCGCTGTGGTAGTGCAATGCAACGCGCGTGAATGACAGTTCTTTTTTTGAAACTCGTACAGATTCCACGCATCGAGCGGTAAGAATTTGGCTGTCTGATGAGTAACCCTTTGTGCGGAAGAGATTGAAAAAGCGAAAGGAGTGTTATTATGAAATGTCATACAACATTATAACACCCGTTCGGATGATATTATGGTTATTAGGACATTGGATGTATCAATGTTGGCAATAAGCTAACTGTTTCAGAATCTTTTATAGAGGATTTAAAGCATGGGTGTAGATAAATAAATATACAACATACACGTGAGGCATTATGTAACTGCGAGTCTGACTAATACTAATCAATCTAGTTTCAAAGTGTAGGTTAATATAAGTGCAAGTTCTCTTGAGACCGGTTACGGGACTTTTGTTATAGGCGTTGCCAAATACCGTTTGGCGGGAACACCTAGTACCTACCTACTTACTACTTACAGTACTTACCTTTTCTTTTTTTTTCTTTTTCGTGCGGAAATCCCTTCGGATACCCGCCGGTTAGCGGGGGCGGTTATGTCGGGCTTGAACCGACTAAAACCGCACGCCGTCTCGGGTCTACAGACGCGGGGGTGTAAGGTTGCCCATAGAGCATATCCCTCGCACCCCGACTGACCCTGGTCCATCTCCACTTGCGAGATGCCCCCCTACTTACAGTACCTAATATCGCTTTTTGTATACATATAACATACGTTCGTTGATATCGTATCCTGCTTCCTACAATGCTACTAATATTATAAACGCGAGAGTTTGTAAGTATGAAAGCATGAATGTTTGTAACTCTTTCACACAAAAACGACTGAACGGATCTGGCTGAAATATCGTACAGGGATAGATTATAGTCTGAAATAACACATAGGCTATTTATCAGTGGAATAGGTTCTCAAGCGGGAACAGAATCAGAATTCCACGCGGGCGGCGCCGCGGGCAACGGCTGGTACCTAATATTGGGGTGCTTGGTTGGGGACCTCCACGCGGTGCACCCTGGGCAACGGAGACGGCAGCGCCTCTCTCCTAGGGTGGGAGAGACGCTGCCGCCTACGGCCAACTCCGACCGAGGCGAGGACGGCCCTGTTGAGGGCTGTTCGGAAGCTTTCCACGTGTCCCTCTGATGAGCAGATGGCACAGTGGAGAGCAAGTAAGGGGACCATCTCGAAACCGGAGATGGCCCAGGGTCAGTCGGGGTGCGAGGGATATGCTCTATGGGTAAGCTTACACCCCGGCGTCTTAAGACCCGAGACGGCGTGCGGTTTTAGTCGGTGCAAGCCCGACATAACCGCCCCCGCTGCCCGGCGGCGGGGTATCCGAAGGGATTTCCGCACGAAAAAAAAAAATGGTACCTAATATTGTTTATAACATAATCATGCTATTGATATGTACCCCCTACATGCATTTGCAGTAGCCAAGGTTTCGATCAAGTTACTCTGACCGTGGCATAGCTGCAATAACTTTTAAATTATTATATCTTATATATATTAATTATATATATTTATACATGTATAGGGATATACATGTATATACCTATATCAACTGTTTTCGAACGCTTTTCCAGACACCGCGACCCTCGAAACGACAGAGAAAATCAATTATGTGGCAATGACGTAGTCATATTCATTATACTGACGCCTGAACATACCCGAAAGTTTAGGCAAAGATACATTCCATCAATATTTTTTAAACCACACGTGATAAGTAGAATGCTAATCTATTACCATCAGCCAGGCAAAGAGCTTGGCTGAAGTGGCTGATGACAATAGATGCCCTATGTAACTGTCGAACGTAAACCGTAGTCGTTACCACCCATAGGCAGCAATAGGGCGGCCTTTGTATCCCACTTCTCCGAGAAAGTTTAATAGTTTTATAACATTTTGACTGATTAGAGAGTCGAACTGTACCATAGAGGCAGTATAAAAAAAATTTAAATCATAAAAGCTGACATCCTTAGAGTTTTTACTGTTGCCTCGTGCCCATGTCAATAAAATATTTATATTGTCCCGTAAAACTCAATAACGACGAGCCTGGCCCAGCTATGTGGAATGGGAACGCCCATCGTACATTACCTACTCTCCTCTCACCCCCAACAACGTTGTATTAGCTTCGAACACGGTTGCTGCTTCATTCCCCTTGTCCATTTTTAACACGTTTGTGTATTAGCAACCCTCGGTTTCGCTTCAGTTTACAATACTATTCTACAAGAATAATAATATTCAATACACGACGCGGCGCTATCAACACGCTTTCTTTTTCGTGCTGAAATCCCAGAGGCCAGCGGGAGTGGTTATGTCGGATTCGAACCGACTAAAACCGTACGCTGTCTCGGGTCTTCAGACGCCGGGGTGTAAGATTACCCGGCCCATAAGGCGTTTCCGTGGAACCCTGGCTGACCCAGGGCCATCTCAAGATGGCCCCCTCAAGTGGCGCTTTCGAGACCCAAAGTGAGCATAGCTTAACAAATTTGTAAAGTAAAACCTCACCTGAAATGTAATTTTTTTTTATTGTTTCAGTCCCTTTTTGTATTTATTTTATTCGTGCGGAAATCCTCTTGGATACCCCCCCCCCCGCCGCCGGTCAGCGAGGGAGGTGATGTCGGGCTTGAACCGACTAAAACCGCACGCCATCTGGGGGTCTTCAGACGCCGGGGTATAAGGTTGCCGCATAAGGCATTTTACGGAGATATTATCCCCTACAAATGTTTAAGTGAGCCCTTCTCGCACCGACCTTGCCAATTTCCGCTGATTGTTTCCTATGACACTAGATAGGTAACTAGCTCATCGTTCAACTCAGCGAATCTCATATTACGTTATATTCTCAGAAACGCTTAACCTCTTGTCATAATCACTCATGCTAAGATGATTCACATGCCTTCTACTATGCTGTCAAACAACTCATTTTCCTTAGCTTCGTATATATTTCAGCACATTATAGATACCAGCAAGAGCGACCAGTAATGTATGAAAATAATTGATCAAAGTAGAAAAAACAAAGATGCCTGAATCATAGTAACGTGAAAGAATAATTACTGCCTCTGTATACGCCAATAGGAATGAGGCGTGGTTGTATGGATGTGACCTAGATACGTTTAGCGCATAAAACGAAACCTTAAAATTCTAAATCGTCACAAAGGTCTTAAACTCTAGCCGCTTGCCAATCTTCTTCAAAATTCATAAAAACTGGATAGCCAATAAACCTTACTTTTATGACGTCACCGATTCCAGTGGACTCGCTCCATAACATTGAAGTTGTTACATTCTCTTTTTACTTGCACTTACTTTCGTAACTCATCTAACGTCACCGTCTAGCCTTGTACAGTTTTGGTGAAGTTTTCAGTATAATATCACTTGTAAGGAAAATACCTACATTTGGAGAGTCATCGTTAAGAAAAACTGTCATAGTTGTGAATAATATAGGATCGTTACGACCAGACAGCAGACAGTCCGAGAACGTTGGAGAACAATTTCGGAACAGACAGGGCAACTAATAAATAAATGACGTGGCAGGTGAATTTGAACTCCTTTTGCTCCGTCTTTTTCTGGTAAATAGTCTAGCAAAATATAAGTAGGTATATTTTAGCTTGTATACTGGAAATTTACCTACTTTTTGTAATCATATATTGTATCCGTGTTAGTCCACGCCTAGACACCAGAGAAAACTACTAACCATTACTACATAAGTATCCTTGTTTAGGGATTTTCTTTAGAAAAGCCCTATTGCTATCGAGTTGTCGTCGACGTCGTCGTTGCCAATTTTCTGTCACGGTTTTGGGTATGAAGGAGATGAGCTATCGAGTTGCTGTTTTCGGCAATAGATTCGTTCTGGGGTGAACCATTGCAAGATAAAGAAAAAAAAAACCCTTGTATTCGGCTGAGCTCGTCTCAGGAATTCAACTTGTTTTTTTTTTCGTTCGGAAATGCCCCGGATATCCCCCGCCGGCCAGCAGGAGTGGTTATGTTGGATTCAAACCGACTTAAACCGCGCGCCGTCTGGGGGTCCTCAGAGGGGTGTAAGGTGGGCCCATAAGGTCGTCCCCAAGCTGAACCTATAGGTTGAATATTGTGGAAGTGGAGGGATTTCATCGTCATCATCATCGCGACTTGTGAATGTTCAGTTCAAAGTTTACACTACGGAACCCGAGATCCGCTTATAGTAATTGATTGGTAAGTCGTCTCTTCTGAGAGCGACTGCCGTCTGATCTCCCAACCCTGAGAGATTAGCCTGTACCAGAGCCTCGTCCGTGGTTTATCAGGTTCACCGACTGTCAGATGATGATTATGATTGGGCCTCGAGGATGTTTGTATGGCTCTATAAACTCAAGTTTAACTGAAGTGATTTATTGTAAGAAATTGTGTCTATTATGAATGACATTGTCGGAAGTTTACGCGAATGTCACACATTGAAATAAAACTATTTTAACGGATTCTATCGCGATTTATTTGATGTTATTTTATATTTTACATTGATCCCGACGTTTCGGTTGCTTTTTAGCAGTCACGGGGAGACGTCGGGATCAATGTAAAATATAAAATATCATCAGATAAATCGCGATAGAATCCGTTAAAAATAGTTTTATTTCAATATATTATGAATGAGACAAATATGTTGTGAAATACGCATACGTGTAAATTCAATCCTGATACGCACAATAGTGCTACGCGTGTATAACTAATTCAATGATAGTTCTATATCTATACAACTTGAAGGGCTCCGGCACAAAATGAAGGTCACTTAGAGAAGACAGCTTACTAAAGGGCGGTAAATAGAATACGTTGTCAGTATTTCCTCACTGAAATGAGAGAATTACACGAAGTTTGATTTCATAAACAAAATAATAATTTATTCTTTACTTAACCCCTCCATATTGTATCTGTTTTCCTTTTCCACCGTTCAAGGCGTCCGTAATGCCACCAGCCCTATGCTGTCAAGAGCTGTCCTTAAACGCATCAACTTCGATAAACATTCAGTTCGATGAACAACGATCACTGATTTGATTAGAATCGACTGATTCTTTTAAAGTTACTAAACACAGACTTGAAACCGGAATACTACTTGAAACTACTGAACCTTGAATACTACTGTTTAGAGAAAGAGTTTGGCTATCTTTAGATAATAATTATTGTTTTCATTCTGAAAGCCATTATTTACTGAAAGACAAATGTATTTTATTTTTTTTCGTGCGGAAATCCCTTCGGATACCCCCCCCCCCCCCGCCGGCAGCTATGTCGTGTATCGACTAAAACCGCACGGTGTCCTCCCCAAGTGTCCGTTGCCGGGCACCCCGTGTAAGCCCTCGAAAGGATAACCCCAGGGTTGCCGGCGGACTTTGGTCGCCACCGCGACCTCGCCTGGTGGGGTCGGGTTTTATCCCGCTTCGGTGAGTTGGCAGGCGTGTTTAGGGCACGCAGAACACGTCTCCGCCTCGGCCTGCTTCTGTAAGGACGGCGAGTCGGCCAACTGCCGTCCTCAGGCCCCGATCATGGAGGTCGGTAGTCCCGGGCGTAGATGAGTCTGCAGATGGGCTGCGAAACTCGAGGGGCAGGGTTCTCTCCCGCTCCCTCTCCACCGTCTCTTTCGCGCGCATTACCTGCTCGCAGAAAGAGGCGGCGGCGTGCCACTTACTCCCGTCGGAGACCACGGCCCTCACCATGGTCTCCAACGAGAGAACGTCCACGACCAGGAGCGCACCGAGATCCCGGCGTTGACTCCCCCACGCAGGGCACTCCACCAACGGGTGGAGCGCCGTGTCTTCGCCAGGATTGTCGCAGTGCTGGCACTGCGGCGTTGTGCGCCACAGATACTTACCGAAACACCCGTGTCCGGTAACCATCTGGCACATCCGGTAGGAGAGGTCCCCATGATCCCTCTCCAACCACTCCTTCATGATCGGTCTCACCGCCGCAATCGCCGATTCCCCCCACCTTCGGTGCTCAAGTCGCACCCTCCATGTCTCCATGAGTTCTCGGTGGAGCTGTGACCGCTGAGCCCTGATTTCTCGGGGCTCCGGCCTATGGCCCCGCTTCCAGGGCTCTCGCTTCCAGGTCCCATGGAGGGGTCCCGGCTAGGAGACATGCTGCCTCGACGGAGATCGTGCGATACCCCCTGATGACTCTGACGGCCATCGCTTTTAACGGGCTGTTTAATACAGCCACGTTGCGAGCCGCCAGAGTCTCCGCCCATATGGGGGCCCCGTGCAGGGCCATGCTTCGCACGATCCCCAGGTACAGTCTCCTAGTGGGGGCATTGGGTCCATCGGCTATCGAGTACGAGCCCAAGGTACTTCATCGTGGACTCGATGCCGATGCTTACGCCCTCTACGGTTATACTGGTTCCCGCAGATGGCCCCTTCCGAGGCCCGGAAAGGCAACTGTAATGAAAATATGATAATCTATCTCCTCTAAGACAGAGCGAGATGATGAGTGATGAGATTTAGATTTATTTTTTGTGTTATCGTTAGTTAAAAAAGTGCAGTTTTCACTACTGTTTCAGCTCTTACCTAATGAATGTCATTAAAAATATTACGGTACTTACACATATAAATACCTACTAGGTTTAATGTTTTTAATGACTTGGCTATCCATCCCGTAATTAATACAGGGCATAGTAATCAAAGAAAACCCTGTACAGTTACTGTTTTGGTATACATTCGGTAGGTATGACTACATCTGGTTGGGAGCGAATTCACCGTCCCTGAAATTCTACGGAGGCAGCCTCCCATAGACCCCCGTTCGTTCAACCCGTGACCTTGGGCCCTTACAGGTTTTTAGACTAGATGTAGCCACGAATTTAGGCGGATAGATCCATTATTTCCGTTTATTTTTAACTGACTTCAAAAAGAAGGAGGTTTTATGTTCGTCTGATCTATGTTTTTTTTTATGTCTATCATTATCATTAATAATTATTTATATGTCGCAAATCTCAAAGTGAATGCTAGTACTTCTAATTGTTGAAGATAATTATCCTTGTTCTTTCATGTTAGAAAAATACAATATGTAATTGAGTTTTGAGAGTAAATTATATTTATATTTTATATACACAAATTAAGACTTGACTCTACAAGGTATGAGTATTATTTTATCACGGTATAAAAAAAACACATACATCACTCACTTGAATAGCGGTCACATAAAGTGCGCATTAAAGGACATTTTAGATTGCATGCCCATACTCTTCTACTAAAATATTTGCCAAACACAGTATGTATCCAAACACGACGCGCGAGAAATTATTTTAGTCTGACATCGAACTGCACTAGGAGTTAAACTTCAAGCTACTTATAGTAAGAGAAATTAATAAGGTTTTGTCAGTGTGTACATGGACAGTCTGTTCAAGTACCTTGGACCGAGGTCCCGACAATACGGGAGTGAGGACACTAGGTGGGGTACAATACAAATAAGTTTACACACCTACCTCACCCTTCAGTGCAACTAGGAGAAATTTATGCATTCTGCTTCAGCTAGTGCACTATGGTTTACTAGCAGACTTCGAACGTGTGTTTGTGAGTTCGAACTTCATCCATTATACCATCAAAGTGAACCCAGAGTGACAGAAGTAGAAAGCTTGAAAGGTTGCCATGCAGCACGAAAAGATCGAATCGAGAGTGTCGATCGAGTTGGTCTTTTCGTGTTCACTAGGTACAATGTTTACTATTCTCTCACTTAATAGTATTATACACAGACTGTACTAGCAGCCCGTCCCGGCTTAGCCTTTGTCGTTTGTGAAAAACACCTGTAGTCCGATTAGGGCGCCACCCACGGAGTTCAATTATAAATATTGACATTGTAAGTTTGCAGGTTTTGTAGCCCCAGCGGTTTAGGCTCTGGGTTAATGAATCAGTCAGGACAAATAATGGTACCTTTTTTTCGTGCGTAAATTCACCCGGATACCCCCCGCCGGCCAGCGCAGCGGTTCGTGGAGG
Source organism: Cybosia mesomella (assembly GCA_946251805.1). Classification (NCBI taxonomy): domain Eukaryota; kingdom Metazoa; phylum Arthropoda; class Insecta; order Lepidoptera; family Erebidae; genus Cybosia; species Cybosia mesomella. The sequence continues at coordinate 4,318,047 of OX276396.1, forward strand.
TTATGTCGGATTCCAACAGACTGTAACCGCACGCCTTTCACGGTCTTCAGACGCCGGGGTGTAAGATGGGCTCATAAGGTATTTCCCTCGCACCTCGGCTGATCCAGAGCCATAGATTTGCCATAGACCCTCGGGTTTGCGAACCACGGTGTCACCGTCTTGCCCCCGGGAAGAGAGGGGCGCGCAACGTGCCACCGTTCCGGCCTGCTTCTGCTAAGGTGACAGGTGGCTCCACCTGTCAAAATTTTGTAAAATAAATATTAAAAAATATATAAAAACCTAAAATGTAGTATGAAATTATCTTTAAAACATTGGCAAGGATTGATTTTGAACCTCCAATAATTTTTACCAAATTAAAAACCAAACAAAAAATCACCAGGAATAAATCTAAGAAAACAATCTTATAAGTTACATAAACTATTCGTTCCATGAAAATATCTTGAAAATGTGGTCAAAGGCGGAACATGACGTCATACGTCAATGGGCGGGCGGCACCCAGGCGCGACGCCAGACTGTCCTTCCCCCTCTTCCCCCCTATCCTCTTTCCGCGGACGACGTTATTGCAATGTTGTGTACGCACTTGATATTGTAGGTAGTAGTTTGTTGATACTAGCTGAGTTATGTCTCGTCTATAGGCGCTGTATAAACATTCTTTATATGTTGAGAAGATAGCGTGTAATTTCCAAAATTCAAATATTTGAAAAATGTTGATTTCGTTCCATATGGATGGAAGTATTCGAATAGCATGTAGCTGAGAGGTCAGACACCGGTTCCAGTATGTTCTTTTATCTTGTATGTTTTTTAATAAATAAAATTAAGTCATCATGTCATCACGTTATGTCCGGCTGCGTCCTAGGCCTTCACATCGGAGCCCGAGGTCCGCTTACTCTTGCTCCTTTGGATTTAGCTTATCTTGGCTTTTATGGGAGCGACTGCCGTCGGCTCTCCCAACGCCGAGAGGAAAGCAGCCTCGTCCGTTACTCGGCAGGTGAGGTTGGCATAGGCCCCCAATATCTTAGTACGGTCATAGCGATGGTAACCTCTTATTACTTGCTACCTTAGTAGTATAAATATATTTTAATAACAAACACGAAAGACACGTTTATCTTCATCTTTTTCTCGCACTTAACTAAATACAAACTAACACTACCTGAATAAGAATGGTCCGCAGGCCAATGTCAAACGCAACGCAAAATACTTATAAAACCGTATATAAACATTATTATCTAAAAAGCATTCGACTTCTAAAAGGATACAATCTATTTTATTGGTACCATTACAGATTCAATCTCTTTCCAATATCAGTAAAGAAGCTACTAGATGGTTATAAATGTCTCTACAACACAGACAATGGTGCATCGGCACCATTGTCTGTGTTGTAGAGACATTAGTATTAGGAACTATTTAGTAATCTGTGGTATCAGTAGAGACAAATTTAGTAACGACAGAATCGTCCGTTGTTACTAAATTTGTATGGCCATCTCTTTTTCAACCGAAGGCAAGACAGAGATGGGTCTCTGTCTTGCCTTCGGTTGAAAAAGAGATGGCCACTATACACTTTAGTCATGTCAAACTCATGTAGTTAAATTTTTGTAACAATGGAACCTATTTAGGTACTTAAGCTCTACTTGACGGACGAAGCCAGGCGAGTAGTAAGCTTTAATATATTTTTCATCTCTCCTGTTCGGAAAGTTTAATTTTCATGGGTAGATAGCCGGGTGGAAAGTAGCTTATTTCATCAAGTAATTTTTTTTAATTTTAAGTTTTGCCATGGAGTCCATGATAATTTAATTACGTCATAATGCCTTGATATCATGACGCTTTTTTTTTACATGACCGCCTAAATGCACATCTCGTGACCAACTCGATTACAATGTAACCAATAGATTCGATTTTCAAAACTTTTCTTATGTTGGCAGTATGTACCTACGTGAATTATAACTTTTTTTTTCAGTATTAAAAAAAAACAATTTACATTTGCTAAAGAATTAGCGGGAAAAGGAGATTATAAATAAATACCTTGTGTTAATTGTGGTTTAAAATGGTTTCGGAAAGTGATTCCAGTGACACGGATATTAATTTAACTCCCGATGAGATTTAAGAACAGGCAAAAGCTGTTGTTAATAATCCATTTTAAAATTTTTCTAATTTTACTTTAAATTTTAACTGATAATCAATATACCTGTTTAATTAAATGTGTGTGTAGTATTTTAATTTCCTCACATAGTCGAAATGAAAAGTAAGTAGAGTGTTTACCTCGGGTGAATGTCACCATCATTTCACTCTCGTACTATTGGCGCTCTCACTGCGTTCGAGCGCCAGAAATATCTCGGGTGAAATGGCTGACTTTCAACCCTTGTGTAACAATCTACTATTCAAGTAATTTTTTAAGACATGCTTACGTTGGTTGTGAGGAATTTTTATTAGTATATTATCTTATCAATATTATTAATTTCTAAATTATTGTCATAACTATCCCAAATTGTTCAGAGTCAATAGTTCTATTGCTAAATTAAGTAAGTAAATTATCATTAATATAATATTAACTTACACTTCACTAAGCAAGGAAACTGTCAAATATAAATGCAAACATGATAGTAAAATCTAAGTGCAGTCTGGAAACCTGTGGGTTAATTAGCAATGGGCGAGATTCAAAAACACACACTTAGCGATTACTATAATGTATATTCATAATGAAACGTTTACTTAGCAAAATAAATTCTGAAGTGCGGTTAGTGAATCTCGCCGTTAGTGCTTCTATGAATTTTGTATGCACATGCACAATGGAATGTCAGTTGTGTAGGTTGTTGGAGCAAAATACATACATTTATGTATCTGCCACGTTTACGGTAAACAATGTAGTATATTTGTCGGTACACCCACGTACAAAGAAGAGGTATAAATAATCTTTATTCGTCACGTCGCTCGCACGAACATGGTTCAAAGTGTTCAAACAAAGCAAATTACTCAGTACTTTACTGGTTCATTGATCAGAGTGAAGATGTTCTATTTTGGTATGGTCGGAGTCTAAATGTAGGCCGTTCATTGGAATCTTGGAATGAGTGAGGTTGTAGATGTGTTGTACTGTAACGCCCAGAGTGGGATGCTACAGGGGCGTGTTGCGGAGAGACAGGTGATTGAAAAAAAAATCGGTTGTCTGACGATAGTTGAACGTGACGACGTCATAAGAAAATACTGATGGAATGGTTGCATTTTTCAAAAGAAAATTTTAATTTTATTTGTTTAACCACTAAGATCGGTTATAAGAATTCACTGCACTTCATACTTGACGAAAACATGTAAATGTATTATTGTATAGCAGCTGTCCACGCGGACGCATCGGTCACTCAAGTAGGAGAGAGACAGATGTCGAACGCTGCCGAACGCGGAGGCCGATTGTACCTCTTTGTCGCTCGTTCCGCGCTCTTGCTTGCACTTCAAGCCTTAAATGGAACGCCTCAGAGCGAGGTAACGCCGCATACGTCATGTTTTTTCGTGCGTGCAGCCGGCTCCATCGAATTATAAGACGTTGTCACGTCAAAAAAACTAGTGGCCGATTCGGCAATCGAAATGCGACCATTATTCAGTAAGTACTTTTTCAGACACGTCACGGTATTTACCCTCTTCTTTCGCATCCAAAGCTTGGGAGGGTCGAGGTCGGGACCCTCCCTTCAGCTCCTCCTAAATTGTGTTTGGTTGACTTTAACGGCATATTACCGTCTGAACCCCAACCCTGAGAGGAAACCTGCGCCAGAGCCTCGTCCGTCCTTCAGCAGGTGTACCAGCTTCCAGGTGAGGTGGACTTGGGCCCCAAAGGTTTTCCTGAGACCCGATTCCAATTCTTTAAAAGACAATAATGCACTCTTTATTGTATGGATCTCACGAAAATGTTTTATCCGTTTACAACTGTTTATATATATAATAAAAATTTATATAAGTACACAAATAAATATCCTTATTATCACGATAAAGCTTGACAATATAAACCTACCGCAGTGCTGTTCTACGATCACATGCGATAGCAATTAAAATATTTTAATTCATAAGCAAATATTACCGTGGGTACTGTGTACGTTGTTGCGCAAGAGTTGTTTCTACTGAATAAATATAGGCAACACTGACGTGGATTTTCATATAATTTTTTGTGTAAAGATAAAATTAGCCTGTTTTTAATCTTTTGGCATATTTACTTATTTGACGAATGATACCTACATAATTTATTACTGCCTTGTTGGGGAACTTACTAGAATATAAAAATGTTCACACATTTAGCTCAACAAAGTACCTTTTTTTCGTGCGGATGCGGAAATCGGCTTGAACCGACTAAAACTGCACGCCGTCTCACGTGCCAAAACAATTCTACATTTATTTTAAAGCGTCTACGTTGTTATGAAAACATCGTATTATACAAATTCGACAAATTTGCTAATTACTAGGGTATGAAATAATGCAACGCCGGCATTGTTGACGCAAATAAATTAGATAATGGACATTTAAGATGAAGTGGGAACACGCTCATCGCGTTTATGAGGGGGTGAGGTATGAAGTGCGGCGGGAGCATGCGCGGGGCAACCATCTTCCCCCCGCGTTTTATGTTCGCGGACCATAAGGGTCACCGTACACTTGACCGGCTATCGGTATTGTCTTTTACGAATACCAATTATTTTTTTCATCAGTATGATGAGTTGACGTGAAATTGAGGGTCAACGTACATTTGACCGGGTATCGGTAATATCGGTATTGTTATGTAAAGATACCAATTTATTTTTCACCAGTATGAGTAGAAGTGAAATGATCACCGTATATTTGTACGTACGTAACAGGCTCTGTAGCGTGGTCGGGCGAGCGCCAGCTTACGATGCAGGAGGTTACGGGTACGATTCCCGCTGGGACTAAATATTTGTGTGAACCACAGATATTTGTTTCTGGTCTTTAATACACGTTTCTAATGTATTATAAGTATGTAATTTACACAAGAAAAGTAATTCTGACTTTTTTTTTAAATGAAATCAATTAGACCATCTTCACACTATAAGAAAATTTGTTGTGTCCGATTAGAAATGTCTGATCAGATATTTCTTATAATGTGAATGCATCCATGAAAATTCTTGTCTTCCGCAAGTCGTCGAAAGTCAGTTGATTGCCACAAGTTTTGGGTTCAATTTCATACAAACCAATGTAGGTATAGCGGACTAAAAATCTAAGTTATCTATTTATTTTAATGCTTTTATTTAAATTTTTCTAAAACGTAAAAAGAGAGTTCCAAAATAAAGTGACACTTATTAGATCTATTGAAAAAGTTTAATGTATATAAAATAATCCCGTAGTAAATTTAAATGACTGTAGTTGCATTTAAATACAAATTCATGCTCCATTTCTTTTAATTGTTTAAAAAAATAGCCGATGTCCACTATTCTCCTGCCAGTAATTTCCTCAAAGTTCGATGTATCTTCAGGAAGATGACAAGTTCACAGTCAATATTATCTATGGACCTGAAAGGTAAAAATGCTTATTACAAATCTCTCAATGATTATATAATTACTATGTTGTATGTACTAATAACTATGTATGTACTAATAACTATACTAGGAATTCAGTACAGGGTGCGACTGAAATAAATTGAGCTGAGCGAGCAGGACTCTTACTTGAAAATAAGAAGTCTTACTACGGTCGCGCGCTTTTTTGTTTTTCTTTTGTTTTTCGTTGATTATTCCTCAATGGTACATCGGCCATGAACCATCTTCAAAACACTCCTCCCAGTCTACTTAAAAGAACGCTTTAATTTCCTCTGTGACACACATTCAAGGTCCTTAAGATCGTCAGAGAATCTGAGGCTGAAAATGCCAGCACACTCCACAAAGTTCATGGATAAGTCCTTTACTGTTCAAGCTGTTCGATTGTGGAATGCCTTACCTGTGGCCATAAGACGTGCGCAATCGCTGTCAGTCTTCAAAAAATTAGTCACGGCCCACTATCTACAGGAACCATAGTCATTAATTTTTCTCCTACTCTCTCTACGTCTTCCTTATTTATTCTAAACTATGTCTTAATTATAAGTATATATTGTATGTATGATGTACCTAAAAATAGGTACTGTTCCAGTATATATTATATGTATAGTGATAAATTTATATATTTATAATTTTATATTTAAATGTCAGAGTACACCAGAAACTGCCCTATATCTTCTATTAACTGTTTTTTCTCCATCCAAAGGTTGCCTGTAAGAGATTGCCCTGTGCGATAAGGCCGCCAATTGTATATGCCTCAAAACTGTACCAGCTTATATTATGTATGGAGTATTCTTGTGTACATACAATAAAGAGATTTACTACTACTACTACTACTACTCCTCGGTGTCCACACTAGCACCGCAGTAAATTTGGTCAAGATACGGAGGAGTTCAGCCACCAACGAATGAATATAAGTTTTAAAATAAATAGCTTTGACACTCACTGTAACGGAGTTTCTGAACGCATTGCACTAAAGCATTAGAAGTGGCTGATAATAGGTCAGCATACACAGGAGTCAGTTCCGTTGGTGCACTTTGGTCTAGTAATGATTGAGTTCTGCAATGTAAGTAGGTACTTATTATCATTTCTTAAAAAAAATTACTTCATAATGTTTATTCCCACTCGACAACTGCAATTTATGATTTGATAAATGGTTATGCCTTACGCTGTCTCTGAACTCAGTTTTTTCGAATTTGTTTGCTCAGCCAATGCTCATAATCTGCAAAACAGTAAGTCTTCTAATATTTTTTTTCAGTTTATCAAACATAAGTAATTTCCAAATACCTATTCAAATCACCATAACAAAAGATTCACGTATATACCCTTAAACCATTTTCACTCTATAAGATTTTTTTCTTGTCAGACACAAGAAATCCAGTTAGATTGGTGGTTGTATGAGACCGTGCACATTACAAGAAATTCTTTCTGATGTCCGATAAGACACAAGAATTCTAATCTAGAAACGTCATCTTCTCAACTATCCTTCGTGAAGGGTTGGTATTCACTCCCACTGTTGGTTCCCACCGTTCCTGGCGGGTCCAGAAGCCAGGAATATTTGGTGCAATAATTTACTATCACTATTATTTTATATATATTAAACTTTTTCAATAGATCTAATACGTGTCACTTTAAATTTCTAAAAACTGTTTCTAAGACACCTCCTTTACGCTTCTGGACTTACCACTTCGTCTTAATGTGCGCTTTTCACGCGAATTGTACGTTACATACCGCACAGGTACTTTATGTAATGTTACTAAGGCTATATATAGTATACTAGCTGTTGGCCGCGGCTTCACCCGTGTGGAATTCTGATCCCGTTCCGCTTCCCATGGGACCCTAATACACCACCACAACCTATATAAGATCACAATTCCACCTTAATCACAATTCCACCATTATATCAAAGGGTTTAAGGCAGCGTTTTCGTTGAAAGCTCCCAGATAGCTTATTTTTTCCTGACTCCTCCAACAAATATCATTATATTTGAGCCAATGTATACAAAAAATTGAAAACTAAAAATACTAAAACCTTCCTCGAGAACCACTCTATCTATTGGTGAAAACAGCGTGAAAAATAGGTGCAGTACTTTATGAGTTTATCGCGAACAGATAGACAGACAGCTACGGCAGAGGACTTTGTTTTATAATATGTAGTGATAGTGATATGTACACTGATAAAGCGGTAATAACCTTTCACGCAAAATAGGCGCCTTATTCTCTAAGGAAATGAGGCTTATCACAGTCGGACCGCGTATTGTTCTGTAACTTGCATAACCAACACGAACGCGCGTGATTCACAATGAAAGAAACTGTAATGCCTCAATATGTCGATTTCTGGATAAAAAAATAATTGTAATATGATCAAAGCTGAAACCACAAACTATGCATAATTATATTATGTAAACGATATCTAATGGAGACCGCGAATTAGCAAACGGAAGGTAGGACGTCCGCCAGCAAGATGGACGGACGACCTGATAAAGGTAGCTGGGTTAAACTGGATGCGCAAGGTGGAGTATCAGGAGGTATGGCGCTCATTGTCGCTTAACGATCTCCGTCCTCCATGAGCGCAGGCCTGGGGGTGGCGGGTGAGGCCGCCTGTCACCCCAGCAGAAGCAGGTCGGGACGGTGGGGCGACTAGCGCCCCTCCCCCAAACTGGGGCAAGACGGGGACACCGTGGTTCCCAAACCCGAGGGGGCCATCTCGAAACCGGAGATGCCCAGGGTCAGTCGGGGTGCGAGGGATATGCTCTATGGGCAACCTTACACCCCGGCGTCTGTAGACCCGAGACAAAAAAAAAAGGTATGGCGCTCATTGGGAGAAGCCTATGTCCAGCAGTGGACTGCGATAGGCTAATTGATTGCTTAATATCTGATATAATGTTCTAGATTGAGATCGGAAAAGAAAACATCTAGGACGGGACTTGAACCCGCGACCAGTCCCTTACGACTTTTTCCGGTCTAAATCTATAGGGCAATTAATGAAATTTTTAACCAATTAGTATAATTGGTTAAAAAAAATTTTTTTTTTATATTTAGTACACGTCAATTTGACTTCACCTCGCCTGATGGTAAGCTGAAGGTAAAGTCTCAGGAAAGAGAGACACCATTACATACACGTACCGTGTTAACAATGGTGGCACTCAGCTTGACGGCCTCATAAGAAGAGGATTGTCGTCGCAGCACCGCGTGACACCCACCGGTCCCACTAGTGCTGCGACCACAATCCCCCTGCCCGGCTATGCACCTGCTGACCCCTGAACGCAATCAGACCGAAATTGGATTACTATGGAGGGTTTTTCGCAATCGTGCACGGTGGTACCTACCCGGCCGAATTTTGTGACAAATTTGTGTCATCAAATTTCTACCATGTATGTAAATTAATGTAATGTTATCATATTTGAAGTCGATTGCGACTTTAGCAAGATCTACACAGTATGGGCCGCCGGTTATAGCTTTTTGGTCATATCTCCGGTTCTACTTAACCAATTTCAATCAAACATACGGCAGATTTTAAGTCTGACAGAGACCTTTCTAATAGAAACCGCATCAAAATCCGTTCAGTAATTTAAGCAACCATCGAGAACAAACAGACAAGAATTCCATTTAGTTTTTTTTTTTTATTGCACTTCTTTACAATTTATTCATTCTGCCAAACTGTATAACAGTTTGTTGGCAGATGAAGCTCCCGGGTTAAAGTAACTTTTATACAATTTTCTATTTCATTTATATTATGAGTATTATTATGACTATTATTAAATTAAATTAAATAGGTATATCATACACGCTGCATGTGTGTATGATATACTTATTTATGATATACCTATTGTAGATAATAACGGTACACATTCACAACAAACACCATAAGTAATCAGGTATTAGGTACTAATTCGTGGCTAACAACCGTATTCTATTACATCTTAGGCTACATACGCACTATGCGGTTAGCCGCAATGCGGTCGGCCGTCCGGTGGACCGCAGGATGCGGTTGCGCTTGCGGTAACCGGGTGGCGGTTAGCCGCAACCGTAACCGGAACGAGCGGTTAAGAAACCGTCGTGATTTGCGGTTGGATCGACTCATTTCCAAGATGGACGCCGAAGAAGAATATTCTGCGGATTTTGTATTCCAGATTGCTGGTCTATTTTGTATCTCAATTATAAACTTTTCTGTATCGAAATCCATAGTTAATTATCGATAAAATGCGCGAGCGTCGGTGAACACGTAAACCTCCAATGGCGGGGAACCGCAAACTAGCACCATCCGCGTCCATAAAAAGTTCTTCATAGTTATTCTTACATCGGTTCTTTGTGTTTTTGTCTACTAGTAACTTAAGAAACCTCATTTGTAGTGATTTTATTTTATCTAAATCTAAATATTCTACGACATTCTACACAGCGCTTTCTAGACCCAAAGTAAGCATAGTTTAACTAGCTTGTGTTATGGCTTCCAGAATGCGAATAAACATACTTATATACTTTTTTTTGTAAATACATACATATTATACATAGAAACACCCAGACCAATGCAAATATACGTATTCATGCATACAAATATTTGCACTGAGCGGGAATCGAACCCGCGCCCCCCGTCGTAGCAGTCGAATGCACTACCGCTACGCCACAGAGGCCGTCAAATAAGTAAGTAATAAATCTAAATAAGTTTTGAATGTACGACCATAGCTAGTCAGTCCATAAGAGATTATTGAATCTACAAGCGCATAATATACGGTATACAACGTAGCCCTATTCAAAGTAAAACTGAGGTGCATTCTTTAATTTAGCATCTTCCATGAAAATTTGGAGTCAATACTCAGGCCTAGAAACCTATAGTACTTACTCCACCACCTCAATGCACCAACTCTACTACGAACTATGCATACACTCGTAGCTATGTCTATTATATATCTATATATATAAAAATGAAACCCGTTTTCCGTTGTCACGACATAGCATGAAAACGGCTTGACCGATTTGGCTGTTTTTTTTTGTAGTTTTCTAATACTCTGTACAAGGTTCTTACGGAAAAAAATATTAAGAAAATCTCTCAGAATTTTTTTTTTCGTGCGCACACCGTACGGTTTTAGTCGATACACGACATAACCACCCCCGCTGGCCGGTGGGGGGTATCCGAAGGGATTGATCCTCCCCAAGTGTCCGTTGCCGGGTACCCCGGGTAAGCCCTTGAATTCAATACATGGCGGATCATTTTGACGTAGCGAAGCACGTACCGGGCCGCTAGTATATTATATATGTATGCATATGAGTATATATGGGTATTTTTTTATATGGTTATTATAGTTTTTTTTTTAATATCTCCAATGTACAGACACAACTAATTTACAATTTTATGATAGTGTTAGCTGTGCCCGCGGCTTCGCCCGCGTGGAGGTCGGTTATATCTCCAGTTCAATTATTGCACTCAAACATAGGGCATATTTTGACCAAGACCTTCCTAATAGAAAACACCGCATCAAAATCCGTTCAGTACTTTTTGCGTCCATCGCGATTCCGCTAAATATTTCCAATGTCCAGACACAACTAATTTCAATTTTATAAATAGTAAATAACGATTTTTAATGTGTCATGAAACTACTGCTGATGCAAATATACCTAACTTCGTGTTGTAGTCACAGTAACAAAGGTAATTCATTCCCTTAATTTGTCCTTTTCACATTTCTTCCCTTCCGACTGCGATCATTATGCCAATGTCGTCTAGTTCATCATGAACTAGATTCAACATGAACAAGGTGACGTAAGTAGGTATGTATAAAATGATGGCCTGTTCTAATTGTATTTTGGAATTCAGAATAATCTCGACCAAAACTACAAAACCTTGATTCCTTTTTTTTACGTGCGGAAATCCCTTCGGATACCCCCCGCCGGCCAGCGGGGCGGTTATGTCGTGCATGAACCGACTAAAACCGCACGGTGTCCTGCCCAAGTGTCCATTGCTGGGCACCCCGTGTAAGCCCTCGAAAGGATAACCCCAGGGTAGTAAACCCCTTAGATTAATGTTTCAGTCGGTAACCTACATTGAATTATTATATTAAGTAGTAGCGTTGCCCCGCGGCTTCGCCCGTGGCATACTTCGCCCCCATGGCACCCATTTGTCCCATATCATGTCAATAGTTTATTAGTTCATTTATATAAGTAAATTTGCCCGATTTGTTGACATTTGTGATCACTGTTCCGCTCTCCTAAGTAGCAGCGTGATGATAAATAGCCTATAACCTTCCTCGATAAATGGGCTATTTAACACAAAATATTTTTTTAACTCAAACCAGTAGCTAGTGAGATTAGCGCGTCCAACCAAACAATACTAAAACTTCTGCTTTATAATATTACTAGCGGACGCCAGCGGCTTCGCCCGCATTATATTATGCATGTACTATACATTTAAACCTTCCTCTTGAATCACTCTATGTATTAAAAGCACCACGTCAATATCCGTTGCGTAGTTTTAAAGATCTAAGCATACATAGGGACAGACGGGAAAAGCGACTTTGTTTTATACTATGTAGTACAGATTCTATACGTACCTACATCACTACTGGCGCTTATTCCTAGCACCACGGCACCACCCACTCCATATTTACATTCTTCTCCTTTATAGCTTCACCGTCCAATAACTCCTAAGCTCTCTCTACGTCAGCATGATGGATATTACACCAGAAATAGAACTGTTTGCTTATATATGACTATACAACTCACCAATCTGTACTGACACTTGACACTATATGATTATTGCCCAAACTCCGTCGTGGTCTGAGTTCTTAGATGAGTGGTCACGCACATAGGGAGCTTTTAGGCCAAGGGCGAAACGAACGTACCAGAATATAAATAGTTATGTTTATCAGTCTTACATTAATGATATTTTTGTTCGCTGCGCGATTTAATCAAATTATGTAAACTTCCTCTGAAGGATATTTTTATACCGGACACTGACTTCTGTTTTGTCAATACTAACTAATTACGTCATTAAATGTAATTCAATAGTTGCTTATTCTACTCAGTGCGTTATCAAAGAAATTTTGGCAAAATGGAGTACTAAAAGTATATTTTAGCGACCCAAAAACATTACTTTTAAGTACAGTGTGCTCCGTGAGCTGAATATTAAATGATTTCTATACAAATAAACCAATTGATATTCGTGCTAACATTGCCTAAATCTTGACTTTTATGCGTATCGCAGATATGTGTGTATGTAAGTGTTCAATATTAGCGTGTTATTACACGCATACAAGGTCTAGTGTTCTAGACTCCTTTCTAATATTCTTAACGGTCTGTAGCTTATCAGTAACTACAACAATGGATTAAAAATTCTGGTGGTCCACGAAATCTAACACTGCAAAGCTAATTTGGCAGATAGAAATGTCAACTATGACGTTTAATTTAAAGTTCATTTCTTCGTTTGTCAAAAGATGAATGACATTCCGAATGAGTCAGAATTGAAAATCGGCAGATTTCGGTTTTACTACTTTAGGTCGCTTAACGACCTCGTCCTTCATGAGCGCAGGCCCCAGGCCCTAGGCCCCAGGCAGGTGAGGCCGCCATTCACCCCAGCAGAAGCAGGCCGGGACGGCGGGGCGACTAGCGCCCCTCCCCCAAACCGGGGCAAGACGGGGACACCGTGGTTTTCAAACCCGAGTCGGCCATCTCGAAACCGGAAATGGCCCAGGGTCAGTCGGGGTGCGAGGGATATGCTCTATGGGCATCTTACACGGTCTTAAGACCCGAGACGGCGTGGGGTTTTAGTCAGTTCAAACCCGACATAACCGCCCTCGCTGGCCGGCGGGGGTGTATCCGAAGGGATTTCCGCACGAAAAAAAAAAGGTACCTTATAAACTAAAATCCATGTTTCTTTTTGTTGCAGATATGAGCGTCTTCTCCGTCGTGCTCGCACAGAAGACTTAAGTGAGATCTCTGGCATCGGCTGCCTGTACCAGAGCGGAGTGGACAGACTCGGCCGTCCCGTTGTCGTTTTTATCGGGAAATGGTTCCCTATTGGAGATATTGATTTAGACAAGGTAGATACAATTATTAAATAAGATTTGACTTATTCTATTGGCTCGACTAGTCCAAAGGATTATTGACTTCCAATCCTTCCTGAAAGTAAAACGAACAGTTTGGTAGATTGAGTTAGGGTTGGTAGGTTAATATAGTAGTATTAGTATGAATATAGTAGCATTATTTAGTAGTAATATGGTAGGAAAATATAGATTATATAGATTTACGCATTCAAATAGATACAGATTGCAGCACGCAATGGGCTGCGCTGCGAGAACGAGAACAGAATAAAACGCGGGCGGAGCCGCAGGCACCACCTATTTCTTCATAAGGACATCTTTACAAATTTTGAACTCCCCTATGGACGAGAATATTATCAATACGAAAGTTTCTGAGGATGGATGGATGTTAGCTTGAAAAATTGCGTTTGAACAGCAGATCCGTTTTTCCATTTTTAAATGGATTTGACTAAGCTGATGAACACACAGAGTTAGATTATTGTATTAAATACTTCCCTGTTTATAGGTTCCTGTGAGTCGCAGTAACAGTATCAGTGTTATATAGTATAGCTAGTCCTGTATATTTGCCCCAAAAAACGAAATCCTGTGCAGGTCGCGCTTGTTCGCATGACAATAGAAGTCGCTCAACCTGCATTCACGTCGCCAGTCTTTGTCACTGGAGTTTGACTACAAAAGCTTGTATTTCTAGTTCTTTTGTGTAAAACGTTTTACGGCCAACACCTATATCTATATCTATAGGTGAAGAGAAAACACGGGCAATGTTTGCTTCATGCAAACACACTTCTCCGTATTCTCTTTGAATACAAGAGGAAATAAAATATTCCTTAGGATACATATCAAAACCGAAGGAATTCGATCGACTCTCACTGGGTGCCATCCTGAGATCCTGATTGCAATATCCGAACTGGGCAGTTACTTACTGATTTTTGAAGTGAAAACTTCTTTTGACACGTTGAGCACTTTCCATATAAGCACTTTTTGGGTGAACAAAGATCAGGAAACCCGCGGTTTTTTTTAAATCACCATTCGTCACCGAGAAGTCTATGTCACTGAGACGCTTTCCAAATATTTTTTTATAACTACCCCATCTTTGTTGTAGCTGGATGTATAGATGGATGGATGGAGGGAGGGTGGGTTATGAATGATGACGATTCAATTTGTTTTATATAATAATGCCATCTTAGTTGTAGCTGGATGGATGGTAGGAGGGAGGGACGGCGTAAGGGAGAGAGGAATGGTGATGATGACGATTCAAAAAAATCACATTGTTCAAGTTTTCTCTTCTATCTGCACTCCTGGAGAGCTACTGCATTCTTTTTTTGCGAAGTAGCACACTGTTACTATCTTCTACTTATTTCACCATATGATAACGAGGCTGTCAAAAAAAACTATGTTGCAACATTTTAGGTATTCAAGAAATTGTAATATCTGTAGTCGTTGTGTAACACATGCTCCGTTGGACATTCCAGGCTCTTCTCTACCTCATCAAGTTGTTGGACCCCATCGTGCGCGGTGACTACGTGATCGCATACTTCCACACGCTGGCCTCGTCCAACAACCACCCGCCCTTCTCCTGGCTGAAGGAGGTCTACACCGTGCTGCCTTACAAGTGAGCTCTTTCATATCTCTCTAGGAATATAAACAACCAAAGCCTGCAGTTTAGATCCCGACTCTCCTACTTGTACTGTTCATGAATAGTTTATTTTCGCATTTACGGGACTGAATGCCGTCTGAAGTTTCCAGAAAGGAATGCTAGAGGCCGTCAATCAGCAAGTATATCGACTTGCAGGTGATCTTGGCTTGGGGTCCGATGATCTTGGAGGACACTCCCACTGTCCCAGGGATAATATCTGCCAAAAATATAAATTGATTTCTATGAAATCAAAATATGTTTAAGATATGATAATTTAGTTAATTTGAAATCTAAATATATGTTTAAGATAAGATATTATTTAACTTTTTTAGTTCATAAAAATAAACTAACTGTTTATGGAGTTTTTTTTGCATTCTAAAACGCCAGTTACTGCTGATAAATATTTTAATTGGTTTCCTAGTTGGTAAGAAAATTCCATCATATTTAGTAAAACATATTTGAATGTTTTGTGACATCTTAATTTGTATTTCAGATATAAGAAAAACCTAAAAGCGTTCTACATAGTACACCCCACATTCTGGACAAAGGTAAAATCTTATTTTATTTCTTATTTAGTATAATGCCATCTGTAACTTGCGTTCTGTAGTTATGTAATACCACCTGTTAGCAAATTAATGTCGAGTTTCAGCTCCATATAGTAGATACTGAAGTAGGTCGGGTAAGCGTCGGTAGCTTAGTGGTTAAGGAGTCGACCCTATGATCGAGAGGTCCCGGGTCCGAATCCTGGTCATTACACTACTGACGTGAACCCACTCCTAACACAAGAAATTAAGCTTAGCTTGAGGCGTTAGGTGGAATAGTAGTAATATCGGTTACTAATATTCTTTAAAAAGAAAAAAAAATGAGCAAACAAATGCTTACACGCTCCAAACTCATCATCACAGTTTTAGTCCTCAGTTGCATCTGTAGCTTGCACTTTATAGCCCAGGGTCCGCTCACGTACAATTTGGCTTATCTTGGTTTTTACGGGAGAGCCCCGTCTGAACCGCCCAACCCCGAGAGGAAATTCTGCGCTAGACCCTGGTACCGGTTTGCAGGTGAGGTTGGCTAGGGCCGAAAATCTTGTTGGGACACAGTATAAAGTTACATACCCCAGTCGGCTTCATTCCATTGAACAAAAGAAGCAATTCCAAAACATTTATAGATGTGTGTATGATGTAAGTTATCGTGTACAGATGATGACGTGGTGGTTCACGACATTCATGGCGCCGGCCATCAAGGCCAAGGTGCACAACCTGCCCGGCGTGGAGTACCTGTACTCCGTCATGGCGCGCGACCAGCTCGAGGTTCCTGCCTTCGTCACGGAGTACGATATGACGGTACGTACTCCTCACTCACACACCTTCCGTCACACACACTTACTTTCATTCCTCACATGCACATACACACACACTCTCATACCTCACACGCACATATACACAAAAACTCAACATTGTTTAACAGAAAACTAACAATACTTATTTTTTTTACAGATAAACGGTCTACATTACTTCCAACCGGACACGAGCAACACGTAAAGATGTTTAACTGTCCATCGCATTGTTATATACGTTGGATCGGCCGGGGTTGCCAACATCTCTCTGTGAAACGTAAACTTGAAGACGAAATTTTATACTATCTAGGTTTTAAAATTATTAAATTCATATTAAATATTTTGTGGGCTCGTAAGTACTTTAAAGCTCAGTTATGTTCAAAATTATCTTAGAACTAAATGTCGTGATTGCCAATTTCTCCTCAAGTCGCTAGGCTTCTATTCGACATTCTCGTTATACGTTTAAGAATCGATAAAGTAGCTCGCAAAAGTCATCGGTTGAACGATCTTATGCTTGTAAATTAGAGTTTCATAACGAAATGCTGGCAACACTGCATTTCAAATTCGATTGATCGTTTTAAAATTGGAATAATGCAATTCTAGATTTTAACAGCATTAACCAATTTTGAAATATGGTTGATTCGATTTCAAATGCGGCCACTGTTATAGAATTCCTGTGAAATTTTTATTTTCTGTTTGATGAAAATTCGAAATCTTTAAATCATTACTAACAAAGTTGTAGACGTCATGTCAATGAATTGGCGTGAGTCATATTTTTTGATACAATGCAAAATTCTGATTCCTGTTAGTGACATATCAGAAATACTGTTGGGTCCAGAGATTTGAATGATTGCTTAGATGTAGGGCTTAATATGGTTAAGTGGTTAAGTGTTAGCCAAATTCGTAATCAGATATAGATATTATCTAGGCAAAGGTACTGAGGGTACTAACCTTACATCCATTATACGTCGCGTTCCGGGGTAGGCATAGCATGGTGACCAAAATAATACATTCAATTTGTCTTAAAATCTCATACATAAAATAAAAATTTCACAGGAAAAAATTTAAATTGTTGAAAATGTATCTTGTAATCTAGTATTAGTGGTGCATTTTTATATTATTATAAGACATATTATCGATTGATAGATGTTTTATTATGTCTGTATTTTAACTCTTGCAACCCTGAAATGTTTACTACCACCTATGGAAACCGTACTTAGAATTTTGTATTTTTTGTCTGTGTATTATGTTACGGGATCGCAAAGCTGAGCTATTTTTTGTATTCAGTATTTCCACAGAGTAGAATATACCAGTTTATTAATGTGTACTTTAATAAAATTATATAATGCTTATCGCTCATAAAAATTTGGGACCATTCTAACTATTTCCAGTGCAAATTTGTCCCACGGAGCTACTGAGACATTTTTCTCACTAGTTCCATTGCCAAACCACATGGAACTAATAAGAAAAGTGTCAATAGTTCCGTGGGACAAATTAGCACAGGAACTAGTGAGAAAAATCCAAGATTTGTGGGTGAAGTAGTACACAAAGCCAAAGTGAAACTTAGAAGTTGGGATTCGTTGATAGAGAAATTGTCTTGTAGAGGGAGGTACGTCGTTTCATCACGCTCCTTCACAGTTCAATTTGCGACAGGGTATTTGTTTAGCGAATAGCGGAGATACATTATTTTTGAAACCGTAATTCTTGTACCGCGTAGATTTGTTATTGTCACCGGAAATAATTTTAACGGACACTCCCGGGTATCGAGCTTACGCACATTATTATGCTATCGGGTGTATATCGTTATCAGAACTCTACTATCTTCACAAACGATATTCTTTTGCGATGGAAATTAATAATCAAGCGATTCCAAAATTCCAAATTTAAACCAATATGTCTAATTTTATTGTTTGTCGTGATATTTGATATTTCCAAAAAATTATAGTTCATGAACCTTTGTTAAGACTTATTATAAATTTGATCTTTGGCAGTAGGTGTATAGAGAGAGAAAACATTCAATTGATTGTGGCATAAACTCAGCACCATCTAGCTAAAACAATCAAAACTACTACGGAAGTACTGATTGTACATCACGAATTGAATTTTCTCACACTAGATGGCGCTGTATACATGTGGCGATGAATGAAATACACAAACGATATTCTAGCTTATTGTCTGGTTTCTGAATTTAGATATTAAAGTTGAAGTTTCGTTAGCGAAATTGTGCTTGATGACAGAAATTGAATTCAGAAATCGGCCAATATGACGTGACGTTCTGCAATTCAGTTGCGTTTGAGTATTTAGAATTAAGTTGAAATGTAATAATATCAGATTACATTGATTACTATCATTGTTTTTAACATCATGAGGAGACATTATCTATTTAATTTACGTAACTGATTGCCACAGTACCTGTATTAGATGTTTACAATTAATTTTACATAAAGGTGCTTGATAATTTTTGCATATTGAGATTTTATTTTTTACATAATAAATTTTAATATAGGCTTACGGTAAATAACGTAAGAGTAATATAAATATGTATGCTGTTGAACATTTAGCGAAGGGCACACCCATTCGCACCAATGACAAAGCAGCTATCTAAATAGCTAAACGTTATCTATCTACGTGCCACTGCGCGTGGCCCAGCTGTTTGAGTGGGCATCTCACCAATTACCACTGAAGCCACAGGTGCAGGTTCGATCGCCATGTGATACACATTCCTAAAATTCACCAACAATTTGTGGAGTAACGAGCTGTAATGCTATTTCGGTTAGATAATCGGCCGAACGGTTGATATTGGGACGTCGTAAATGTGATATCTGCGTAGAGACTTCCATATCGCGATGCAGGATCTGTTGCCGAATTGTTCGGTATGTTTTCACTAGATGGCGCTTGGAATATGTGGCGTTGCAACTAATTGTTCTGAGTCTGAGAATAATTTCTCTCCGTTGGTTGATTATAAGTAAATATGAGTCGTATTTCCCATGTTTTAGTTAGTCGCGTGTATTGTGGGATAGTCGTGTCACCACCACCAACATATTACACTAGTATTTGAAAAGCAATGTTTTATAAAAACTGCAAATCGACGCACCTAGTACCAGTACGTGTAACGTGCACTGTGTATAAAACACGTGTTATTAGAAAAGACTTATCCCGTTATCAAGGACATCGGAAATTATTAGTGTTCTCAACAAGTCGCTCTAATATTGTTAAGATAATACACCAAACTCCATACATTCATCCAAGACATTGTAAATGTCCGTTAGCTATATTTATGGATTTTCTATCACGATAAATGCGTGCAGAATAGTATTTATGCCACTGTCAAGCAATGATAGCTATTGTAACACGAGTGCTAGTTTGTGCCACGAAGCGAAGCTGATTGGCACAATAGATCAGCACGAGTATTACAATAGCTGTTTGCGGCAGTGGCAATCAAAACTTTTTCTACGACCATGAAATAAATAAATACAAAATAACGTCAATGTTGAACTCTTTCCAAACAATTTTATTTATAAGTGCAGATAAAAGTTAACAATGGCGCGAAAATAGCGCGGCGCGCGTAATGTTGTTTCGTTGTTATAATCCCACAAGTGAAAGGCAAAGGCAATTCCTCCATACAGCCTAATTACATGCGGTGTTTAGTCGTGACGCAAATACGTTGATTTTTTGATGCCATAGCCATAAAATAATAATTAAAAAGTTTCATTGTAGAACGGTTTACCCGTGTGGAAATGGTCATTGTTACACGACTTGGCAGGAATGAGTACTATTGAGATATGACTGGTGGTTATGTATTAAGCAAATTACCAAATGGTCGTAGAAAAACATGTATATATTGAATTATCTGGAGCACAGCCTACGATATATTTACATAAGGTAAGTAAACGAGAAAAAAGAAAACAAACTGAAAAAAGAAAATAGGTCAATGTTTAAATTACCTATCTAATGCAATGAAATTTTGAACCAATTAATATGCTTACTTTTCGAATAGATTTAGTTCGAAAAAATGAGTCGTCCCGAGACGCATAATACTTATATATGCGCATTTAGAATATCTAGGACGTATGCAGATAGCTCAGTTGGTCACAGTATTCCCCCTGTAAGGGACGGATCGCGGGTTCAAATCCCGTTCTTGATTTCACATTTTGCCAAACTAAATCTACCTATCTAATACTTAAGTAGGGCTCGTGAAAGTAAGTCAAATAGCTTCTGTAACCATTCATACTCGTACATATTCCAGAGATGAAAAATGTGTGCCCAAACTTCTAATATGTAATTTCTGAATGACGAACGTATAGCAAAACAAAACTACTTTTGCACATCAGCTGTTCTGTGCAACAACTGAGCGACTATCGCGCTGCAGAATGCAACTAAAAGAGGCTGTGTGTTTACAGGCCTGTTTTTTACAATTAGGCTTATATATTCAGTGATATAAAAGTTGTTATTCAAAACATTTCAAATTTTCTATATTTAAATTGTTCCACGAAACAGTAGCAAGTAGTGAAGTAATGTTTGATCCTGTGAACATTGTAGCATCAAGTTTGCCAATTATCTAATATTGTATTACTTAGCTGTTTACGCTATTGTTGATAACACTTGTTGAAATAGATGTAGGTATAATGGTGTGTATAGACATTTTAACTTTATCCGATCAGAGTGAGGAATGTTTCGTGGAACTCTCGTCTATTACAGTTGTTGAACTTATGCAAACATTGTGCCACAAAATCTGAGAATCAGTCGTTTTCGTCGGCAACAAAGCCATGAATTCATAAAATAAAAAAGTCTATAATGTAGGTATACCTATACTATTAGACTGGATGAAATAAAAAAATTGAACCGCAATTACCTACCATCAACTATGTGCAACTTTTTGTAGCTGTCATACAGAAGACACAAAAAGGTGCGCTATACCCATACAGATAGATGTCAAGATTCACTAACTGATTTATCTAGTATCCCTTTCCCGTAGTTGACTTTACGAAAACGACTGACAGCTCGCTATGTTGATAAAATGTATGATTGAATTTGTTGTTATATCGATTATCTTATATTAAAAATAGATACCTACTCATAAACACGCTAGGTAGGTCACTCCAAACTAGGTTAATTGGCCTAGCTCAACACAAGCACGAGAGCAAAAGAACACGCAATTAATCAGTGAGTGCGAACGAGAACCGACATACAACGC
Organism: Cybosia mesomella; assembly: GCA_946251805.1. Lineage (NCBI taxonomy): Eukaryota > Metazoa > Arthropoda > Insecta > Lepidoptera > Erebidae > Cybosia > Cybosia mesomella. Next base: position 4,339,746 of record OX276396.1, read on the forward strand.
GGTACACTTTTGACATCACGATAGTATTGAGATAAATTATCTACTTCATTTTAATATGAGGTCATTGTCTTACGAATGAAATGTTGCAATTTTAATACAGTAAGTAATTTGTAAGCATCGTTTCTCGCGGAGAACCTATGTTATATTCTTTGGTGTAACAAGATAAAATCTTTCTAAAAATGTTATCATTCGCTACGTTTGTAGAAATAATAATTTAAAAAAATATATTTTGCTTTATAACGTTAATAAATAATACATACCGTCAGCTAACCTCAAATTCTACAAACGTAGGTACTCAAAGTTAACTAGCTAACTTCAGGGTGTCGGTTTTTCGTGACAGTGTGCGCGTGCTTCGTAAAAAATTATTCTCATCACTTTTCCCTAACGCGCCAAAAGAAGTAGGTACCTATAACTACAAGAAAATTACTCGTTCATGATCTACAGATGTTAAAACGTATATTTTAATTTTCCTTATATCCACTAGGAGGGTTAAAAATTTATGGCTGTTATGGGGAAAGTTTGGGGAACGCTGCAGTAAAGGATAATTTTTAACCTCGCTAAATGAAAATTGTTAAATTAGGTTCTAAGGACCGATTGTAGATATGTATAAGATAGGATATAAATAATTACTCTCCGATATAATTTGTGGGCGATTACTGCCCAGTCTTGGTACAAGATGGTGGTTGTACGAGAGAAATAAACGTGATTTTGATTGTGTACACTAAAGAGCTAAACACCTGTTCATACGTCGACAGCCTCTGAAAGTGATCCTCCTAACCCCTCCAGCTTAGCTTACTTGCTTGAGTCAGAAGTGGGTTCATGTCGATAGTGTAATAAGGGTTGCCAACTATACTGTTCTAAACAGTATTATACTGCTTTTCACTAAATTATACTTTTTACTGTTGAACAAAAATAAAGTATACAAAATACTGTTTTCAGCATCAAAATGCAAACACATTATTATGTGTTATACTTAGACGCTCACACAAATTTGTATTTATTTAGTCAGAGGGCGTTATCATTTAGTCATAGAGTGGTCACTGCTCAGTGCAGTGCAGCCACACCACAAACAAATCACACTGAACGAATATTTATTATAATTTCAGTTATAATTGTGAAGTTTTTAAAAATGATTGTAAATTAGTAAGTTAAGCGAGAAGCTCTAAAAATATGTATTTAAAACAATAAATAAATAAAATACTGTTTAATATTCTTCATAGACCTGAATATACTTTATTTCTTGTAAAAAAAGTTGGCAACCCTAAGTGTAATGGCCAGGATTCGAACTAGGGCCCTCTCGACCGCGACTTCTCAACTACTAAGCTACCGACGCAACGCTTTTGTCTGCCGAAGCTGCCAGTGGTTATGTGACGTATGAACAGGGTTATGCGTTCAGTCAAACAAGGCCTTAGATGTGTTAACTATTGTTATGTTGTAAGATACCTTTGTGTTGCATAGTCTATTGCTGTTGAACATTGAACGTGAAGCGACTTCACCGCTCGTACCTACGTGTAGCGCTAATATAGGAGTTATGTAAACAAAATGTGATCAAGCAAATGTTGGTTAAGTTTCATATTTTATTAATAAATAGTGCATTAAATAGGCTATGTAAATATTTAACTGATACAAAATAAAATTATTAATTTACTATATTATCGTTTTATTTCATTCCGATTCCGAATTTTCAAGTGGAATAATCGAACTGTAGAACTGTTTCGTCATTCTGGCTGACGGAAATTATCCGAACCGAGCAGGAATCGAACCCACGAACCTCTGACGTAACAGACAAACGTTCTGTAACCACGTCACAAAGGTCATATCGATGTCATCAAAGGAATAATAAACCAATACCGAGATACAAGTGATTACACTGTACGGTGTATTTTTAGTATGTAGTAGCACTGCGGCAAGACCAGCCCTGCACTCATTGGTCGACCAGCGATCGTTATCGGTTGATTATGATAAGAAATTGAGGTGTCGTATTTAGGGTTCCGTACCCAAAAGTAAAACGGGACCCTACAGTAATAGGGTCCCATTTAGACTCCGCTGTCCGTCCGTCTGTCAACAGTCTGTATAGCATGAACCGTAGTAGTTGAAATTTTCACAGATATGTATTTCTGTTGCAGCTAAAACAACAAATACTAAACTGAATAAAATAAAAATACATATTTAAGGGGGGGTTCCCATACAACAAACGTGATTTTTTTCCTTGTTTTCTCGTATAATGGTAAAGAACCTTTTTTTTATTTTATTTTTTTCGTGCGGAAATCCCTTCGGATACCCCCTCGCCGGCCAGCGGGGGCGGTTATGTCGGGCTTGCACCGACTAAAACCGCACGCCGTCTCGGGTCTTAAGACGCCGGGGTGTAAGGTTACCCATAGAGCATATCCCTCGCACCCCGACCGACCCCGGGCCATCTCCGGTTTCGAGATGGCCCCCTTACTTGCTCTCCACTGTGCCATCTGCTAATCAGAGGGACACGTGGAAAGCTTCCGAACAGCCCTCAACAGGGCCGTCCTCACCTCGGTCGGAGTTGGCCGTAGGCGGCAGCGTCTCTCCCACCCTAGGAGAGAGGCGCTGCCGTCTCCGTTGCCCAGGGTGCACCGCGTGGAGGTCCCCAACCAAGCACCCCTATGGTAAAGAACCTTTCGTGCGCGAGTGACTCGCACGTGGCCGTTTTTTTTTTTAATAATTTGGGTAAAGTATCAAGTAACCTAAATATGGTCAGATACAAAATCATCTGTTGTTTTATAGAAATTACTAGTATGCTAAGCTGAATTGTTTATGTTAGGAGTGTGTTCACGTCGGTAATGTAATGACCAGAATTCGAAACCGATACTTCTCGATCGTAGGGCTGACTCCTTAACCATTAACCGACGCCTCAATCTCAGCGTTGTTCCCAGTCGCATCTGAAGCGTTCACTTCAACCTCCAGGTTCCGTCTTCTTTTGGTCTGGCTTATACGGCTTTTATGGGAGCCACTGCCATTTGACGTCTCAACCCCAAGAGTAGAGCCTGCGCCAAAGTCTCATCCGTTAATGATGATAATGATTTATTTAGGACACATGATTTTACCCGACACATGTTTAGCACTGGAAATGACATCTAAAGAGTAAGACCACCATTATAGATGCCAACAATAGTCAATACTAAACTCGGGGAAATAGGTGAAATGGCCCACCCAGGTAAGGTTGATCACCCACCCAGTCACCAGCGTCCGCAATCGAAATATTAATAGTCAATACCTGATTGGCCATTATTTTATGCATCTATGGATGATTTTTCATGCCTTCATGCATTGTAGGAGGATAGAAATGTGCATTGGTAAAGAATTCCAAGTCGCTATAGTGGGGAAACATAATTTTATTATATGTACTTCAAACATATTTTTTTAAACGGTACACAAAAGTTGCTAAATCTACTGTAAAGGTTGACCACTTATTCTGCTATAAGAACAATTCTTAGGCGGCTATTATAATAAGAATTTCAGTGCATAATAAATAACAATTAACTACAAATGAATTTATTATTAACATAATTTAACAAATCAGTAGTTAATTTGAAGTTTATTAAAAACATACACTAGTGTTTTCAACTGAGGATATTTCTGTGCTGCACTCATAACAGTTACTTTGAATACTGTTAATACATTGGAGAAAAGGAATCCTCCTATGGCACCCAAGTAACACGGTATCGGCCAAACCTGCCAGGGAGTTTTCCAATCAAGCGGTATCACCACAGCGCCCGACCATGATCCAATAATTGTCAGGATTGCATTCCTGACAAGCATTTCGATGATTGTGTCCTTTCCAAAATGCTTTAAACCAAAAAGCAGCTGCATAGCTGTTTCAACACCAGTGTGAAGTATCAAAGGAAATACAGTCAGCAATGTGAGAAATGTAGATAACATTAATGTTTCCTCATGGCTATCTAATACAGGCGCTCCAAACAATATAATGCCGATGAAGAAGCTGAACTTGACGCATAGCAGAAAAACTGCAGATTTTATAATATCTCCAGCTTTGTTTCTGTTCTGCTTGGGCCTCCTCGCTTGGATATCATTGTCAGAATTTAAGTAGAATGATTTTAGCAATTCTGCGATGAAAATTAAAACTAAAATATAAAAAGATGAAGCGTTTCCGACGGAGTAAAGTAATCCCTTATATGAGATAACTGTTACTATACTAGGTAAATAAATGCATGTTATCAGACTAGATATTGTGATTCTTCTTAATTCTATTTGATTATTTAGCGCAAACATTTCCAATTTAGGACTTGTAAAAATTATTCACAAATTCACAAAACAATACAATGACAAACGCTTCCGTGTTGCCAACTTTTTTCTAGAAAGGAAGCCAAACTAAATAATTTTTAAGAAGTGTCAGATTTGGCAGAAAGAGAAAAATGTTATCGTCATAAAATTGATACTAATTGCCGTTGCAGAAATATTCTTTTTAAATTATTATTTTTAATTTTATAATTAGCACTTCACTTGTGTGTAATTGATTTCACGTTTGCCAAAATACCAATGGAAAAAAAATCATTGGAAAGGAAATTCTTAATTTTAATCTTAATCCTAAATTACATTGATTAGGTAATTTTGAAGGCTATTTCTGAATTTATTATTTACAATATGAATTCACTAAACTTCTACCTTCTAACTTAACACGAAAAGAAAATCTCTGGCTTTGATACGTCCTATGATTGAAGCAGAACGTTTAAATGCTTGTCTTAATTTACCAAGACACTGTCATGTTAAAACAAATGGAAATTTAATCGGCAGTTATTGAAATTTTGTAACAAAATCTTCGTCCTGGCGTATTTCATGGACGAGTAAATAACGATGAATTAATTTTCTTCATGAGTTAATTTATGATAGGATGTGTTGTTGATAATATTTATTTGTAAAACATGCATGTCAATAGAAAATTATATATATCCATTTTTTTTACTATACCGCGTACGCATCGAACAAAGATTTATAATATTCGCAACTTAATCTCCCCTGTGAATGATGTGCAAATACAAATCACCATATTGTATAGGTACAGTTTTAAACATCAACATACATCACATACAACATAACTTCACGCCTGTGTCCCCGAAGGGGTAGGCAGAGGTGTATTACACACCCACGATTCGCCAGTTATGTTTAGATCACAATGTAATAGGTGGCGAGCCTATTGCCATCTACCGGGCACATTACTGAGCGAGCGATAATTAAGATTTTTAATACACACATAACTACGAAAAGTCAGAAGTGTGTGCCCGGGGGGCGACTTGGAATCGAACTCGAGACCTCGTCTCAGCAGTCCGTTACGCACACCACTGGGCTATTACCGCTTTTTAAACATTTAAATTATATAAATTATACTCTTCTCATAGTTGTTGTTATTGAAATTTTGTAAACATGTACTATATACCTGATTCTATGTTATATGCAATGCTTAAGAAGCTTCATTTGAACTTGGTTTTATCACTGCTAACTTATTCCAAGCAATTTTGAAAAAGAGCGTCAATTTGTCAGTTTTAGGGCAAGAATTCTGGAAATGTTACTAATTTTAGCTCTAAACGAGCTAAGCTTGTAACACTTCTCTCTATGTGTCATAAGTGACATAGGCTTTCTCTGTCAGCGCTTTGACAACTCACTTATTGATTTCTTTAATTTCTACTCCAATCTTTGAGTAGATACTAGAAAAACAATTATAATACGAACATATATAACCTTTTTGAAGTCGTTTAAAAACTAATCATTTCAACTGTATAAGAAACATGTTTTAATCTGTATATTATACTACTTATTTTCTTCTTAACTATATGTTTAAGCCATTGCTATGAGGCAAATTAGTTCATAATTATTTTAGTATTCAATAAATGCATGACCGCAATTCAATTAATATATTATAATACTTAATTCCTGTAAGTGTATACCCACGTACGTATCGGGTCGGGTAACACTTACAAGAAATCAGTTTGTCAAATTGTTAATGTTATTTTAGTTTGGCAACGTTGATATTATGACATCAAAATAAAATTTTAAGTGAATGAAGTATATTCCTCGCAATCGATATGACGACAACAACTTTATAAATGAAAGGTGCTGCGGTTCGACCCAGCAGTTGACTGAAAACCGTGCGGCGTTCGGCTACAGTGCGAGCCAACGCTCATACAAAAATCTCGAATATTATTCCAATACGATACTGAACTTTGTGTTGCAAGTGTTTCGTGTGTCATTGATTACATAAAAAGTAAAGATGCCCTGCCCGTTTCTAGGATCATTCAGTCAGGCGTTCGTGAAGAATTATGGGTCGAACCTTATGAAGCAATACGGCAAGTTTTGTCCTATACTCACGCGAAACTTCCGCTCTCTCGGAGATGATGAGACCAAATGTCCCTTCATTCAACAAAACGCGATTGTCTCAGACGCTCCTAAAGAAATGACCGAAGATATCAAGGAGCCCGCCCAGCCGTATCAGTACGAGAAGTTCTTCCATGAGCAAATCAGCACCAAAAAGAAAGACTACTCGTACAGAATCTTCAGGAAAGTGTCCCGTTTAGCTGCTGATGGCATGTACCCGCAAGCTCTAGAAGGCGCGGAGAACCGTCAAGTTACTGTTTGGTGCGCCAACGACTACCTTGGAGCTTCTCGCCACCCTGTCGTTCAAGATGCAGCGATTAATGCTATTAAGTCTTATGGCACCGGAGCTGGAGGCACCAGAAATATTGCTGGCAACTCACAGATGACTGAAAAACTTGAGAAGGAGCTTGCCAAATTGCATAAAAAGCCAGCAGCTTTAATATTTAGTTCCTGCTTTGTCGCTAATGATGCAACATTGTCTACATTAGCAAAACTTTTGCCAGGCTGTATGGTCTTCTCCGATGCTGGTAACCATGCATCAATGATTCATGGAATTCGGAACAGTCGAGCTAATAAGCAAATATTTAGGCACAATGACCCACAGCACTTGCGAGAATTATTAGAAAAATCACCCGCAGGTGTTCCTAAGCTAGTCGTATTTGAGACTGTCCACTCGATGAGTGGAGCAATATGTCCTTTAGATGAAATGTGTGATATAGCCCATGAGTACGGGGCCCTAACGTTTGTAGATGAAGTACACGCTGTAGGGTTGTATGGCAAGCATGGTGCTGGTATAGGGGAGGAAAGAGGGATACAACACAAAATTGATATTGTATCAGGAACGCTGGGCAAGGCATATGGCAATGTTGGGGGCTACATTGCTGGGTCTACTTTATTGATTGACACGGTGAGATCTTTAGCTCCTGGCTTTATATTCACGACGGCACTTCCGCCTCCGGTGCTAGCCGGCTCATTGGCTGCTATTAGACTCCTTGCAAGTGAGGAGGGCAGGAGCTTACGGGGCAAGCAACAGGTGATAGTCCGGTACCTGAAGTTATCACTGTTGGTGGCAGGCTTACCACAACTGCCGTCTGTCAGTCACATTGTACCTGTACCTGTGCAGGGTGCCGACAAAGTGGCACAAGTAGCAGAATCCCTGATGAAGCGCGGGCACTACGTGCAAGCGATCAACTACCCGACCGTGGCGCGCGGGGAAGAGCGCCTGCGGTTCGCCCCTGGCCCCTATCACACGCCCGATATGATCGACAGCCTCGTCACTGCCCTAACGGAAGCATTCCACGAAAATAATATAAGTTTCAACCAGTTCATGAAGAACGGTACTTGCCGCGAGTGCAGCATGGAGTACAAGGTGGACATCGCGTATGAGGAGCCCTACAAATATCCCATGCAAGTCGCGTAAAGAACTCGACCTAGACCATGACATTGGGCACTTTTTAAAGAAAAATAGTAATGAATATGTAAGCTATAAAAAAATGTATATTTAAATGTTATATTCCGGTTCGTGGTTCATGTTAGGTTGGAATTAAAAGATGGTTCTTGGCAATCAGTCCTTTTTATTTCTAATCCCAGTATTTGATGACCCCGTCCCAGCCCGCCGTGAGGAGCTTGCTGGGTTCGTGCGGGTGCCACAGTGAGGTGATACAGACGCCGTCGTGTGCCTTCCACTTCTTGAAAAGTTTCGTAGTTTTCCAGTCCCAAATATAACACTTGCCGTCCGCGTCACCGCTCACGAGATAACTGTAACAAACGACGGACTTATGTAACACATTTTTAGGTAGCAACACACATAAAATATATCAAACGCACATCTGTTTCTCAATTATTTATACACGTATCTAATCTTAAACAAAAAAACATTATTTTACAGTTCAATGTTATCGTTCATCACGACATTGTCATGTGGCTTACAATGTGAGACCAGTGATGGTCAGAATTTATAGACAGACAGATGAGACGAGAAAAGAGCCAGGCAATTAATAAAAAAAATAAAAGTCTTATGTATAAAAAATATTTGCAAATGGGTCCCGCTTCCTATCAAACTTGTTTCGGTCTTTTTAGGGCAGTCGGGTTTTTTTATTTTTTTTTATTACTTATGAATTTTATTGTAGGTATTATTTTAGTTATATATTTATTGATATCACCTTTAAAGCCTTCATTTTGATACCCTACTCGATAAGTTAGAGTGAAAACTTTATTTTTTATATATTTTTTTATTTTTTAAATAAAATACATTTTAGCGCCAAAAATACTCCATTTTGCTTTTTATTTTTTGATATACGCACCCAGTAGCACTCTCACAGTAAATACGAATCTAACGACACCTCTCAAGCTTGAACCCATCGAGCCGTTCAGGATTCAGAGTTTGCCAAACAATTATACATACATACATAATTTACTTGAAGTAAAATCAAGTAAAACGTTCGCCTTGATCGCAATTCCTGCCAAGGGTGAAATCACTCTTCGGTCAGATTTCACTAGTGATAATAAAACGTTCAAATTTAACTAAACTGGGTTCTCATGTTTTGGTAATGAAACTCGTTGTGAAAAATGTGACAGCGTACTTTAGTTCGAATTGGTCTTGGTTCCTATTATGGTGAAACCTGCTTTTGGACTTTTAGCTGAAAAGCGGACCCCAAGCTCCGAGGCAAAATCTCTTATTCAGCCGGAATTATCATATTTATGTTTATGAAAAGAGCAGGTACCTACTGGTAACCGAAATGACTAGTATTCCAGTTAACCCGTCCAACTAAATTGCGTGTGTTAGGAGTGGGTTCACGTCGGTAGTGTAATGGCCAGGATTCGAACCCGAGACCTCTCGTTCTAAAGGACGACTCCGTAACCACTAAGCTACCGACGCAACAATGATGATGATATGATGATGGTCATTCATAACACAGGATTAACAGTTTCTAGGTATAGGCCGTGCCAAAATTCTTGACCATTTGACCTTGACACGCAAAAAACGCGCCCTTTGACCAAGGGCTCGCGTGATTGCTTGCGCGTCAAGGTCAAATGTTCAAGAATTTTGGCGCGGCCTATATTACGAAATACCTAGTTTACCGTTTGTTATTTTTTTAGTGTCTAGTGGGACTGGGTGTCCCACTAGACACTAAAATGAAGGGAAAACACTAGGGAAGGGAAAGTGAACTAAGGATACAGAAGGTGCCCGATTCATGGTATTAGGTTAGCCCCACAGAACTTATAGTAATACTATAGATATATTATGTGAGTTAGAAACGCGAGCTATAAAATCATGTATTTAATTGATCTGAATAAAAGTAATCCCGTTTTAGCGGCCCACAGAAACCCATTACTCAAAACTATGTGGTATTGCAGATTATAAGCTATCTCTGTGCCAAATTTCATCCAGATCTGTTCAGTATAAATAGTTATTGCGTGAAAGAGTTACAAATATGCATAAATGTGAAAGTTTGTGAAGATTTTTGGTTGTTTGTTACTCAATTACACTTGCTCAATCGCAGCTGAAATGATCTGGCTGAAATTTGGTACAGGGATAGATTATATGGTCTGAAATTAACACATACTTTTTGGTTAATGGGTTACCGTGAGCCGCCGGAACAGGATCAGTTTTATTTAGAACAAATGAATACATGGTTTTATAGCTCGCGTTCCTTACTTGCGGTACATACCTATCTATTACTATAACTTCTGTGGGGCTAACCCAATACCGTTTTATGCCTGAAATAGGTGAAGAATGACACCGTAATCTAAACACGTCTTGTACCTATGTATCTGCCGTCATATCCGTCTAGACAAGATGTTATGATCTTCCTGACGCCTGACCTTTAAGCGAAGGCTCTAACGCTTCTCTAAGCAAGAGTCTGCATACTTTCAACACATAATAAAAAATGACGCACACTGTTTGTGGAATTAATTCATTAGAGGAAAATACAATATGATGAAATGGGAAGACGTGATGCAGTTACTCAGCATCGATGCCCGGGTTAGATAAAAAAGTTATGAAGTTTTTCAATACATTTAGAGTAGATACGATTCGAAGATCTTCAACAATACACAATCATCCACAATTATACAAGCGTCGGTAGCTTAGTGGTTAAGGAGTCGACCCTACGATCGAGAGGTCCCGGATTCGAATCCTGGCCATTACACTACTGACGTGAACCCACTCCTAACACAAGCAATTTAGCTTAGCTGGAGGGGTTAGGGGGAATATTAGTAATTTCGGTTGCTAATATTCTTTTTAAAAAAAAAAACTTACATTTTATGTAATTTGTAACTTACAATAACAAATTTATAGATTAGTACAATAAATGAAATAATTAAATAAAAAAGCCTTTTATTTCCTACTATACACAGTTAGGTTTTACAATATTAAATAAAATAAAATAAAAAGTTAGAAATAAAAATTGTTGATTAGTTTTAATAAACTGATTTAGTGACACAGATAAGTTTGTACTTAGTACGAGATAAGTAGATAAGTAATTTTATTGTAGTATGTACATTAATTAAATATATGGTAAAAAGATCTCGTGAGTTTAGTAATGGTTGTAAATTACATTTAGATTAGTACAATATTGTCATCGAAATCTCAAAAAAATTTCATTAGCTAGGTACATCTCAATAAAATTTCTAAACGATAAATTACTGGATATTGTCGGAAGTCGCGAATGTCACACATTGAAATAAAACTATTTTTTAACGGATTCTATCGCGATTTATTTGATGTTAATTTATAAAATCACTAGCGGACCCAGCAGACTTCGTACTGCCTCAATCGATAACAACTTCCATATTTATTCACCTTTTAAACCTTCTCTGGACCTCCACAAATAATTCAAGACCAAAATTAGCCAAATCGGTTCAGCCGTTCTCGAGTTTTAGCGGGACTAACGAACAGCAAATAATTTTTATAAATAAAGAAGATTATTATATTATATTATAATTTTAAAAAATATATATAAAAAGTAAAAATAAGTATAAAAACGTCGAACTATTATAGTTACATTATGTAACTACAATATAACTTGCCCTAACACTCGTAAGTAACTACTTGGAATAGAAAAAGTCTCATTAATTCTAGCCTATTAGACATTTTTATTTCAACTTGTTCCATTATTTAGACAATTTATTTTAATGTGATAATGAGACATTTTTTCCACTATTTAAACTGTTACATTAAAATTAAATTTCAAAGTAATTGAACTACTTGGTGTAAAAATTACCAACTAGTTACAGCAATATAACCAAAAGAAACAGACCGGTTTTTGCACATGTGAACGTTTAATAGACAAGTATTTATAATGTTAGTGTCTATTTTACAAGTAACTAAATACCTACTTATATGTATACCTTTTTTTTTTTTCGTGCGGAAATCCCTTCGGATACCCCCCTGCCGGTCAGCGGGGGCGGTTATGTCGGGCTTGAACCGACTAAAACCGCACGCCGTCTCGGGTCTTAAGACGCCGGGGTGTAAGGTTACCCATAGAGCATGTCCCTCGCACCTCGACTGACCCTGGGCCATCTCCGGTTTCGAGATGGCCCCCTTACTTGCTCTCCACTGTGCCATCTGCTAATCAGAGGGACACGTGGAAAGCTTCCGAACAGCCCTCAACAGGGCCGTCCTCGCCTCAGTAGGAGTTGGCCGTAGGCGGCAGCGTCTCTCCCACCCTAGAAGAGAGGCGCTGCTGTCTCCGTGGCCCAGGGTGCACCGCGTGGAGGTCCCCAACCAAGCACCCTACCTACTTATATACCTAATTCTATAGGTATATAATATACGACGACAATCCTCTTCTGATGAGGCCGTCAAGCTGAGTGCCACCATTGTTAACATGGTACGTGTATGTAATGGTGACCCTCTTTCCTGAGACTTTACCTTCAGCTTACCATCAGGCGAGGTAAAGTCAAATTGACGTATCCTAAATATAATTTAAATTACATAAATTAAACAGTACTGGTTATATGTGAAACTTTACAAAATTCTCTCATTTATGATTATTAAACAGCGCCCTGAAGTTATGCACCAGTGCAAAACTCAATATGCGCAATGATATTCGTCTGTATGTGTGTTCTCCAAGGTTTGAACCATCAAATAGTTAAATCCTTTCAGTTCAGTGCTGGCCCCCTGCAGTGACGTCATAACGATGAATATCCTATTCTTGCTAAGTACGTAATAGCCCCTACCAATATTACAATTCCATTTGGACTTGGAGAATGTTATATTAACATAACATAACATAACTTCACGCCTGTATCCCAAAGGGGTAGGCAGAGGTGTATTTACACACCCACTATTCGCCAGTTATGTTTAGGTTCCAATGTAATAGGGGGCGAGCCTTTTGCCATCTACCAGGCACATTACTAAGCGAGCGATAATTAACATTTTTTAATACACACATAACTATATACGAAAAGTTAGAGGTGTGTGCCCGGGGCGACTGGGGATCTAACTCGAGACCTCGGCTCGGCAGTCTGTTACGCACGCCACTGGGCTATCGCCGCTTTTACGTTACATTAGTATATACCAAACTAACAAACATTATGTAGGTATTATGCACGTTTCCAATATAAAAAGAGGAGCTATTTAAATATCAATTTACAGGCGATTGCCCGCGTGGAATTGTGATCGCATTCTCCTAACCCATGGTATTTTTTTTTAATATTTAGGACGTCAATTTGACTTCACCTCGCCTGATGGTAAGCTGAAGGTAAATTCTCAGGAAAGAGTGTCACCATTACATACACTAACCATGTTAACAATGGGTGGCGCTCAGCTTGACGGTCTCATCAGAATAGGATTGTCGTCGCAGCACCGCGTGAAAAGTCCCGTCAAATTCCCTCTTTCAAACATTAAGAAAGACAGACAAACAAAAATTTTTTTCTCACATTTTCCGTTTTTCTACCCTGCCTCATTTCTCCTTTTTACCCTTGTCACATTTTCCTTTTTACCCTTGCCACTTTTCCCCTTTTTACCCTTTCTATATTTCCCGTTTTTACTCTTTCCACATTTCCCCTTTTTACCCTTTCTCACATTTCCCGTTTTTACCCTTGCCACATTTCCCCTTTTTACCCTTTACACAATTCCCCTTTTTACCCTTTTATAGTGTGTGTGTGTGTGCACGGTAGAAGTGAAACTTCTGAAAAAAGTCCCTGATAAAAAGAAAACTATGGACTTATTTTTTCATTTCATCGAGTTTGAAATCAAAACGATTCTAAAAAAGTTTCACTTCGAATATTAAATTTAATTTTGTTATTAGTATCGTGTATACATTCATGTGCAATTATTAAAAATCTGTTATTTTATAACGTATTACAAACAGACTTCAATTTTATTTATTTGTATAGACTACCAATAAAATTATTATTGGCCAAATCCAACGTTAGTAGTATATGTAAATACATATCTAATGACATCACAGTGATAAGACCGGTGTGGTAGACGATTTGACTTCGTTAAGACTGCAGATATAAATAGGCTGATGTCCAAAAAGGAAGTACCTAGCTAGCGCACAATTTAGCCACTATCAATCAACCAATTTGAATGTGTAGAGTTGATACGAGCTGTTTAGCACATTTACCTTTTTTTTAGCGTCGTTTGAAGCGTCGTCGGTAGCTTAATGGTTAAGGAATCCACCCTACGATCGAGAGTTCCCGGGTTCGAATCCTGGCCATTACACTACTGACGTGAAGCCACTCCTGACACAAGCAATTAAGCTTAGTTGGAGGGGTTACGAGGAATATTACCTTAAGATGTCTTCAGACTTATAGGTTTGTACCGAACACACATTTCATGGTAGTACCGTTGTTCAGGCACTTGAATAACATCATCTCATGTCGGGCTTTATTTTCTACCGACGCGGAATCAAACCCGACCCCATCGGCGACGACGCCGCGATGGCGACCAAAGTTGCTGAGTGGCTGAGGTTATCCTTTCGAGGGCTTACCCGGAGTGCCCGGCAATAGACACTTGGAGAGGACACCGTGTGGTTTTAGTCGGTGTGATTCTGAAGCACCCTACTCATCGTTGGCAGCGATGGAGAGGTATGGTATTTTTTGCAGGAGCAGCGACCATCTGACCCTCTAACCCCAAGAAAAACGCCTGAAGCTTCATCCTTCAATCAGCTTGTTTACCGGTTTGGCCCTTTAGAACTTCGCGTAGTATGTCTGACGGTTCACACACTAAGTCGCGGTTTATGTCCACGACAGGTTGTTTTAGTGTGGTGAGAGTCCCACATGACCGCGCGGTTTCTCCGTGCCGTGCGGTATGCGGATGAGGAAAATTACACCCCGGCGAAGACCCGAGATGGCGTGCGATTTTAGTCGGTTCAAGCCCAACATAACCGCCCCTGCTGGCCGGCGGGGGGGTATCCGAGGAGATTTCCGCACGAGAAATAAAAAAAGGTATTTTTTTCCTGTCTGAAAAATAAAAAGGACGCGTAGTTTTTTTTTTTTAAAGTATATTAGTTACCGAAATTACCAATATTCCCCTAACCCCTCCAGCTAAGCTTAATTGCTTGTGTTAGGAGTGGATTTCACCCAGGTAGTGTAATAGCCAGGATTCGAACCCGGGACCTCTCGATCGTGGGATCGACTGCTTAACCACTAAACTACCGACGCTTATATGATGTTAGTGGGGCTCCATACACCGACGTAAAGCATCACTAGCATCGCTAACTATTTTAAATTCAAACGCGAAGAACAATAGCATTTAGAAACCGTATCAATGAATAATAAATCAAAACCAAGCCAAGGTGTCGTAATTACAAAAATATGCTAAAATCATTAAACGTAATTGCAGGATATCAATTAACAATCGCGCATGAAACACGTGGCTCATCTCAAGGCTTTAGATTAGAGAAATCAGCTCTTTTTGAATTGCGTAGGTCAAGGCGATTTTTTATTTATACGCAGCCGTACTTTTTTTTTTTTTTTCGTGCGGAAATCCCTTCGGATACCCCCCCCCCCGACCAGCGGGGGTGGTTATGTCGGGCTTGAACCGACTAAAACCGCAGGCCGTCTCGGGTCTTCAGACGCCGGGGTGTAAGGTTGCCCATAGAGCATATCCCTCAAACCCCGACTGACCCTGGGCCTTCTCCATACCTTTGTAGCACGTACCTATACGCATAAATTGAACGCAGATAGGACAGAACGTGTTACAAGTAATGTACTAACTTTGATAACTATAATGCTCTTTTATGAAAATGAGTTAGATATGTTATCGCAATGCGAAACGTAGTCGCCATCGCCATCGGTATTAGCTTAAAACACTCCAAGTTACACCATCTTAGCTCTGAAACTTTACACTTTTGGGCCTTTGGGGTCCCATAATCCAACCTCACCTCTAAGCTGGGGTGCACACCTGCTGGGTTTTCATTTCGGGATAGGGGGGTTAGACCGCAGTCGCTCCCGTTTGTTTTTTATACCACTCAGGTGGCAGACAAGCTTACGGCCCACCTGATGGGAAGCGGTTACCGTGGCCTATGGACGTGTACAACACCAGGGGCATCACACTCGCGCTGCCGACCCTGTACAAACCTTCTAATGCAAAAATTCACAAACAGCTTCTCATCGTTGATCTCAACTCGCACCAAATTAAACTAAAAGTAACAGAGTGGTTGCTAGAAAAGGACTATGCCTATACGGAATCCTTAATTACTTACATCGCATAAAAACACACACACACACACACACACACAAACATACACACACACGCGTCGGTAGCTTAGTGGTTAAGGAGTCGACCCTACGACCGAGAGGTCCCGGGTTCGAATCCTGGCCATTACACTACCGACGTGAACCCACTCCTAACACAAGCAATTTAGCTTAGCTGGAGGGGTTAGGGGGAATATTAGTAATTTCGGTTACTAATATTCTTTTTAAAAAAAAAAAAAAAAAAAAAAAAAAAAAAATTCACATCACAAACACACTATACATCAGAGTCACCAGCATACAGAGCATATCTCTATGGATGGATCGACACCGTTCTATCCCGTACTTGTTTTAAGTTAGTTGTACTATAATTCTTTTGGCTGAACTGTCTCTTAAGATACAGGTTAGCCTAGTTTAAGAGGCAGGGTTACATACTCATACAGATTTAAACAAGTACAGATATTGTTATATTGTATTGAGTCACAACTAGTACATATCTACTCTATTATGTAAACATACCCTAATCTAGTACTTATAATGATGTTTAAATATATTGATAATTGATAAGTGATCTGTATCCCTTTTTGGCAAATAAACTATTATTATTATATTATTATTATTAGTAATGCCCTTCTTGAAGAACCCCATATTGTAGTCGAGATACCCAAATCATGACCAGTAGTAGCTGAGCGGACCCCAGGCTTCAAAGAGCAAGCTTTGGATGCTACCGGGGTTGGCGCTCGGGTGATGATGATGATGAAAACTATACGTTAAAAAATTTAAAAACTCCCACACCGTTTTTATAGCTAAGGGGGCGTCCATTATTTAGGTGAGGTAATTTCGCCGATAGTTTCAACCCCAATCTCTCGTGCCAATTTTGAAAATGCACATTTTTTATGTAAATAAGTAAATCTGTGCTTGATTGCGTTGGATATAATTATTTTGAAAAAACATAACATAACATAACACATAACATAAACTGACGCCTATATCCCCGAAGGGGTAGGCAGAGGTGCTAGCACCCACATGTCGCCAGTTTATGTTTTAGGTGGCGAGCCTATTGCCATTAACCGGGCACTTATAAACCTGCGATAAATACACACATAACTTCGAAAAGTCATTGGTGTGTGCCATGGTAATACCTGGGATCGAACCCGAGACCTCGTCTCAGCAGTCCTTTACCCATACCACTAGGCTACCGCGGTTATATACCGCGGAAAAACAATTCGACCGTAATTCTGTTTATCGAGATTTTTTACCGAATATTATTAGTGCGGTCGTATCTTTATTATAAAGGTCAATATTATTTATAATATCGACCTTTGTGTATATCTATTCTTTATCTTTATTTATAATAATGATATATTATGATATGTTTGTGAATGATCTTCACATCGCACCTTATGTGAGCAAGTTAAATTCATGCAATTTTACAATATTTCTTGCGGAAAAAATATTACGTTAAATTTGTCGAGACCACCGTCTCCCCATCGTGAGATTGGGTGCGGTTTGGGTTGACCTTCCCCTACCCCCCACCCTAAAAGCCTCACGTAATTAATGGACGCCCCCAAGATACTTACTCCATGACTCTCAATGCTACTTCTCGATCATATCCGCTTTCGAATTATAAGATCCGCATCAAAATCGTGTCACCCGTTCGGGAGCTACGATTCAGCAAGCATTCTTCAAGGTTCAAATAACATTAGGTAACTATCTGTACGCTCCCTGTCTTGAAGATATAACTATTATAGATAACGAATAATAATATCAGAAGTTATCAATGCCAATCATTAAGTTTATCACTTCTGAAATCCGTTGCGTCGCCCCCCCCCCCCGCCCTTTTCCGGAGATAGGTACCGCCGTTCCCAAACCCAAGGGTGCCATCTCGAAACCGGAGATGGCTAATGGGTCAGTCGCGGTGCGAGGGAAATGCCTTATACCTTACACACCGGCATCTGAAGACCCGAAACGGTGTGCGGTTTAAGTCGGTACGAGTCCGACATAACCTTCCCCGCTGGCCAGCGGGGGATATCCGAAGGAATTTCCGCACGTAAAAAAGGGGGGGTTTTCCGGTTACATCCATATCTTACACTTTGCGAGTCCCGGTTCCGCCCTTCTACGCTCTGTCCTCCGGATATGGCTTATTGTTGTGACTTTATGAGTTTGTTGACACAGGCAAAACATTTATGTTACAACAACCTGCCAATGACTACTATGTAGGCTAGACTGGCTATTCAGAACAAAAAAATTGTATAGATTTTTGGACGCTACTGTACACAACTGTGGCGCCACTTTTTGTTGCTGTCATAATCATAACCGCAAATTTATTTTATTTTATACGATTGAAATTTTTAACGGATTCTATCGCGATTTATTTGATGTTATTATATTTTACATTACTAATATATAAATAAATATATATATATATAATATAAATAGTAGCACCAACAATTCAACATAGTTCGGGGTACTTTGAGATAACTTACACTTCAAACTACAAGGACAACCACCATCTTTAGTCTCCCCGTGACCCTGGCTGCTGAAAAGCAACCGAAACGTCGTCGGGATTAATGTAAAATATAAAATAACATCAAATAAATCGCGATAGAATCCGTTAAAAATAGTTTTATTTCAATGTGTGACATTCGCGTAAACTTCCGACACTATCATTATTTTATACGATTTCATATGGGATCATCTGTAAAGTTTGTAAGAGCGGCAAAATTATTAGTCTATGGTGAGTATTGGTGAGGCGCCCCATTCCCGCCTCACCAACGAAGTGTGACTCACTTTTTGTTCTGAACTGCTTGTCTAGTTTACATACAAGTCATTGCAATCTGCCTATTTTGATACTAAACGACTGAATACTCTCATGATCATCATTCTGTTCCTCTCACGTCGGAGCCCGGGGGCTGCTTCCGGCTTATACTCCTCCACTTCGCATGGTCTAGCTAGCTCCTAATAAATACACTGACCTTTGACCCCTCGCCACTGCGACCTAGTATATTATTCTATGAAACGGAAGCTTTGCGGTCAAAAACCTAGAAAGTATTTTAACGTCAGCACAATTCAATGTATCCATCACCGTTTAATATCTTTCAGATCCAATGTGCCGTGATTTTGATAAGATAGTTGATAAAATAACATCCAAATATATGATACAAATTATGTTGTACTTTCAAACTGTGCTAATATGTTGTAAGACTTCTGCGTTTCGCTGCCTTCGTTCAATATTAGATTTGAAACCGTAATAAATATAAATTAGAGTACGGTCACCAACGAAAGTGCTTAAAAGGACTTCACCTCGCCTGATGGTAAGCTGAAGGTAAACTCTGGAAAGAAGGTCACCATTACATACACGTACCATGTTAACAATGGTGGCAGTCAGCTTGACGGCCTCATCAGAAGAGGATTGTCGTCGCAGCACCGCGTGACACCCACCGGTCCCACTAGTGCTGTGACCGCAATCCCCTTGCCCGGCTATGCACTTGCTGACCCCTGAACGCAATCAAACCGAAATTGGATTACTATGGAGGGTTTTTCGCAATCGTACACGGTGGTATCCGGTCGAATTTTTCGACAAATTTGTGTCATCAAATTTCTACCACCAGTTTTGAACGTTTGTAACGTTTGAACTATCCTGCCAATAAATATAAAATAGAGTCTGAAATAAACTAATATTGATTTTTAATACAAAAAATATTTGAAACTGGTTATTTATTCGTTTATAAATAGTTCATCTCAAATGATAAATACTTTTTGATTTTTAAGATTTTTTTCGAGCGCACTCAGTCATAACACTCATAACATAATTTCAAACAAACTTATACATGAAACTAAGGAATGAAGCTATTTCTGTATGTTTATAACATAACTTATCTTTTAATCAAAAAAACTGAGATTTATTTCTTAACCTTGGTTTCCGTGATTAACTTATGTATATTCATATAATAATATAATTTGTTATTTTTGTTTAAGTTTAAACAGAATATGAATGAAACACGCCTACTTTATTAATAAATTAAATAGTGGAGATTCAAATATATTTACCTAAAGCCAAACCAGCACAATTGTATTTAAATTAAATAGTTTCTCGCCATCTTAGAAAGTTCAACGTGCGTACTTTTATTTTGTGACTTGACTATTACTTGTTTGATTAAATAATGAATATAGAATGTTAAAACTATGACCGATTATGAACTATATAAATCAATAGCTGAAGCCCGCGGCTCCGCCCGCGCGAAGGACTGTTATCGTTTCTTGGTCACATCTCTAGTTCTACTTAACAAATTGCCATCAAACATACAGCAGATTTGAAGTCTGACCAAGGGCTTTTTAATAAAAAGCTCTTGGCCAAAAAAAAACGCATCAAAATCAGTTTAGTAGTTTTTGCGTCCATCCAAACAGACATGAATTCAAAAAAATATTTTTGTGTTTAGAATCGTTCATTTAACCCAAGTGTTTTTCTTAAATATCTCCAATGTACAGACACAACTAATTTACAATTTTATAATAATATAGATAGAGTAGGTCTTCAATTTATTCTGTTGTTGCAAAAATTGAGCGAAGCAATTTCACCAGGACTTTTTCTAACTATCCTCAATGGCTAGTCCGATTTTCCTTTTTCTTTTTTTGTCTTAATTTAATACCAATCGTGTGAATGAGGCTTTTTGTTCATTGAGAAATCAGATTGAATTTTTTTTTTTCAGCTGATTATTCCTCCGAGGTACTTTTGATTTTTGATTTTCCTAGCCTATGTCCTTCCCATCAGTAACATCTTTGCTTGTGTGAAATTTCATTAGAATCGGTTCAGCCGTTTGGGAGGAGAAGATGGTGTAACGAAATACATGAGTCGTCTAAAAGAGAGCAAAGCTCTAACACTTCGCTCAATTATAAATCTTTCTAAAGAATTGATCTATGTAACTGTAATGTTTAGTTTGGCACAACTTAGATAACGTGACCAATAATATTTGGCCACAGTCAAAATGTTTTAAAAACATTAAGGCCAAAAAATTGGAACAAATTGTATACCTACATTTAATTGTTAATCTACTTTGCTTGCTGATTGAAATTTAATTATGCGGCTTTTATCTAATTCGCGGACGTAAAATATATGGAAAATATTTAATGTCCGCGAATAATTTTGCACTGATACTTTAACTCAAGCCGAGGGTTGGGATGACAGCTTTTGTTCCACTTGGATATCGATTCGCAGGTCATCGTAGTGATACATGAGACATAATAACGCAGATTTGGCCGAGAATCGAGACGTCACAGGCCCAGCAAGGGACATTTTGAGTACAGTCCATCTACATATCGGTAACTATAATCTCATAACTCAAGATACGGCGTCTGTAGACACGAGACGACGTGCGGTTTTAGTCAGTTCAAGCCCGACATAACCGCCCCCGCTGGCCGGCGGGGGGGTATCCGAAGGGATTTCCGCACGAAAGAAAAAGTTACTTTTTAAAATTTTTGTACAATTGCATTGCAAATACTCCATTTAACTAGTTGTAAAATAGTTCGAAACGCGGCCCTGTCCTGAGAAGACTCCGGCAAGAAACTCAGTGGACTGTTTTTTTTTTGGTCTATTTACAAACATATTTACTTAACCTAAGTACAATATTTCATTTGAGTAGCATAGAGAGAGAGCAAACAGTTCATATCCAAGCTTGGTTGTCGTCTAAATAGTCTTGAATTTTATAGTAGCCTTTTTGGCAGAGTTTACTTTTAATTTGGCTTTTAACTTTATGAAGAGGTAGATTCTTCATTTCACTAGGAAGCTTGTTGTAGAAGCGTATACAGTTACCCTGAAAGGAATTACTAATCTTGTGGAGTCGACTATTACAAACCACAAGATTGTTTTTATGTCTAGTATTTACGTTATGTATATCACAAAGCCTAGCATACAAAAGATTTTCAAAAATATATTGGGAAACTACAGTTAGAATGTTTATTTCTTTGAACTTTTCTCGGAGGGAGACTCTTGGGCCCAACTTATAAATTGCCCGCACCGCCCGCAGTATTTTTTGGTATCAGCAGATATAGTCAAACATTTTATTGCAATGTCACAAATACAATCATTTGAATTCCCAGATGTCAAAAACATAATAGAGTACATTGTTACCCTAGGGGTGAAAGTAAACTTAAGCCTTAACCGCCGCTCCCGCTGCACCCGAGCGTTCCTCCAGAGGGGAGGAATGGGTGGTAGCGGGAGCCGCCAAAAAGGCGAAGAAAGCCGCCAAAAAGGCGGCTAAGAAGGCGGCAAAAGCCGCTGCGGCGAAGGCGCCGAAGAGGCTCCGCGCCCCACGTTCCACTGCCGTCGTCCTGACGGTGACGACGGAGGGTGTGGAGAAGGGCGTGGGGTACGCCCAGGTCCTGAGGCAGGTGAAAGCCTCAGTGGACCTCAAGGCCCTCGAGATTGAGGGGGGGCTCCGGTGCAAAACAACTCGCACCGGAGCTCGCCTCCTCGAGGTCTCCGGCGCCACCAGCGGCCCCAAAGCCAACGCCCTAGCGGCCAAGCTGAGGGAGTCGCTGGATTCCGAAGCCGTCCGCGTCACCAGACCCAACAAATGCGCAGGTTTGCGCATTTCGGGTCTGGATGACGCGGCCACGACGGAGGAAGTCATCTCCGCCGTCGTGGAGGCGGGCGGCTGCCCCCGTGATCAGGTGAGAGCTGGAGAAATCCGCGTCAGCTCCACCGGTCACGGCACGGCAGTCGTCAACTGCCCCGTCGCAGCGGCGCAGAAAATTGCGGACGAACGGAGCCTCCTCGTTGGGGGCTTCCTAAAGGCGCGGGTGCAACTCCTGCAGCCCCGCGAGACCAGGTGCTTCAGGTGCCTGGCCGTGGGGCATGTGGGAGTGCAGTGCACAGCGGGAGACACCGTGGGGGATCGGTGCTTCCGCTACAGTCAGCCCGGGCACAAGGCCAGTGCTTGTGCTGCTCCGCCACGCTGCTACAAATGCGTAGCGGAGGGCAAAGCGGCGGAGCACCGGGCGGACAGCAGAACCTGCGCCGCCTCGAGGCCCAAGCCCCGTTCGTCCGCAACGGGTAGCGGGGGTGCCGCTCAAGAGCGGCCACATTCGCGGCGGGATGCGGAGATGGACGTCCATTAATGGACACATCAATCCGCATCCTGCAGGCGAACATAAACCACTGCACCGGTGCTCAGGATCTTCTGTACCAGAGCATCGTGGAGTGGTCTATCAATGTGGTCGTGGTCGCTGAGCCGTACTGGGTCCACCCCGGAAGCCCGGTGGACCTGGACGGCGTAGCGACCGTCTTCGGGGGGTCCGCCGCGGACACCTCGCGCCTTGCACTCATTGCAAGGTGCAGAGGCTGTGTCGCGGCGGACTATGAGGGCTTGGCTGTCGTGGCCGTCTACTTCTCGCCAAGCCTTGACCAGTACGAGCTTGAGCTAAGGCTCGCTGAACTGGACATTGTTCTCGCTGCGTGCCGTCCTCGTCCTGTCTTGGTCCTGGGAGACTTCAACTCCTGGTCTCAGGCCTGGGGCTCCCGGGAAACCAATGACAAGGGGCGAGTACTGGAGGACTGGGCCAACACCCGTGGTCTAGAGGTCCTCAACCGGGGGAGTGTCGCCACCTGGGAGCGGCGGGGGCTCAGTTCGGTCGTGGATGTTGCATTCGCGACCCCTGCTCTCTCCCGCCGCGTCCAGGGTTGGCGCGTGGTGGTGGAGGAGGAGACGGATTCCGACCATAAGTATATTCGGTTCAACGTCTCCCCTCCAACTAACCTGCCGCCGACAATCGCGAATCCCCCGGATCCACGTTGGGCGCTCAGACGCCTGGATCGGGAGGCTCTCCTGGAGGCATCAATAGTGCAGGCCTGGATCCCGTCACTGGCCAGGCCTGCCGATGTCGACGCAGAGGCGGAATGGTTCAGGAGAGCCATGTCGCATATCTGTGATGCGGCGATGCCTAGGGTTAAGCCCGGCCCGGCAAAGAAACAGGTGTACTGGTGGTCAGCGGAGCTCGCACAGCTGCGAGCAGCGTGCGTGACCGCTCGCCGCCAGTACACCAGGTTTCGCCGGAGGCGTCGCCGCCCAGACGATGCGGCAGCCCGAGAGGCGGAGCTGTATGAGGCGTACAAGGGGGCCAAGAGGACCCTCCAGGAAGCCATAAAGCAGGCCAAACGGCGGGCCCGCGAAGAGCTGCTGGAGTCTCTGGAGCAGAACCCATGGGGGCGTCCTTACCTTGCGGTCAGGGGCAAAATCCGCCCAAGGGCGCCCCTACTGACCCAGAGCCTCCAGCCGGAGCGGCTGGAGGGGATACTGGGCTCCTTGTTCCCTGCGAGAGCGGAGGAGCATGTCCCTCCGCGTATGGCTCCGCCTCAGGCGCCTGACGCTGATAATAGCGAGAGCGATGTGCCCGAAGTCAGGGAGAGTGAACTGGGGGTAGCAGTGCTCCGGCTTAAAGCCCGGAAATGCACTGCCCCCGGACCCGACGGCATTCCAGGCCGAGCATGGGTCCTGGCCCTGGAGGAACTAGGGCCTCGACTGGTGGCGCTCTTTAGCGCATGCCTCGAAAGGGGCCAGTTTCCAAAGGCTTGGAAGACGGGGAAACTGGTCCTTATCCGGAAGGCGGGGCGGCCGGCGGACCAGCCATCCGGTTACCGGCCGATCGTGTTGCTCGACGAGGTGTGCAAGCTCTTTGAGCGGATTATTGCAGAGCGCCTCGTCGAGCATCTCACGAACGTGGGGCCAGATCTGGCGGACAACCAGTTCGGTTTCCGCCGGGGGCGCTCCACCGTGGAAGCGATCATGCGCGTTAGGCGCCTGGCGGAGGAAGTAGTCTCGCGGGGTGGTGGTGGCGGTGTCTCTTGACATCGCCAACGCCTTCAACACCCTACCCTGGAGCTGCGTTAGGGAGGCGCTCGCGTATCACGGAGTGCCTCCTTACCTCCGCCGCATTGTCGAGGCATACCTATCCGAGAGGGCCATAGTTTACCCGAGCTGGCTAGGGCCAGGGCGGCGAGAAGTGTCGTGCGGTGTTCCGCAGGGGTCGGTCCTAGGGCCACTCCTGTGGAACATCGGATACGACTGGGTGCTGCGCGGTACGTTGCTCGAGGGTGTCAGCATAGTGTGCTATGCTGACGACACCCTCGTTATGGCGCGGGGAGCAACGTACCGAAGCGCGGCACTGAAGGCCACGGCAGGGGTTGCTCAAGTCGTGGGTCGAATACGGCGGCTGGGACTTGAGGTGGCTCTCCATAAATCCGAGGCTATGTGTTTTCACGGGCCTCGTAGGGGGCCACCTGCGGGAACCGGCATAACCGTAGGGGGCGTAAGCATCGGCATCGAGCCCACGATGAAGTACCTTGGGCTCGTACTCGATAGCCGATGGGACTTCGGACCTCATCTCCGAAGT
This sequence comes from Cybosia mesomella, assembly GCA_946251805.1. Classification (NCBI taxonomy): domain Eukaryota; kingdom Metazoa; phylum Arthropoda; class Insecta; order Lepidoptera; family Erebidae; genus Cybosia; species Cybosia mesomella. The sequence goes on from OX276396.1 coordinate 4,365,138, forward strand.
CTGGTCCCGAAACTGAGGGGGGCTGCGGCCGCGCTATCGCGGCTGATGCCCAACGTTAAGGGACCCAACGCCCCCACTAGGAGACTGTACCTGGGGATCGTGCGGGCAAGTGGCACGCCGCCGCCTCTTTCTGCGAGCAGGTAATGCGCGCGAAAGAGACGGCGGAGAGGGAGCGGGAAAGAACCCTGCCCCCCGAGTTTCGCAGTCTGCGGCGAGGACGCCGCAGACTCATCTACGCCCGGGACTACCGACCTCCATGATCGGGGCCTGAGGACGGCAGTTGGCCGACTCGCCGTCCTTACAGAAGCAGGCCGTGGCGGAGGCGTGTCGTGTGTGCCCTACACACGCCTGCCAACTCACCGAAGCGGGATAAAACCCGACCCCACCAGGCGAGGCCGCAGTGGCGGCCAAAGTCCGCCGGCAACCCTGGGGTTATCCTTTCGAGGGCTTACCCGGGGTGCCCGGCAACGGACACTTGGGGAGGACACCGTGCGGTTTTAGTCGAAACACGACATAACCACCCCCGTCGGGGGGTATCCGAAGGGATTTCCGCACGTAAAAAAAAAAAAAAAAAAAAAGGGGTGAAAGTAACTTATTTAGTCCCGAGACGAGGTTTGGCGCCCGGACGAAGTGAGGGCGCCAATAGTTCGAGGGACTAAATAAGTCTTTAACCCGAGGTAAACACTGTGCTTTTCATTACGAATATAAGGAAAGTAAAAATAAAACCATGAATTAGCTAAAGAAAAAATGAGTAAAACCTTCAAATCGAAAAACAAATGAAGATCGAATTGCCGCTTTTCCGCCTATTTTGTTTGGTTTTTTTTTTCTGTGGCCGGCCAGCTATTCAGCCATTATTTTTCATTTTCATCATTGAAAAAATGGTAAATATTTTGCCCAAATCTATGTTATTTTAAGGAAATTGTTGAAACTAAACTAAAGTTATTTAAAATATATATATTCTTTAATCAATACTTAACTTTATTTTATTTCAATTTTACATCGCGCTTTAATTGAGTGGCTGTATAGAAAGTTGGTATATGGTTGGTACATTAAAAATGTGAAAAAAAAAAGTTTTTTTTAATAATTTGATGGCTATCAGTTGAAAACGATTCTCCCTAGGGATGAAAAGTATTACTTTCATCCCGCTCCTCAGGCAACTTCGGACCTACTTTCAAAGTATGAGTAATGAAAAATAAATACCTAAAATGGCCAGGGTTTTTATTATATAGAAAATAAACCATGAAGGATTAACAAAAACAATAAAAAAAAACCTAAAGGTTATGTTTTTATATTGTGACACTTTTTTCGCCGAGGAGTGATATTTCTTGCGTGAGTCGAAATAAAATTATAGAAGAGGGAAAGAATTTATAGTTTCGTATTGAACGTTTACATAAATTAACTAAATTGCTTCATTTCGAATGCCTCCAAAGTACTTACTTGTGAGACATAAATAAGTATTTCAATCTTGGCTAGATTGAAATACTTAGTAACACCAATAGGTATTATAAACAATGGTAGGTGTAGGTCGTGCGTCGTGCGTGCACGCTTCCGCTGCGCTTGTTTTGTGGAAACAATACTGGCCTTATTTTGTGTAGATAATACTCATACCATAACAAAATCCATACGATTTGCACAATGTGCGGGCACCGAACGTATGAGGCAGCGCAGGCCCTAATCCCATTGTATCCAAAATCGCTCGGAATATTATTCAGCGTAGCTTGTTCCAAAATTGTGGTGGTAGAAATTTGATGACACAAATTTGTCACAAAATTCGGCCGGGTAGGTACCACCGTGCACGATTGCGAAAAACCCTCCATAGTAATCCAATTTCGGTTTGATTGCGTTCAGGAGTCAGCAAGTGCATAGCCGGGCAGGGGGATTGTGGTCGCAGCACTAGTGGGACCGGTGGGTGGAACGCGGTGCTGCGACGACAATCCTCTTCTTATGAGGCCGTCAAGCTGAGTGCCACCATTGTTAACATGGTACGTGTATGTAATGGTGACCCTCTTTCCTGAGACTTTACCTTCAGCTAACCAACAGGCGGGGTGAAGTCAAATTGACGTGTCCTAAATATAAAAAAAAAAAAAAAATATATATATAATAAAATTGTATTTATCGTTGCTGTTGTAGTATTCCTAATAGAGTTCTGTCAACAGTTTGCATGGTTGCCAAGTATTTCTAATTCCCACTTTACTGTCGTAGTTAAGGGCTCAAGGATATGTGATATTTTGTTACTAACTGACCCACCAGATGCACAAGGTGGGTGATTAGGAACATTTATTCCTAACTGACCAACCAGGTGGACAACTCAGGTGGTCGGTTGGGAACGGGGGGTGAAAGTGTACGGTCGAAAACTTGTTGATCAATCAGATTTGAAATCATTGAACACCTAAATGGACACCAACTATAGAATAAATATACTATAGCGATGAAGGGTATCCACACTGCGGGAGTTGGCTATAAAGACAGTGGCGGAGAGTATTAACTCTCCTGTTTATAAATTCCTTGTGAGGAGGACGATCAGTTAGGTCTGTTTCCCTGGCTAGTGATGAATGAAGGAGGAATGAATAAATTTATCAAATTTAATGTGCAAACTAACACTAGATACATATAAGTTCGTACTAACACAATGGATCATTTTTGTTATCCGAAAATAAATACAATTATTATTATAAGGTCAAAAGAGAGGCTTATCTAGTCATTATTTCGCAGCACTTGCGCGTATCTTAGTTTTATTACAATGACAGTTTGTGCAGTGAATATCTGCAAAAGCAGAATTTTTTTTTTTTAATGATTATTATTTGTTTCCAATTTATATGCGCCACAACACTTTTGTACGCTACTGTACCTTTTCTAAAATATTTTTGGCGAATCGTGGGTATGTAATACACCTCTGCCTACCCCTTCGGGGATACAGGCGTGAAGAAGTTATAAAGAATCGTTTTTATTTTATTTTTGTTACTTTTTTTTACTTTTCTCGCCTTTTATTTTGACATTTAATAAATAAAATATAGAATAATCATTGAACCACGTACGTCAAACGAGTGGCAAGATTCGCAAGGTGATGCCACTTGACTTGTTTATCTGTCATTTGTGTTACCGACAGCAATAGTTATCAGTGTTGTTTAACGTCAAATTTTTTTGTTACATATTTTATCAAGACTTTTTTTTTATTGGGTAGATATAGGACGTAGGGCATAATAAAACTTAACGTACCTACAAATAGAAAAAGCCACCCGACTGGAGAAAGTACTTCACTTTCTATAAATAACCTATTTCTATCTTTATATATATTTCTTGTGTGCGTGTGTATGTCACGGCTGGACCGATTTTGATGAAATTTTTTGTGTGAGTTCAAGGGGATTCGAGGATGGTTTAGATTCACAATTTGGTCCACAAAAAATTAGGGTTCCGCGCAAAAGAACTAAAACCATAAAAATCGAAATCCACGCGGACGAAGTCGCGTGCACAGCTAGTACTAATATAAAATTGTATATTAGTTGTGTCTGTACATTGGAGATATTTAAAAAAAACTTGGGTACTGGTAAATGAGCGATCCTTAAAAAAACAAAATTATTTTTTAAAATTCTTGTCTGTTTGTTCGTGATGGACGCAAACATTACTGAATGGATTTTGATGCGATAAGAATGGCATTGGTCAGACTTCAAATCTACCGTATGTTTGGTTGCAATTGGTAAAATAGAACCGGAGATATGACCAAAAACCGATAACCGACCTCCGCGCGAGTGGAGCCGCAGGCATCAGCTAGCATCTTATATAAACAACCCTAACCGCAATACCTATTCGTATAACTGTTACTAATTTCTTATTGTCACTTTAGTTACCTCAACCGAATTGTAAAAAAAAATTGCGAAGTAACAAAAAACGGACGCAGAAGTAGATGTACTGCAGCAAGATATAAAATTATGCTTCCGCAGGATATGGAGAAGAATCTAAGATTATTATCTACAAATATTACAATATGCCTTTTTAGGGATCCGTTGCCAAACGGCAAAAAACGAAACCCTTATAAATTCGTCATGTCTGTCTGTCTGTCCGTCCGTATGTCACAGCCACTTTTTTCCTAAACTATAAGATCTATGTCTATGCTGTTGAAATTTGGTAAGTAGGTGTATTTTGTGAACCGCATTAAGATTTTCATACAAAAATAGAAAGGGGTCGTCCCCATACTTAGAACTGAAACTCAAAAATTTTTTTTTCATCAAGCCCATACATGTGTGATATCTATGGATAGATCTTCAAAAATGATATTGAGGTTTCTAATATCATTTTTTTCTAAACTGAATAGTTTGCGCGAGAGACACTTCCAAAGTGATAAAATGTGTCCCCCTGTAACTTCTAAAATAAGAGAATAATAAAACTAAAAAAATATATGATGTACATTACCATGTGAACTTCCAACGATAATTGGTTTGAACGAGATCTAGTAAGTAGTTTTTTTTAATACGTCTTAAATCGTAAACCGCAATTTACCTTTCATTCAATCAACTCAATTATAAAAAAAAAAATATGTTACTTGCTGCTACGGAACCCTTAATGGGCGAGTCCGACTCGCACTTGGCCGCTTTTTAAACAGATAGTGTTAACAAAATTTGGCGATAGCTCTGTTGGCAAGCGTCATTAAAAATAACGACAAGCGGATGCCACTGGTCAAATTATCACAGAACGTAATGAGAGCAACTTAAACTGGTTTTTTTATCAGTATTCATTGTTATCTGTTTTCGTAAGGTCTTCGTCTTAATTGAGTGAGCTTTGGGGCGGAGTGCACGAACAAGAATTTTTCGGTAGCCTGTTTCAATTCAAACTTTAGCCATCTCGAAACCGGAGATGGCCCAGAGTCAGTAGGCGTGCGAGGGATATGCTCTATGGGCAACCTTACACCCTGAAGACCCAAGACGGTGTGCGGTTTTAGTGATATAACCACCCCCGCTGGCCGGCGGGGGGGTAACCGAAGGCATTTCGGCACGAAAAAAAAAAGTACACAAAATTACTGGATACTATTATTGTGGTGTTACTACGCTTTCCTCATCAAGAATGAGTCGCACGATTAGAGAAGTACAGTCGATCTCAAAAGTTAGCTTAACACTTACTTTAAAACGATCTTTACATTGAAATTATATATAATTAAAAATGCAAATACAAAAAAGTGTTGTAATTAGATTTCCCTATTAAAGAACGCGTCACATTTTGCGGGGGTGAGGGTGTGGTGAAGTGGGGTTAGATTCCGCCCATAATTATATTTTTCATCTACCGGTCAAAAACTACTCACTACATTCTAGGTAGATATTTCTACGTACCTTTTTTTTTTTTTTTTTCGTGCGGAAATCCCTTCGGATACCGCCCCCGCTGGAGAGCGGGGGGTCTCTAGCGGGGGCGGTTATGTCGGGCTTGAACCGACTAAAACCGCACGCCGTCTCGGGTCTTAAGACGCCGGGGTGTAAGGTTACCCATAGAGCATATCCCTCGCACCCCGACTGACCCTGGGCCATCTCCGGTTTCGAGATGGCCCCCTTACTTGCTCTCCACTGTGCCATATCCTAATCAGAGGGACACGTGATAAGCTTTCGAACAGCCCTCAACGGGCCCTCCTCGCCTCGGTCGGAGTCGGCAGCGTCTCTCCCGCCCTAGGAGAGAGGCGCTGCCGCCTCCGTTGCCCAGGGTGCACCGCGTGGAGGTCCCCAACCAAGCACCCCTATTTCTACGTACCTAGTATAACTATCTCACACTAGATGTCACTAAATGTAAAGGGATACTCAGATACAAACTATCGCCATCTGGCATCGAGTAGAATTATATTTGGAGACACAGGTTTAGAGAGCTGTGCACAGGGGGAACGCCGACGGTCGACAGTACACTGAAGGCCACTCATATTGTGATGACGTCAGGGTAGGCACGAGAGACACTGCAGTTACTTAGGCCGCCTCTCTGTATTTGTGGCTTACATACATAATTAAAAATTAAGCTAGTAATACTGTAAAAAAAATGCTAAATATGTCTTTGTATTACAAATACACGTGTGAAGTTTACTAAACAGTGTATCAAAACGGGTATGGAGTGAACGTTTATCTCCGATTAGATTCATTTGTAGATATGAAAATGTCAAGCCAATTAAGTTTATTTGTTTGAGTACTATGTTATGTGTATAATGAAAACTGTATCAAAATGGAGATTGCAATGCAGAGTAAGAACGGCTGATTTTGTTTCGTAGGAAATACGCCACTGTCTTTCGTAGTTCCAAATTCTTTAAATAGTCAAACGGTACAATGAGTCTGGCTGAAATTTGGTTCAGGGATATATTATGGAATAACAACTAGAGTACTTTGTATCTCTCATATAGGAAATATGCCACTGTCTTTCGTAGTTCCAAATTCTTTAAATAGTCAAACGGTACAACGAGTCTGGCTGAAATTTGGTTCAGGGATATATTATGGAATAACAACTAGAGTACTTTGTATCTCTCATATAGGAAATATGCCACTGTCTTTCGTAGTTCCAAATTCTTTAAATCGTGAAACGGTACAACGGGTCTGGCTGAAATTTGGTTCAGGGATATATTATGGAATAACAACTAGAGTACTCTGTATCTCTGATATAGGTTCTCATGGGTTGCTGGAACGTGATCAGAAATTCACGCGGGCGGAGCCGTGGGCAACAACTCGTATTGTGTAGTTATGAATTCATCTAGCTTCTAAATATATTTTTTTCATACCCACTTTGAAATAATCGTGTACCGTATAACAATCCCTTCGTATGATATCACCTAGCACCTTTTTTTTTTACGTGCCGAAATCCCTTCGGATACCCCCCCCCCCGCCGGCCAGCGGAGGCGTTTATGTCGGGCTTGAACCGACTAAAACCGCACGCCGTCTCGGGTCTTCAGACGCCGGGGTGTAAGGTTGCCCATAGAGCGTACCCCGACTGACCATGAGCCATCTCCGATTTCGATGTGGCCCCCTCGGGTTTGGGAACCACGGTGTCCCCGTCTTGCCCCCGTTTGGGGAAGGGGCGCTAGTCGCCCGGCCATCCCGGCCTGCTTCTGCTGGGGTGACAGGTGGCCTCAACTGCCACCCCCAGGCCTACGCTCATAGAGGACGGAGGTCGTTAAGCGACCTCCGGCGCCTGAGTCGCCTGCGACGCGCGGCGAGCATGTTGCGGGCTCGGCAGGCCGGAAGAGTTCTAAATCTCTCCCGGGCGCGCTCCGCCATCTCCTTCGCGAGCATTACATGCTCGCAGAAGGAGGTGGTGGCGGCGGCCTCACCTAGCACCTAGACTCAAGTGTGTTAAACCGTAAGTGACTCACAATTTCAAAGAAAATTCCAGTTAGAGAAGAAAGTTATGGACGTCACGTCAGCTACTGTACGTGACTGTACTACAAAGTAGATACATTATATGCTTATTACAAACGTTTGGAAGGAGTTTACGTCATTGCTCTTATCATGTAAGTAGGTGAATGCTTTAAGTATAAACAGAATATGCAGAGACACATAATTACTAATAGATTTAAACGCGATCGTGCAACGCTTGGCTGTTTTTAACAAGCTTTTGTTGGCTTCACTTGTATTTTTGTATTTTATTTAATATTTTGGAGCTAAGGCCATCGGTAACATGGAATGTTTTAAGCTAATACCGATGGCGACTGTACCTCACTTAGAATCAGATGGTAAAGAGCTGCTTATTATCCCAGTTTCTTGGAGTTCCATCAGAGATGATACTTCTTGTCCTGTTAATCTTCCACTTGTCCAGCGTTTTCATAAGTGACAATGCGTGATATACCAACTATACTCAGCGGCACGGAAACTTGGCCACATGTAAATTTTATAATTGGCAATTAAATATATTTTTGACACTGAAACAAATGTAGATGCAAGTGTTTGACCGTCTGGAGCACGCTAAGCGATTCTACACTCATCTGTGAACAGCACTCGAGTCCATTGTTCGTGGGTCCAGCTGGCGTGTTCACGTGCGAATTCAAGTCTAGCTACTCGGTGATGCCTGAGGAGTTCTGGACCGCGTACTGGTCTACGACGGGCTTTTAAATTCACTTCCTCCATTCGTCTTCTTACCGTACGCTCACTAACACTCACGCCTCTTCCGATCTGGAGCCGCTGGCGTATCTCAACAGCGGTCAGGTAGCGGTTTCTTAAAATGTCCAGAACAATAAAACGGTCGTTCCGGGCCCATGTGCATCTGACACCTCCACTGTCTGGTCTACGGGAGTAGTGGCCAGTCTCCTGGTGTCGTTTTAGGGCATACTGCATCGACAAACGTGGAACATTGAGCACCACAGCAATTTCACGCTGTGTCAAACCCTGGTCGATTAATGCTACAGCCTGTGCAACCTGTGCTGGTGTTAATGGCATTTTTTATGATGTTTCAGCACCTTTGGGTAATCAATAAAGACTACAAAACCACAGTAATGCAATAAGCTAACCGTAAAATTTTACAACACACAAATTTCATCTTGTGTATAGTCGCTCAAGTGACACGATTCAACTAAAAATTAAAATTGCCCCATAGTGCACTCAAACATAATGAATTACCCTCTTGAACTAAGGGGTAAACATTTTTTTGACCTGCCCTCATAAAAAACAAACCTTGGAAACACTTTAAAGTTTTTGTTACTGCGAGATACGCGCTTGGCCAAGATTCCGTGCCGCTGAGTTTATATTACCTACCATAGTAATGCTGTTATTCCAAATTTTATAAATGAGAAAGTGAGTTTGTTTGTTTGTTAACAAAAAAAACGGCTGGATGGCTTTGGCTGAAAAATTTCTTCTAAGAATTGCCAGGCAAAAATATCAAAATCAGAAATAGATCAATACAAAAATAAAACTGTCAACACCTTCTCAGGTTAATAACGTTTTAAAAATAAAGCCATTTATCAAATTTAGGTTAGAATTATATCTTTTGATGTTGGCGCTTCATGTCGAGAACTTGGACAAATATTTGATTAAATACTAAACGCAGAAACAGTTCTACAAAGTTTGTTTTTGTTTGGCCATACATATATAATAACGGTAATATTGGGACAAATATGAAGGCCAACATAAAGCCAATGTATGCATGCCACAGAATTTGGACACACGCCTGATTGGTGCAGAAGGTCTATTGCGTTGCCAATAATAACGTTACAGAAATACAATCGCCGAGTTACCAAAACAACCGCAAAGGTCAACCCGTCAATCATAGATATCCGTCTATTGTAACGTTTTGTATAGACGGACATCCGGACAGTCAACATACATTACAGGAAGAGTAGACGACATACCACAATTATTATACATCTTTTTCTTCATACCCTCATGACTGATTATCCACGTACGAGTAAGCAGAAGTATATTAATAAATTTAAACTATGTTTTCGGTCTCACGCAATTAAATTAGCATGTGCTGTCACCGGCAACTAGCTAACTTTTAGAGGAAGTGGAGAATAGAACCTTCTGATAATATTTGAAAAATTGAAATGTATCTTGAATTCTAAACAAGTAACTTATCGTTAGAATTATATACATGTGTATGTAGGGTATATTAAAGGTAACAAATATAATTATACTCGTACATCAATTTACCTATTTATTGATTTATTTTAATGTAAAGATCGTTTGTAAATCTGTTAGTTTTCAGTAGGTAACCTCTGAGGGCGACTATACGCGCTTCGCCGCTTCCAAATTTTATAAACATTCGGATATTTTCAAATTACGTTTAGAAAAATGTATTTTATTTTAAAAACGCCAAGTTTCTCAAGATCTACGATATAGATACATAGGACATAATAAAGAGTTCGTTTGTGCATTTTGTGCATTGTAATATTTATTACCTTTTACAAATGACCTTCTAGTACCTAGGTACTTCTTATAATAATCATAACAATCTTTATATGTTTGAATATGGTGCAACAATACAGGTCTAATGTATAAAGGGTAGGTTCAGCATATTCTACCATTACTGGTGTACAAATTATTTAAGCACATGCAAGTGACTCAAAACGCAAAATTATAATAACATAAGTCAATAATACCTATTCAATGATCATTACATTATGTCAATAATTTCCTAATAATAGTTGCTATAATTTACCTTTACACTTTTCAAATTCATCTTTAGTATAAAAACACTTCATGGTAAGCCATGCTTTCAACTTCCTCAGAAATACAGAGGTTTGAAATTGCTTTAAGCTGTTTGGGCTGTCTTGTTTGATAATGACTTACAGAGTATATTCGAAAGTACTGTAATTGTATTATGGATTATAATGTCCATAATACGGCAGCTAATTTTTGTAAATTAATTATAGAAAGCACTTACACTTGTGACTTAGGTATTAGATTAATAATAGTATTAGATTAATAATACTATCACTATCTAAGTCACACATGTAAGTAAGTCTACTTACTTTGTATAATTAATTTACAAAGATTAGGTTCCATGTTTCCATTCGTGGTGCAAGATTGCGCAACCGTTCTCCTACGATTGATTCGCGGTTGGATTGTTCGTCGACAGAATAAATCTTTTTTTTTTATATCGACCTCCGTCCTCCATGAGCTCAGGCCTGGGGGTGGGGACAGGTGGAGCCGCCCGTCACCCTAGCAGAAGCAGGTCGGGGCTGCGGCGCGTTTCGCGCCCCTCTTTCACGGGGACACCGTGGTTCCTAAACCCGAGGGGGCCATAGAAACCGGAGATGGCCTTATGGACCACCTTACACCCTAGGTCTTCAGACCCGAGGCGGCGTGCGGTTTGAGGCGGTTCGAATCCGATTTAACCAACCCCGCTGGCCGGAAGGATTTCGGCCTTCCGGATAAGAGATCCGGAGGGATTTCCGCACGTAAAAAAAAAAGAGTTTCACCTACGGATATCAGCTAAGGATTATTTATTCTGTGGCTAAGGCTGATCTGTATGCGGGCATGGTCTTGATGCCTAGGTTGGAAAAGTGAAATTAAGGCATTTTTGATAAGGAATTATTAGGAGCGAGTAGTCTGGGAAATAAAGCCAGCTCGTCTGCCATTCTCCAGCTCTTCCATTACCCAGCAACACGTAATAAAAGCAACTTTTGCAATCAGTAAATAAAATTCAATCAAGCTTGCACAGCAATATACAGTAAACGACGTTTTGGAAGCAGAGATAGTGTCCGGTTAAAATCGGTGTGCTTCGGTTTTGTAGAGCATTCTCACTGTCAAACATTATTCTGACATTTAGTTGTAGACACTGAATAAATATGGACACGACACTAAAATAAAAATCTGACACATACCATACTAGAATAGGAAGCACTAATTCTGTAGGTGACGGCCGTTTTTGATGGGTCGTCTTAAATTATTCTCATAATCATAGAGCTAGATTTCCCAGTTCGGCCATGTAAACACCAAAGTTCCCATATATCCTTTTAAAAATATACAGCTATGAAAATAAATATAATTTCAAAGCTGTATATTTTACACGCACTGCGCACTGCGGTTACACTATAGTGTAAACGCAGTGCGTATAAATTAAACAATATAATAAAACACCTGAATGTACATTTACTTATAAATAAGGCATGATCAGATTCAATGTGAATATTAAAGTGAACTTGAGAATTTCGATTTTTATAATGTGATAGGAGCTCCTTTGTCGATACCGACTACTGTAATCATTTTTGGAACATTTAGCAACACAACACACTTGTTTTTCGATTTGTTTTATTTTGACACGATTTTTATTACCCAAAATCAAATCTCTCAAATCAAAATTACACGAAGCTATCGACTTTAGAGGATCAGAGAAAACATTATGAAAAATTCTGAATTATTACGTATATTATGGGTAAAATACATAGCTTAGCAATAAAAAATAAAATATCGCTATTCCTCTCTCGTATACGCTGATAGCAAGTCTATAGTTCATGATCAGTCTACGTTTACTGTCAGTCAGAAGTACGACAGAGAGAACGCTCTACAAAACCGAAGTAAGTCGATCTTAGCCGGACTCTCTCTCTTCTTCCCGATGTGCCAACCTAAGCGCCGGGACCTGCATCTATATATTAGAAAATTAACAAGAAAAAAAAGTTCTGGTCAATTGCAAATGTGGAAACACTGTTATGAAACATTGCAGTAGGTAAGTAAATATATTAAAATCAATTTTCACGGTTATATGTTATTTTTATAACATTGAAAGTATTTAGAACTGACAAAAGTAAATTAAATATTAATTTAATATTAGGAAGCAGTTATTTGTTATTCATATGGAACTGGCCAGTAAGTTAAGATGCCAATAAAAGTATTATTTAAATTAGAAACTGATAAAATCAATTAATTTTGAATTAAGAACTGTTTATAATTTTATCCGATTCAGAGTTGATGATGAACTCGTGGTAATAGTCATAATTAAGTAAGTAAGTTATGTAATAATCGTATACTATATTAATCCATAGCGAAGAGAAAAAATCCATAGAGAAATTTAAAAGAGTTAATTAAAAATTCTAAAAACTGAAAAAACAAACTCGGTATAGGGACATGTTATTACAATTTGTAGGTTGGTTTGGTTAAAGAAAACAGTTTTAGTTTAAGTTTTCTTCAAACCAACTAAATGGCCATGATGACCTTTGAAGACCTATTCAATGATACCGTATTTGGCACATTTTTTTCTGACTTGAAATAATTTCGATAAGATTTACGTCATTTAGTATAGTAGCTTATATATACTGTATACTGCCTTATAGGCAGATGCCCACCCAACGAGTAAACCAGTGGCAGCCATATTGACAACAACTACAACTTGTAATAATATAAACATAGATAACAAATCAAATACTCGTAATGATGAATTGGCATTTCATAAAATTGTCAGTCATTTAATAGGTGCATACCTACTTAACAGTTCCCCCTCAGTCCATATGGTAGAAATACATAATTGCCATCTCTACTAATTCTGTGGCGTAGCGGTAGTGCATTCGACTGCTAAGACAGGGGACGCCCCCTTCGATTCCCGCTCAGTGCAAATATTTGTATGAATGAATATGTCTATTTGCATTGGTCTGGGTGTTTCTATGTATAATATGTATGTGTATACAAAAAAAAGTATATAAGTATGTGTATACGCATTCTGGAACCCATAACACAAGCTAGTTAAAATATGCTTACTTTGGGTTTAGAAAGCGCTGTGTAGAATGTCGTAGAATACTTATTTATTTATTATATTTATTTTAACCGACTTCCAAAAAGAGGAAGATTCTCAACTCGTTGGTATTTTTTCTTTTTTTATGTATTTTCTGCGATTACTTGTTTGAAAGGGTATACTGCCCTGGTGGTCGTATTTAAATTTCATGAAGATCTGATGATAAGTTTTGGAGACAGACAACGGACCTCTTCAATGAAGCCGGTCAGCAAATCAACCGTTATTGCTGCTATGCGATAGCAGCAATCTAGGCATTGTTTATACTATTACATAACATATATTATACAATTTATAATTATGCATGTGTGTCAATTTTAATTTATGTCTCATTTTATAATTAATTGTCACAATAATTCAATTTCATTCAATTTGATTTGATTTGATTTAATTTGATTTAATTTTATTTAATTTAATTTGGTTTGACTTATTTTGATTTGATTTGGTTTGATTTAATTTGATTTAAATTGGTTTAATTTAGTTTAATTTAATTTAATTCAATTCAATTCAATTTGATTTAATTTGATTTGATTTGGTTTGATTTAATTTGATACATATGTACCTGTTTAATGTTTGCATGTCACGACTAGTGGCAAAATGTGTCTTTAGCTTCACCTTTGTACTTACCACATTATGTATTCTATTATATTCTATTCTATTCTATAATATTCAATAGTTTCGTTTATAAGCCGATTTTAAAAATTCTTTCAACATCGGGTTTGGTTAGCTGTCGGGAGTGGGTGGTGCCATATGAATTAAGTTACGTTCACTAAAACGAGAAAAATAAGCAAAATTTTGTAATACAGAGCCATTTCGGTCCGGAATACGTTTTAGGTTAGAAGGATAAGTTCCGAATTTGTAAATACCGATTATTCTAAATATCACTCCTTTCTTTGTAATCACTTCGTCTTTACCATCCATCATACTCTTTAAAACAAAATAATAAAAAAATATTCTGATCAAGCTGCATGTATGCTAGATCCACCTCTTGTATTGATTTTTGGAAAAAATAACCAGCTAGGTACGAAACCGGTTCTGGAGTGAATTTTGAATCGAAAAAACCGGTTCCTAAAATATTGACGGTTTTCGATGCCCTAGTTCTAAGCCGCGCACTGTTTAAGAAAATTGTTTTTCAGACATCGCAATTTCATTACAGCTAGCTGATGAGAGGATCCATCGTGAACAAACAGACGGTCAAGAATACCAAAAAACAAGTGCGAGTCGGACTCGCCCATAAAGGTTTCCGTAGCAGCAAGTAAAATTTTTATGTTTGAGTTGATTGAATGACGGGAAAATGCGGTTTACTATTTATGACGTATTAAAAAATACTACTTATTAGATCTCGTTCAAACCAATTTTCTGTGGAAGTTTACATGGTAATGTACATCATATATTTTTTTTAGATTTATCATCTCTTATTTTAGAAGTTAAAGGGGGGAGGGGGGGGACACATTTTGCCACTTTGGATGTGTCTCTCACGCAAACAAATCAGTTTAGAAAAAAATTATATTAGAAACCTCAATTTCATTTTTGAAGACCTATCCATAGATAACCCACATGTATGGGTCCGATGGAAAAAAAAATTGAGTTTCAGTTCTAAGTATAGGGAGCCCCCAAAATTTATTGTTTTTTTTTCTTTTATGTGTGATAATCTTAATGCTGTTCACAGAATACATCATACTTACCAAGTTTCAACAGCATAGTTCTTATAGTTTCGGAAAAAGCTGGCTGTGACATACGGACGGACAGACAGACAGATAAGACGAATCTATAAGGGTTCCGCTTTTTGCCATTTGGCAACGGAACCCTAAAAAATTTTTGTGTTTAGAATCGCTCATTTTTTTATATCTCCAATGTACAGACACAACTAATTTTATCATATTTAGTATAGAAGACACAGTTAAATCGATAACAAACATTTAAATGCAAAATATTGTATCCTCATTCATCTAGCTAGATTCTAGCTGATTACCTATGTAATTAGTTTCTGTAAATGTTTTTTAGTATGTCATGCATGTTATAGCGTCTCGTGGTACTGAATATTACAAACAAACAATATTTAGTTAAATATGAAACGAAGGTCGGTTTGTCCGAATTTCATAATATTTGGTTTTGGTCACGTATGGCAGTCTTGTTTAGTTTTGTTTGAGATGTCTAGCTGCGCGACAATGGTATAGGTATATATTGAGATGAGTTACCTAATTACCGAAAGTATATCAGGAAGCGCAAAAGTTAAATAGGCAGTAGATGGCCCAGGGTCAGTCGGGGTGCGAGGGATATGCTTTATGGGTAACCTTACAAGCCCGACATAACCGCCCCCGCTGGCCAGCGGGGGGGTATCCGAAGGAATTTCCGCACGAAAAAAAAAGGTACCTACTTACATTTTCGGGGTGCGAGGGATATGCTTTATGGGCAACCTTACACCCCGGTGTCTGAAGACCCGAGACGACGTGCGGTTTTAGTCGGTTCAAGCCTGACAGAACCGCCCCCGCTGGCTGGCAGGGGGGGGGGGGGCATCAGAGCGGATTTCAGCACACAAAAAATAAGGTCCCTACATTGTTCATCAAGGCGAGACACTAATAGTGATTATAGGCCGCGCCTAAAATCTTGACATTTTGACTTTGACGCACAAGCAATCACGCGAGCCCGTTGCCTCGCGTGATTGGTTGCGCATCAAGGTCAAAATGTCAAGATTGTTGGCGCGGCCTATACCGACGAGGGTGCTGTTTGAAATATTATTTGATTTGAAGAGTGCGTGGTGGTCGGCTTCAACGTTGGGTTTGCTTATATAGCTCAGTGCTCCAAAAGACTTGTAGTTTTTATCCTACGTGACATCGGGAAACGCACTTTCTCTCAAGAACCAAAAGACTTCATACTACACCTTTTTTTTTTTTTTTTATCGTGCGGAAATCCGTTCGGATACCCCCCCGCGTGCCAAAATTTATTTAGGTTGTTGTAATTTTAATCAATCCAAAGATACTCGCGCAATAAAGAAGAATCGAAATACATATCATTCATGAAATCAGTTCAGCCGTTTAGTAGTTACGTAGGAGCATTGGAGCATTGACCAATATATAAACGTACAGGGTAACATAGGGATTGATACACCTACGTGTCAAATACATACCGACTTTTTTGGCTTCGCCGTAGCCGGGTGAGGATAGAATCGACGACAAATAATATACCAAAATTAAAATCCGAACGCTCGTGTATTATCTACGATGTAAAACTCGATTGATTTGTACATTATACATCGAGCACGCTCATTATGCAAAGTTTGTACGTCAATTCGGTTAACGGTCACGTGTCGAGGTGGTGTGTTGTAACATTTTTAATCACACGACAATAACAAATAACGACTCCATGATGACAAGGCGAATGCATGTCTAGGTGTTTGACTGCGTTAAAGTTATGCGTGAAACCTGTAGTTATAGATGAACTGAGTGACACGATAGCAATATCATATCGGTTACTATCATCTTTAGCAAATATGGTGTGGAAATGGCCACAGAACACTAATGTATTCTGCGCTATGGCTAAGCTAATATGTACTCTCACACCTTCGATGACGGATTGGGAACAATCTGAAACTTAATGCGTTAAAGTTGTGTGTAACCGGTACAGATATTACTGAGTGGTACGATAGCAATATCGCACTCGTTACTATCATATTTAGCAGATGTTTGATAGTATGTGGCTGTGGCAATCTAATATCAATCCTCGCGTTCTCAGTTCGTGATTATAGACGTGAGGATGGACTGGGAATGGTGGTAAACTAGACAAGTGCAGATATTACCGAGTTGCATGATAGCAATATCGTCTTCGTTAGGTACTATCTTCCTGGGGTGTGTGTTGGGTAACCGCCTCGAGTGTCGCTCCGATTCCGATCCCGCTGCAGTCCGGGGGGAACGGAATCGGAGCGGCCGGTACACCCTGGGCGGCGGTCAATGGCTTCCCCTTCACCCCTTCATAGGGTTGGCATTGATCGTCGGCCAATACCCAACGTGGCGGGAACACATCGCTCTCCGTACTCCTCTGTTTTCAGTGGAGACAGGATGAGCGATGCTGTTAGTGGTGAGATGGCCCAGGGTCAGCCGGGGTGCGAGGGATATGCTCTATGGGTAACCTTACACCCCGGCGTCTGAAGACCCGAGACGGCGTGCGGTTTTAGTCGGTGCAAGCCCGACATAACCGCCCCCGCTGGCCAGGGGGGGGGGTATCCGAAGGGATTTCCGCACGATAAAAAAAAAAAAAAATGGTACTATCTTCCTTATTGCAGATACTTGATATTGCGTATGTGTGGCTGTGTACTCACGCAATATGCATCTTTACGTCCACGATGGCGGATTGTAAATGGTAATAAGATATATAGCTGTTTCTCCGCTAAACTCACATGCTCTCTTGCCTTCGCTTCATACACAGATTATGGATACTTATATAGGAACGTAAGTTAACGCAAGTGTTTCCGTAGTTCGCAAGAATTACGGTAGATGTCTCCAATGTTATATGATATATCGGAGAATTTCGAATATCTGGGTGGCTCAGTTGGTCAGAGCATTCCCCCTGTAAGGGACTGGTCGCGGGTTCCAGTCCCGTCCTAGATGTTCTCTTTTTCCGATCTAAATCTTTAGAATAAAGTAAGCATACAAAATGCTTAAAAATTTAATTGAATTAACGCAAGTGTTCTGTCTTCGCGTGTCACTAAACTGGTACAGGGCAACAGCCAGGCCAGGCACCGGACAAATAGAACGAACGCGCGTCCTAGAAGTATCTTTGTAACACCCCGTGCACCCCTTAACCTTTCCGCTTATTCAGCGCGGGGGCGCTTGGGGTGCTACGAAGATACGTCTAGGACACGCATCCGTTATGTTTGTATGGCGCCTTAGTCTAATTTCTAAGTTTAAATTAACCGCTCTAATAGTCTAAAGTAAAAAATGCCAATTGTGATGACTGAAGCGTTACGATTAAAACGGTTTTTAACGAACAAATATCTATCCTACCTGCATAAATGCTTCACAACTTTCCAATGGGGTAAGTAGAGGCCACATGTTTCCGCTTGCTAAGATTCTAGCATACACCTTTCTCTTCCTTCACCTTTATAATTGTTTTCATACATGCTCGCTGGCTGTCTTTAACCTGGCCTTTCTTTAAAGTGACCTCGATTTGATTCACCTACGCACGCTTAGGTCAACGCTCACAACTACTTACCTGCCAAATACGTGGTTTCACACCTTTGGGTCTAGCTAATCCAAATGTTTCACATCAGAGTTTGCTTTACATAGCTCCAACAATATTTCCGACATAGGTATATCGAATAAATAATATAATTATTAACATGTATCGATGCAGTTTCCGTCACGCAATTAACCTGTACGTAATTACGAACAGATTTCTTGTGTTATATGTAGGTAGTTATCGTATAGTATACTGTAGAAATTTAAAACACGAAACCTCAACATGTATGTAATGTTTAAACCTTGAAAAGAATTAGATTAGAGAATCCTCGAAGGGGTAGGCAGAAGTCTACATAAATATATAAATACAAATAGTCTCGCCTCTTTCCCAATCGGGTAGACAGAGTCGACATGTCATTGTTGCCACATTCTACGATCCTGACATACTTACTTATGCCTTTCGCTTCTTCTACTTTTAATACGTTTTTAAACATACTCTCCTATTTGCATTCTTCTCTTCTCTACACTACACGATAACTAACCCTAAATCTATGTATAGTAATATTATAAAGCTGAAGAGTCTGTTTGTTTGGTTGAACGCGCTAATCTCAGGAACTATTGGTTCGAATTGAAAAATATGTTTTGTGTTGGATAGTCCATTTATCGAGGAAGGCCTTTTTTTTTACGTGCGGAAATTCCTTCGGATACCCCCCCGCTGGCCAGCGGGGGTGGTATGTCGTGTCTCGACTAAAACCGCACAGTGTCCTCCCCAAGTGTCCGTTGCCGGGCACCCCGGGTAAGCCCTCGAAAGGATAACCCCAGGGTTCGAGCCTAACCTAGGAGAGCGGAACAGTAATCATAAATGTCAGAAAATCGGGCAAATTTACATTATTGCAAAACTAATTAATTATAGGCATATAGGTACGGGTTAAATAGGTGCCACGGAGATCGAAGTATTTCACAGGCGAAGCCACGAGGGAGAACTAGTACGCACATAAATTTAGTGATAAAACTTCACTCGGCAGATTAAAACTACGTCTGGACTATGTTTTCAGTCCCAAATTAAAAGAGACGAGTCTATGGCAGTAAAACGGGCACATTTTCTGGACTCTGTGTTGGTAGCGAAAATTTCGGAGTCTCATGTCTTCTACCTACCCCCGATTGGGAAAGGCGTGCACGTAACATTTCCAGCCACTTCGTCCGTGTGGTATTTTAGGTCAACATTTTTACGGCAGCTGCGGTTGTGAGCGGGTTAAATCGATCGTGCCATTACAGTGTCTAGACTTAATAAGAGTTCACCCACCCTTTTTTTTTTTTTTTTATGGTGCGGAAATCCCTTCGGATACCCCCCCGCGCGCCAGCGGGGCGGTTATGTCGGTCTTGAACCGACTAAAACCGCACGCCGTCTCGGGTCTACAGACGCCGGGGTGTAAGGTTGCCCATAGAGCATATCCCTCGCACCCCGACTGACCCTGGGCCATCTCCGGTTTCGAGATGGCCCCCTCGGGTTTGGGAACCACGGTGTCCCCGTCTTGCCCCGGTTCTTGTAAGTTTAACTGGATTACTTAATTTTATGTAAATTTATCTACGTAAATTTAAAAAGAAATCAGCCGTGCTATTAACGAGTACCAACACTTAGAATAGAAAACAACCATTATTGGTAATATTGACTGACTATCCTATATCCTATCCCACTAATATTATAAATGTAAAAGTTTGGATGAATGGATGGATGGATGGATGGACGAATGAATGGATGTTTGTTACTCTTTCACGCCAAAATAGCTTAACGGATATGGATGAAATCTTGCACAGGGATAGATAGTCCGGAATACTACATAGGCTACTTTTTATCTCGGAAATAGGTTCCCACAGGAAGCGGGAACGGTAATAGAATTCCACGTGGGTGGAGCCTAGTAGGCTAGGAGCTAGTATCTAATTTTAATGTGAAAGTTCGTGGAGATAAATGGATGTATGTTTGTTTGTATGTTGAAAACTCGTTGTTACTCTTTGTTAGTGAAATTTAGCACAGATAATAGAGCATAGTTTGGAATACCACATAGGCTAGAACTCTGAACTTTTTATCCCGGGAATAGGTTCCTGATGTCATTGCTGAGTAAGCGAGAACCGTGCCTAGTAATCGTATATGTTAGAAAGAGACAAATCTATTTCTATATATGTTGCTATGGGCTCTGCGCCAGCTTGTCGTGTGTTAGGTAATTTCGAACTTTGACCGCTATTCGAGGTTTTATTCAAATGTTGCCTTTAAACAAACAGCGAAATGTTAATTCATTAACAGGTTATAATTTTATTCTACTAAGGTAGGATTTGACCAGTGACAATAACTATAATCACGTCTTACTTAGACGGCGTGCGGTTTTAGTCGGTTCAAGCCCGACATAACCGCCCTCGCTGGCCGGCGGGGGGGTATCCGAAGGGATTTCCGCACGGAAAAAAAGGACTAAACGGCGTTTTTCGCAATGATTTGGCGGATTTCACCAGGACATACCTATGTAAATGTGAAATTGGTTGTAGGACACTCTTAAAATCAATTAGTGGCCGGCGGGGGGGTATCCGAAGTGATTTCCGCGAGAAAAAAAAACAAATAAGCATAAAATGATACATAAATACACACCTACATATAATCTTACATAATATAAATTATTCATATATACATACCAAATTTACACATATACTAACCTGTAACCCCGAAGGGGTAGGCAGAGGTGTATTACACACCCACGATTCGCCAGCTATGTTAAGGTCCCAACGTAATAGGGGCGTAATAGCGGGGCTTGAACCGACTAAAACCGAACGCCTTCTCGGGTCTTCAGACGCCGGGGTATAAGGTTGCCCATAGAGCATATCCCTCGCACCCCGAGATACCTAACTACATTGCAATAATATGTGTTTGAAATCTAATCTGTTACATTATATGACTACGTTAGTCCTGTTTTCTCTTTCCTATTACGCCAATAACTAGCCAATATACGATTTAGCTCACTTGTACATGTTGCTTTTAGTGATAAGGCCGCCATTTGTATTATGTACTAATTGAGTTTCCATATATGTATATTCTGATTTGTGTTCAATGAAGTTTATATCTATCTATCTATCTATCTATCTGCTTACAAACAAGCTCTTCCGTGTACCTTTCTAAGAGCTTTTTTATAGAGGTAGGCTAATAAAAGTATAGAGACAGCAGACTCGGCCGTTCCCTCGCTGTCTCTACATAGTACCAATCAAAGAGTGACGCGGAGATACCGAGTAACTCGTCACTCCCGTCTCGGCAGAACATTAGCCGGAAGCAGCAACGTCTCCTCAAATGACGGAAGAGAGTCTTCCGCTTTCGTACCACGATGGCTTTTCTAGTCTAAATACCCCTAAGTGCCTATACCATAGCACCTATACTATACAGTACTATACAGGACTATACAGTCGTAGAACGAGCTAATAAAAATAATAATAATAGTTGTTATTCCTCTGTAACGACGAAAGAAAAATTCACTTACCATATCCCCTTATCCCCTAATGAATATACAATGAATCTGAACACCTATTTTTGTAGCATAATAACAAGTCGACGACGTTTACAGATTTCAATAAAAACATTAGCGATCGACGCCATTTTGAATGATAAAATGAAAGATACTTTTTAGGATTCCATACGAGAGAGAATCGCACGAAAATTACGGGTCAAATAAAGTAAAAAGACAAAGTATATCCATTCCAACTATTAGTAATATGAATATAACTGAGAGTTGGAATGTATATACTTAGAGAGTTTCACAATATTCAGCATATTCTTAAAACTTGCAAAAATAAAAAAAATCAAAAATGTCATTCATGCAAAATATAAAATAGGGCAAAAAATCAACTGCATTCTGCGTTATAAATAAATTCTCTACATTTAAATTGTGTGTCGAGTAGGTAAGTGAAACCATAATTTCGGAATTTAGGTAATTTCACTGATAATAATCGTATTTACATTAGAATTGTTCACTTTGTTGAGTAGTCAGTTTTATTACAAGCTGGTGTTAGGTACTTATTAATGGGGGTGCTTGGTTGGGGACCTCCACGCGGTGCACCCTGGGCAACGGAGACTGCAGCGCCTCTCTCCTAGGGTGGGAGAGACTCTGCCGCCTACGGCCAACTCCGACCAAGGCGAGGACGGCCCTGTTGAGGGCTGTTCGGAAGCTTTCCACGTGTCCCTCTGATTAGCAGATGGCACAGTGGAGAGCAAGGGGGCCATCTCGAAACCGGAGATAGCCCTGGAAAGTCGGGGTGCGAGGGATATGCTCTATGGGTAACCTTACACCCCGGCGCCTTAAGACCCGAGACGGCGTGCGGTTTTAGTCGGTTCAAGCCCGACATAACCGCCCCCGCTGGCCGGCGGGGGGGTATCCGAATGGATTTCCGCACGAAAAAAATAAAATAAAAAAAATAAGGTACTTATTAATGAACCATAATTTAATTATAACGTCAGTTATTTTAAACAAAAACATTTAACATCGAAAAAAGGAACAATGTAAATATGACTCAATGCATATCAATGCATAAAAATTACAAATATTGACACTGAGCTGTAAGAAAACCCAAAGAGCCGAACACCACGCACTCTTTAAATCAAATAATATCGAATGGTTATGTTTAGAAGCTCCTGCGAAAGTAATATTACGAAGTAGCGAAACTGGTGAATTATTATAAACAAAGAATATTTAAGGTTTGGAGGAGTGTGCGTTTTTGCAGCCTAGTGGTATGGGTAATGGACTGCTGAGACGAGGTCTCGGGTTCGATCCCAGGTTTTACCATGGCACACACCAATGACTTTTCGATGCTTTTCGAAGTTATGTGTATATTTATCGCAGGTTTATAAGTGCCCGGTTAATGGCAATAGGCTCGCCACCTATTACATTGGGACCTAAACATAAACTGGCGAAATGTGGATGCTAGCACCTCTGCCTACCCCTTCGGGGATATAGGCGTGAGTTTATGTTATGTTATGTAATGTTATGTTTTTGCAGATGACCCTCGAACATGCAGGGTAATAGGCGTGCGTACAAAAAGCATTCTAGAAATATGAAACCCGTAAGTAAATCCAACTCGCACTTGACCAGTGTTTTTGAACTTCGAGTGTGGTCCTCACAAAGAACGGTTGGCATAATGCATAAATAATGTTCTAACTGTAAGAAATTAAATGCATAATATATCGATGAGTTTCGAATATCTAGGACGTGACCAGGTAGCTCACTTGGTCAGAGTATTCCCCCTGTAACGGACTGGTCGCGGGTTCAAGTCCCGTACTGTTCACTTTATCCGAACTAAATCGATTGGAAATATTAGCATTCTAATTGCTTCAAAAATTCATTGAAGAATAGATGTACGAAAGTAGTATCTAGACCAGGCGCTACAGGTGTTTGAGTGCGCAAAATACGGGGACCGGCAACTATGACCGGGTTACTATTTCTGAAATACGGTCATAGTTCTCAAACTCAAAAACATGAAGCGCCTGCACTAATTCCAGTTTGCCGGGAAAAGCCAATAGGTGTGACTTTTAAGGATGTGATATGTCATGCTGAATTCTCGATGCTAAATTACATTGCCAAATTCCTTCTTAAAAGCAATATTCACCTTTTTACGTTCCTTCCTAGCTCCTATTTCATTATTTCATCTTTTACTCTCAGAGTGCTCGGTTACCGGCAATATGATTAACACCCTATTACGCAGCACCAAAAACCAAAAAGCATAGTTTTTCCTATTGTGCTTACTTTCCACACTAAATGAATGAATGAATGATCGCTTCAACGAACCAATTGCAAGTATCTATCAAGCATCCTTGTACAGAACCGCTTCATGGAAAAATGATTCACTGTTAGCTAAATTAGTGTTAGTCTATGGTTTCAAACATCCTTATACCGTACTCTTAAATCGGTTTAAGGATAAAACATCGTCTCTTGTAGCATTGGGAAAGATAAATAGTCCATTGGTACCTACTATAATATTATAAATGCGAAAGTAACTCTGTTTGTTACACTTTCACGCCCATACCACTGAACCAATTATGATGAAATTTGGTACAGAAATAGACTAGAGCCTGGGAAAGGACATAGACAATGTTTGGTCGCGATAACCGACATCTGCGCGGGCGGAGCCGCGGGCAAATTATTAATATGTAATTACGGGTGACCTTTGGCGGTAAAACCACCTTTAGCTGAGCGAGTTGAGTAATTCTGTTATAAAACGACTGTCACTGTCGAATCGCCTAGATGTAACAGAGATACGGCCACTTAGGCTGCGTCTTCGACAATAGCGGCGAGCGGTAGGAGGTAATCAACGACATGAAAGTGAAAGACGGCTTCATTGAGGTCAGTGGTGGATCTTCCCAAGAGGCCCAAGTTCTTCTTAAGTTCTGTTCGATCCACTAGTGGAGTAAACGGTGGATCCTAAATCAGTTGCAATAGTCACAGAATCGACCAGACCAACGGGTGAACACAACCATAGAGTGCTGTTTGCTCCAATCGTAGCGGTGGATCCTAGTGGACGAGGGCAAATTACACCTGATCGTCCTGGCGGGGTGGGGTGACTGTAGTTGGAGGGACGGGGTGAATGGCCACTCAATACATCAGTTACGTACTTATATGTATTCTATGGTTCAATTTATGTTAAGTATGTAAGTATTACCTACTTTGCTGACTTGAAGCTTATCTCAATTAAAGTTGTATATTTATACATTTACATATTTAAGAAGGTATATGCTTTGCACAATACTTTTTTTCAAATATACAAATATAACAATATTGACAAGGCAGTGAGAATACTTTTCAGCAATTTACCCACTTGATCCAGCCATACGGTGCAGCAAATGGCCCAGGGTCAGTCGGGGTGCGAGGGATATGCTTTATGGGCAACCTTACACCCCGACGTCTGTAGACCCGAGACGGCGTGCGGTTTTAGTCGGTTCAAGCCCGACATAACCGCCCCCGTTGGCCGGCGGGGGGGTATCCGAAGGGATTTCCGCACGAAAAAAAAAAAAAGGTTCGGCAACCAGGACAGTTTGTTCAAAAACTAAAAACCAGCTTTTTGCGTTAACGTGTAATGGACGTATAAAATGTAGGTTTTGTACATTACATAAAGCGCTTTTTTAATTTGCAATGTAAGCTATGTAATAAGTCCGAGTACAACTAACGCAATTGCAATGTAATACTCCTGAAATCGATTCGAGGGTTCGCTACTCTCTCCTATACTATTATGCCAACTGACACAGTGAAGTCGCGAATTCGTAATACTACTAAGTACAGGATTATTGTACGTGCTGCAGTACTAGATCTATTCGTGTGTTGCCCGTGGTACTACCGGCTGCACTACCAGTAGTACCACGGGCTCATTTGTTTTGCCTTGACAAACTCCCTGGCCTTGCATGGTATTCAGGGTTTAATTATGTAGTAGAAATGTGGCCATATGAACTCCTAAACTAAACAAGATAAACCCATCGAGATTGGGCTCATTTGTTTTGCCTTGACAAACTCCCTGGCCTTGCATGGTATTCAGGGTTTAATTATGTAGAAGAAAGGTGGCCATAGGAACTCCTAAACTAAACAAGATAAACCCATCGAGATTGGACTCATTTGTTTTGCCTTGACAAACTCCCTGGCCTTGCATGGTATTCAGGGTTTAATTATGTAGAAGAAAGGTGGCCATAGGAACTCCTAAACTAAACAAGATAAACCCATCGAGATTGGGCTCATTTGTCTTGCCTTGACAAACTCCCTGGCCTTGCATGGTATTCAGGGTTTAATTATGTAGAAGAAAGGTGGCCATAGGAACTCCTAAACTAAACAAGATAAACCCATCGAGATTGGGCTCATTTGTTTTGCCTTGACAAACTCCCTGGCCTTGCATGGTATTCAGGGTTTAATTATGTAGAAGAAAGGTGGCCATAGCAACTCCTAAACTAAACAAGATAAACCCATAGAGATTGGGCTCATTTGGTTTGTCTTGACAAACTCTCTGATGTGACATGGTATTCAGGGTCTGATGATGGAGTAGGAAGGTGGCCATAGCAGCTCCTAAACTAAACAAGATAAGCTTATTGAGTTTGGGCTCATTTGTTATGTCTTCAAAAACTCTCTGATGTGACATGGTATTCAGGGACTGATTACAGAGTAGGAAGGTTGCCATAGTAACTCCTAAACTAAACAAGAAAAACTTATCGAGATTGGGCTCATTTGGTTTGTCTTGACAAACTCCCTGGCCTTGCATGGTATTCAGGGTTTAATTATGTAGTAGAAAGGTGGCCATAGCAACTCCTAAACTAAACAAGATAAACCTATCGAGTTTAGGGTTATTTGTTTTGTCTTGACACACTCTCTTATTTGATATGATAGTCAGGGTCCGATGATGGAGTAGGAAGGTGGCCATAGAAACTCCTAAACTAAAAAAGTTAAACCTATCGAGTTTGGGCTCATTTGTTTTGTCTTGGTAAACACTGGTGCTACATGATGTCCAAGGTCTGGATATGGATGGTGGTCTGGAACTAAACAAGATAGACGCGTGTTGACCTTTGGTTGGTCTTGGCAAACACTTTGGTAGTAAATGACATAACAAAACTAAAAAGATCAAAATAAAATAATGAATAAAAACAAGCTGATTTCAAAAACTTCTATCGCAAATTGCGATACAAGTTTTTGAAAACAGCACAACCCTTTTTTTTTAGCGTGTGGAAACCTCCACGGGCTTCACCCCATCGGTGCCGACGATCGGTGACGACATCGGTGGGCGTGTCGGAATTGGACCGACTAAAACCACAAGGTGTCCTCCCCAAGTGTCCATTGTCGGGCACCCCGGGTAAGCCCTCGAAATGATAACCCCAGGGACAGCACAACCCTTGTATAAAATTATTATTCTGGTTAAATACACAGATTCTTTTAAAGCTTGTTTTAATAATGTTGTTTTTCATATGAATTTTTTTTTTTTAATTATATTTGTTTTTCTTTAAATAAAAACCACAAGTCTTTTGGTGCGGGGAACGGGGACAGTAGGCTTTATTTATATTGTTTTAACATAACGGTGTGGTTATATATTTTTTCATGGTACTAGTGGTACAACTGGTACTGATTTAGTACCAGTTGTACCATCAATGGTACCAGATGATGGTACAGGTGGTCCGGTGGGTGTTTTTCACCTGTGATGACATGGCGATGGTGGATGACTCCAGCGTCGTCCCGAGACGTATATAATATATCGGAGAGTTTCGAATATCTGGTACGATTCTAGGTTGCTCAGCTGGTCAGAACATTCCCCCTGTAAGGGACTGGGAAGTTCGAAATCTTTTTGAGGTTATATATCTTGATTGTATCAGTGGGTCAGTGACATAGAATCCCTATAAGAAGCATTCCGTCACTTTTCTTTAGTAGTAGTAATTATTTGCTTATATTTAGTTAGCTAGTTAATTATTTATTATACTGTTGATAGATGGCACTTGGTGGAACTTGCTATACCATGTTGAATTAATTAATCACATATACTTTACAGTCACTAAGCCACTTAGCCGCTTAGTGACGGTCATAAAAACCTTTGACAACGCCGTGAGGCGAAACCGGAGAGGTTTATTTAAATAACATACATAACATACATACATAAACTCACGCCTATATCCCCGAAGGGGTAGATAGAGGTGCTAGCACCCACATTTCGCCAGTTTTATGTTTAGGTCCCAATGTAATAGGTGGCGAGCCTATTGCCATTAACCGGGCACTTATAAGCCTGCGATAAATACACACATAACTTCGAAAAGCATCTAAAAGTCATTGGTGTGTGCCATGGTAAAACCTGGGATCGAACCCGAGACCTCGTCTCAGCAGTCCATTACCCATACCACTAGGCTACCGCGGTTTTAAATAAATAAGTAGTGGAAAAGTACAAGTGATTAAATATTTTAACATGTGTATTAGTTAACTACGCTTATCTAGCTTAGATAAACAAAAAATTCGACACAGGTACCGCGAAGCAGAATTACTGGCTCTTTTTAATGTAGTTAATATCAAATCTCAACACGTAGGTTGTACAAAGTAATGGTATCCTTTGACGTAAGCTAATGGCCTTCAATATGTTCACCAGAAGAGCCATCTCTGTTAGCTACATGTGCCATTGTGTGTTAATCTTAAGTTAATACTTAGCTCCTGATACCGAAGGATACTTGTTCTTGACTAGTACAAACCAAGTGCAATTAAAATCTTAGGCCAGGGCGGCGGCGCGGTGCACGCCCCCGGCGGTGTCTCCGGGGGAAAGACAGGGACACCGCGGTTCCCAAACCCGAGGGGGCTATATCGAAACCGGAGATAGCCCTGGGTCAGTCGAGGTGCGAGGGAAATGCCCTATGTTACCATACACCCCGGCATCTGAAGACCCGAGACAGCGTGCGGTTGTAAACGTTTCGAGCCCGACATAACCTCCCCAGCTGGCCGTCGGGGGGGGGGGGCTGTATTAGAGGGGATTCAGCATAATTCATAGAAAGGGCTAGATGGAAAGGGCAAAGACTCCATTGGAGGCATGGCAACTTGTCACTTTAGAGTGCACTTACACATTACTGTAATGTTGGCATTAAAGTAATGATATGAAACTCTTCCCTTGCTTGGCAGAATAAGTCTAAGTGCGTGCTATAAATTAAAATAAAACGATGAGGAAGCAGTTGATGATGATGATGATGATGATGAAATCTAAGTATACTAGTATACTGTGGCGATACCACATATACCCAGCAGCATCTAGCGACAACAAGTTGAACAACTTCGATACTAGTACGTCACTACCAATCCTGAATCACGAAAGTGAAGTTCGCGCGCTGGTATAACATATATACAACATTCCAACGACAACCATTGGGCCGCGCCCGCCAGGCGTGATCACCTTGCCTGGTCGGAGGATCCTCCCTTTGTGTTGGAGGAATATCACATCCCGTTCCTCCACAATACTCCTATTTTTAATATCTCCAATGTTAATAACACAACTAATTAACAATTTTATAATAGATTTCATCATCACTATCATCATCATTAACTGCTTCCTCATCGATTATTTTTTAATTTATAGCACGCACTTAGACTTTTTCTGCTAAGCAAGGGAAGCATTTTATTTGATTACTTTAATGCCAACATTACAGTAATGTGTAAGTGCTGTCTATGAACTTGTGGCTATGTGCGAGATTCACATATTGCACTTTCCTTGCTATATTTAATCAGCCTATTGCAGTCAACTGTTCTGCCGTCCACTAGCTAAAAAGCCTTAACCGCGTACAGAAGCAAATTTCGAGCTAAAGGTGAAAAATGACGTAAAATTTTTCTACCTTTCTAGTATTTTCTAGAAATCTGCAATTACGTTGTAACATCTCTGTGGTGATTGATATTCTGTAAGTGTTTATAACGCTCGACAGCTGAATCTGTCAATCATATTCGCCATTATAAAATTGATACTCACCGCGGATTCAGCTATCGAAAATATAAACGTTCTTACAGAATAGCTTAGCTGATGATTTGATGATGGATTTTTTTTTTCATCCCTCCTGTTCGGACAGTTTAATTTTCATGGGTAGATAGCCGGGTGGAAAGTAGCTTATTTCATCCCTAGGGTGGAAGGTTTTTTTTCTTTAATTTGAAGTTTTGTCATGGAGTCCATGATAATTAAGTTACGTCATAATGCCTTGATATAATGACGCTTTTTTTTTACATGGCCGCCTAGATGCTTATCTCGTGACCAACTCGATTACAATGTAACCAATAGATTCAATTTTAAAAACTTTTCTAATGTTGGCAGAATGTACGTGAATTATAACTATTTTTTTTCAGAATAAAAAAAAACAATTTAAGTTTGCTAAATAATTAGCGGGAAAACGAGATTCAATATTATAATATTATTATTAAAAATGGTTTCGGAAAGTGATTCCAGTGACATGGATATTAATTTAAATACGATGAGATTAAAGAACAGGCAAAAGCTATTTTTAATAATCTATTATACCAATTTTTCAAATTTTACTTTAAATTTTAACTGATTATCAATATATTAAATACTATTATTATCTGTTTCATTAAAGGTGTGTGTATTTTAATTTCCTCACGTAGTCGAAATGAAAAGTAGAGTGTTTACCTCGGAATGTCACCATTTCACCCTCGAACTATTGGCGCTCTCACTTCGTTCGAGCGCCAGAAATATCTCGAGTGAAATGGCTGACTTTCAACCCTTGTGTAACAATCTACTATTGAGTATTTACGAGAGTAAAGTTGCGTATTGAATAATATTTGTTTAAAATTAAGATGTGAAAATTGACCTGAGGGCCACTTCTCGTAATAAAGAGATGTTCAACATTTAATCTCAATCTAGTCTCGATTTCATGTCGCTCTCCCAAATGACAAAAAGGTATTTTCATAACAAAATTTTTGATTATTCCGATTCTGACCCGAAAACCTGACCCGGTCGCGGGTTAGGTTAGAAACTTGAAAAAAAATGTAATATTTGTTCCGAACGTAACCCTCTTCCTAACCTGACCCGACTTTTTTTATAACCATGCAGAAATAAGTCATTATCTAAGCTGTTTGATTAAATAGCTAGGCAAGTAATTAAACGTATCTTTTTTTTTTGTGCGGAAATCCCTTCGGATACCCCCCCCCCCCCCCGCCGGCCATCGGGGGCGGTTATGTCGGGCTTGAACCGACTAAAACCGGACGCAGTCTCGGGTCTACAGACGCCGGGGTGTAAGGTTACCCATAGAGCATATCCCTCGCACTCCGACTGACCCTGGGCCATTCGCAGTGTCCCCTCTGATAAGAGCAGAGGGGTACCTGGAGCGACCCCCCCCCCGCCATGCCCCGACCCCCTCGTGCAATGGGGTCAGCTGGCCGGTTGGTCAGACTCTTGGCCGTTGACGTTGACGCCAGCTACTCCAGAGGAGCAATCAATGATGCGTCATCGCCCACGTTGCCCAGGGTGCACCAAACTTGGAGGTGATCCAATCAGTCGCACCCCTAATTAAACGTATCTGCGCAAAGGAACTACGGTCAGGTTAGTAAGAAGGTTACGTTCGGAACCAATATTACATTTTTTTTCAAGTTGCTAATCTAACCCGCGACCGGGTCAGGTTCGGAATAATCGAAAATTTTCAATATTTTCAACAAAATTTTGTTTTTAGCTTGAGAACGGTAGTATATTCTGTAGTAATTTGCCGGTCATTGTTACAAGTCAATGAGAAAGTGATTCATTCATTGTGTAATGTTGCGGTGCAAACGAAGCACGAGAACAGTACTCGCTATGGCATGTGGCCAGAGATTACGTCACAACTACAATGTTTATTTTACTATGGTATTTTTCGTCTCCCAATTGGTTGTGATCTCATGCAAATGTATATTTAGTTGGCCCTTAACTTGTTTCTATGTTTAATATATATTTGATGACGACGGTAAAGCGTTCGACTGCTAAGTCAGAGGTCGCGGGTTCAATCCCCCTTAGTGCAAATATTTGTATGCATGAATATGTGTATTCGTATTAATTGTCGGGGTATTTCTGTGTATTATATGTATGTATTTACAAATCTAAGTATGTTTATTCGCATTCAAGAACCTATATTACAAGCTATGCTTAATTTTGGGTATATACTTTGACGACCCGAGACGGCGTGCGGTTTTAGTCGGTTCATGCCCGACATAACCCCCCCGCTGGCCAGCGGGGGGTATCCGAGACGATATACCGCACGATAAAAAAAAAGGTAGCGCTGTGTGCTATCCATGCTCTAAAACCCTCAGAAACCTGTGCTATGCTTATTCTGGGTCTAGCTATCATCATCAACGTATTCTAGTCCACTGCTGGACATAGATCTCCCCTAATGAGCGCCATAGCGCCCTGTCTTCAGCTTGCCGCATCCAGCATCTGCTCGCAGTCTTTCGCAGATCGTCATCCCACCTAGCCGGAGGGCGTCCTACACTACGTTTGCCGAGTCGCGGTCTCCACTCAAGAACACGTTTACCCCAGCGGTTGTCGGTTCTTCGCGAGATATGGCCGGCCCACTGCCACTTCAGCTTGCTTATTCTTTGAGCTATGTCGATAACCTTGGTTCTCTGTCGGATGTATTCGTTACGAATCCTATCCTTCAGAGAAACTCCGAGCATAGCTCTTTCCATAGCTCGCTGAGCGACTTTGAACTGGTGGACCAGCCCTACCGTGAGTGTCCACGTCTCAGCTCCGTAGGTCATTACGGGTAGGACGCACTGATTGAAAACTTTCGTTTTCAAACACTGCGGTATGGATGACGAGAAGACCCGACGTAGTTTCCCAAACGCTGCCCAGCCTAGCTGGATCCTCCTCTTGGCCTCCTTCTCAAAATTGTTTTTACCCAACTGCACAATCTGCCCGAGGTAAGTGTACTCAGAAACAAATTCAAGAAGGTGGCCATCCACGACGATCGGTCTAGCTAGCGCTGTGAATATGTCCTAAAATTTAATAGCTATATTTCCATTATTTATATTTTGTTTGAGTTTGTTTAAGAGTGATGAATGAAAATGATGAAAAGTTGTGGGATGTACAAGCGGGATTTAGAAAAGGAAGGGGATGAATGGATCGTCTTTTCCCTACGAAGTATAGCCGAGAATTTTTTAACTCACAACCAAAAAGTCTATTGCGCTTTCGTAGATTTGGAAGAGGCCTATGATAGAGTGGGTGAGGAATGAATTGTGGTCAACATTGTCTATGAATGGGGTAAGCAGCAACTTGATACGAGCACTGAGATCTCTATATGAGGGTTCCAATGCTTGTGTCAGGATAAACGGAGCTTGCACACACTGGTTTTAACATCGAAAAAGGTGTTAGACAAGGATGTGTGGCATCGCCGGGATTTAACTTATTTATAGACGATTGCTTGAAAGAACTGAAAGAGAGTGCGTATGGCTTAAGAATGAATGACTTGACCGTCAAATGCCTCCTGTACGCTGATGATCAAGTAATATTGGCATCATCGGAACAGGAGTTACAGGCGATGGTTAATATTATGCATGGGGCCTTAACAAGCAAAGGAATAAAAATAAATGTAAGTAACACGAAAGTGATGATTTTTGAAAGAGAAGAAAACATGACAAATTGTAGAATTCTGATTGAAGGAGAAACAGTAGAACAAGTGAAAGAGATTGTATACTTGGGTTCAAAGTTTACGAGGGATGGAAAGTATGACTGTGATATTGAACGAAAAGTTTTGGCTGGTAATCAAGTGAATGGGGCCTGCATAATTTAATGAGCAGCCAGAAAGTATCTAAATAGGCACGACTGGCTGTTCATAGAGGAGTACTCGTTCCGACACTAATGTATGGTAGTGAATGTTGGGTGTGGCAGAAGGAACACGAGAGTAAGCTGAATGCTGTTGAAATGAGAAGTTTGAGAAGTATAGCTGAAGTGACCCTGATACCGAGTGAGGAACAGCGTGATAAGGGAACGTTCTGGTATGGCAGAATATGTAGTGACCAAGATAGAGAAAGGGATGCTTAGATGGTTCGGTCATGTAGAGAGGATGGATGAAAGGAGATTAACGAAACAGATTTATGAGGCAACCCGGTAAAGGTCGACCCAGGCGTACAGATGCCAATCAGAAATACCCGTAACCGGCGTGCATGTATGAATACAATTATGAAAGTGGAAGAAGCGAAAGGCGTATGCCAAGATCGTAGCAAGTGGAAAGATGTTGTCTCTGCCTACCCCTATGGGAAAAAGGCGTGAGTATATGTATGTATGTATATTATTTTGTTTGAAAGTTGATTTCAAGATTTTACAACTCTGTATTAAATTTTGTTTTTATTAGCCGCTTGACAAATTAATTCGATCTTCAAAAACAGTACCTCCTAAGTGCTATCCATTTTGATGATAAATTTCGTATTACTTAACAGTGTCACTTTTCAAAAATGTAATAAAAGTTGCTGTTTGTTAGCTTAATGTTGTCTCATTCATACACAAAAAAAAATCATAAAATTTGGATTTGTCACTCCTAAAAAAAATGCAAAAATGTTAGTACTGAAAATTGGGTTTCCTCCAATTTCTTCAAGAAAAAGGCAATTTCATATTTTTTTTTTTTTTTTTTTTTTTCGTGCGGAAATCCCTTCGGATACCCCCCCGCGTGCCAGCGGGGGCGGTTATGTCGGGCTTGAACCGACTAAAACCGCACGCCGTCTCGGGTCTACAGACGCCGGGGTGTAAGGTTGCCCATAGAGCATATCCCTCGCACCCCGACTGACCCTGGGCCATCTCCGGTTTCGAGATGGCCCCCTCGGGTTTGGGAACCACGGTGTCCCCGTCTTGCCCCGGTTTGGGGGAGGGGCGCTAGTCGCCCCACCGTCCCGGCCTGCTTCTGCTGGGGTGACAGGTGGCCTCACCCGCCACCCCCAGGCCTGCGCTCATGGAGGACGGAGGTCGTTAAGCGACCTCCGGCGCCTGAGTTGCCTGCGACGCGCGGCGAGCAAGTTGCGGGCTCGGCGGACCGGGAGAGTTCTAAGTCTCTCCCGGGCGCGCTCCGCCACCTCCTTCGCGAGCATTACATGCTCGCAGAAGGAGGCGGCGGCGGCCCACGCGCTCGCGCTCCGCACCATTGCCGCAATCATGCTGCCGAGCGAGAGGACTCCCACCCCGATGGCTGCCACGAGGTCACGCCTCGGCGCCTCCCACGCCGGGCAGTCCGCCAGCGTGTGCAGCCCTGAGTCCTCGCTCGCGTCGCAGTGATGACACTCAGGCGTTGGCTCCTTCCTGATCCGATGCAGGTGGTCCCCGAAGCACCCCTTCCCTGAGATCACCTGCGTCAGTCGGTAGGAGAGGCTTCCGTGTCGCCTCTCCAGCCAATCCTCCATGATGGGCCTTACCGCCGCTATTGCGGCGTGCCCTTCATATGTAACGACCTAATGTTAATGAAGTAAAAATGAAGTACAAAACTGATAAGTGATAACGTAAGTTTAGTTGTTACTCATTTTCTATATAATTACTAAACTACTATAAGTAATACTCGTATCAGGTAAATGCAATCGGTCACAAAAATTCTTGTCGTAATACCGACTGAAGGTGAAGGTTGTCTCCTATCAATTCATAATACCGGTAGATAAGCAACCAGCAATGTATTCTTAAATGTCTAATGATATTATCAAATTCTGATTTGATTGAAAATCAAAATTAATTATTTACCTATAAACACCTCAACACTGTCTTGGGATATTTTACAGTACATAATTAAAACAAATATGAATTCTAGAAAAATGTTTTTAATACGAACCAAATTGTTGACAGCACATTTTTATTTTTGTAAAAGAGACCGATATTCTTAGCAATCCATGGATTCTCCGTGCGGGTGCCGGGTCCATCGCGTTGCTGAGTTGGGTACTCGGGACAGAGCCTGGGACTTGCGACCCAAGTGTAGGTTTAGAAGGGGCCCCTTTTGTTGATGTACATCAACACTCACCTTCACTACCCAAGTTCCCCTACCTGCCTAACCAAATTTGATACGAACCTACTAGTGCCGCTTTAGACATTCGTCCTAGTAATGAGCTTATTGTAGCTCTCGATAGGCCTAGATCTTCAAGTAGGTTATAGAGAGATTTTGCTGGTATACCTCTCGCTCCCACTTCCACTGCATACAAATTAACCACGTTACCGTTTTTGATTAATTCGTTTGTGAGATCATAGTATTTATTTTTCTTTATTGTGTGGTCCTTCGGTATATTTGTTTCCCACGGTACAGTAAGTTCCACAAGAACCACATGTTTTAACCTCTTAGAATAAAGGAATATGTCAGGTCTAGATGACGAAACCCCAATATCCTCCGGAATTTTATAGTGCTTTTCATACGTGTCGATTAGGAGAGTCCAATCTGGGGCAGTATCTAAGATTGAATAAGGTTTGTTCCTGGATGTTATGGATGAACCTTCAGACACAAAGTTGATA
Source organism: Cybosia mesomella (assembly GCA_946251805.1). NCBI lineage: Eukaryota > Metazoa > Arthropoda > Insecta > Lepidoptera > Erebidae > Cybosia > Cybosia mesomella. Next base: position 4,401,425 of record OX276396.1, read on the forward strand.
TGACGTCTGTTAGTAGTCAATCCTTTCTGGGCTCTAGCTACTGCCAGACTCATTGCTTCACGTATGATGATAAGCACGTTATCGTGGCGGCGTGAGTATTGGCCTCTATCGAGAAGCACCCTACATCCTACTAATATGTGCCGTCCCTATTGCCTCACCACAAGTATAACATTGTTTTTCTGTGGCCTTCCCCCACCTTATCAGATTACTCTGGTCTCGGAGGGTCATCTGAAAGGCGTTAAGATAGAATTTTAACAGGGTCGGCAACCAGTCATAGGTCAAGGTGCGCCACTTTGAGGCTATCGGTATGCAGAACTCTCCCATTGTCAACCATTCATTTTGGATTTCCAAATTCATCGCGTGCACTCGATATTTATCATTTTCGTCTTGTTTTAGAAAGGACTTAAGTATACTTAAGTCCTTTCTAAAATAAAGGGACCAGGATATATCCTGGTCCCTTTGTGGCTCTCGTACTCCCAACCCCACTCTGTTCGACTGGGCCCCTATCATAAATCGTTTATGGAATAGGAGTCTAGATTCAAGCTCGGACGCGTTATTATCTTTCGAGAGTGCCCTGACTGTGTCATCTTGGGATTTACCTAAGATGTGGGCTTTGGTAACTCTAAGGTGCTTATAGAGCTCCGATGGTTTCTTAAGTTTCATCCCAAAACTATTTTGAACCCTAAATAGAGCAGAGGAATCAGCAGAGTGCGCTAGTCCAAGCCACGATTTTAGTGATTTTATGACAGTTGCATCTCATCTATTTTCGCCAGTAAAGTTTTACCAAATTCATACACCAGAAAAGGCCAAGTCAGACGTGATGTTAAGTAGTTGTCATATATCCAAGCTTTTTTGATATTGTTCAGTGGTAGCTGATCTATCTTATTTAGGTCATTTAAAAACATATCGACAACTTCATCTAAGGATGGTGTGCGTCCTTTATAGTCTATCTTTCTCCCAAGAAATTTAAATGGCACCGATTTAGTGACTATGGAAACTGGTTTACCCCCAATGAAGAGTCCCGGGTCGTAGGAGGTTTTGGTGTCCCGTCTACCCAGACACAGACAGTGACACTTACTGGGCTTCGTCCTCAGTCCATTTGTCCACGAACAGAACTTATCGACTTCCTTTGATAGTTCCTGACATTGGTTTGGATTACGCATCAGTATTGCGAGATCGTCAGCAAAAGCTAAGATGGACTCTGAGTATTTGTTATTTACTTTAAACTGATAACCCCATTCGTTTCGTGACGTATTAACTTGGTAATTAAGATATTAATTAATGTTAAATGCTATTGGCGACAAGCAGCATCCCTGAAACAGTCCCACATTATACCGTAATGGTTCTGTGTGTACTTTTTGGAAGCTTATAGCAAATTTTAGCTGCGAGTAATACGACTCGATTATCTCTATGACCACGGGTGGAAAGTTATACCATTGCAACGCGTATATCATAAGGTCATGTGGTATTGAGCCAAATGCATTTTCTAGGTCTATCCAACATACCGTTATCTGTCTTTCGTATTTTCTGGCATCTTTTAAGCTTTCCGCTAACAGACAGTTTTAAAAAAAGTTTTAAAGTTTTAAACAAAAAGTTTAAAAATAAGATTGTAAAACGTGGTAATTCTAAAATTATTATTTTTTTAATTACATCCATTTATGTAAAATATCCCTTGACAGTTTTGAGTTTTGTATATATATAAAACAAAGTCGTGTCAGTGATGACTGCGATGAACTCGAGAACGGGTCGACTGATTTTCATGATCTGTGATTTTTTAGATTTATCTCCGCTTATACTATGCCATTTGTATTTTTTTATTGCGGAAATCGCCACTGTTACTTCCCCGCCGGCCAGTGGGGGTGGTTATGTTGGACTCGAACCAACCAGAACCTCACGCCGTCTTTAACGCCGAGACATTCACGAAACAAACTCAGCTGATAAGGTCACCAACATAACTTGATTCTAAGGCAGAAAGAAGTTTGCCGGGTCAGCTAGTTCGTAATAATAAGAGGTAAACATGTTAGAGAAGGCCGGACAAACATAACTTCACGCCCATATCCCCAAAGGGGTAGGCAGAAGTGTATTATATTACCCACGTTTCGCCAGTTATGTTTAGGTCCCAATGTAATAGAGGGCGAGCCTATTGCCATCTACCGGGCACATTACTAAGCCGAAGACCGACAAGAGTTTTTTAATTACGGTAGCAAACGTTAGTGACTGTATGTTGCCGGTCAGGGTTATGCCTTGACTGAGTACAGGTCTTTATCAGACCATTAGATATGATTAGAAGCTGTGACATCATCATTATCCTCCCAGGGATTTGTCGATTGCGTCCAAAGTTTAATCTTTGGAGTCTGGGTTTGCTTAATTTCTTTTTTTTAAAGTTTGCTGGCTTTTTTGACGGCCTCTGTGGCGTAGCGGTAGTGCATTCGACTGCTACGACATGAGGCGCGGGTTCGATTCCCGCTCAATGCAAATATTTGTATGCATGAATATGTCTATTTGCATTGGTCTGGGTGTATAATACGTATGTATTTACAAAAAAAAAGTATATAAGTATGTTTATCCGCATTCTGGAACCCATAACACAAGCTAGTTAAACTATGTTTACTTTGGGTCTAAAAAGCGCTATGCAGAATGTCGTAGAATAAGTAGAATATTTGTTTTACCAGAGCGACGGACATCTAACCCCCCAATGCCGATAGGCTGCGCCAGAGCCTGGTCTGTCGATCAGGAGGTGTTACCGGATTGCAGGTGAAGTTCGCTTGGCTTCGAAGGTCTCGATGGGCCTCAACTTGAACTATTTTATTCCAATTTCGTATAGGGATAATATTACTTGAAGAAGAATAATATCTCGAAACCGGAGATGGTACAGGGTCAGTCGGGGTGCGAGGGATGTGCTCTATGGGCAACGTTACACCACGGCATCTGTAGACCCGAGACGGCGTGCGGTTTTAGTCGGTTGAAGCCCGACATAACCGCCCCCGCTGGCCGGCGGGGGAGCATCCGAGGGGATTTCCGCACGAAAAAAAATATGTAGGTATAAATTATGTCTATTTCAGAAGAAAATCCACACAGTTCTACAATAAAGGGTTTCCACGTGAGGAGTCATCAGAGGCTCCGCTTGAGAATATAATAATAATAACCAATTTGATAGTAAATACATACATACATATAGTTACTCACGCCTTTTTCCCTCGGAGGTAGGCAGAGACAATAGACCGCCATCTGCTTCTGTCCTTACATACTTCACGAGCTTCCTCAACTGTCATTAAACCAGTTCATGCAAGCCCGTAAATGTACTATCAAATTGGTGTTTCTTTATATGACTGACTAACGAGTCAGGGACTCAGGGCCGTTCCATATAAGCAGTAGGTAACGTAGTTAGTTCGAAGGAATTACGAGATTTCAAAGTCATTCTGTATAATTGTACCTATTCACGATGCATATATTATTTAATAACTATCCATTATGTACCCTTTTCCTCAGTTAGTAAAACCAATTCATGGAATCATGTACGCTTTGGATTATAGGATGATTGGCGTCAACTAGAACCGACCGAATTTTTAGCAGGTCTCGTATTCGATCCCCAGTCGCCCCGGGCACACACCTATGACTTTTCGTAGTTATGTGTGTATTAAGAATTTTGATTATCGCTCGTTTAGTAATGTGCCCGGTAGTTGGCAATAGGCTCGCCGCCTATTACATTGGGACTTAAACATAACTAGCGAATCGTGGGTGTGTTATACATCTCTGCCTACCTCTAGTAGATTATATATAGTACATTTAAGTATTATCTTATGTAACGTTGTGGATTTTTTATAAATCAATTAAAATTATATCCATAAATTAAGCGATATTTTAGTATGTTTCTATAAATTATTACTAATTATCTATGGTTGTGCAAGCGAGATTGGACAGCACTAGCCCAGTCATCAACTGACGGCTCTTAATCGCTCCTTTCCTTGGCAACCTTCGCCGAGGAAGGTCACTTTGACCCCGTGGCCAACTGCTGTCGGCTCCGGGTAAGTTTTGAGATCAACATTTCCTACTTCTTTCTACAGGTGAAGACTTTCCATCGGTGCAGCTTATTGCCTGCTAAAATGCATGGCTTAATATATTTTATTTTATACTGTGTGCTATTTCAGCATACCTATTTAGTGCCACGAGGCCGATGACCTCTACGGTCAGAGGTCGCGGCACCAGCTTGTGCTGCCTATTTATATTCTTTTTTATTATAGCTTCTAGCTACGCTGCATTGCCGCTGGGAGATTCTCTTCACCTGCTATTTTAGCGGGTCACTTGGACGTAATTACCTAGTGACAAACTGACCCGCACTTTTTCTATTTCCAGGGTCTTCGCACCATCATAGCGGTAACGAGGCACACCAGCGGAGACCCTGGCACGCCGGCAACACCACTAGCCACGTGTCCACTAGCTAAGTGCATACTACCATCTTTGCACAACGGACCGAACAACGCCACGGCAGAATATTTATTACGAATCCATTCCCTGAGATTCATTATTTCCAATACCTAATATAAATGTATGTAACGTTATTTTACACCGATTATAATCTCATTATATATTGTAATCGACCTTTTATTTAACTCTGCTCGCCCTAGCCGGTAGTCAGTCTCAATTACATTTATTATTTTATTAAATTTTACAGTGCATAAGTCCCCTTATATTTATGTAAACCTTATATAAAACCTTAACCGTTACACTTATTTTATAAAATGTCGATCAGATCTAAGGCATTCTAACGAAAGGGTCAAGAGTGTTCGCAACCGGCGAGCATTTATGAAAACAATTATGAAAGTAGGAGAAGTAAAAGGCGTAGGTAGTATCTGGCCACACCATTTCTTTTTTTTCGTGCGGATATCCCTCCGCTGGCCAGCGGGCGTGGTTATGTCAGGATTGAATCGACTAAAACCGCACGCCGTCTTGGGTCTTCAGAAGGTGGCCCCATAAGGCATGTTATGGCATAGCATGTATGTTTCCAATACAATGGTGTTTTGGAAATAATGTATTTCCATTTAAATTGTTATAATTATGTTAAGTTAACAAGAAAAACACAAACATCCAATGAAGGAAGAGTCTTCACAGACAGGTAAAGCACATAATTACATAAGAGTAATTAAGTAATCACAGCTGTTTGAACAAAACTGTTATGTTCTATTGAACGAGGTCATCCGCAACGCAGAGAAAGTTGCTTGGACCGTTCAAGAACTGGGTACGGGCCTTTACACATTTGTACCTACATACTAAACTAAGTACGGATTGGGAAGAACTGGGATGTGGTGCGAATAACAGCGATTTTAACATGCTTTAATAATTTCACCTGTAATTTTATTATACCCGTAATTATTAACTAATTGTCTTATCGATTAGATTTTTTTCAGTAGCCGTCATCAGGATGAAAACACATCAAGTGAAGCCATCGAGCTGAGGGCTTACCATGACGTGATGGTGCATTTCTGGTGTGACCGTGTTCCGTTCCTGTTCCGGGTGACAAAGAGGCATGAAGCATGCGCCCTATATCGCCTCTCTCTCTCGGCCGGAAAACGAACGTCATGGCAAGTTCTAGGATGTGGATGGTAAAATTCTTCAACGACTACTAGTAAACACTTAATTGGGGCTTATTTGGTTTCTTTTTACAAGTCCTGTACATTCAATTTCAGAAACAAGGGTATTTTTTAGGCGATAGCCCAGTTCTACGACAGTCGTTTCTCCTTTGGACTGATCACCGACAGGACGTTTAGTTTTTGGGAGATTCGTCGATAGAACGTTTCACCTATGGATGTTTCGCCGACAGAATGGTTCGCATTTGTTTGTTTCGACGACAGGACTTTTCAATTATGGAATATTCAACGTCAGGTCGTTTTGTCTACGATGTTTCGATATCGCTTTTTCACTATTTAACTACAACGCCACCAAAAAGCTACTAGCTTGCTATCGAAATCCAACTTTCCAGATTAGTGGTTCCGGCGCTTCGCCGGCCGCTGCGGCGGCACGCTCGCTACGCTCGCTCGGCTCGCGCTCTGTTGGGGTCACAGTTCTAACCTAACCTAACCTAACTCAGAAGCGCCAGAACCACTAGTTCGGAAAGTTGGATTTCGATAGCAAGCTAGTAGCTTTTTGGTGGCTTTGCAGTTAAATAGTGAAAAAGCCATGTCGAAACATCGTAGACAAAACGAACTGACGGCGAATATTCTATAATTCAAAAGTCCTGTCGTCGAAACAAACAAATGCGAACCATTCTGTCGGCGAAACATCAATAGGTGAAACGTTCTATCGACGAATCTCTCAAAAACAAAACGTCCTGTCGGTGATCAGTCCAAAGGAGAAACGACTGTCGGAGAACGCTTGCAGAATCATTTTTTTTAGCTTTTAAAACTATAATGGTTATTTAATTTAAAAATGAGTGTAATAGAGATAGTATATACTTCGATACATTAAAATCGTATTTAACCAAGAACGCTTTAAAGCGTTATTATAATAAAATAAGAACAAAAAGAATCATAATAATATGCATTATCATATTAATGATAATGCATATTGACGTAGACACTTACAGTATTAACGATTAGAAACGTTTTATTTTATTTCAAATGAAGTGTAAAATTTTATAACCACACTTATGTGTAAAAACGGTGATCAAAAAAATCTCATTAACATCTTTTTACGATTACTTAAGTTCTGGCTGTGGTGTAGGCTATAAGACCATCAGTATAAGATAGATTTTCAGAATTTTATTTTTCTGTTCAAGAAGATAGGTAACACAACTTGATAGGTAAATTTATTCGGTCACTAGTAGGTAAAAATAACGACAATGTAATTCCAAAGCTTTTAAGTTTACAATTATCTTTAAGTAATAATTGTGGAATTATCAGGTACGATTATGGTATACGTACATATTATAGCCCAGTTATTTGGTTCTTAAATAAGAGATTACCTGGAGACTTTACTGGGATATTGAAACAAATGTATCACTTGTACTTTTTCCACAATTATATTTATTAATTACACATTAATTACAAGTGATACATTTGTAACTTCTTCTTCTTAAAATTTTCAATATGTGTGGCAAGTTCCACCAAGTGCCATCAATCAACAGTATAAATAGACTTTACTGGGAGTTTTGAAAATTGGTGGTTTTTATAGTTCTAAGGTGCTCTTTCTGAATTCCAACTTTGCCACCTCGTATCTTCGCCGCTCGCGGTGCTATATTAGAAAAATGACGCCTAAAACAGTGACAAAAACTGGCGAATTATCGGACTTCAAGCCAGCCTTTTTGCAGCCACATGGTATCTCACATCCTTTTTTGCATTTGCAAGACATACATTTTAGGTATTCTAAGATGGGGGTGCTTGGTTGGGGACCTCCACGCGGTGCACCCTGGGCAACGGAGGCGGCAGCGCCTCTCTCCTAGGGCGGGAGAGACGCTGCCGCCTACGGCCAACTCCGACCGAGGCGAGGATGGCCCTGTTGAGGGCTGTTCGGAGGCTTTCCACGTGTCCCTCTGATTAGCAGATGGCACAGTGGAGAGCAGGTAAGGGGGCCATCTCGAAACCGGAGATGGCCCAGGGTCAGTCGGGGTGCGAGGGATATGCTCTATGGGTAACCTTACACCCCGGCGTCTTAAGACCCGAGACGGCGTGCGGTTTTAGTCGGTTCAAGCCCGACATAACCGCCCCCGCTCTCCAGCGGGGGCGGTATCCGAAGGGATTTCCGCACGAAAAAAAAAAAAAAAAGGTATTCTAAGATGAGAGCTCTAAGTGGTCATTAGAATTGTACACATATTTATTTGTTGCATAAAAATATGACGTAGCATTAGAAACCTTACGCCATACAGGTTGATAAAATTTTATCAAAATTTTCCACAAATACAAATAAGCGTTAAAAATAGTTTTATTTCAAAATACATAACTGCCAACAGATTACAACACGCTATCAATGGCGCCACACCCTGCCTTGATCACATGCGACACGACGTCACCACTTAAGGTCAGACATTTTTAAACGAGCGTACAAATATAAATAGGGCGTGATATTCATATCACTTTTTCTATTATGTGAGAATGTGATAATCAGTACGTAATAATATTCTAATATTCTACGAAATTATACACAGCGCTTTCTGGACCCAAAGTAAGCATAGTTTAAGGCAAGGGTATTCGACTCGAGCAGGTAATGCGCGCGAAAGAGACGGCGAAGAGGGAGCGGGAGAGAACCCTGCCCCCCGAGTTTCGCAGTCTGCGGCGAGGACGCCGCAGACTCATCTACGCCCAGGACTACCGACCTCCATGATCGGGGCCTGAGGACGGCAGTTGGCCGACTCGCCGTCCTTACAGAAGCTGGCCGTGGCGGAGGCGTGTCGTGTGTGCCCTACACACGCCTGCCAACTCACCGAAGCGGGATAAAACCCGACCCCACCAGGCGAGGCTGCGGTGGCGGCCAAAGTCCGCCGGCAACCCTGGGGTTATCCTTTCGAGGGCTTACCCGGGGTGCCCGGCAACGGACACTTGGGGAGGACACCGTGCGGTTTTAGTCGAGACACGACATAACCACCCCCGCTGGCCAGGGGGGGGTATCCGAAGGGATTTCCGCACGTAAAAAAAAAAAAAGGGTATTCGACTATTTGAGGTATTTTTGGCATAGTAAAGTTGTCACTTTACGCCACAGTGAGGCGCTGGCGGTCCGCGTCCAGTGTTTCGCGTCAATATACAGAAAAACAACGAAGGTTAACTTAAGGTGGTGTTGTAGTATCAATACAAATAATGACACAAATGTTATTTACATAGAAGACCTTCTAGTTGCACTTTAGATTAAGGGAATAAAGCTTATAATATCGTAATATAGCTATTGGGTGTGTAGCCATTTTGGGGGGGGGGGGGGGGGTTTGCCATAATCGCCACGCTTGGCAGGCGGGTTGGCAATCGCAGTATGGCCTGGTGTTTCAGGAGGCGCTGCTGCCCGTCTCCTGATGGCGATTTCCCTTAGTCGATTTTTACGACACCCACGGGAAGAGAGGGGGTAGTGCTATTCTTTTAATGTGCCGGCACTACAAGGCCTACAATTTTTATATTTAATCTGTGAGAATTTAATAGTTAATAGCAAAATTAAGTAGTAAACATTACAAACAGACATTTTTCTTCAACAACATATTTCATTAAACTTAAGTGTTTAAACTAAAATAACGAAAGAATTAATGAATCCAGATAGCACAAGCAGGTAACAGGATATTACCTAGACCAGCCATAAGTTTTGTTACAAATTAAAAGTAATGTACACTCAATGTATATAAATACCTCAATGTCTCAAGACGAAAGGCCCCCTACAAGGTGGACCAACGATCTAGTCAAGGTCGCGGGAAGCCGCTGGATTCGAGCAGCGCAGGACCGATCGTTGTGGAGATCCTTGGGGGAGGCCTATGCCCAGCAGTGGGCGTCGTTTGGCTGACGTGATGATGATGATGATGAATATAGCTATCAGAAAGTCGCATCCGTAAAAGCTTATATGAACCAAACGATGAAAAAGAGCAATAGAAGAGTAGACCCCGGGCATCAAGCTGCAAGATCTTGATGGGGCCCCATATACATATAGGACCCCCTAAACCCATGGGGTGCCATACACTAATAAGCGCCCACACCCATGGGGTCTCATATATCTATGTAACACATGGGGCCCATACGCCCGTGGGGCCCACACCCATGCGCTGACATAGACCCATAGCACCACATACTCCTATGGGGCTTTATACATATACGTTACCTATGGGTTCCATATACCCATGGCACCATTAAGATTCGTAGAGCATCTGGGCCCAAGCAACATGTGAGACAGCAGTCGGTCCCGTAAAAGTCACAATGAACCAGATTATGGAAAGGAGAAGTAGAAGAGCGTACCCTGGGCTCCAAACTGTAAGCTTTGGATGCAACCGAGATTGAAGCTCGGATTCATGACGTTAGGCCCCAAAGCAAAAGCTTCATCAGCAATGAAAACATTATATTGTTACAACGAACGTCGATATCTCGGAAACTACTGATCGAATCTTCTAGAAATTAAAACGCATTGTTAATGTCGAAGTACTCTATCGATCCGTTTAGAAAAATCCAGAAACGTCAATAAGAAATCACAAGCCCTTTTGAATGCCTATACCTACTTTACCTACAAATCGCGATAACAAGGGCATTCACCTCTATCGTCGGCACGACTGTGTAGGTACTTGTTTTCTCGAACGCCCCAGTAAATACCTACTGTTCTCGAACGCTCTAGTGCCTTATGTCTAGATGATTCCGGAATATTCTACCCCGCTATAAAAGGACGCCCGGCTATCGACACGAGGCAGTTAATTTTCGAAAGCGAAAGTGAACACATCTTACCGAAATGAACCAAGAGAGTTATACCTGCGACTTAAGCAACGATTGTGGACTACTGTGAACTGCTGAGCGACTTGAACTGTTGAAGAGTACTGTGTGTGCTAGTTATTTAGTTGTCTAGTTTGTGGTGAGCGAATAAACCTCTTTGTTGTGTAAACGGCATTTAATTTGTACCCCGCGCACGTAACAACTGGTGTCAGAAGTGCGATGCCGTTATTACCACGTGAAGACGAAGGGCGTACTCCACGGACCAGACGTCAAGTGGAAATGGATGCTGCACGTCAACGGAGCCTTGAAGAGGAAGGGCGTCAGGCCGATCCTGCTATCTCAGCGGTAACTACGGGAGCACCAGATGGAACCTCGTCAGATACCAACATGATGACGCTGTTGGCTTCTATGCAGCAGATGATGCAGGCCTCTATGCAAGAAATGCAGGCCAATCAAGAGGCTAGTCGACAGACGATGCAGGCCTCCATGCAAGAGATGATACAGGTCAACCAAGAGGCTAGTCGGCAGATGTTACAGGCCTCCATGCAAGAGATGCAGGTCAACCAAGAGGCTAGTCGACAGACGATGCAGGCCTCCATACAAGAGATGCAGGCCAAACAAGAGGCTAGTCAACAGATGATGCAGGCCAACCAGGAAGCTGTCATGGGTAAAATCGATGCAGGCATCCATGCACTGGGAGATAAAGTGAAGAACCTTGAAGACAGCCTGCAAATGCTGAGTAAGGAAGTAGCTTTGAAGACTGGGACCATGGACGACCGCTTACAAGAGGTTGAAAAAGAGATGGTCAGGCTAAAAACCTGCGGACCTGTTGACGATCGCTTGCAAGAGCTTGAAAAAGAGATTGTCAGGCTAAAAACCCGCGGACCTGTTGCCGTGACCTCATCATCATCAGCGAAGTTCGACCTACCACACTTCGATGGATCTTCCTCGTGGACAGCCTTCAAGTACCAATTTGAGATATTGGTAAAAACTAAAGCCTGGAGCAACGAGGAGTCTTTTATGGCCTTGACACTTGCATTACGAGGAGATGCCTTAGTAATACTGGAAAACCTGCCACCTGAAGGAAGGACACTGGAGTCTCTGATGGAAGCGTTAGACACACGCTACGGTGACAAGCACCTGAAAAATGTCTACCGAGCGCAGCTACGCGAGAGAAAACAAAAAGCTGGTGAAAGCCTCCAGGAATGGGCTGTAGAGGTTGAAAGACTCGTTCGTCGGGCCTACTCATCGACACCCGTGATGATTGAGACCACCCTACTGGAGGCCTTCCTAAATGGTATACGGGACGCAGAAGTGAAAACTAATGTACAGTTGCGTCACCACCAGACCTTAAAAGAAGCACTGGCTTATGCCCTTGAGGTGGAAACCGTACGGCAGAATGCTAGGATAGGGAAGATCAGGGAGGTCAAGGAGGTAGTTGCAGAGGAGAGGAAGCCGCGGTATGTCCCAACGTGTTATTCTTGTACAGGCCATATCCAGTCAGAGTGTCCTTCGAGGAAACGGAGGAGGGTCACGGACTCCGGGACCCAAGTGGATCAAGATGTTCCGTTAAACTAAACGTCGCCAGGGCCGCGGGGCGGGCGCTGGCTGGTCGATATGAAGCCCCAACCATCACAATAACTCAAGTTGGCAACGGAAATAGTCTGATCATCGAGGCCACCTTGGACAACCAACCTTGCAATTTAACAGTGGATACTGGAGCTTCACGTACAGTTGTTAGGCCGGAATTGCTGAAACGCACCATAAGGTGGGAAAAACGATTTCCGAGGTGCCAGCTTCAGACTGCTACTGGCCAGCCAGTGACCGTCCTCGGTGAAACAGATGTAGAGGTAAGAATTGGCGACCAAATATTTCACCAGTCAGTATTAATTGCTAATATTACTGATGATTGCATTTTGGGACTGGATTTCTTGAAGAACTACCGATGTGTCTTGGATATACCTAGAGGGGTGCTGAGATTTCCTGATCAGGAGGTTTGTTTACAAGGATCGCACCCGTGCACTCTTTACTGTTTAACGGATACGACACTAGCTCCTAAATTGGAAACATTAGTCAGAGTGAGGTTTCCTGCGAAGACTGAACAAAGAAGATGTCTTATTGTCGAAGATACCGGCAGTCATCAAAACTTTATAACAGCGAGAACCTTACTGATGCCGAACGGAATTGCTAGGGTGAGAATCCTCAACCTCAGTGACGAAATGGTTCTCCTGAAGAAGAATAGTGTGGTCGGAAAATGTGAGGAAGTAAATTACCTGAGACGGTTGGACAGCACTTCGACTAAACAAGGCGGTACACAAATCCCCGAAGATCACATTCAGCAACTTCTCGAGAATTCCAAGGAAAACTTATCAGCATCAGAATTGCATCAAGCCAGAGACCTCTTGCTACGATTTAGAGACATCTTTGCAACCGGAAATGACTGTGGAAGGACTGGGCTCGTGAAACACCGGATTGACACAGGTGACTCCAGGCCTATAAAACAAAGACCTCGACGTTTACCATGGGCAAGAGAAGAGGAGGTAGCAGTTATGATTAAAGACATGGCCGATAACAAGGTGATTGAACCTTCAACGAGTCCATGGTCATCACCTGTGGTACTAGTGAAAAAGAAGGATGGCAGTACAAGGTTTTGTGTGGATTACCGAATGTTGAATAATGTCACGAAGAAAGACAGTTATCCTTTGCCTAGGATCGACGATACCCTGGACATGCTTAGTGGTATGAAATGGTTTTCAACCGTCGATTTAAAAAGTGGCTACTGGCAGGTGGAGATCAGTCCGGACGATAAAGAGAAGACAGCCTTTAGTACAGGAATTGGAAACGGTTTATGGCATTTTAATGTCATGCCATTTGGTTTATGTAATGCACCGGCCACGTTTGAACGCCTCATGGAAAAAGTAATGGTGGGTCTACTCGGAGACGTCTGTCTGGTTTACCTGGACGATGTTATAGTTATGGGACGCAGCTTCAAAGAAAACCTGAAGAACCTGGAAAAAGTTTTTACTCGGATTCGTGAGGCTTTTTTTTTTTTTTTTTTTTTTTTTTTTCGTGCGGAAATCCCCTCGGATACCCCCCCGCCGGCCAGCGGGGGCGGTTATGTCGGGCTTGAACCGACTAAAACCGCACGCCGTCTCGGGTCTGCAGACGCCGGGGTGTAAGGTTGCCCATAGAGCATATCCCTCGCACCCCGACTGACCCTGGGCCATCTCCGGTTTCGAGATGGCCCCCTCGGGTTTGAGAACCACGGTGTCCCCGTCTTGCCCCGGTTTGGGGGAGGGGCGCTAGTCGCCCCACCGTCCCGGCCTGCTTCTGCTGGGGTGACAGGCGGCCTCACCTGCCACCCCCAGGCCTGCGCTCATGGAGGACGGAGGTCGTTAAGCGACCTCCGGCGCCTGAGTTGCCTGCGACGCGCGGCGAGCAAGTTGCGGGCTCGGCGGACCGGGAGAGTTCTAAGTCTCTCCCGGGCGCGCTCCGCCACCTCCTTCGCGAGCATTACATGCTCGCAGAAGGAGGCGGCGGCGGCCCACGCGCTCGCGCTCCGCACCATTGGATTCGTGAGGCTAACCTTAAACTGAGTCCAAAGAAGTGCGCTCTATTTAAAAGGGAGGTCAGCTATCTTGGACATGTCATCTCAACGGAAGGAGTCAAAACCGACCCCGAGAAGATAAAATCCGTTCAAGAATGGCCAGTTCCAAAGAACAAAACGGAGGTTCGCGCGTTTCTGGGACTATGCGCATATTACAGACGCTTCATTAAGCATTTCTCGGATATTGCTAAACCACTACACCGACTGACGGAAGATAAACGAGACTTCGTTTGGGACCTGGATTGCGAGCAAGCTTTTAGTACGCTTAAACAACGATTGTGCGAATCCCCTATATTGGGTTATCCTACTAGGGAAGGTAGATTCATTGTGGACATGGACGCCAGTAACACCGGAATAGGTGGAGTGTTGTCACAAGTGCAGGGAGATCGCCATGTTGTAATAGCGTACTTCAGTAAATCGCTATCTAAACCGGAAAGGAATTACTGTGTAACTCGTCGTGAACTTCTCGCTGTGGTGAAGTCTTTACAGCATTTTAATAAGTACCTTATAGGACGAGAGTTTACACTAAGGACAGATCATGCTGCGCTACAATGGTTGCTGCAATTCAAGAATCCGGAAGGCCAAGTAGCAAGATGGATCGAGCAACTACAGGAATTTCCCTTTGTGATAGAACACCGAAGTGGAAAAGGGCACGGCAATGCTGATGCTTTGTCACGAAGGCCGTGTGTCGAAGATTGCAAGCATTGTCAGAGGAACGAAGCCCGAGAAGAGATTAAAGTCATAAAGGTGAATGGACTTGACGACGAATGGAGTGGAAGCAGTATGAAGAAGGCGCAAGAAGATGATGATGATCTACAACCTATACTGCACTGGAAACAACTTGGAAGCAAACCCCGATGGAGTGATGTATCTGGTTACAGTTCAACTACCAAAAGCTATTGGGCCCAGTGCGACAGCTTAGCTCTGGTAGAAGATGTCCTGTATAGGAAATGGGAGTCTAACGATGGTAAGGAAGTAACCATGCAAGTAGTGGTACCACGAAGCAAGGTGGCCCCACTCTTACGGCACATCCACGATGGTGTTTCTGGCGGGCATCTCGGAGTCAAGAAAACCCTGGTTAAAGTGCGACAGCGGTTTTACTGGCTTCGTTGTCGGGAAGATGTCGAGGATTGGTGCCGTAAATGCACTGTATGTGCTTCGGTTAAAGGACCGCCGACAAGAAGCAAAGGAAAATTGAAGCTGTACAACGTTGGAGCACCGTGGGAACGTATCGCCATTGATGTTGCTGGACCTTTTCCAACGACTGATGAGGGTAACAAATACATCATAGTAGTGCAAGACTACTTCACTAAGTGGCCGGAAGTATTTGCGACACCCAACCAGGAAGCAGTCACTGTAGCCAAGAAACTGGTTCAGGAAGTGGTCAGTCGATACGGCGCACCTATGGAGATCCACTCCGACCAAGGACGAAACTTCGAGTCTGCTCTGTTTCAAGAAATGTGCAAACTCCTCGGTATAAACAAGACCCGTACGACTCCAGCGCACCCGCAGTCAGACGGAATGGTCGAGAGGTTTAACCAGACGTTGGAAAATCACTTGGCTAAAGTTGTCGACGAACACCAAAAAGATTGGGACCAGTACATCCCACTGTTCCTGATGTCCTATCGATCTGCGGTGCATGACAGTACGGGACACACTCCAGCTAAAGTCAATTTTGGTCGAGAGATAAGGCTACCAGTGGATGCAATAACCGGCACGCCACCCGATAGTTCTAAGCCCGTGACGGACTACGTGAGTGAACTTCAAAACCGGCTGGACGAGGTGCACAGAATGGTACGGGAAAACAATTTGAAGAAAGGTATAAGGATGACAACCCGGTACGATAGAAACGCAAACACCAACGGTTTTGAAGAAGGAACCCAGGTATGGTTTCACAATCCGCTACGCAGAAAGGGAAAATCTCCGAAACTTCAAGCTCGCTGGGAAGGACCCTATACGGTTGTTACAAGAATCAATGACATCATCTACCGCTTTAAGAAGGGGCTTAGGGGAAAACCAAAGGTAGTTCATGTGGATAGGTTGACGCGATATCATGGAACAAATGATGCTCGGGACGAGCATGATTAAGAGGGGGGTAATGTTACAACGATCGTCGATATCTCGGAAACTACTGATCGAATCTTCTAGAAATTAAAACGCATTGTTAATGTCGAAGTACTCTATCGATCCGTTTAGAAAAATCTAGAAAAGTCAATAAGAAATCACAAGCCCTTTTGAATGCCTATACCTACTTTACCTACAAATCGCGATAACAAGGGCATTCACCTCTATCGTCGGCACGACTGTGTAGGTACTTGTTTTCTCGAACGCCCCAGTAAATACCTACTGTTCTCGAACGCTCTAGTGCCTTATGTCTAGATGATTCCGGAATATTCTACCCCGCTATAAAAGGACGCCCGGCTATCGACACGAGGCAGTTAATTTTCGAAAGCGAAAGTGAAATGACCAAGAGAGTTATACCTGCGACTTAAGCAACGATTGTGGACTACTGTGAACTGCTGAGCGACTTGAACTGTTGAAGAGTACTGTGTGTGCTAGTTATTTAGTTGTCTAGTTTGTGGTGAGCGAATAAACCTCTTTGTTGTGTAAACGGCATTTAATTTGTACCCCGCGCACGTAACAACGTGCGTTTCGTGTCACAAAATTAGGTCTCTGAATTTAGTGAGATGACTTGGTATCGACAAAATATGTATTTGAAACAAAAAAAAATCAGGTAACACAAATTTTTTTTTTTTTAAACACCACCAGCGACCAGCGTCACGTGACGCGACGAGCACACGTCACGCTGGTCGCGATTTAGGTATTTCCCACACATCCGCTTGGAGAATACTGCGAGGAGAAGGACTGCACGCCTACCACGTGCGTCACGGGCTCGTCGCGTCACGTGACGCTGGTCGCTGGTGGTGTTTTTTTTTTCATTTTTATATTTTTTATTTTTATCTTTTTTTTTTATTTCTATTTTACCCGATATTTTTTTTTGTTTCAAATACATATTTTGTCGATACCAAGTCATCTCACCAAATTCAGAGACCTAATTTTGTGACACCTTATAGATATTGAGAGGCAAGTAGTAGTAGTATTTGGTAGTTTTGAAGGTTCATGTCGGTTTAAATTATGTCGCTGCGCTGATATCTACTGTTCCCAATATTTAGTACCACCATTAGTACGTCTATTAGTGCCAATGTCAATCATTACGAATTCTTGTATTGAATCGACTAATGTCATAAGACATTAATGTACATGACTTAGTTTTAATAGTTGTGCAATGATTAACTACTTACTTATTTAGACAACTTATACTTTACAGAAAACAGTATACTTGTACTAGCATTGTATTCGCAATAGTTCGAGTCTCAACTTTTTACCATTGGATTTGTTGGTACATCTGGCACATTCTCTTTAAAAATCGTACGATTTCGCTGTGCATCTGCCGCAAACTGACACACATACTGCCTCTAACACGTTCCGCTCGAGACTGATTGACTCGCCGAACTCGTCATATAGGTAGAAAACGTAGGTATTTTAAATTTTCATGGTATAATTCAAAATTTATGTAAATTTCGAAAACCGTTTTTCATTCTCTTATCAATGACCTTCATTTTGGTATCATTTTTATTTTTCTAATCTGAAAACAACTCAAATAATACTGGAATGCGTTTTTGGTTAGACCAATCGTTGAGAACAAATTCTATTGAGGAAATTAAAAGTCATCGTGTATCGGATAACCGAAAATACTAGTTTGAATAGCCTAGAATAACATATATGATTTTCAGAATACAGTGACTTCTCATTTTCGAAACATCCTTCCTCAGGGAGCCTCGCCTTAAGGGATAAGTGCGGTTCATGGTACTGATTGCTCGAAGTTTCAGTCCGCGATTGCGGATTTACGTTTCATGGTAGGCCTGCAGGTTTGTCCTGATAACTGTATCATCAAATTATGAAATTGATCATTAAAATATGTCATTTAAAAGTGACATTTGTGAACGATGTCGACTGGACCCCTCTTTTTTAGTACATTCTCACAAGTAACCTTACACGAGACCTCTGCCATACACTTTTAAGCTATATCTATCCGTGTCGGGGCGCGCAGTGTCATAATCTTCCATATTTGGCGATAGATAGATCTACCATTCTGAGTACAAATCTATTATTTACAGGGTAAACTTTTTATTTTGAGAACAAAATGCTATTCATGGAATGAACTCCGATATTTTTTTGAGAATGATATTTAATTTTTTTGATAATATAAATATTTCGTGGCTACAGATTTATTAATTAGACAGTTACAAGTTGATGACAAATATAAACTTTGCTGACAAAAAATAATTCTTTAAAAATTAACTAAAAAATTCAAAATAAATTATATATTTTTTAACTATTTTTATTTAAAGTGCGTATTTTATTGTACTTTTGTGTGCTAATCTCCGTAGGTGTTAACGAAGTAGGTCAAACACACCGTTCAACGATTGCTAAAGGTGTGTCTTAATTTTGTTTATTTCACAATCTATGACGATTAAAATAATATTTAAAGCGGATTTTATTCGTAATTGTTTTTTTTTGCAAAATTTCAGCTCAATTCCGTTTTTGCATGATGGAATATAACATAACATACATAGCATTACTTCACGCCTGTATCCCCGAAGGGGTAGGCAGAAGTGTATTACAACACCCACGATTCGCCAGTTATGTTTAGGTCCCAATGTAATAGGGGGCGAGCCTATTGACATCTACCGGGCACATTTTTAAGTAAGCGATAATTAACATTTTTAATACACACATAACTACGAAAAGTCAGAGGTGTGTGCCCGGGGCGCATGGGGGATCGAACTCGAGACCTCGTCTCGGCAGTCCGTTACGTACGCCACTGGGCTATCGTAGCTTATTTTGATTGAATATAATAAACAAATAAACTCAGTTTCGCACGTAGTAACTATTTATTAATCTGTGGTGTCGCATTTATAATATTACTTAAACTGGTGACGTCAAAGTGCTGACGTATACAAGAGCATTCGCAAATACTCGCGTATACTTCATAATGACTAAATGAAAAAGCTCGTTCCGAAATATACAACACCGGTATGCATAATGCGGTATGACTAATTGGGTCGGGTACAGATAGGAAAAAGCGCTTCGAAATCTTAATTCCAATCTATACGCGACCATTGCGAACCTCTCTTTCTATCTCATGGAAATTTATATCTGCGTGTCTATTCTAAACATTGCATCATTTTGAATTAAAACTATTTTTAACGGATTCTATCACGATTTATTTGATGTTATTTTATATTTTACGAAAAGTCGGGATCAATGTAAAATATAAAATAACATCAAATAAATCGCGATAGAATCCGTTAAAAATAGTTTTATTTCAATGTGTGACATTCGCGTAAACTTCCGACAATATCATTGCTTCGTTTTTTTCACGTGTCATTGGTTTGATTAGCTGTTTATTTGTTGTCACTGCATAATTAATTCAAAAAAAATTATACATAAAATTGATTTCATACTTAATTCAAATGTGAAAAATTACCACGGATTGCTTGTGAACCTGTCTATTTCTTCGTGCATTATTAAAAATAACTTAACACGAAGGGTATGACGGAGATCTTTGCGAGACCTCCGCCATACCCTTCTAACCTTACCTATCCATGTTGGGGCACGCGGTGTCCACGAGTTTGCTTCGCTCGCTCCAGCGGCGTATAGTACATCTATACTATTGTAAAGGTCGGTTATCGTTTTTTGGTCATTTCTCCGGTTCTACTTAACTAATTGCATTTAAACATACGGCAGATTGTAAATTTGACCAAGACCTTTCTAATAGAAAATCTAGTGGGACGGAAATCACACAGTGATTGTCAAACTTCGGGCCTAACTTAGATTTTTTGTTGCAGTATTTTTATTCAAAATTACAGACCTTAGGCTTTATGCATATTATTCGACGCGTTTATATTTCAGTTTCTTTCAGAGTCTGGTTGTTTTATGTAAATATACAATATACGTATTGTCATTGTCACTCAAATGTCAAAGTCAAATACGCGTTACTCTGATCTCTGAACTCGAAAGAAATTCACTTGTAAAAGATTTTTAGGGACAATTTGTATGGTAGGTACCCGAAACCTTGAACGTACAAACCCCAAAATCTAATCAGTTCTTCCCATTAACCAAACAAGATGATTGGCGAAAGAATTTTTTAAATCGGATAAGTGGTTCTTGAGTTATTGCGTAAACAGACATCCAGACATCCAGACCAACAGATAGACCGACACAAAATTTTTTTTGCTTAATTAGGCTTAGAATCATGTCAAACGTCGAGAAAAGTGATAAAAAGTGGGTGTAAGATTTTGATTTTTTTTGCGTGACTTTAAGACTTCGGTGTCCACCTGGTTGGTGGCCCGAAGTAAAACAGCATCAAAGTCCATTCAGTAGTTTTTGCATCCATCGCGAACAAGCAGAAAAAAAAAATTGTGTTCAGAATCATTCATTAAACATAAAATATATTATATTTAAATATCTTCAATGTACAGACAAGTAATTTACATAACGTAGGTAACGTAGGTAACTACGTGATTATTCACAAGTAAATAGTTTAATAGAATACATTACAACGCACGTGCTCAACTATATAAAACCTATGACATTGAATTCGTTGTAAATTCCTCCTCGAGTAACGTATGTTTGGACAGATTGGTTTTCCGGTTGCGATAACTGACACGGCTATATCTAAATCTATATTGTACTTACTGAAGACTGCGTGTTATAGGATAATGGGCTCATTTAGGTATTTTCCACAAATCCGCTTGGAGAATACTGCGAGGAGGACTGCACGCCTACCACGTGCGTCACGGGCTCGTCGCGTCACGTGACGCTGGTCGCTGGTGGTGTTTTTTTTTCTTAATTTTTTTTTTTTTTTTTATATATATTTTTTTGTTATTTTACCCGATATTTTTTTTTATGTTTCAAAAACATACTTATACCTTATATAAGGTAGATGACTTGGTATCGATAAGGTGTCACAAAATTAGGTCTCTGAATTTGGTGAGATAACTTGGTATCAACAAAATATGTATTTGAAACAAAAAAAATATCGGGTAAAATAAAAAAAAATAAAATGAAAAAAGAAACACCACCAGCGTCACGTGACGCGACGAGCACACGTGATGCTGGTCGCGATTTAGGTATTTCCCACACATCCGCTTGGAGGAAACTGCGAGGAGGACTGCACGCCTACCACTTTCTGCGGGTGTAAGAGCTCCTTGTGCTTTTGAGAGAGCCCGTGGTGTTTTTCTTTTTCATTATTATTTTTTTTTTTTTTACACGACATTTTTGTTTGTTTCAAATACATACTTTGTCGATACCAAGTCATTTAGAGACCTAATTTTGTGACACCTTATATATCTAATTCTTCTGATATGCTGATATCTCGTTAGCCTTATTATCTCTCTCTATCGTTATCATCTGGTAGTCGGTGCACCTGCTAAACAACGGACGAGGTTCTTGCGCAGGCGCACCTCTCAGGGTTGGGAGGTTAGACAGCAGTCGCTCCCGACAAAGTCGACATACCAATCAAAAACAATAAACGGACCCCGAGCTCCAAAGTGCAAACTTTAGATGCAACTGGGAAATCACTAGGACGATGAGATACCTAACTCTAGAGATTTATTAACGGCAAATCTCTAGAATTAGGTATCGCTTAATCTAGGGCACGCCGCAATAGCGGCGGTAAGGCCCATCATGGAGGATTGGCTGGAGAGGCGACACGGAAGCCTCTCCTACCGACTGACGCAGGTGATCTCCGGGAAGGGATGCTTCGGGGACCACCTGCATCGGATCAGGAAGGAGCCAACGCCTGAGTGTCATCACTGCGACGCGAGCGAGGACTCAGGGCTGCACACGCTGGCGGACTGCCCGGCGTGGGAGGCGCCGAGGCGTGACCTCGTGGCAGCCATCGGGGTGGGAGTCCTCTCGCTCGGCAGCATGATTGCGGCAATGGTGCGGGGCGCGAGCGCGTGGGCCGCCGCCGCCTCCTTCTGCGAGCATGTAATGCTCGCGAAGGAGGTGGCGGAGCGCGCCCGGGAGAGACTTAGAACTCTCCCGGTCCGCCGAGCCCGCAACTTGCTCGCCGCGCGTCGCAGGCAACTCAGGCGCCGGAGGTCGCTTAACGACCTCCGTCCTCCATGAGCGCAGGCCTGGGGGTGGCGGGTGAGGCCACCTGTCACCCCAGCAGAAGCAGGCCGGGACGGTGGGGCGACTAGCGCCCCTCCCCCAAACCGGGGCAAGACGGGGACACCGTGGTTCCCAAACCCGAGGGGGCCATCTCGAAACCGGAGATGGCCCAGGGTCAGTCGGGGTGCGAGGGATATGCTCTATGGGCAACCTTACACCCCGGCGTCTGTAGACCCGAGACGGCGTGCGGTTTTAGTCGGTTCAAGCCCGACATATCCGAAGGGATTTCCGCACGAAAAAAAAAAAAAAAAAAAAAAAGGTATCGCTTAATCTGGGGTGCGACTGGTTGGAGGGGTGCGACTGGTTGGATCACCTCCAAGTTTGGTGCACCCTGGGCAACGTGGGCGATGACGCATCATTGATTGCTCCTCTGGAGTAGCTGGCGTCAACGTCAACGGCCAAAAATCTGACCAACCGGCCCTTTTCAGGGCCAGCTGACCCCATTGCACGAGGCGGTCGGGGCATGGCGGGCCTACAAGGCCCGCGGGGGTGGGGGCCGCTCCAGATACCCCTCTGCTGTTATCAGAGGGGACATTGCCAATGGCCAAGGGTCAGTCGGAGTGCTCGCACTCCGACTGGCCCTCGGGATATGCTCTATGGGTAACCTTACACCCCGGCGTCTGTAGACCCGAGACGGCGTGCGGTTTTGGTCGGTTCAAGCCCGACATAACCGCCCCCGCTGGCTGGCCGGGGGGTATCCGAAGGGATTTCCGCACAAAAAAAAAAGGTATCGCTTAAACTATATTTATTGATTATGAGTTACCTAATTCTAGAGATTTGTCGTTTATAAATCTCTAGAATTAGGTATCTCATTGTCAATAAATATAGATTATGAGACCTAATTCTAGAGATTGTGAAA
This sequence comes from Cybosia mesomella, assembly GCA_946251805.1. Lineage (NCBI taxonomy): Eukaryota > Metazoa > Arthropoda > Insecta > Lepidoptera > Erebidae > Cybosia > Cybosia mesomella. The sequence continues at coordinate 4,424,508 of OX276396.1, forward strand.
GAAAGAATGTGTGACATTGTGCTCTCGAGTACGTCGTCACATATTTTATTATCAATAGCTGTGCCCGCGTGGATTTCGATTTTTAGAGAGATTGCGCGGAAATTTATTCACAATTCTGTGAGTTTTTTTTTGCAGGGATCCTTAATCATTTTTCAAAAATTCAAGTACCCTATGTTACGCCTTGTAACATTACCTATCTGCGAGTGAAAGTCCCTTCAAAATCGGCCCAGCCGTGCCGGAGATTAGCTCTTTCAAACAGACAGAAATACAAACAAAAAATTTCAAAATTCTATTTTTGTTATAAGTATCGTGTTATATTTGTTATAATATAACAAACAGACACTTCAATTAATTTGTATATAATATCAAAAGTTTGCATTCATCATCATCATATTAGCGTTGTTTCAGTTAACATGAGAGGTATACACTTCAGAGTCCTTCTCCTCGTCTGGTCTTGCCTATAGGTACAGCTTTCATGGGGTGCTTGGTTGGGGACCTCCACGCGGTGCACCCTGGGCAACGGAGACGGCAGCGCCTCTCTCCTAGGGTGGGAGAGACGCTGCCGCCTACGGCCAACTCCAACCGAGGCGAGGACGGCCCTGTTGAGGGCTGTTCGGAAGCTTTCCACGTGTCCCTCTGACTAGCAGATGGCACAGTGGAGAGCAAGTAAGGGGGCCATCTCGAAACCGGAGATGGCCCAGGGTCAGTCAGGGTGCGAGGGATATGCTCTATGGGTAACCTTACACCCCGGCGTCTTAAGACCTTTTTTTAAAAAAAAAAAAAAAAGGTACAGCTTTCATGGGAGCGACTGTCGGCTGACCCTCCAACTCTATGGGGCAAGCCTGTACCAGAGCCTCGTCCGTTAAACCGCAGGGGTCCACCTAGCAGGTGAAGCTGGCTTTAGCTAAAATGTTCTTGGTAGGGGTTCTTATTTAAAAGCGATGGCCGTCAGAGTCATCAGGGGGTATCGCACGATCTCCGTCGAGGCGGCATGTCTCGGCGGACCCCTCCATGGGACCTGGAAGCGAGAGCCCTTGCGCTGCTGTACCAGTGGCGCAAGGAGGCGCTGGAGCGGGGCCATAGGCCGGAGCCCCGAGAAATCAGGGCTCAGCGGTCCCAGCTCCACCGGGAACTCATGGAGACATGGAGGGTGCGACTTGAGCACCCGAGGTGGGGGGAATCCACCATTGCGGCGGTGAGATCGATCATGAAGGAGTGGTTGGAGAGGGACCATGGGGACCTCTCCTACCGGATGTGCCAGATGGTTACCGGACACGGGTGTTTCGGTAAGTATCTGTGGCGCATCCACCGGGAGACAACGCCGCAGTGCCAGCACTGCGAGGATCCTGGTGAAGACACGGTGCTCCACACGTTGGTGGAGTGCCCTGCGTGGGCGAGTCAACGCCGGCAACCCTGGGGTTATCCTTTCGAGGGCTTACCCGGGGTGCCCGGCAACGGACACTTGGGGAGGACATCGTGCGGTTTTAGTCGAGACACGACATAAACCACCCCCGCTGGCCGCGGGGGGGTATGCGAAGGGATTTCCGCACGTAAAAAAAAAAAGGGGTTCATATATTCACCCTAATTTTCTTAACATACGATTAGTGTGCCTCAGTTCTGCTATTTTGTGTCAAAGCCAGCCACTTTCATTCCACTGACACTCTACAGAAATGCCATTTAATTTAAGACTTTTCATTAAAATAAAGTCTAAAAAATAAAAGCATTTTTTAGATGAACTATTTTCGTTTAATTTTAGACTTTAGTAGTATACCGATAAAGTCTAAAATTAATTGGTAGTTTTTATAGTGACAGTGGCTTGCTTTAACATAAAATGGCAGAATCAAGGCCCTGGAATACCTCCCACTATGGGAGAAAACTTAAAGCCGTATTCACGCCAAAACGCCATAAATGAACAAATCGATGTTGAAAGGTCAAAGGTTGCAAGCAAAAATGTCAGCCGACAGGAAAACCACAGTGCAGTAGTGTGTGTGATGTTGTTAAAGACTTTTTTCTTTAAAAAGTCAATATAGCGTCGGTAACTTAGTGGGTAAAGAGTCCGCCTTACGATTGAGTGGTCCCGGGTTCGTATCCTGGCCTGAACCCTCTCCGAATACAAGGAATTTAGCTTAACTTGTTAGGGGGAATACGAAAAAAATCGCTTACACCCCGTCGATGCCCATAAACAAACAAATGTGTACATACCTCATATCCGGCGAGAAGTCCACCGAACACGCGTACCCGGCCACCATATGTCCGCTGAAGGTCTTCTTCCTGTTCATCTTGAACCGGTTCAGTGCGCTGAACACGATCACTTTGTTGTCCATGGACTGGCAGGCGAGCCACTTGCCGTTGGGCGACACCGTCACCGCGGGCAGCGAGTGCATCGTCGGGTCGGCTATGTACTTCATGTCTACTGGTATATCCCTGTACAAATATTTATTGGAGTTAAGTTTTCTTATAGATTTACATCGGAAAAAGACAATCTTCAGGACGGGACTTCAACCAGCGACCAGTCCCTTACAGGAGGAATACACTGACCAACTGAGCAACTTGGACACGTTTCCAGAAGGGGAATTTTTGAAAAAAAAAATATGGGACGGATATGAACTTGCGACAGTGTCATTTTAGGTGGAATATGAATCGCAAGTGCGCTGTGCATTTGCTCTGTTGCCTACGGTGCCCCTCCACCTGTGCTACCGAGGACCTGTGCAGGGCAACGGACCACGCTGTGGCCAAGTTTCGGGCTGACAAAATTTGAAAAAGATTTAGCCCTTGACTCGACGAAGACGAATGTGGAATAATCTGCCAAGTAAGCTACCTGGACTTATCCTGGGTAGCTGAAATTCTCGTCAGCATACTTCTTGGGACAACGTAGGAGCCATTTATCGAACTACTAATTTTGCCTAAAGAAAAAAAAAATTTATTTGGAACATCTTCTTTTTTTATATATATAAATGAATTGCTGTTCGTTAGTCTCGCTAAAACTCGAGAACGGCTGGACCGATTTGGCTGATTTTGGTCTTGAATTATTTGTGGAGGTCCAGAGAAGGTTTAAAAGGTGAATAAATATGGAAGTTGTTATCGATTGAGGCAGTACGAAGTCTGTCGGGTCAGCTAGTAAACAATAAATAAACAAAAACAAAATTGGATCGCCGACAGCTGTAAAAGTAGTACACTGTGGCACAGCCATCAAAGCCACTCTCCTGATGGACATGAGAAATGTTCCAGACTTATTTAATATAATCAATTAAAAACTAAAAATTAACACTAAAACACAAAAAAAACAAAGAAGTTTGTTAAAATCACTTGTAACTAACTAACATACATACATACATATACTCGCAGGACATACACTGATCAAATTAATGAGATATTGAAAAAGGGCAGGGCAAAAGCACTCGAAACCGGCGGCCTTGCATGAAAGGCTTAATGAGAGTGAAGGAAGCTCGTGAAGTATGTAAGGACAGAAGCAGATGGCGGACTGTTGTCTCAGCCTACCCCGGAGGGAAAAAGGCGTGAGTATATGTATGTATTAACTAACATCTAAAACTAAATTGCATGCATAATGGTGTATGTAGGTATGTGTGTATAAGTATGTGTGTGAAGGGGTGTGTATGTGTGTGAGGGTGCATGTGTATGTGTGAGTTCGAATATAAAAAGATCCTGTTCTCGCGACCCACAGGAACCTATTTCCGAGATAAAAAGTATGTAGAATTATGTGAATTAACATAACATAACTTCACGCCTGTATCCCCGAAGGGGTAGGCAGAGGTGTATTACACCCACGTTTCGCCAGTTATGTTTAGGTCCCAATGTAATAGGGGGCGAGCCTATTGCCATCTATCGGGCACATTACTAAGCGACATTTTTTATGTGAATTATTCCAGACATAATCTACATCTATGTCAAATTCCATTCAGATTCGTTCAGCTTAACTTTGTATTACCTATTGGAAATTTTCCGTGACGTGTTACCTACTTTTTCTTTTTTTTTTTTTTAAAAAGAATATTTGTAACCGAAATTACTAATATCCCCCCTAACCCCTCCAGCTAAGCTAAATTGCTTGTGTTAGGAGTGGGTTCACGTCGGTAGTGTAATGGCCAGGATTCGAACCCGGGACCTCTCGATCGTAGCGTCGACTCATTAACCACTTAGCTACCGACGCTTGTCAAATACCTAATTGTCAATAAAATGTACCCAAAATTATATATTCCACAACATTTGAATAATGCATAGTCATGTCGACATTTGACACGAAAGCGTACCAATTATGCGCATTTACAATTGGTGCCTACCTCTATTTTATATTTATAATTAGCTGATTACAACCAACTAACGCACTGTTGTTTACTACAATAACAGAGGTTCACGAAAACCTGAATGTGGCCATGGTAAAAAATTAAATCCTTTCCCACATAGCCAACTACAATAGTAGATTGTTCAACAAGGGACTAAAACAAGCCATAATGACACGAGAAGTTTTATACTAATTTTAGACTAATAGTTCGAGTGTCATTATGGTTGTTTAGTCCCACGTTAAACACTCTACTTTTCACTTCGAATGCGAGGAAAAAAACGAGGTTCTATACAAAATTATAATATTTATAATAACAAAGTTTCTTAAAATTACGTATTAATCCTTAATCTAACCTAAGAAAAGTTAAAAGTGCAATTTGTACATAAGAAATTTGTCCCGCGGTTTTTTTTTTTGTTAAGTGACGTACGCTTTAAATGCTTGCATATTTAGCCAACAGATTCAAACTTAAAAAATAATTTAAAACTAATTGGAAATGCATAATAAAATGAATTAATCCTCAATACTTAGATAATAATTAATTAAATTAATATCATTAATCGTGTTTCACGAAATTAAATGGGTTTTTTAGATTTTTTCAAATGTCATTTTGAGGTTATTTCTATACACAATCACTAAAAAGGTGATAATCCTCCCATTCACAAACACTGTGATTGGCTGTTTAGGAGTTTTCAAAGTAAATTAAAAAAAAAATACTTTAGTCCCTAGAGATTAATAAGGAACTTTAGTCCCGATATGCAGAGACTAAAGTAACATTTTAAGAGCATCAGAAGTCAAAAACACATAACATAACTTCACGCCAGGTAGTGATCTTTAACCATCTTTAAAAAGGTTCATATTACATCCACAGGAACATAAGATTATAAACCATACATAGCTTAAAATTATAACACTCCTATTTTTGCGTCGGTTGTTTTAATATAAGAAAGCATAGTAGTATTCACTCACCATTCCCAAACTCTAAGACTCTTGTCATCAGAAGTGGTAACAAATCTTCTATTCTCGTCTACGAAGGTGATGGTATTGACCGCGCCCAAGTGTCGGTCGTACTCTTGAACTATTTCACCGCTGCGAATATCCCACTGTCAACAAATAAAAGAAAATTAAATCTATCATGATATTGTCGAATGAATTTACGCGAATGTCACACACTGAAATAAAACTATTTTATTTTTTCATATTTAGTCCGTCAAATTGACTGCACCCCGCCTGATGGTAAGCTGAGGTGAAGTCCAAAAAGTAGTGGCCACCATTTCCAGAGATTGTCCCTAGAATGGTGGCCCCTACCTCGACGGCCTCAACAGATGTTTTATCAGGCCCCGCTTAATGAGCCCAGGATTGTAGGTAGAAGGGAACACGTGTGTGGGTAAAGCGTTCCAGTGCTTTATGGTCCGACAAAGAAAACCGCTGTTTTCTCTCGAGTCACCAAAACTATTTTTAACGGATTCTATCGCGATTTATTTAATGTTATTTTATATTTTACATTGGTACCGACGTTTCGCCAAGCTCCGCGAAGCTATTGAAATTAAAAAACATCCTAATTTTATTAGAGAAGATGGTTGGAATGTACCAACAGCGGGGACCCAGTCATTCACTTAATTAATTCCAAGAAAAATCAAAATACAACAAGATTTCATGACACTGTGAGCTCATTCTGCGTAAATAGTAACACCAACAATTCAACATAGTTCGGGTACTTTGAGATAACTTACACTTCAAACTACAAGACAACAACCATTTTTAGTCTCCCTGTGAGCAAGGCTGCTGTAAAGCAACCGAAACGTCGGGATCAATGTAAAATATAAAATAACATTAAATAAATCGCGATAGAATCCGTTAAAAATAGTTTTATTTAAATCTAGCACATAAATATGTAAGGCACGTGACCCTGAAGGAGACTCTTAGTAATAGTTCCGTTGGCTACCTTTCGAAATGAAACCCTTGGCTCTGCCACCTTGAAGGGTCGTCAATCGTTAGGAAGAGATTAGACTGTACGTCGGTACTTCAGAGGTAAGAAAAATGCGTGTTAACAAATGCTTCATTAGCCCAGCATTTTTTCGCTCGCTCAACATGGTGTGTGTGTGCGTGTGCGTGTGTGTCTGTGTGTGTGTCTGTGCGCGTGTGTGTGTGTGTGTGTGTATGCTGGGCTAAAGAAGGATACGTAACGATACGAGAAGATCGTTTTCACAATTTGTCCGCCCGAAAACTTATTTGTAAACACACAAAAAATACTACTCTTAAATTTTTTAAGGTTACTAAAAACTTCACCTATTGCGGTTACTGCAGAGGCCATTACCTCAGAACTCCACTTACTCGTTCTGCTCCCTTTTGTTTCAGTTATACGGCTTTTACGCGAGCACCTGCTGTCTGACCCCGCAACCCGAGAGCTGCGCCTGCGCCACAGTCTCGTCCGCCAGTCAGCAGGAGCCCCGGCGCGCAGGGGAGATTATCTTGGGCCACAGAGATTTATATGAGGCCCGAGTTTCGCAGTCTGCGGCGTCCTACACTTGGGCAGGACACCGTGCGGTTTTAGTCCGTTCATGAACGACATAACCGCCCCCGCTGGCCGGCGGGGGGGTATCCGAAGTGATTTCCGCACGTAAAAAAAGGTGCATAAATACCCTTTCACTTTCAACATACTTGTAATTTTCTAACTTTTTAATGCAGGTAGATGGCATTAGGCTCGGTCTTTGTTTCATGTATAATATACTTCTGCCTACCCCTACAGAATACACAGGCGTGAACATATAACTAAATTACATTATATATAAATAAACAACATACACAAATGATTTTCTTATCAGACGTTCCGGCCACGAAGAGATTCTGTTTGTCCTCGTCAGGATTGAACTTGGCACAGTACGGGACCTTGCGGGACGTGAACCGAGATATACATTCGCCTGTTTCTGTGTCCCATAGCTTTATGTAACGGTCGTAAGCTGGCAACAAACAAACATTAAATATTACTTTTATTACTAAGAAGGTTTTGGTGAAATATATTCAACGGCACCTAGCAAAGTTCAGCCAAACTACTTCCGCGACCTGCCACGCAAATGGCTAAATATCGGACTTGGGATAGAGATGTCACGGGTTCGAATGCCGGCTATTACACCATCAACTGGAACTCATTGCTAGCACAAGCAATTTAGCTTAGCTGGGGCCAGATACAGTATGTTTAAGCACAAGATTGGAGTTCTTGATTAAAACTCTGTGTATTTTTGATAAATGCGTATAATTTCTAATTTTGTTACAATTAGCTGTGTAGCTGCGATCAATGGTGCTCTAATGTGTCATAGGTGAAAAAATTCTACCTACATATTATTTATTTTATTAATAAAATCTGAAAGGTGGGTAGGCGCTTGAACATAACCTCCCCCCGTTGAAGGGCGTAGAGCTTCAACCTTAAAGGTCCTCAGGAGTAGTTTTTAACGTTTTTTTACGTTTTTTAAAAAATCCGCATCAAAATCGGTTTATCTGTTCGGGAGCTACGATATCACAGACAGACACACGCACAGACATGTCAAACTATTGACACCCCGACGTTTTTGCATCGGAGGTTAAAGACGTGATTTCGTTTTCGGTTTTTGATTGTTGCTGGTGTTTGATTGGTTCATGATATCGGTTAGATGTGATTTCAAAACATACGTAAACTACTAAAATTAATATTTTAAAATCTAATTAAAATGCAATCAAATATGGTGAATCTGAAGGTTATCCTCAAGAAAATGTAGGTTGGTTTTGGTTTCACAGATCATACTGATAACCAAAGATTTTTTACGTTTTTCTTTCTAATTGAATTGGAATCACACGTTTTGTAAACCGTGGTGTTACTAGAATGCGCGCCAGATAAGTCTGGGCGCGACTGGTGGCGTAACTAATGTTGCCAGTTATGGGAAATGATTTCCCGATCGAAAATATAAATTGGAGATGAGGAAAAAATCTAACTAAATCAAGTGAACTACGATCAAACAATAGTTGAATAGTACTTTACATCAGGAAGTCCGAAATGTATGGAAGTGACAATATTTGTCGACATGTCACATGTAACAAATAATGTCACTCCCATACATTTCTGACTTTTGAAGGTTCGCTTCGAAGCAATTCCACTAGTGGAATGTCACTTTGTTGCAGGGGTTAGCGAGACTATTAATCATTTCGATTACTAGTATTCTTATAAAATTGTGTGGCTCAGCCTACCCCCTTAATAATTAAAGGGTGTGATTATATCAATAATATTATACTAATTTGCTTATTGATAATAGAGTATAGACTAACCTGCCGAAAGGAACTTGTCCCCCGTATTGTTGAAGTTGACGTCCCTGACAGCTTGTCTATGACCGAAGTATGTTCTTGTGCAGCGGCGGTCGCCATACACCTCCCATATCTGGGGACACATAATAAATGCTAAGATTGTGGTCTCTTAAAGACCGTTGAAGGAAGCTGGAAAAGCGTCGGTGGCATAGTGGTTAAGAAGCCGGCTTTCGATCGACAGGTCCCGGGTTCGAATCCTGGCCATGAAACTACCAACGTGAACCCATTCCTAACACAAGCAATTTAGCTTAGCTGGAGGGGGTAACAGGAACATAAGCAATTTGGGTTGTTAATATTCTTTATTAATATTTATGATAATAAGTGTTATTATAATATTGACGAATTTTTGAACGAGACATTTTAATACTGACATAGATTATTTTAATTGTATTACATGAATTGATGGTTTAATGAACTACAATATGTAAATTTGGACGCTGGAAACAGTAGAATATGAGATCTGACATGACATCTCGTTATTAGGTACTATACTCAACAAATAAAGAACTTGAACGTGAAAAAAGTACCTTTTTTTTCTTGCGGATATCCCCTTGGATACCCACGGTTATGTCGGGCTTGAACCGACTAAAACCGCACGCCGTCTTGGGTCTTCAGACGCCGGGGTGTAAGGTTGCCCATAGAGCATATCCCTGGCCCCCCCACTGACCCTGGGCCATCTCCGGTTACGAGATGGCCCCCTCGGGTTTGGGAACCACGGTGTCCCCGTCTTGCCCCGGTAGGGGGGAGGGGCGCTAGTCGCCCCACCGTCCCGGCCTGGTTCTGCTGGGATGACAGGTGTCCTCACCTGCCACCCCAGGCCTGCGCTCATGGAAGACGACGGTCGTTAAGCGACCTCCGGCGCCTGAGTCGCCTGCGACGCGAGGCGAGCGTGTTGCGAGCTCGGCGGGCCGGGAGAGTTCTGAGTCTCTCCCGGGCGCGCTCCCGCACCTCCTCCGCGAGCATTGCTTGCTCGCAGAAGGAGGTGGCGACAGCCCACGCGCTTGCGCACTCCGAGTACCTAAACAGATTCAACAAATACCTTGACCCGACAATCCATTCCAGCGGAGAGCATAAGATGTGCAGTATTGGGGAACCAGCGCACCGTGGCCACGCCCTTGGTGTGGCCCTTCCACGAGAAGATGTGAGCCTGCAATGTAAAAGACCTTTACATAAGTGCATGTTATTAAGATCATTTACGCTTACCTTTGACACTACTGATGGTGTCATGGGGATTGAAAAATACCCTTGACACCACCGGTTTCGGGGCGCAAACCAATTTCATCTCAAATCCGGTACGCCCGCTGATTGATGGATGTGGTTCTGTCGCAGGGTTTCCGCTAGGCGTCGGGGGGTCATTGCTCACGTTAAAGCCAAGATGAACGAATCCATAAGGAAATGAGGAGAGTGGCATTGGACGGCGGTCATCCGACATGACAATAATATACTCGGTATAGATGTTCAATCCAAACTTGACAACTAAGTCCGCAAGACAGTAGCTCTTGCAATGTTGAGCTGAGAGTGTCCATGTCTGAGTGAAAAAAATTACAGAGTTCTCCCGGAAATTTGTGTCGATTCAATCGTTGATCTTAATTGTTGCTACCCAATTGTTTTTTTCCGTAATTATTCCTCAATGGTACATCCGATTCCAAGTTTTCTTTTTCTGATGCGTACGAATGACCATGGACCACATTTTGGCGCCAAAATTCAGGTTTTGAAAATTGTAGTTTTTGAGAAATCAGCTTTAGAATTTTTTGCTCGGTTATTATTCCTCCGTGTCCGATTTTCAGTTTTCTTTTTTAATCGGTATTTATGGTTACAGGCTACGTTTTGGCGCCAAAACTTAGATTTTACTAATTGTGGTTTTTGAGAAATCAGCTTTTGAATTTTTTGTTCAGTGATTATTCCTCCGTGGTACTTCATAATTTAAATTTGTATAGCCTATGTCCGTCACATCACTATCATCTATGATTTGCTAAAAATCATTAAAATCGGTCGAAGGGTCTAGGCGCTAGAGGGACACAAACGAAACAAACAAACGTGGAGTGAAAGGAGCTTTCGCTCGACTTCCGTCTCACTCTCAGCTCAATTATAACTATCTTAAAAGTGTTATCAGAACAGCCCCACTTAAACTAGAACCTTTACATTGTAGACTTCAGCCAAGCTTATCATAACGCTGGCTGAAGATGAAGTCAACTAGATGAAAAGAAGCTATCGTAACCCATACCTTAGGAAGGAAGCACTTGTCGGGCGGAGTGTCGCTCCGCAGTTGCGTCTCACTCCGCGGTGGTTCTACCCACGAGCGGCCCAGGTAATCCGTCGCGTTGTCGACTGCAACAGACCAATATGTTCATAAACACTCGAAGAGAACGTCGGTAACTTAGTGGTTAAGAAGTTGGTGTTACGATCGAGAGGTCCCGGGTTCGAATCCTGGCCATTACAATATCGACGCGAAACCACACATGCAATGTAACCTAGTTCGAGGGATTATGGGGGATTAGTAATTACGGTTATTAATATAATAAAAATATGTAACAGGTTTATTGTAAAGATGGCAAGCTGAGGAAAAAGAGGCGTGAATCACACAAAAAAGGAGCCATAATCCAACCAAAGTCGTACGCATCGACGCAACGCTAGAGCAAAATCGTACGCATCAACACGAAGCGAAACCAAAATCGCGTCGATGCGTACGATTTTGCTTTAATTGTGCCTTTTCTGTATAATTCACGCCTCAGACATTATGTAAATAATGCTTATAGGACAAAGATTTTTAAACTTTTAGACAGGCTCATTTGGTAAAGCATTCTCTTTAGAAAATCTCATCAAAAAAACTAAATGTCTGCATGGTAAATTATTTAGACATACTTATTTCTATAACCTTATTATTAATCTGACACTGCGAACTGAAGGCAACGAATGAGGGTTATGTATTTGACATCTATGTAACCCTAACTACTAAACAGATGGACCGATTTTGATGAATAATATATCGTTATTGCGCCAGTGTCACTGATCCAATGGGCTTTTCTTTTGTAACTTCGTTCTTATTACTTGTTAAATTTGTATTTCCTAGTATCCATGTTAAATTGGAGTTTAATTTTGTCCGAATTACATACATATACTCACGCCTATATTCCTGAGAGAATAGGCAGTCTATATGCCTCTGAAGCCTCGGGCAACAGCTAGACTGAAATATTATTGCTAATTCAGACACAATTCACATTCTGTCATGTCTTTTTTTTTTTTTACGTGCGGAAATCCCTTCGGATACCCCCCCGCCGTTACAAATGGGAACCTATGCCACGGATAAAAAGTGGTCTATGTGTTATTCCCGACTATAATCTATTCCTGTACTAAATTTCAGCCAGATCTGTTTAGCTGTTAGAGCGTGATTGGGTAACAAACTTCCAAACATACAAACATCTTCGCAAACTTTCATATCTATAATAATATTATTAGGTCGTTACATATGAAATTGCCGTTTTTGTTGAAGAAATTGGAGGAAGCCCAATTTTCAGTACTAACATTTTTGCAATTTTTTTAGGAATGACAAATCCAAATTTTATGTTTTTTTTGTGTATGAATGAGTCAACATTAAGCTAACAAACAGCAACTTTTATTACATTTTTGAAAAGTGACAGCTATTAAGTAATACGAAATTTATCATCAAAATGGATAGCATTTAGGAAGTACTGATTTTGAAGATCAAATTAATTTATCAAGCGGCCAATAAAAACAAAATTTAATACAGAGTGTAAAATCTTGAAATCAACTTTCAAACAAAATATAAATAATGGAAATAGCTATTAAATTACAGAATAACGAACTCATGAATTTGTAAGAAAATTTCGGCAATTTCATAGGTAAAGACCTATTATAAAGCTGAAGAGTTTGTTTGTTTGAACATGCTAATCTCAGCTACTTGGTTGAAATTGAAAAAATATTTTTGTGTTGGATAGCCTATTTATCGAAGAAGGCTATAGACTATATATCACTACGCTACTATCCAGAGGAGCGTAGCAGTAATCATATATGTCAACAATCAGGCAAATGTCCATACATTATTGTAGAACTAATAAATTACGGGCACTTTTGGGATAAATAGGTGCCACGGGGGAAATATGCCACAGGCAAAGCCGAGGGGGACAGCTTGTTTATAATATTAGTAGGAAGAAGGATAAACTCACTGTGCAATATAGATTTCTCCTCTAATGGCTTATCGTCGTCAACCTTGCCCTTCTTCTGTCGTTTGGCAACTATCTCTGCTAGTTCTTTTGCCTCGTCGCCTTCCGGCCTCATCACTCTGAAATTATTATTTTATACTGTAACTAGAAACTAAAACAAAACACTTGGAAATAATATACTAAAGAATATACTGCTAGTTGGGACGCCGTTTGACCAGACGGGTGATCAGCCCATCTATGTGGGGTCATTTCACCCATTTCTCCTATAGTCGTTATAGTTATACATATTCGTATGGCAACCGTGCTCTCCGAGGCACGACCAGACTAATGCAAATACTCATATTCATGCATACAAATATTTGCACTGAGCGGGGATCGAACCCGCGCCTCCTGCGTAGCGGCCGCTTTCAATACCGCCACGCCACGGAGGCTGACATATATATACTAAAGAATAGAATGTTGTCTTATATTCCGTTTTGACCCAAAGTGTGGGGTAAAGCCGAAGCACCCTATTTTTTTTTTACTAATAAACATATATTTCTTAGGTTATTGAAGCTATATGCCATCCTATAGTTTTTATAGGATGGAAGGACCACCTTCTGATTGACAGACCAGACTCTCAAAGACTCTCATGCTGGTCTTTTTTTTTATATTACTGAGGTGGCAGACAAGCACTCGGACCACCTGATGGAAAGTGGTTACCGTGGCCTATGGATGTGCGCAACACCAGTGGAGTCACACTCATGCTGCCGACCCTGTAAACACAGAGTTTCTGTACCGTCAATACCAAGATGATGACGATTTTCATATATGTATATTTTTATATGTCTTTTGTGTTTCATGTTAATAGTTATCTTGTTACATACCTCTGTTCACCTTCAAACCCGCCCCATGGCCCTAAGAACCCAGTAATGTCTTCTGGGTTGTCATTTTTGTTTCTTTTTTTCTTGTCTAGAGGTCTCTTTTTTATTGTCTCAAATACAGTTTTGCCTTCTGCTTCCTCAGGGGCTGCGATCATTGCTGACACTGAAAATTTATATCAAGACTGCTAAAATTTATGTAATACTAATAATTTATTCTTGTCTTAAATTAATTTGAATGATGATGTCATTTATTTATATTAGGTGTTTAAGTAATAAGTAGAATCCAATATTTGTATTTTTATTACTAGTATATTATTATTATTATAAGTGTTGTGTATGTCTGTAATAGGTATGCATACAAAAATTGTGAAGCGGATGCATGTCAGGAGATGTAATTGTATATGTTTACTGTTGATGTGCCAAAATAAATAAATAGTTGCATATATTTTTTTATATAATTTGTCAAGAAGTATCAAACTGACTGATACTGTGAACTGACTGACAAATATGACTATGACTTGGTAGCACTGCAGTAAGCGACTGCTTTAATGAGGTCTCCAGTTTAATTCTATGAACTAGTATCAACTGGTCTGATCTAGTATGTTCATTTGTTGACATCATACTTGTACTTACCAACAATAGCATCACCGTTACCCACGTCACCCTCTGTAGAAGGATCCATAGCGTACCCATAACTAGTAAAAGTTCTTCTCTGGTTCTCAAACTGAAAGTCACTGATATGAGCTTTTTCCACATAGCCAGATAATATATTTCTATTTGCTCTCATCTGTTGGGTTTGAAACGGATTGTCCGGGCCAAATGTGGGTGCAAAGAGTTCTTCATACTTAGGGTTATGCATTAGTTCTTCATTGTTTGGTATTAGTATTCTTGTGTCATCATTGTTCTGTAATTAAAAAAAAAACCCTTTGATTAATCCAATTATAGCAAAAATGGCTGATGGCAGATGGTCTAACTACAGAACTTCAATATCGCTAATGGGATGTGCAACTCAGATGGCAGACGATTCATGGAAAACATTAAGTTCGGCCACAGACTAACTACGAGTTAGATTGAAAAGCAGATCCCAACTGAGTTGGGAAAAGGCTTGGAGGATGATGGTTGAAGGCAGATGTAAAAAAAAAAAGTTTTAATTCCAGAACACACAAAAACCTTAATCTGGAATACTATTTTTTCGGTAGACTTTAGATCCAGTAATTATTGACAGTTCTAGGAAAATTGTGTCCCATAGCATTCGGTTATGAACAATAAGGTTCCAGGTACAAAATCTAGAACTGATCTTTAACAAAGGTGTTGTTGTGGGATGCGAGAACCCAATCCCACGCGGATAGAGCAGGCAATGGCTGAGCATCATAATATTACTAAAACACAATGTTTGAAGATGTATCGGGTATATTAGAAATTAAACATTACCGTCGGCATTACAACTGGTGCAGCGCATATTTGCATTGATTTAGCAACAGAAAAGTTTTTATCTATAGGTTTTAAGTGCGTCAACAACTTCTCGTTACTGTGTTCTTTTGCAACCTCATTATCATTGTCACCTTCGTCTTCTGAGCTACTGCCGTAATGTTGTATATTCAACATTGTGTTATTTATTTACATCACTAACTGTAACTAGTCAAATTCACCACATAACGTATAATAATAATAAATCAAAACAATGAACTTTTTGTAAAGCTTCTCCTCACGTTAAAAACTAAAATGACTTTGAAAGAGTAGGATAGAGAATGACATTATATTTGCTAAAAAGAGAACAATTATTTTTTATGATCAAATTCAAAAAAAAAATATAGATATGGAACGAATTTCTAGTGAAAGTTAGAGTTACGTTCAGAAAATAAAGTGCTAAAAATGTCAATCAGTCTGTAATACTATCGAGAATTTCGGAAAATGTATCGTGAGTGACACTGTCATTTTTTTATTGACAAACGTTCCTTACGAACTCTCATCAGGCAATGCTACCAATCGCACGTCAAAAATCTATAAGTCAGGTGACGAGCCCGTGTGATAGCTCTTATTTTTAATTATAATAAACATTAGAAAGAAAACCACAAAAAAATATGGCTTTACACGCGGCTGTTAAGGGTAAATTGATCAGCGTCATCGGGGATGAGGTAAGTGAATAAATCGATTTTATATTAATAAAAACCGTATCTAAAAAATTGCCTATGTTTTCTGGTAATTCCTCCTAAACAAGGTTCTAATTTCCTTCCGTTACTCTTCTTTCTATTCCAGGACACATGTGTTGGCTTCCTGCTGGGTGGGATTGGTGAAATCAACAAGAACAGACACCCTAACTTCATGGTTGTTGATAAAAGTGAGTCCTTTTAATTTTCTTTTGATGTCTGTTACGGATATCTACTGGCTACAAAGGCCAATATAATATAAATAAATATAAGCGTAAAATATAAAATACCTTTCTTAGAATGGAAACAAAATGCCAGATGAAATCTATTTTTGAGAGATAAACAGTACTCAAATTCACTATAAATAAAACTAACATTGCATTGTACTGCATCCTAATTACTTCCTTGTCCATTTACTTAGTAGAATGTGCCCAATTTCATCAGTGAAAACACTCAAAAGGCCAGTTGTAGTTTTTCTAGTTCATGGCCTGAGTGTTTGTAGATCCATTGAATATATGTATATTCTTTCTCTTCAGTGTCATAAGATTGTCTTAATGTGGAAGGGGTGCTAATCTATTCAACCCCTTAATGTGGTGTTATTGATAATTCAAAAATCGCAAGCAGTACCACGCTCTTCCATTAGTTCTTTCAACTATAGTAAATATTTTACTTCCGTATATGTATATTCTACCAACCCAGTGCCTGGCTTGTATTAGCAAGTATGGTTCTGTTACCACCAGGCAGGTAAGACAGGAAAGTCTGCACTATAGCCTCATCCGTTAAGTAGCAGATATGCCTTGCTGTTAATGTTGGTGGGACACTTAAAAACCAGAAAAATGACAGGTGTTAAAGTAATTAACTCACATAATATTCTTAAGAAACAGTATGGGGTTATTTAAAATCATATTGCAAGGTTGGTTGGCTCGTATGGAAATCCCCACGGATTCCCCCCTGCCAGCCAGCAGAGTTAGTTATGTCGGACTTGAACCAATCAAAATTGCATACTATCTCGAGTCTCTAATGCCGTAGTGTAAGGTGGCTCAATAAGGCAATTCCCTCACACCCCAGCTGACCCTGGGCCATCTAGAGCTTTGAAATGACCCGCTCGGGTGTAGGAACCACAGTTTCCCCAACTGTATGTAACTGTTGTACCCAAATTACAGGATTTTAGTCCGGTTTTATATGAAATGGTTCATGTAAAAGTATAATTTTTTAGAAGATAAAGTACAAGTTACAACAAGTTTTGTGTAAAACACACTTTAAGGCACTGTCTGTTGGTTAGAGTGGTAAAAAGAAAGGTATAAAATGAAATAAAATGTATAATTATATAGATATCATCTATAATATAAGCACCTAAGTGACAGTTCCTCCAAGGAACGGGGTCACATATCACAAGCATATGTTTGCTTAAAATGTGACCTCAACTCTTAACAATATTGTAATACCAATCAACTGAAAATAAACATTTTTATTTTAATTCATGTGGATTTCTCCCTGCCTAACCAAATTTGATACGAACCTACTAGTGCCGCTTTAGACATTCGTCCTAGTAATGAGCTTATTGTAGCTCTCGATAGGCCTAGATCTTTAAGTAGGTTATAGAGAGATTTTGCTGGTATACCTCTCGCTCCCACTTCCACTGCATACAAATTAACCACGTAACCGTTTTTGATTAATTCGTTTGTGAGATCATAGTATTTATTTTTCTTTATTGTGTGGTCCTTCGGTATATTTGTTTCCCACGGTACAGTAAGTTCCACAAGAACCACATGTTTTAATCTCTTAGAATATAGGAATATGTCAGGTCTAGATGACGAAACCCCAACATCCTCCGGAATTTTGTAGTGCTTTTCATACGTGTCGATTAGGAGAGTCCAATCTGGGGCAGTATCTAAGATTGAATAAGGTTTGTTCCTGGGTGTTATGGATGAACCTTCAGACACAAAGTTGATATGACGTCTGTTAGTAGTCAATCCTTTTTGGGCTCTAGCTACTGCCAGACTCATTGCTTCACGTATGATGATAAGCACCTTATCGTGGCGGCGTGAGTAATGGCCTCTATCGAGAAGCACCCTACATCCTACTAATATGTGTCTAGCCGTCCCTATTGCCTCACCACAAGTATAACATTGTTTTTCTGTGGCCTTCCCCCACCTTACCAGATTACTCTGGTCTGGGAGGGTCATCTGAAAGGCGTTAAGATAAAATTTTAACAGGGCCGGCGACCAGTCATAGATCAAAGTGCGCCACTTTAAGGCCATCGGTATGCAGAACTCTCCCATTGTCAACCATTCATTTTGGATTTCCAAATTCATCGCGTGCACTCGATATTTATCATTTTCGTCTTGTTTTAGAAAGGACTTAAGTATATCCTGGTCCCTTTCTGGCTCTCGTACTCCCAACCCCACTCTGTTTGACTGGGCCCCTATCATAAATCGTTTATGGAATAGAAGTCTAGATTCAAGCTCGGACGCGTTATTATCTTTCGGGAGTGCCCTGATTGTGACATCTTGGGATTTTCCTAAGATGTGGGCTTTGGTAACTCTAAGATGTTTATAGAGCTCCGATGGTTTCTTAAGTTTCATCCCAAAATTATTTTGATCCCTAAATAGAGCAGAGGAATCAGCAGAGTGCGCTAGTCCAAGCCACGATTTTAGCGATTTTATGACAGTTGCATCTATTTTCGCCAGTAAGGTTTTACCGAATTCATACACCAGAAAAGGCCAAGTCAGACGTGATGTTAAGTAGTTGTCATATATCCAAGCTTTTTTGATATTGTTTAGTGGTATCTGATCTATCTTATTTAGGTCATTTATAAACGTATCGACAACTTCATCTAAGGATGGTGTGCGTCCTTTATAGTCTATCTTTCTCCCAAGAAATTTAAATGGCACCGATTCAGCGACTATGGAAACTGGTTTACCCCCAATGAAGAGTCCCGGGTCGTAAGAGGTAAATTTGGTGTCCCGTCTACCCAGACATAGACAGTGACACTTACTGGGCTTCGTCCTCAGTCCATTTGTCCACGAACAGAACTCATCGACTTCCTTTAATAGTTCCTGACATTGTTTTTATTTCCGAAAATTATAGTAATCGGTTTTTATATTAAACCCTTTAAAACTATATAGCTAAAGTACCTACTAGTGATGGTCAGCAGTTACCAGATGTGCTATATGATAGAGTTTTCTCATCCTATGCCTTCTTCAAGCAGACTTCTGCAACCTTTATCTACAATCCCATTGATTCCATTCGACGGCAGAGATACAGCACTGCAAATACTACTAACAGTAGACTTTTTGTGACCTGGAAAGGGCTTCCTCATTCACATTGCTCTAAATTTCTAAAGAGGTTGCCTATTTCCTGCTTGACAGAAGGCTCTTCATCAGTGAACAGTAGAATATAGAATGCACGAATCTAATACTAATGTTAGGTAAGAGAGGCAATCACATAAACTACTGCCATCTATGTAATCTCCCTGAAACTTGTTGCAAAGAGAACTTTATCTTTGATTCTTGTTTAAAATCGACTTAAAGAAACAGTTAATCATCGTTTAAAGGTAGGATAAGAGAAACACTTAAATTTTTTAAATGGCAATTAGTTTACATTGTATTCTACAGATGGCGCTTTTCTCAATATTATGATTTTAATAGATTTAGAATATAGAATCAAGACCAAATATCCTGTTACCATCGTTTGTGTGCTACAATGCTGTAAAGATGTTCAACACAATTCGCTGCGCGAATGGTCATTAGCTGACATTTAACTTTGGGCTTGTTCTCTGTTGACCAATCACGCCACTCCTTTATATAATAATTTCTATACTCATTATCTTCCACAACGATTTTCCAGTGGCGTTCGAAGTTTGCACTTCGTAGTCCGAGGTCCGCTTATCGTCTTTGATTGGTATGTCAGCTTTTCCGGGTGCGACTGCCATCTGACCGTCCACCCCTGAGAGAAAAGCCTGCACCAGAGCCTCGTTCGACAGGTGCACCGACTAGCTGGTGAGATTGCCTTTTGCCTCAAGGATCTTGGTAAGACCCTCCACACCCCTTGTTCCTACGAGTATATTAACAAGGTTTAAGAGTCGTCTTATTATGTAATCTGACTGCTATTTTTATACTATAGGCAGAGGCATACCCAGGTCACATAAACAATTACTGGTATTATTCCAGATACACCGGTGAGCGAAATCGAGGAGTGCTTCAAGCGGTTCGTGAAACGCGATGACATCGACATCATCCTAATTAACCAGAATGTGGCTGAGCTGATCCGCCATGTGATCGATGCACACTCAGCGCCGGTGCCCGCTGTACTCGAGATCCCATCCAAAGACCACCCATACGATGCCAGCAAGGACTCCATATTACGTCGCGCTAAGGTAAACACTACGTTTTAGGGTTCCGTCTTTGAGTATTTAAACACAGAAGATGCCTTCACTGCCTTAAATTGCCCATCATGATTATGTGTATTTTTGAACTCTAATTTCTATTGGTTAACTGTAATCACAATAATAACACCTAGGCCAGTGGTAATATTAACATATAGATTAGTTCCCAATACTTAAATGGTTCAACCGAACTTGTTAAATATAGAATAGTAAAAGAGCGGTACGAATTACGTCCGTTCTAATTCGCTTTTAATCATCCAAGCTACAGATGCTACTTTTTATCCCGGGATTTCAACATAGGCTTCTCTTTAACCCGGCATTACGACATAGGGCTCTTTTTTCCCGACCTTATAGCACATAGGCTACTTTTCATCTCGGGAATTCATCATCGGCTACTTTTTTATCCCGGGATTAGAGAATATAGGCTACTTATAATCCCGGGATTAGGACATAGGCTACTTTTATCTCGGGATTAGGCTATAGGCTACTCTTTTTACCGGGATTAGGACACGGGCAACTTTTTATCCCGGTAATAGGTTCCTGTGTTTCTAGAATGTTTAACCATATCTTTTCTCTTGTTTCAGGGCATGTTCAACCCAGAGGACTTAGTACGCTAAAAAACAATATTTATTGCATGATACCGTTGTTTTGCAGACCGGCAATGTAAATACCGCCATATTCCGAACGCTCACTAACAAACATAATGCGATTTATCACTTCAGTGTGCAATTATTTAAAACTAAAGCAGTTCACTAATACATTCCATATCCCTGAAAAATATTTTTATATATTATTCCGATGGAACTATAAATATTCAATTATACTATAAATATGCTAGGCTGGAGTTTCATCGTTGCAGTGTTGCATTTAAAAAAATCTTTATTAATCATTTATTTTATGACATTTTAAGAGTAGCGCATTTAGTGAAGTGCCAGCCTAAAAAAATATATTACTGAGTATTAACTTGTATAGAATTTGTTGAAGTTATATTACATAATATAAAATACAGGTTGTTTTATTTTTTCTAATTTTTGAGTGCTGGATGCTTGACTAACCTACATTAAGTTTACGATGGGATTAAAAACAATTGGATTCCGAAAAACTAATTGGCTACAGTTACACTTCAAACCTGATATGAATACCTAAGTAATTATTTGATAAAAAACACTTAATTAATTTTCATAGTCAATTAAATGCCTGAGTATAATGAGTTTGAAATATCGTCGTATTATTCTTTTCCATATTCTTTTTTTTTCAACGTTCAACGACGATGTATTACTATCTTACTAGATTTATTGTCGACAAATGATAATATTATTCTGCTGAAATTCAAAAAAAAAATCACAATCATACAATGTGTTCTACGTCCTGTTGTGAATATAAATGTTATGAAAATACACAAAAAGTACTAAACCGCTACCTTCGTTTTTTTTCGAAGTCGGTTAAGCTAAACCATAGCAACTGTTTTCGCATTTCAAATAAAGAAAATAGGGTTTGCTATATCCTTCTTTTTCCGAAAAAAAAACATTCTCAAATGTTCAATTCTGGCAACTCAACTTTCCAAATCAATTTTATTTACACAAAATTATTCAACAAAATTATTTTTTTACGAAATTTTTAAATTGATGGCTGCTAAGACTACACTGTGACGAGCATGTACTGTGGTGGTCAAAATGCGAGCAAGTGTGCATTTTTGGATTCTTGGCATTGTGTCATGGCTTTCCATGCGCGTTTGTAAAAAAATCCGTTCATAGAATAATTTTGCCAATGCAAAAAATGTTAAAAGTGTTGTTTATCATACCGTGTTGTGTTTGATATTTGATTTTACTAATTAAAAGCCTTTGGAGTGGTGTGCAGTGTTTGAACAATAAACGAGTGAGTATGATCAAAGTGAATAATTATTTTGGTGCCTATGTTCAGGCTTATTTTTCACACTATTTTATGTTTTATTTTTCAGTCAATGTTCGGGTCTGAAAACTACGCCAACTAATTTATTTTCTAAATCTTCCGAATTTATTACATATTCCAGATATTGTTATAATTGGTTTGAAATTCCAAAGTGCCTATGTGTGTTAGAATAAAGTAGTACAAATATATTTTTTGATATTTATTTTAAAGATTAATAACAAACTTACACTAAATATACAAGTATAATACAGTTTACACAAACATATGCATATAAAAAACAGAATTGGTAACATTTACCAAATATTTGGTATGAGAATGAGATAAGTACCCGTAATTAAAGTCGGAGATGTTAAACCCGAAGAAATCAGTGATGAATTAGTGGAGCTTTTGATATTGAGAGACTAGATATTTATTCGTCGAATTCGGCGACATCGTTTTCGGCCTTCTTGTGTCCAACCCAGTCCCACTTGGAGTAATGGAGCTTGGTCTTTTTGAATTTGGGATTCTTTGAGGTGATGCGCACAAATATACGACGACCGAATAGAGGTTGCAGCTGCCTGAAGTTGTCGACAAGTGGGAGGTTCAGGTTGGAGAGCAGGCCGCGGAAGTTGTCCATCTGTGAAAACAATCAATTCATGGAATCAGTTGGTATTGGCAACAGTAGGAGAGTATTTAGACTCTTTTTATTGACTTGAGCTATTGTTCAGCGATTTCTTCTTTAAAGCCATATTTTTCAGGGTTCTACTTATTATATGAATTGTGGCTAGGTCGACAATCTTACCTGGAAGACGGAGATTGGGAGGTAGTCAGAGAACACAACCCATGTGACGGCTTCTGCGCAAGGGGGCGTGGTCAGGGAGCCCTTGTAGGTGTAGAACCTCTCGGTGTCAAGGCCAGACAGGATAGAAGACAAGGAGAAAGTGTGGGGCAGCTGCATGCTGGTGTTGTAGTTTTCAATGGCAGACAGGTTCTTTACGATGGGTGTGAGGAGCTTGGCGTCGAATTCCACAACCTGTGAAAGTAGAGTTTAATAAACTATAGGACTAATTTACAATAAGTAGACTTCATTTTTAATCGACTTCAAAAAGGAGGAGCCTCTCAATACGACTGACTTTTTGAGCTTTCTGAGTTGCAACGGATATAAATTGATTCTTGTATTTTTACCTGGTAGAAGAAGGCAAGCACGCAAAGACCATCGGGATGCTGGAGAGCCTCAGCCAGGTTCCTGTATTTCTTATTTCTATGGATAATGTGCATTTCAAGTGGCAGACGCATGTCGTTGAGGGTGTGTTCAGAACCACGGTTGTTCTTATCTCCCCAGTGGAAGTGCAGGCCTTCTATTTCATACTCGTTATCGAGGGGACCTCCAAAGATGTACGGAAGGCGGAAGCCTTTCTTTTCTTCTTCAGAACTGTATTTGGGGATGGTTAGCGCCACTGGAAGAGATGAATTCAGTAGTAAGTAAAACGTTGAATATTATTGACAATCTAAACGAAGAACAAGTCTTTAAGTCAGGACTTCTTTGGATCCTTACCTGAATGTCCATTGTTAGTGATCGTAAGAGGCCCGGGTAGAGGGTTCTGGTAGCCGATGAGTTCCATTGCGGGGATAGAGATGGGGATAGCTTGTCGGGCGGCAATAGCGATGGGTGATTGTTGGCGCCCACCGCACGCGGGGTGGAGTACTGCCCAGCGCCGCTGGTCAGAGGCTCGGTATCCCCAGCCGAAGGCACCAGATACTGGAAGAGGTGACGGTGGTTGTAGTTTTTTTATTTTATTACCATTTTACGACGGGTGTGCGTGCGAAAGGATGAGATTGAGTAAGTACACCGTATTGAAAATGTATGGAGCCGATAACATAAGTAAGCTATAAGCTCTCAAATATGGGAAAGCTCTTTTACACCTAATAGGTAATTAGGTGTAACTGCAACTGGTTCAACAAAAAGTTAGTTCTAATACAGTAGTCACAAGATATTAGGTAGGTAGGTACCTAGGCATTGTTTATTTTTATATGACGCCAAGAAACTATTCTCATGAGAAGTATAAACAACGATTGAGTGTTATCAAAACAAATTATAATCACTGTAACAGTAGGCTTTCGTTTCTACAGATGATGTTTTGATAATATGACATCTTGTTTCTTTTATTCTTAACAATGATTATTGTACGTATGACTTCATTAAAATATCAACAGTCGCATATTTGAAATTTCGCATCTACTTCGGTTTAAAAATAATGTTTTAAAGAAACCGCGAGTTGGCGCTGAACATAAATCCTTTCATGCATTTATTGTTTTTTAGGGTTCCGTACCCAAACGGTAAAACGGGACCCTGTTCATAAGACTCCGCTGTCCGACCGTTCATTTATCACCAGGCCGTATCTCATGAACCGTGATAGCTACACAGTTGAAATTTTCACCGATGATGTATTACTGTTGCCGCTATAACAACAAATACTAAAAACAGAATGAAATAAATATTTAAGGGGGCTTCCATACAAGAAACGTAATTTTTTATAACGGCAACAGACACGCTTGACATATTCACAGAATATTTAGTTGAATGTAAATTAAGAAGGGCTCCCATTGTATAGATAATGGTACGGAACCCTCCGTGCCCGAGTTCGACTCGCACTTGGCCGGTTTTTTGTAACTAATTTGGCATCATGGACTTATTAAAATATAACTGCCTAATAGATGCGTTGATCTCACATATGGGTGCGCATTTGACATATAAATGGTTTCATTAGTCATAAAAATACGAACATATATTTTAAAACCAGCGTTAACTAATATGTTATTCTAAATGCGATCGGGATAATCAAATTTGTAGGCATTACAGGCACAACCGTACATTTTTTATACAAGAAGAATGTCAAATTATGCAAAACTGATCATACATTATGTTTTTTTTTTGTGCTTACTGAACTGAATATGCCGCTCATTTCTTAGAATGTCAATCAAACTGACAGATTTAAATACCCTTACTAGACTTTATGTGCGAAGTCGTCTTATGAATGATAAACTTATAAAATGAGAACCGATACCATATTTGCATAAGTAATTTTCATGATGAACGAAATCTGCTTCAATGAATAAAGTTATCGATTTTCAATTTTTTACAGTTTCGTTTTTACCATTAAGGCACAGGGGGCACGTGTACAGGGCATATGGTGCCATGGCGCCTTAAAAATTGCGAGACATTCGTTTACACGGAGTGAAGAGAATATTCTTAAGAATTGTCTTTAAAAATTGATTCAAGTAGATTCTAGCGGAGGCTTTTCTCTTAAGACGGCCCAGGTTATTGATGTATGGGGTACGTCAGTAATGCGTGTTTACTAACAATAAAGCCAAACTGGACTATCGTCTCAATTATATCGGTGAGGCTTATGAGAGTTATGCAATTTCAAGCAAGTTATAGCTACTATTATCAACGGATTGGACTGGAACAAAATGTGGGAACAAATTGAAATTCATTTGTTCAGTCGATTACAGTGGGATAGGGCTTATTGAGATTTCTTGGACATTCTACACAGCGCTATCTAGACCCAAAGTAAGCATAGCTTCACTAGCCTGTAATAAGGGCTCTAGAATGCCAAACATGGTATGGACAAACATACTTAGATAAAATTTATTTTGTACATGCCTACACTGTTTATATTTGCACTGAGCGGGAATTGAAACTGCGAACTCCGACGTAACAGTCAAACGCTCGACCGCTACGCCACAGAGGTTGTAGTAATTTAATTACTATTAATTAGGCAAGTATTATTGTAATAACGAGTGACCGTACCAGTAGGTAATAAATATAACTTGTTTGTTTTTAATATCACAGATAATATAGATTATTGCGTGACCGAAAGTGCATTCCTCAAGGTATGATATTTTATTATCATTCTATGATACCTAATAATGCATTTGAATTATATTATAACTACAAATTGTTAAGACTTAGTATCTAATTCTAATATTTTAGGTCAAGTCCGTAGGCCTAAATGTTAGTTGCTAGGATAATCCGTATGTGACAATTTAATAAAATACTTGTGTAAATAGATTTGGTTACTGGCTTTTTACACTTTTACGCGGCCAGGGTTAGGCTTATCCAAACATTATTAAACTGAAATATCTCCAGTTCATCCGTGTGCCAATCTTGGTTGCATTCTAAACTTAAACTTTGGAGCCCGCAGTCCGCTCTCATACTTATCATTACCACAGTTTGATTTATCTACCTTTACGGGAGCGATTTAGAGGAAAATCGTGACTCTAACCCCAAAATCTTTGTGAATATTATGGTAGTACGCGAAATAGAGAGGAACTCGTGGTTGCGTAATATTTGGGTGTGAACCTGTATCCCCTTCGGGAAGTCAGGAAGCTAAAATCCATCATCCAGGACTGAGAAGCATTTGGAAAGAGTGAAGCGTCACGTGGTTATGTTTGGCGAAATTATCTTCATCCGAAAACCAAACCCGGTTGCATCCAAAGCATGCACTATGGAGCCCAGGATCCGCTCTTCTACTATTTCTCCTTTTTCCCAAATTAGGTTTATCTTGGCTTTTACGGAAGTGACTGCCGTCAAACGCCCAACTTCCAGAAAGCCTGCGCCAGAGCATCGTCCAATCAGAAGGTGTACTGGCTCGCAGGTGAGGTTGGCTTGAGGTTACATAGACCCAAGTCACGGACTCACATTATTGGGCCATAACATATTCATGATTGATTTCTATGGTTTAATCATTGTTGCTTAAGTAGAACTAAATCGTAGATTATTAAATCGTTGTTATTAATTGAAGGCTTGAATGGCTGTAATTATTTTCACTGCATTTTGATTTACGACTAAATAGCAATGTTTGGAGTAAAGTCTCCAATTGTATTTGAAGTTCAATGGAAAGTACCTAATTATGAATAGCCAATTGCGTTGCTCTTTATGCTGAACATTTGTACAAAATTGTAGCAAACAAGCAATAGATGTGGGAGAAATTCTATTAAAATTTTAAATTCTGTTATCCTAAGATTAGAGCAGTGAAACTATGAGATATTTCAAGTCATTTAGCAAGCCTGGATTTTGAATTTTTGTCATCATCTTAGCGTGGTTCCTGATTACACCCGAGGGTTTACCTCGGAGCCTGAAGTACGCTAACTCCTTCTCCTCCATTAGATGGCTTCTGCGGCTTTTGCGGGAGTGACTGCTGTCGAACCTCTCAACCCCTCGGACTGTGCCAGAGTCTCGTCTGTCAATCAGTAGGTGAGGCTAACTTGGAGATCTTGGTGGGGCTCATACACCTAGTGTACGCTCTTTATCATTCCTTGAACCGACTGCCATCTGACTTCCACAACCCATTGGCGATATCGAGAGTTGTAGAAGTCAGACCAGTTGTTGGACTTTTTAGGGCTGCAATTACCCATAAATACCAAAAACGTTCGTATGGCAACCGGAACCGACAGCTTAATGTGCTCTCAGACGCTTTAAATTATCCTTTTCCAATGAAATGAATTTTTCTAATTCAGTTAAAAGTAGCTATAATAATAATGTGGAACTAATTGTAACGTATGACGATAGTTAGAAATGGAAAATGTAGAATGCACCAAAATGTTATTTACGTTTAAGACAAGCATTGTCTGCCGAGCATCGGATGTTTGTGCGATCCGACATATCTTAAGATCTGTGCGTTTTTCGCATGCTTCCCTTGCCACTCACGATTACATTAACGCACGTACCTTTTTGTCTATGCTAATATATTAGGTAGCAATTATCTGACCCTAGTCTACTTTATATCTAACCATTGTCTTAGAGTTTTATGTATGTTCCAATTAATAAATAATTTTAGGTAGCTCTACTTCGAAAGATTTGTGAGAAATGTAGAGATTTTTCATCACACATATTATATTTATAAATATAATAAAGACATTTTAGACCCTTTCAACTTATCCTTAGAGAAATAAATGCAATACATATCTTTAGATAGGTAATCTGAAAATGCGTTTTGAATCAACAACCGCGTTTTTTATAAATTACACTCTTTGGTCTAGATTAGTTAGGCTATATATTTTTAATTCAATGTAACTTCATAGGATCATTAAACCTTCAATGCTGTTTTTGTTGTACTTACTTAGCTCAACTTCTATGTGATATTTATCAGTAATTAAAATTGTAGATTATAATCAGTTTTTACGGTTTAACGGTTATTGTTTTTGAATAAAATCTACATTCTGGGTATTATTGAATCATTTAAATTATGTTAGACACTTTAATAAAAAGAACTGTGTGGTTAACGTGAATAAACACCTTTTTACTTCATTCAGTTTATGCGAAATAAATGCATATCTAAGTGTATTTATGAACATTCGCTTTTAATATTTCTTTGTTTATCAAATAATTACCAGGTTATTGGACCAAATTAAAATGTAACTAACTAATGTGATGAAAATTCTATGATATCAAAGGTTTTCTACATAAACATCAATGAAATAAATAATGTATTGAGTATATTTCAAAATAATTGGAAAAACTTTGGAAAAAACTATTTAAAATTGATCAATTAAATTAATGTAATTTAATTAAAACTCTTAATTCAAATATTATTATTAAACTTACCATTTGTTGCCAAAAAGGCGAAGACAGCTGATAATATCACAGATCTCATTTTCACTTTTATAAATTGTAATGTAACAATATTAAATATATTTTATAAGAGATGATTAGTGTTGGATACTGCGATGCTTCCTGCCTGTCAGCCTGCAGTTTATATACTACACATCCACATCTCGAGCACTGCGTTTTCAATGGCAATTCGCGTCATCGACGTGAGAATAAACCCCTCAACTGACACATCGGCATAAAGTGCCGACTCGGCGTGTTTCCCGAACCCAATGGATAATTATATTCTATCCTAATTCAATATAATAAATTATTTTATTCACCTAATAGGAAAACAGCATAAAACACACAAATTGATCGTGTAATCTCTTTTTCCTCATAATTGATATTTAATATTTAAAAAATATGCTAGAGTTACGTTTTCTTGACGCTAGGAACGCTGAGGTAACTACATGAGGACACCGTGCCTCGGAGAGCACGTTATGCAGTCGTTGGTCCCGGTGGTCATACGAACATCTGTTCGGCTGTTTCGTAGTTAGATTGAAAGCCGACACTAAACTAACTTGGGAGGAGTCTCGGAGGAGGAATTACAATTGTATGTTGGAATCGGTGCTTATTCATGTGAGCCTTTTGTCAACTCAGTTGGGCTCTGGTTTTGCAGTCTAACTGCGAAGCGATCCAAGTTCGATATTTTACGTGAAGCGGCGATATAGAAGTTCTGTGATTAGTTTAGACCGACCATTGTCGGACTTTTTAGCGCTCCAAATACCCGTAATAACTGCCATAAATATTCTTTTGGCAACCGGGACCGATGGTTTCACGTGCTCAACGATCTTAAGGGGTTCCGACATAAGCCCCTAAATAGCCTAAAAAAATTTGATTGAATTAATGTGGCGGATTGATCAAATAATAATGTTTAGAAATGATTGTTACATCATTCATTACGATAGACAATAGACGTATATAATATATCGGAGAATTTTGAATATCTGTGACGTCTCTCAGTTGGTCAAAGCATTCCCCCTGAAGGGGACTGGTCGCGGGTTCAAGTCCCGTCGTAGATGTTCTCTTTTTCCGATCTAACTTAGCTACCTTCGGAACTCTCCACGCCGCAACTGCCGGCCTCGCTTCCACTGAAGCGACCGGCAGGCCTAGGACGGAAACAAGGAGAAGAAGAATTAAATCTGCTCTCTTTCTGTTTCAAACCCCTCAAGGGCGTGCTCTAATCTGCTTGCAAAACGCGACACGCGAAAGTTTGGAACGAGGAGCTATCACTAGCTTTGTTTGATTAAATCTGGCTATATAATTATGGTAGACTTATATGGTGTAGCGGTAGAACGATCGACTGTAAAGTCAGAGGTCGATTCCCGCTCAGTGCAAATATTTGTATGCATGTATATTTACATCGCTCTGGGTGTTTCTCTATAAATACATACTAATTAAAAAAAAAAAATTATCTAATATGTTCGTATGTCTTGTATGATTATCTGCATTGTAGAACCCATAATACAAGGTACTTAAAATATCTTTCAATGGAATCCTTTATGATTTGACGAACTATTAGATGACATTTAATTAAATCTTGTTTTTTTGTGATAGATATAAACTTTATTGTACACCAATCAGAATATACATATATGGAAACTTAAACAATACATGTACAAATGGCGGCCTTATCGCTAAAAGCAATATCTTACAGGCAACCTTT
The DNA here is from genome assembly GCA_946251805.1 of Cybosia mesomella. NCBI lineage: Eukaryota > Metazoa > Arthropoda > Insecta > Lepidoptera > Erebidae > Cybosia > Cybosia mesomella. The sequence goes on from OX276396.1 coordinate 4,454,917, forward strand.
GGATGGACATGAATTTTAAATGAGCTAAATCGTATATTGGGTAGTTATTGGTGTAATAGGAAAAGATAGAGGAGTAACGTAGTCATATAATGTAACAGACTAGATTACAAACACATATGATTGCAATGTACTAGGTACATATACCTAAAAATAAGCATACAATGATACATAAACAGACATATATAATCGAACATAATTGTAGGTAATATAAATTATTCATATAGACATACAAAATTTATATATATATTAAATCTACACATAAATTATTTTTATATCTCGTACGAAAGTTAGACAGCACATAACGCAAAAAGAAAAAAAAAAAAAGGAATTGGGGAGACTATAGGCCCAGGTAGTGCTCTTTCACCATCGTTTTGAAGATGGCCAGTGATTGTGCCCGTCTAATCGATAATGGCAGTGCATTCCATAACCGTACCGCCTGTACAGTGAACGATTTATCATAAAAAATCGTAGAATGCCTAGGTACTGCCAATACCAATGATTCTGACGACCTCAAGGATCTTAAATGTGTGTCATTGAGGAACACGAAACGTTCTTTTAAATAACAGGGAGAATTGGGATTAAAGAGAATACTATAAAGCATGGCAAGAATATGAGCATTCCGTCGAAGTCGAATTGGGAGCCACTTGAGCAATATGCGAAACTCTGATACGTGATCATATTTGCGTAGACCAAATATAAATCTAATGCAAAAGTTTTGAAGGCGCTCAAGCTTATCGAGTTGCTCCTCGGTGACGTCGAGATAGCTGATATCGGCATAGTCAAGAAGAGGAAGAAGGAGAGATTCTGCAAGTGCAATTTTAGTGGTCGTTGGTAGAAAGTTACGCAGTCTGCGCATAGACCCCGCTGATGCAAACAATTTGCGACTAACTTCACGGATTTGAGGACCCCACGATAGTGTGCTGTCGATGAATATCCCTAAGTTCTTCACACTTTGGCATATTTCCAGTGGAATGCCATTAAAAACGATATCTGGTAACTGTGACCAATTAACTTGAGGCAGCATTCTGGAGCTACCAATAACTATTAGCTGAGTCTTAGAGGGGTTCACTTCCAGCCCATACCGCTTGCTCCAAGTGCATATCCTCGTCAAATCGGTATTAATAGCATTAAAGGCTGTCGACAATTCCTGTAAAGGAGCCTGTGTATATATTTGAAGATCGTCTGCATAAAGGTGGTAGGAACAATGTAATGACTTAGAGATGGAATTTATAAAAATTGTGAAAAGCAAAGGAGATAGCACGCCACCCTGTGGCACACCGACAGATGTATTACGCCAGGTGGAAAAGGAATCTTCAACACGTACACGCTGCCGGCGCCCAAACAGGTAACTATGAAACCAATCAATCACTGTTGGAGATATGTTAATAGAGCGCAGTATGCCAAGCAGGATATGAAAATCTACAGTATTAAACGCATTGCTGAAATCAAGTAAGGAGAGTACCGTAAGATTTCCCTTCTCCATGCCTAGCCTGATGTCGTCAGTAACCTTGATCAATGTGCTGGCAGTGCTGTGTCCAGGACGGAATCCTGACTGGAGTGAATTCAGGAGATTTTTCCTTGTAAGGTATGAAGCTAATTGATTGTAAACTAAGCGTTCTAGGACTTTTGATAGAAAAGGTAAGATGGAAATACCATCGAAGTCAGTTAAGTGAAGTAGTCATTATGAATTAAGTATATTTTAACACTACTGAATCCAAATATAAAATATTCTGAAATTTGCTTAAATCCTTTCCATATTTTTATAGATGTAGTTTAATAAAGAAACAATGAAGTTAACACCAATGAAAGTATAAGAAGGAGAGTTACAATATCTGAATATTGTATGTTGTCTGAACTAGCTACGTTTGTGGTTACGATTTCTAATCTGAGCCGTTCCTAAACTGATCCGATCCATTTTTTCCTAACCTAACCCGGTTTGCAGTTGAAGTTTCAAATGTGCCAATTTATGTGAACTGACTCGAAATTTAAGCTCTTATGAGAATTCGGTTTCAATAGATTCTTGTATTCGCTCACAATCAGCTCCAAAACAAATAAAAAAGCAACTAATAAAGGGCTTCTATGGCGTAGCGGTAGTGCATTCGACTGCTACGACAGGGGGTTCGATTTCCGCTCAGTGCAAATAATTTGTATGCATGAATATGTCTATTTTGCATTGGTCTGGGTGTTTCTATGTATATTATGTGTATATTTACAAAAAAAAAGTATGTAAGTATGTCTATCCGCATTCTGGAACCCATAACACGAGTTAGTCAAACTATGCTTACTTTGGGTGTAGAAAGCGCTGTGTAGAATGTCGTAGAATATTTATTTATTAATAAAACTTTATGTTCAACTATAACTATAAACTATTCAACTAACTATATAAAGGTAGATATTTATAGAATAACTACGATTTTTTACTATAGTTTCGATTTTATTAAGTAACTGAGTTACGTGGATGCGTGGTTACACCTTGAGGGCGCGCGGTGGAATTGATTTGATATGCCGAGGGTTCGACCACTGCGTCCATTGCCTCCGTAAAGCAGATATATATTTTAAGAACTGCATAATGATTTGATACCAGTGTTCAGAATATATAAAGCTTGCATTCAATGGAGTTTATTGAACGGAGATATATTCAGATTTCCTAAGCAGGTACTTACTTACAAGGGTTTGTAAACAAGGATAATTTATGTAGGATGGGACTACTAAAGTTTTGTTTATAAAAGAGGCTCTATGGTTTGGTATTTTTTTAATAAACCAACCAATATACTGTTAACCTTATGTTTTGAGGTAATGGTGTCGATTCTTTAATTGCAAAAATTTATCTAAACGAGTTTTACAGAATTAAAATACAGTGCATGTTAGTCCCTATAAAACTGAGTAGTTAAGTTATATTGCTTAGGCCTACTTTAGCAAATAATTTATTACTTATTAAGTAAATTTTTATTATTAATAATTTATTACACCCCTCATACCGCGCAACGCATGAATTTGCCAGTCCTATTCCCGGGATAAAAATAGCCTATGTGCTAATCCAAGATTATAATCTACTAGCTGTAGCCCGCGGCTCCACCCGCGTGGAATTGTGAGCCCGTTCCTGCTTCCCATAGGAACCTATTCCAAATATAAAAAGTAGCCGATGTGTTATTCCAGGCTATAGTCTATCCCTGTACCGAATTTCAGCCAGAACCGTTCAGTCAACAAATTTCAGCCAGAACCGTTCAGTCAACAAATTTCAGCCGGAACCGTTCAGTCAACAAATTTCAGCCGGAACCGTTCAGTAACAAACATCCATACTCACACGGTTCTTTTCGATTTTTTTTTAATTGGAACCTTGCTAGATCGATTTATCGCCCCCAAATCTGTTCAGCCGTTCTAGCGTGATTTTGTTATATAATAGTCATACATCCATCCCTCCATCCAAACATTCGTTGTGTTTATAATATGTAACAGTAAGAATTTTTGTAATACGTATCGGATATTATTCTCGATTGATCTGACTATCTCCGTCCCGTGGCGTAGCAGTAGATCGTTCGACTGTTAAGTCAGAAGTAACGGGCTCGATACCCTTTTTTTTCATCGGAAGCGTCGGTAGCTTAGTGGTTAAGGAGTCGACCCTATGATCGAGAGGTCCCGGGTTCGAATCCTGGCCATTACACTACCGACGTGAACCAACTCCTAACACAAGCAATTAAGCTTAGCTGGAGGGGTTAGGGGGAATATTAGTAATTTCGGTTGCTAATATTCTTTACAAAAAAAAAAAACCCCCCTCCGGCCAGCGGGGGCGGTTATGTCGGGCTTAAACCGACTAAAACCGCATGCCGTCTCTTCAGACGCCGGGGTGTAAGGTTGCCCATAGAGCATATCGCTGAGTAGAATGTCTATGTCAAATGAATTGAAAGATAATGCAACTTTGATGCAGTTCTGCCAAGATACCTACGGTATATCTGCCCAACAACGGACGAGGTTCTGCTGCAGGTTTTCCTCTAGGGGTTGAGATCTGATGGCATGCAGTCGCCTCAGTAATAACAAAAATAAGCCAATCATAAAATGGACAGTAGACTCTATATCTTTTTTTGTCTATGCGGAAATCTCCTCGGATAACCCCCGCCGGCCAACGAGAGAGGTTATGTCGGACTTGAATCTCTAAAACCGCACGCTGTCTCGTGTCTTCAGACGCCGGTGTGTAAGGTGGCCCATAAGGCATTTATCTCAAGCCTCGACTGGCCAGAGCCATCTGCGGTTTCGAGATGGCCCGCCTCGGGTTTGGGAACCACGGTGTCCCCGTCTTGCCCCCGGAAGAAGAGGGGGCACGCAATGCGCCACCGACCGGCCCTCTTTTGCCAGGGTGATAGACGGCGCCACCTGTCACTCCGAGGCCTACGCTTATGGAGGACGGTGGTCGTTGATCGATCCCTTGTCTCCACGGAGAAAGCCTCGGATTCAACCTGGATCATCGCTAAAAGGTGATGACTTTTTTTCCTTTTTTTTAAAGAATATTTGTAACAGAAATTACTAGTTTCCCCTTAACCCCCCCTCAGCTAAGCTAAATTACTTGTATTAGGAATGCGTTCACGTCGGTAGTGTAACGGCCAGGATTCGATGCCGGGACTTCTCAATAGTAAGGCCAACTCCTTAACCACTAAGCTACCAACGCTTTCGATGATAACGCGCCTGTGAAGGAAAGTCTTCATTATACATTAGAGAAATAAAACGTGCGGATAATTCACACAGCAGTCGCAGGGTTAGCTCTTCAGACACAACTTGTCGAATATCTTGAACAATAGATGATATCATAAGTGATATTGTTAATTATTTGACTAGCTGTTATAATAAAGACATTGATTTGAAAAGTAAAATATAAATATGCGCAAAGAAATATTATGTCAATAGTGTAAGGGACGGATGGTACTCTGTCATTCGGAGCCAACAGGCTGCGATTGTTGCTGCACTTGTAAGAATTAGTCATTGTGATATAATTCTCGATAATACGTACTTTAACTGTGCATTTTAATTAACTATCTGCTATATAGTTGAGTAATAATAGTAATTTTCTGTGAATTTATTACTTTCAGTTTATTTTTCTTTTTCTTCTGTATTTGGCTGATAAGGCAAATAGAGAAGAAAAAAAGGTGAATAAAATGGACCCTTTCTTTTCGTGCGGAAATACCCCCCCCCCCTCCCCCCGCCGGCCAGCGGGAGTGGTTATGTTGGATTCGAACCGACTAAAACCGCACGCCGTCCCGGGTCTTCAGACGCCGGGGTGTAAAGTGGCCCATAAGGCATTTCCCTCGCACCTCGGCTGATCCAGGGCCATCTCCGGTTTCGAGATGTCCCTCTCGGGTGTTATCGGATCCACGGTGTCCCCGTCTTGTCACCGGAAAGAGAGGTATCGCGCAGCGCACCACCGCCCTAGCCTGCTTCTGCTAAGGTGACACGCCTCCACCTGTCACCCCCAGGCCTACGCTCACGGAGGACGGAGATCATACGTAGACCTATCGGAGGTCTATGCGTATCGGGAGAAACCTGAGTCTCTCCTGGACCTGTTCCGTCGCCTCCTTTTTGAGCATTACTTACTCGCAGAATGAGGCGGCGGCAGCCATCACGCTCTGCACCATCGCTGTGAGCACGACGCCGAATGAGAGGACTCCTATTCCGAGGGCTGCCACGAATGCCCACCTCGGAACAGCGCTATACACCCTATACAGTATGTAACAAAACTAGTGTCCGATCAATAAGAGGCATGTAGGTATCAAAAAATAAATGTACCTACTATTGGAATTTTAAATGCCATTTTCTTGGTCATAATTACCCAACATCTCCCCAAAATCTAAGAGAATGTGACAACACCACATAATATATATCCAATAATATTTAGCAGTGGCCTAAAATTTGATTACACAAATTTGTCACAAAATTCGGCCGGGTAGGTACCACCGTGCACGATTGCGAAAAACCCTCCATAGTAATCCAATTTCGGTTTGATTGCGTTCAGGGGTCAGCAAGTGCATAGCCGGGCAGGGGGATTGTGGTCGCAGCACTAGTGGGACCGGTGGGTGTCACGCGGTGCTGCGACGACAATCCTCTTCTGATGAGGCCGTCAAGCTGAGTGCCACCAATGTTACCATGGTACGTGTACGTAATGGTGACCCTCTTTCCTGAGACTTTACCTTGAGTTACCATCAGGCGAGGTGAAGTCAAATTGACGTGTCCTGAATATAAAAAAAAAACCCCCGCTGGCTGTACTACACCCTCTTGTGTTATTTTTAGAGATTGGTTCACAAAGTTGCCATGTAAGTTTTCGCATCGACCCAAAATTGTATTGTAGTTTTTATAAGGTATTTCTTTAATTTTTTTCCAAAAAAGTTACATGAATAGAACCTAATACCTATAAACAGCTACACGGAAAAAATTAATTAGTTGAATCAACCTTAATTCAACCGATTTTTTGTGTTAATATAGCACCTACATTGAAAATTTGTTGAATCAAACAAACAAAAATTGTTGCTTGTAAAAGGTAAATTTAACCAAACCAAGTGAAGTTGTTTTAACACTGTCTTGAAATGGTAATATTAACTAGTTTAATAATAGGTTGCCAGTACTTTCAACTTTTCAACTATTTTATTTTGGTTGATATAGCACCTACCTTTAAGATTTGTTGAATCAACTAATCTGAAATATGTTGCTTGTAAAAGGTAAATTTAACCAAACCAAATTAGGTTGTTTTAACACTATTTTGAAATCGTTATTTTTACTATAATAATAAACCTGTATTTTTAAGTATATGGTGCTAAGTTGTAACTACTACTTATCTTAATGTAGAATCGACACGTAGCAATAGGTTAGAATAACCTAAATTTGGTGGTAAAATTAACCTACGTATATTGGTCTTCTTAACTGTTTTGTAAATGTAGTATTGACATGTGCAATTAAGTTGAAGCTACCTAATTTTTATGATAAAGCGAACCTGTATTTTTAGGTTGAAATAACTTGTGGTGTTTTGTTAAATGAACCTCTGCTTTGTGGTAAAATCTACCTAGATCGTAATAGTATTTTTGACAAATGTGTAATGTAGAATCGACATGTAGCAATAGGTTAGAATAACCTAAATTTGGTGGTAAAATTAACCTGCGTATATTGGTATTCTTAACTGTTGTAAATGTAGTATTGACATGTGAAGTTAAGTTGAAACTACCTAATTTTTATGATAATCTTAACCTGTATTTTTAGGTTGAAATAACTTGTGGTGTTTTGTTAAATTAACCTCTGCTTTATGGTAAAATCTACCTAGATCATAATAGTATTTTTGACAAAAGTGTTATGTAGAATCAACATGTAGCAATAGGTTAGAATAACCTAAATTGAGTGGTAAAATTAGCCTGTTGTAAATGTAGTATTGACATGTGACATTTAGTTAAAATTACTTGTTTTTGGTAAAATCAACCTGCATTTATTAGTAATATCTACCTACAACGTATGTAATATTGTAGGTAGATATTACTAATAAATTCAGTTAAAATTACTTGTTTTTGGTAAAATCAACCTCTATTTATTAGTAATATCTACCTACAATATTACATATATTGTAGGTAGATACTACTAATAAATGCAGGTTGATTACTTGTTTTTGGTAAAATCAACCTGCATTTATTAGTAGTATCTACCTACAATATATGTAATATTGTAGGTAGATACTACTACTATATACTACTAATAAATGCAGGTTGATTTTACCAAAAACAAGTAATTTTAACTAAATTTGTTAGTAATATCTACCTGCAATATTACATATATTGTAGGTAGATATTACTAATAAATACAGGTTGATTTTACCAAAAACAAGTAATTTAATAGATATACCTGCAATAATGCAGATTGATTTTACAAACATCATAATATATCAAATTCTGTACAAACAAATACTTTTACATTTCAGATTAAGGTACAAATCAATGCAGGCTTATTCTACAATACACTTTCATCAAAATACTTACTTACATGAAAAGGAAATCTAATTATAGTCAATAAATAAAAAATATAGATTTATTAAGAAAAAAACATTTTATTTACCCTTAAATAACATAAAGTACCCGTCAATAAGAACTTTTACATAATAATCAAGAAAATATCTAATAAATAAAACATAATATGAAAGTATCTACATTGTGTATAAAGACATTTCACGAATACTTCTGGGGATTATAGTACCCGTCAATATGAACAACTTTTACAATAGAATCAACCCTGTTAGCGCGAAAAAAAAACAGCTGTTCCATACTTACTGTTTAGCTAGTAGCTATTGAACTTTTGTATGGAACAGCTGATGTTTTTTCGCGCTAACGAGTTGGTTCCATTGCAAAAGTTGTTCATATTGAAGGGTACTATAACCCCCCGAAGTATTCAGGCCATGTCTTGATACACCTTGTATAAATAGTGGATTAAACAATTTACGTAACGAGTTATTACTGTCATTCATTATCTGTTAAAAAATATTGTTTTATCTTGCAGTAGACTTCTCCATAACAAATTATATGACACACCGTTGGAAAACTAGATACTAGAGCACGTTGTAGGACTTGCAGGAGCAGAACTTGTGCTTTCCGATGCAGTTTCCTGTGAAATAACAAACCAAGTTAAAATTTTAGATTTTCTAATTTGCTATAAGTAAGTACCTACCATATATATACAGGATCCTGGTAGATGGCACAAACTAAGGAAGGCCTATACCCAGCAGTGGGTGAAGTCGGGCTGTGGATGATGATGATGATGAAGTACCTACCTACCTATAGCCCGTGCGATTTAACAAGAGACTTCACGCTGTGAAGTCAACAAAAAAAACGCAACAGAAGTAGATATATCATCGAATGATTTAAAATGACTAATAAAAATGTATAACTACACTAATAGGTACTATCGATAGTGACCGCAAGAAGGCAAGTGCGGAGTGCCGCGGGGCATGCGGGAGAGGGGTCGCATTCCAGCAAAGTCTCAAGTTAAGTCGCACTCGCACGGGTTATACCTACCTACCTACCTAGGTGATAAGTACCTTAATCTAAGTAACTAAGGTAACTTAATCTAAAGTTTATACCTAATTAAAGTTTAAAAAACTTCAGAAGCCGACTTCAAGTTGATTTCGGCTCCATCATCAGATCGACTTTAAACCTTCAATAAATTGTAGTGCTTTAAAATACTTAATGAAAAAATTATCAAACGCACTAGTCGCCCCTACGATTTTCGAAAGTTCTCGATTTCTCTGGGATGCCATCATCAGATCCTGGTATGACAGTCACAATCTATCTAGGTGTAAAGTTCTCATCAATACAAATTAATCAAACCCAAACACAAGGTAACTGCTGTAAATCGTTGAGGAGTTCCCTCGACTGTCTTTCGGCTCCATCATCAGATCGACTTTGAACCTTCATTAAATTGTAGGGCTTAATAAAAAAATTATCAAACGCACTAGTCGCCCCTACGATTTTCGAAAGTTCCTCTCGATTTCTCTGGGATGTTATCATCAGAACTTCGTTTTCTCATCATGGTACTACAAACGGAATATGTTCTTTCCAACAAAAACAAAATCATCGAAATCGGTTATAAACGACGAAGTTATCCGCGAACAAACATACAAAAATATATATACCTACCTATACGATCGAATTGAGAAACCTCCTTTTTTTGAAGTCGGTTAAAAATAACATTGTTTTTTGTTAAAATAACATTATGTGATGTGTTTGATACTACATTTCGTTAGTGATTCCATAACTTGGTAAGTACCTAAATAAATAAATAGGTACCCTTGATAGGTTGCTGTAGGTAAGGTAGATAATAAGAACCGCTAAGCACTGGCACTCACTGCCAGCTTGTTTCCCCTGAAGACTACAAGGTATCTACCTACCTCCTAGGTCAGCCACATCGTCACTTTCTATCAGGTAAGATTAAAATTCAAAATAAAAATAATACAGGTATAGATAGGTTTACTTACATGTGTTATTTTTTATAGTTTCTTTACGCCGACTCTGAACAATATTCTCTCTTTTACATGCGGCACTAATTCTTTTAAATCTGTATCTTGTATATCTGCCAGTAGGTCTACAGTGATTTCATTATCTGAAAAACAAAACAAAAATATTATTTAGGCTAGGTAAAATATTATTTACTTACTTTCGGTCGGTAGGTACGCGATCTCGGTACCTAGTTTACTATGAAAATTAACTAGGTAGGTAGGTACCTAAAAACTACCTAAAATCTAGGTTAATTTTACGTATTACCTCTTGTTCATTCTAGGTACCTACCTACTCAGTGCTGGTTTATGTAGTTACTTGCCTACCTACTTGTAGATAAATTACTAATTTAGCTTCATTGATATCATCATGATCAGACAGTAAGTAAGTAAGTAGGTAAGATAAGTAAATTAATTGAATAAAACAATGGCGTTTCATGGTACCTATCTAGGTAGTAAAGTAGGTAGGTACTTACCACAAAAAAATGTAATAGTCTCATCAGAGAATCTCCATTCCTAGAGATACACCGCCACCAGAGATTTCTCAAAATCTTCCATATTTAGACACGTAAAGTATCTATCAACGTTTAAAAATAAAAGGTGAGTTTAGTGATCTAAATTCACCTATAATTTTTTTCAATTACGCCACTTTTAATTTTTTTATTTATACACACACGCACTGCCACCGACTAATCGCTTCGCTTTTGGAAATTGGAATGAAAGATGACGCCAGCCAGATTGACGCGCGGCCGCCATACCCCTCCCTACCCCTACCGCGATGCGCTTGCACACATCCTGTTCTTGCGTGAGCATGCAGGGCGGAGAGAGAGCGAGAAAGGAAAGAACCACCTTGGCAAAAAAGCGCCCCGCGCCGCGTGGCTTGTCGGCAAGTGTCGGTCGGTTTATCAAAGAAAACGCGCCTACCTACATACCTATGTAGGTAAACTTAGATTTTTAAAACTAGTTCGGTAGGTAGGTAAGGTACGCAGCGGATTTTGATGCGGTTTTTTTAATAGATAGAGTGATTAATTTGTATTGATGAGAACTTTACACCTAGATAGATTGTGACTGTCATTAGGGGTCTGATGATGAAGACGAAGGACAGTTAAGGGAACTCCTCAACGGTTCACAGTAGCTATCTTGTGTTTGGACTTAATTCATTTATATTGATGAGCACTTTGTTCCTATATGGGTTATAAGTGCCATTACAGGTCTGATGATGGAGACCATAGACAGTCGAGAGAATTCAAACTACTTTGTAATGAAATGTTAGGTGTTTACAACTATTCACAACAGTTATTTTACCAATTTAATTTGTTGTTTAAAATGTTTGCAAATAGTTGAATAAATTTTGTAAATTTAACTACGTTTGTTTGCTGATTCAGCTTATGCAATATTGTTGATTTAAACATTATTTATTAGTTGTTTTAAATTCTAGCAAAAGGTTAAAATATTTTTGTTATTTTGACTAAATGTATCTCTTGATTCTACTTTGTAATGAAATGTTAGGTATTTACAACTATTCACAATAGTAATTTTACCAATTTAATTTGTTGTTTAAAATGTTTGCAAATAGTTGTATAAATTTTGTAAATTTAACTACGTTAGCTTGCTAATTCAACTTTTGCAATATTGTTGATTTAAACATTATTTATTAGTTGTTTTAAATTTCTAGCAAAATTTTAAAATATTTTTGTGATTTTGACTAAATGTATCTGTTGATTCTACTTTGTTATGAAATGTTAGGTTTTTACAACTATTCACAATAGTTATTTTACCAATTTAATTTGTTTTTTAAAACGTTTGCAAATAGTTGAATAAATTTAGTAAATTTAACTACGTTTGCTTGCTAATTCAACTTATGCAATATTGTTGATTTAAACATTATTTATTAGTTGTTTTAAATTACTAGCAAAAGGTTAAAATATTTTTGTTATTTTGACTAAATGTATTTGTTGATTCTACTTTGTAATGAAACGTTAGGTGTTTACAACTATTTACAATAGGTTATTTTACCAATTTAATTTGTTGTTTAAAATGTTTGCAAATAGTTGAATAAATTTTGTAAATTTAACTATGTTCGCTTGCTAATTCAACTTTTGCAATATAGTTGATTTAAACATTATTTATTAGTTGTTTTAAATTTCTAGCACAAGGTTAAAATATTTTTGTTATTTTGACTAAATGTATCTGTTGATTCTACTTTGTAATGAAACGTTAGGTGTTTTCAACTATTCACAATAGGTTATTTTACCAATTTAATTTGTTGTTTAAAATGTTTGCAAATAGTTGAATAAATTTTGTAAATTTAACTATGTTCGCTTGCTAATTCAACTTTTGCAATATAGTTGATTTAAACATTATTTATTATTTGTTTTCAATTTCTAGCAAAAGGTTAAAATATTTTTGTTATTTTGACTAAATGTATCTGTTGATTCTACTTTGTAATGAAACGTTAGGTGTTTACAACTATTCACAATAGGTTATTTTACCAATTTAATTTGTTGTTTAAAACGTTTGCAAACAGTTGAATAAATTTTGTAAATTTAACTATGTTCGCTTGCTAATTCTACTTATGCAATATTGTTGATTTAAATATTATTTATTAGTTGTTTTAAATTTCTAGCAAAAGGTTAAAATATTTTTGTTATTTTGACTAAATGTATCTGTTGATTCTACTTTGTAATGAAATGTTAGGTGTTTACAACTATATTCACACTAGTTAATTTAACTAATCGTATAGTTGATTGGAACATTTGAAAATAGTTGAATCAATTTTGTAAATTTGACTAAGTTCATTTGCTGATTCAACTTAACATTATGTTGAAATTACCGAATTATTAGTTAAATTGACCGCTATGCGATTATACATGAAAAAATATGTTAGCCTAACCCATTTTTTTGGTTGTAACAACAAAAAAAAACAACTTTTTTTTATTTGTTGTATTGAATGTAGTACTACGGTTGTCGTAACGCAATTTATGGTAGACTCAACTGTTAAGAAATCAACATTCAGAAATTCAACTAATAGTTTTTTCCGTGTAGTATTAGTATATGGTATATAGTTTCATATTCTATAGCTACTTCCCTTTTTCTCGCCAGAACACGCACGCTTTTATCATGTATGGTAGAGTTCATATACCAGGTACCTGTATATGAAATTATAGTGTTTATCCCTACTATCCACTTATGTATCCAACACTCTTTGTCATAGGGATGGTTGGATATATAGTATCCAACCATCCCTATGACAAAGAGTATATAAGCTGGAAGTAAGGAGAAATTTTGCCTTAGCAAAATACGTATTTTTAGTGTTTCGTGGTAAATTAAATAATCCTCAAGTATTGGAAATGTTGAAGCTGCTTGTCCCAAACACAAGACTGAGGCAGGCGCCACGGATAAAGGTGTTTGAGGTGCCCGCATCTCGCACTAATATTCAAAAGTTTGCTCCAATTACTCGGGCTTTCCTTTTTTTGAACCTTATCTCGAAGCGGTTGGACATTTTTGTATGTACTTTGGCGGAATTTGAGAGGTTGGCATTGGATTGCCTCACTCAACTTTAGTCAGGAAGTTATGGTTGTTTTTACTATTCTATATTTTGTGATTGCTTATGTGTTTTCTCTCATTTCTACATTGCTGTATATTGCGGATAAATAAATAAATAATAAATAAATATTTAATCAATCAATCAATTAGCCTATTGCAGTCCACTGCTGGACATAGGCCTCTCCCATTAAATATTATTATAGTTTAATTATTTTTTTTTTTTTGACGCTTTAAGTACCGTTATAAAAGTCTGTACGGAATAAATGAAGACAGAAAAAATAAAAATGACGCATCTTCGGTAGCCTAGTGGTTAAGGATACGCGTTCGCCTTACGATCTAAAGATCCGGCTTCAAATCCTGCCCATTGCCTAAGACAAGCAATTTAGCTTAGCTGGACGGTTTAGCGGAAGAAATGACAAGAATTTCAGTTACCATTATTTAAAACAAAAAAATAACAATGCCTTTTGTCCTCTCACCTAATATAAAAATATATTGAATGATTCATTATATTAGCAAGGTAGCAACGATATCATTGACTCACCATGCCGCACAATTTCTATCCATCTCCGTTTCTAAGGCACTTTACAGTACCAATTCAACATGAACGATCGTGACGTACCTAGACAGGCGAGCATGACGTACCAGGAAAGTTGGGAACACGTTTGCCATTAACGCACTGACATAATTGGCAAGACATTTAGCCCTTTTTACATTGGGACTTGTATTATCCTATGACTAATTAATTAAAATGGTAAGGTAGGGTACCACTGATAAAATAATGAGTAACTTATCTCGGTATTGTACTTTTTTTTTATCCCTCTACCAAATACCGAGATAATAATATTTGTTTATTTGATGCGTTACTTTATAATCTTTTTTTTTATGAATGATAGGGTCACGTTTGACCTCTATCTCACCTGGTCGTAAGTGACGATGTGGTCTACGATGGATCACGTTTCCCTAGAAAGAACCAATTCAATCGAGACTTGAAGATGCCGAGGTTATAGCTCATTGTGTATATAATTAAATTGAAGACCTTAAGAAGAAGATAGACCAGGTCAAGAGTAACCGCAGCCGGAGTGCATGTATGAAAGTAGAAGAAGCGAAAGGCGTACGGCAGGATCGTAGCAAGTGGAAAAACGTTTTCTCTGCATACCCCATTGGGAAAACAGCGTGACTTTATGTATGTAATGTCTAAAAAACTAAATTATATTTATGTAAAAAATACAGCACAGGGCAATACAGGGTCCATTTTATTCGCCTTTTTTTTTCTTCTCTATTTGCCTTATCAGCCAAATACAGAAGAAAAAGAAAAAAAAATGAAAGTAATAATGTCACAGAAAAGTACTATTTATTATTAAACTATATAGCAGATATTGCAGGGGTGCGACTGGTTGGATCACCTCCAAGTTTGGTGCACCCTGGGCAACGTGGGCGATGACGCATCATTGATTGCTCCTCTGGAGTAGCTGGCGTCGACGTCAACGGCCAAGAGTCTGACCAACCGGCCCTTTTCAGGGCCAGCTGACCGAATTGCACGAGGGGGTCGGGGCAGTGTCCCCTCTGCTGTTATCAGAGGGGACACTGCGAATGGCCTAGGGTCAGTCGGAGTGGGGTGTGTGTTGGGTAACCTCCTCGAGTGTCGCTCCGATTCCGATCCCGCTGCAGTCCGGGGGGAACGGAATCGGAGCGGCCGGTACACCCTGGGCGGCGGTCAATGGCTTCCCCTTCACCCCTTCATAGGGTTGGCATTGATCGTCGGCCAATACCCAACGTGGCGGGAACACATCGCTCTCCGTACTCCTCTGCTTTCAGAGGAGACAGGATGAGCGATGCTGTTAGTGGTGAGATGGCCCAGGGTCAGCCGGGGTGCGAGGGATATGCTCTATGAATAACCTTACACCCCGGCGTCTGAAGACCCGAGACGGCGTGCGGTTTTAGTCGGTGCAAGCCCGACATAACCGCCCCCGCTGGCCGGCGGGGGGGTATCCGAAGGGATTTCCGCACGATAAAAAAAAAAAAAAAAAAGGGTCAGTCGGAGTGCGAGGGATATGCTCTATGGGTAACCTTACACCCCGGCGTGTGTAAACCCGAGATGGCGTGCGGTTTTAGTCGGTTCAAGCCCGACATAACCGCCCCCGCTGGCCGGCGGGGGGGTATTCGAAGGTATTTCCGCACAAAAAAAAAGGTAATTAAATTGCACATTTATTGCACTTATTATCGTGGGTGTGTAATACACCTCTGCCATCTGCCTTCGGGATACAGGCGTGAAGTTAAGTTATGTTATGTAAAAAATACTGTTCCCACGACCCACAAGACCCTATTTTCGGGATGAAAAGCGGACGTGCTCTGGCTGACTATTATCTATCTCTAAATCAAATTTCATTTAGATTCGTTCAGCCGTTCTGACGTGATTGAGTAACAAAATTTACCAAAGGGGATGAAAGGGCCAATTCGACCTGACTTGGCTGCGAACCTGGGCTCTACGAAGCCCATAAAGACATTTTGTAGCATTTCCTGAGAACATGTTTTTCTTTGCAGGATATTGTCGATGCAGATGAAAGTATGATCAGTTTCATGCATCGTTCCACTGTGCTTTTGTTGTAGGAATAGCTAGATACCAACTCCAATAAATAACCTCTTTTTAGTCGCCACACTGGGTATTAATCAGCATTTCTTCTGCAAAGATGATATTTTAAAATTTGAATGAGATAATTGACTCCGAAGGAATTCACGCAACAGAATTGCAGCTGACATGCATTGTACAGTATCACCTTCGTTTAAATTACGAGCTACGGTAGAACATTATACCACAGATTACATTATATTATTCTAAATTATACATACGAACGACTTCATAAAGGAGAAGGTTCTATGTTCGTCTGTATCATGTTCTTTGTTTCTGCTTGTTTTTTTTTTTCGTAGAGCAATCTCTCTATAGTTTCTCGACGACGACTTTATGTCATTGCTATTATCATAAAATATAAAGCCGGCGGATTTTTTTAACACAATACAAACACAACAATAAAAAAAAAAAAAAAAACAATAAAAAGTTACTAGTCTTATTTTAAAAATCTTGGATGTTAAAAAACTCCCTCGAGTCGCTTCGACCAATAAAATGCGTCAATTTTATCACGTCACAGAACTCAGAAGTCCACCACAACTCCACCACGACGGTAAGTAATTACCGTGGCCTATGAATACTTGAAATACCAGAGGTATCATTCAGAGGTTTGGCTATCTGCATACGGGAAATGGGAGGGAAAAGTGCAGGAGGAAAAGGGAAAAGGAATAAAATGTCTCCAGCAGTCACTATGTCAAGCGTACGGATTCAGCCTATTGTTACTAAAAGTCAATATTAAATGATTGAGTGTTTTTCCAAATTTCAATTCGATTAGAAAAATCAAACGTAAGTAAAAATAACCTTGGTGTTCTATATGATCTGTCAAAACAAATCTACCCAAGTTTTTATGAGATTAACTATTTTGACCGATTTATTTGATGCAATTTTACATAATATAACATAACTTCACGCCTGTATCCCCAAAGGGGTAGGCAGATGTGTATTACACACCCACGATTCGCCAGTTATGTTAAGGTCCCAATGTAATAGGCGGCGAGAATATGACCATCTACCGGGCACAATATTAAGCGAGCGATAATTAGCGTTTATTAATGCACACATAACTACGAAAAGTCAGAGGTGTGTGCCCGGGGCGAATGGGGATCGAACTCGAGACCTCGTCTCAGCAGTCTGTTACGTACGCCACTGGGCTATCGCCGCTTTTTTTATTTCGTTATAAATACTGATACTGAAGTTTCAGTTGCTTTCAGCAGCTATGGTCGCAGGGAGACTAAGTTGATGGGTGGTTGTCTATGTCTGATTGTGTACAGTTATCTCAAAGTACCTGAACACTGTTTGATTGTTGGTATTACTGAATAGTATACGCAGAATGAGCGGCTTGATCAGAAGTGTCTTGATCTTGCAGCCTTGTAGTGTTTTGCTGTTTCTACTGCTGGGTTTGAGTATTATCTAGATTCTAAGCAATTAAATGAGAATAATTCTGGTTAGGAATCAACTAGTAGCAAGTAACTAGTTTTAGCAATAGATTCAATTTGTAATATTCACATAAACTTCCTCATATCCTATTAACTATGATTGTTATGTAAGAACGTTCCGTTTTCCTACAGTTCCGTCACAAAACGAAGCATGTCGTGACGCCACGACTACGCATTGTCCGACAATAGTTCTGGGGAAAAATGGACATCGCTTAGAATTATAATAGGTATATTACCTTATATGGTACCTTTTTTTGTTCGGAAATCCCGCCGGAAACCCCCCCGCCAGTAAGCGGGGGTGGTTATGTCGGGCTTGAGCTGACTAAAACCGCACACCATCTCGGGTCTTCAGACCCGAGTGTAAGGTCCCATAAGGCATTTCCCACGCACCCCGACTGACCCAGGGTCATCTCCGGTCTCGAGATGGCACCATCGGGTTTGGGAACCACGGTGTCCCCGTCTTGCACTTGAAAGGGAGGGGGCGCTTGTCGCCCCGCCGCCGCCCCGGCCTGCTTCTGCTGGGGTGACAGGCGGCCTCACCTGCCACCTCTAGACCTGCGCACATGGAGGAAGAAGGGTTGAGCGACCTTATATGGTACCTGATGCCATTATGAACACCCTTTATTTGTAAGGGATTTCCGCACGATAAAAAAAAAAAAAAAAAAAAGGTACTTCTACGTGCTGTGAGAAAGGGGCTATTATACGATTGACTATTATTTGAATTATAAAGGGAGAGGCAGTGGCAGATTAGTGAATCGTTTGCTCTATTTCTGTTTGAGTACCTTTTTTTGCCAACCCTATGAAGGGGAAGCCATTGACCGCCGCCCAGGGTGTACCGGTCGCTCCGATTCCGTTCCCCTCGGACTGCAGCGGGATCGGAATCGGAGCGACACTCGAGGAGGTTACCCAACACACACCCCGTTTGAGTACCTACGTAGGTCATGAAGTTAACTGTAATTTGTGATAAGACTGACTTTACGCGTACCTCTGGACCGAAAGTAAATGTATAAAACTAAAGATAACAGACATAATGTTTTTAAAACATAAAGATGTAATTGAAAACATAATACATTTTGACAAAAGCTTGTTGCGACTGTAACGCGAGGAAGTACTAACAAGATTCGCTGTCTGCCTTTATAATTGTAGTCATTCATCAGGTCTGTAACATAACATAATAGTCTCTTTTATACGCATAAAAGACGCATTATATGAAAAAATACCGTTTTTGTTTGTCGATTCTGAAATACATATTTTCGACGATCTGTGGTAGAGACGCGGCGGCCAGACGTATATGATTCCCGCTCAATGCAAATATTTGGTATGCATGAATAAGTCTATTTGCATTGGTCTGGATGTTTCAATGCATAATTCTAAGATATTCTACACAATGCTATCTAGACCCAAAGTAGTGATGTATCGGCTCTAGAATGCGGATACATACTTAGATACCTTTGCTTTTGTAAATACGTACATATTATACATAGAAACACCCAGAGCAATTCAAATAGGCAATCATGTATATTAATGTTTGCACTGAGCGGGATTCGAACCCGCGACCTCTATCGTAGCAGTCGAACGCTCTACTGCTACGCCAAGAGGTATTTTTTTCTACTGTGTTAAGAATTTCTGTTTCTTCCATTCCTTTATAGTTTAGTTCTTTAAAGTAATTATATGCTAAAACAATTAAACGTGTTTTAAACAACACGCGTAGAGATTTTCATACAATGATGTCAATATATTTTAAATAGGCGTATGGTACAGGACATAAGTTAGTTGCGGTTAAGGTCCACTTCCACCACATCGTGAGTCTCCCCGTGCAAGCGATAAGATGTGTAAGGTGAGCGAGGTCTCCACGTCTCCGGCAAAATAAAGATGATTACGTGCGGGTATATTGTGAGTTCATACGGGTAGACGACCCTAAATAACTTATGATGCTATATTTTTTTTTTTATACCACTAAGGTGGCAGACAAGCACACGGCCCACCTGATGGGAAGCGGTTACCGCGGCCTATGGACGTGTGCAACACCAGTGACGTCACACTCGCGCTGCCGACCCTGTAAAGGAAAGGGGATGGGAAAGGAGTTTGGGAGGGGATGGGAAAGGATTTTGGGAGGGGATGGGAAAGGAGTTTGGGCTCCGGCACTCTCACTCACTCCTTTCCTTCTCAATCCTTTGTTTCGGGCTTGGCACCGACTTCTACATGAAATGAAATATGAAAAAGTAGGATAACGCACCCCGGGACTTCGGACCTCATCTCCGAAGTCTGGTCCCGAAACTGAGGGGGCTGCGGCCGCGCTATCGCGGCTGATGCCCAACGTTAAGGGACACAACGCCCCCACTAGGAGACTGTACCTGGGGATCGTGCGAAGCATGACCCTATACGGGGCCCCCGTATGGGCGGAGACTCTGGCAGCCCGCAACGTGGCTGTTCTAAACAGCCCGTTAAAGGCGATGGCCGTCAGAGTCATCAGGGGGTATCCCACGATCTCCGTCGAGGCGGCATGTCTCCTAGCCGGGACCCCTCCATGGGACCTGGAAGCGAAAGCCCTTGCGCTGCTGTACCAGTGGCGCAATAAGGCGCTGGAGCGGGGCCATAGGCTGGAGCCCCGAGAAATCAGGGCTCAGCGGTCCCTGCACCGCCAGGAACTCATGGAGACATGGAGGGTGCGACTTGCGCATCCAAGGTGGGGAAAATCCATCATTGCGGCGGTGAGACCGATTATGAAGGAATGGTTGGAGAGGGACCATGGGGACCTCTCCTAACGGATGTGCCAGATATTTACCGGACACGGGTGTTTCGGTAAGTATCTATGGCGCATCCACCGGGAGACAACGCCGCAGTGCCAGCACTGCGAGGATCCTGGCGAAGACATGGCGCTCCATACGTTGGTAGAGTGCCCTGCGTGGGCGAGTCAACGCCGGGATCTCGTTGCGGTCCTGGGCGTGGACGTTCTCTCGTTGGAGACCATGATGAGGCCGTGGTCTCCGACGGGAGCAAGTGACACGCCGCCGCCTCTTTCTGCGAGCAGGTAATGCGCGCGAAAGAAACGGCGGAAAAGGAGCGCGAGAGAACCCGTCGAGTTCCGCAGTCTGCGGCGAGGACGCCGCATACTCATCTACGCCCGGGACTACCGACCTCCATGATCGGGGCCTAAGGACGGCAGTTGACCGACTCGCCGTCCTTACAGAAGCAGGCCGTGGCGGAGGCGTGTCGTGTGTGCCCTACACACGCCTGCCAACTCACCGAAGCGGGATAAAACCCGACCCCACCAGGCGAGGCCCAGGTGGCGGCCAAAGTCCGCCGGCAACCCTGGGGTTCTCCTTTCGAAGGCTTACCCGGGGTGCCCGGCAACGGACTCTTGGGGAGGACACCGTGCGGTTTTAGTCGATACACGACATAACCACCCCCGCTGGCCGGCGGGGGGTATCCGAAAGGAATTCCGCAAGTAAAAAAAAAAAAGGATAACGCACCCCGAGCTTAAGAGCAGATTGACTTTGGATAAACCGGGATTAGTTCACGGGTGAGGAGAAAATTAGATATACGCGCTAGTTCTTGCTATTTCCACAAATCAACTCTTTCTAGCCCTGAAATCTGGTAAACCTAACAGCCCTTGTTCACGTAGTTCTAAGTTTTGTTAGAAAATGTAATTACATTTTTTACCGCTAGATGGCGTTGGTCGTACAAGGCCAACTTCTACAAGGCGAGGTTAAGAGTCTCCGGTTACTAGTTATAAGCTTTAGAAATGCAATCTTTTTTTGAGATCCTTGTAATTGGTACTTCTTAAATACAGTACAAGATATCCTATCAGGTTTTTTATTGAGTACCCTGGTGGATATCCCCCCTAGTGCGTTTGGCCTCGGACTTTAGACATGGTCCTTACGAGTCGAATATACTAGTTTTTGGAGTTTTACGGCGTCGACACAGTGGTGGTTTGCTGCTGATGGCGCTGAGGTCCTGGTGAAGGTATCAGGTCTGCACAACGAGTTCTACGGAATCTACAGTAAGCTGAGGTCAAACAGTTGGCGGAATTATAGGCGGAAGCGAGTACCGGATTGAGCGGCAACCGATAAGCGGCGGAATCGCAACTTCAACGGGTGTGTGGTTCACAAGACGATCAATTGTATAGTGAGTGCTGTGGATAATAAACTGTGAGTACATTTACCTTTATTAATACGAAGAATTTCGAAAACTTAGCAAGATTTCACATGTGATAGTAGATTTCATCAGACTTTATATTACTTAGTATACATCTAATTTGGTTGTAGTTCGAACTTAGAATATTGTAGCTTTAAATTAAACTTAGCATCAGTAAATGTTGATTCAAACTTTGAATAAATTTGTGTAGATTTTGGACTTAGCGTATAGTTCAGTAGATTGTTGTTAGACTTAGAATAGTTTTAAGAAAAGTGAACAGACGGGGAACCTATGCCCAATTTTTTCCAAGTTAATGTTGTTGTCAAACACTTAGAAAATTTTAATAGTTAACATTACAGATTTGTAGACTTAGAATAAATTGGTAGTTACTTTGTTGTTTCACTTATAATATTTTGATAGTAGAACATACTAGAAAGCGGTACACAGTGTTATGTGTTAAAATTGTAAGTACATGTAGGATTTAGATTAGTAACAGTTGTTATTGGTAAATTAGAAATTCAAACACCTAATTTAGTTATTGTGTGGCTTAGTAGAATTTGTAGCTTTATTTACTTTTGATTTACTTAAAATGGAGTCATTAATTAAATTACAAATGAACACCAAAACTGCAATTGAAAAGGGGAAGGTTAATTTCAAAAAATCGCCTAAGGAGAGAATCACACAGGGTTATATCGAAACAAGATTAGATAGTTTGGAAGATCAATGGTATACATTTAATAACACACATAGAAAAATTATTGAGCAAGGTACAAAGGAGGACTTGAATAGTGCGTATTTTTCAACAGATTGTTACGAAACCACTCAAGAAGTTTATATTAGTTACAAATCAGATTTGAAAGACTGCATGTTAAAGTTTAAGGTTCCGGTAAAGGATACAGGGAATCAGGAATCTTCTAGGGACTTTAAAGAATCTAAGGCTAAATTACCGAAGATCAATATTCCAATCTTTTCAGGTAATTATAATGAGTGGATAACTTTCAGGGATTTGTTTACTTCTCTCGTGCACACTAATAAAAATATAGATAATGTTGAAAAATTGCACTATTTAAAAGGATATTTAACGGGTGAGGCAGAGCAATTGCTACGACGCATTCCTATTACGGCATCTAATTATGATGTGTGCTGGGCTCAGTTAGAACATAGATATAACAATAAACGTCATTTAGCTAGCTGTATTCTGGACTGTTTACTCAGCCAAAAGCGTGTTGGTATCGAGTCGGCAGGAGCTTTAAAAAATTTGTTAGATACCACTACGGATTGTATGAGTGGGTTAAGCAGTTTAGGCATTAATGTGACTACCTGGGATATCATTGTTATACATATTGCGTCATCTAAGCTCGATCAGGAAACTCGCAAGCAGTGGGAGTTGACGGTCGCCACGGATAGTTTAAACGAATTTCCTACCATGGATCAATTTCAATTATTTATGGAAAGTCGCTTTAGAGCACTTGAGCGTATCGAGCCTCAGAGGGCAACAGGGCAGACACATAGTAGCCACTCTGGAAATCATAGGGTTATGTTTGCTACTCATAAAACAGACGTTACTTCTAAATTACGTTGTGAGTATTGTACTGAAGACCACAAATTGTGCTTTTGTAAAGGGTTCACAGAATTAGATTTACAGAAGAAAAGAGAATTTGTGGCAAAGAACAAAATCTGTTTTAATTGTCTTGGTGGTAATCATATGGTGGGTCAATGTAGGAGCTTTTCTAATTGTCGGGTATGTAGAAAAAGACACCATACTCTTTTACATGTTGATGGCGTACTGCCGGTTCAGGTAGATCAAGAAGTCAGGCAAGGCACTTCTTCTGATGAGGTAAAATCTTCACCTGATAGCGTGCAAATGGTGTCTTGCCTTTCAACCAAAATCGCTCACCCACGTCAAGTTATACTAGCCACGGCGCTAGTAAATGCTCAAACGGCGGCGCGCACTTTTCAAATAGTTCGAGCCTTGTTAGATCAAGGGTCTCAAGCTTCTTTCATCACAGAAGCTGCAGTCCAGTTCTTACGTTTAAAAAGGATTCCAATCAGAGGATTTGTGTCCAGTCTGGGCAATGAGAAGACGACCGTTGCGAACTACATGGTGACCTTGGTGTTACAGTCGTTGACAGATTCCAAGTTCGTGATAGAAGTTAAAGCTTATGTATTAAAAAACATAACCTCGTGTCTGCCAGAGCGACAGCTGGAACAGTTCGAGTGGCCAGACCTAGAAAATCTAGTATTAGCAGACCCACAGTTTTGTAAACCTAACAAGATCGATATCTTGTTAGGAGCCGATGTTTATAGTGAAGTGTTGAGAGATGGAGTGAAAAGGGCTCCAAATGGTTCTTTTGTAGCTCAGTGTACCAGTTTGGGTTGGATCCTTTCTGGGACGGCCTACCTGCAAAATAAGGTCAATTGTACAAATAAGATCACGGTCATGCATGTGCAAATGGATGAAAATGATTTCCTAAAAAAGTTTTGGGAAATTGAAGATCAAGTCCCGAATTTTGAAAGAATATTAACAGTAGAAGAACAAAGATGCGAAGAGTTTTTTGCAGCTACCACTAAAAGAATAGAAGATGGGCGTTATATTGTTAGACTACCATTTAAGGAATCAAACCCGGCATGTGTAGGTGGTAACAGCAGAGAAATAGCTCTTAAAAGGTTCAAGGGGCTGGAGAGGAAATTTAGTAGAGATCAAGACCTGAAAGAAAAATATACAAAGGTTATTAAAGAATATATACAACTAAATCATATGCAAAGAGTACATAGGGATGAATTAGAAATTAGTGAGGCGGTGTACTTACCACATCACGCAGTCATCAGAGACGATAAATCCACCACAAAGGTTCGAGTGGTGTTTGACGCTTCCTGCAAGAATGAGAATGGTGTGTCACTCAACGACACCCTCATGGTGGGTCCTACCTTACAGTCAGACCTTCGCCACATAATTCTTCGTTGGAGAACTCATAACATAGCCCTGGTAGCAGATATTGTAAAAATGTATCGGCAGATAAGAGTAGCAGAAGAAGATACTGCCTATCAAAGAATCATCTGGCGAGACAACCCTGCTGATGATATACAAGATTACAAATTGATGACAGTTACCTTTGGAACCGCATCAGCTCCTTACTTAGCGGTAAAGGCATTGCACCAAGTCGCGCTGGATGAAGGGAAGCAGTTTCCAGCAGCAGCTGAAAGGGTTACAAGTAATTATTACATGGATGACATGATGATAGGTTGCTCAACTGTAGAAGATGGAAAGAGATTATGTAGGGAAATGAGAGATTTACTTGGTAAAGCAGGTTTTGAGTTGCAAAAATGGAACAGCAATAATAGGGAAATGTTAAAGGAAATAGAGGGCTATGAGAATACGGCTAAGGATAACAATGAGTTAGGCGAAAGGAAAGAAGAAATAGAAATATTTGAGAGTACAAAAATATTAGGTCTTACCTGGTGTCGTAGTACAGACGAATTCAAGTACACAATACAGCTACCTTCGACATCCGAGAGAGTCACTAAGCGCAATATTATAGCTGACATTGCGCGTTTATTTGACCCATTGGGTTGGTTGGCCCCCAGTATAATATTGGCGAAAGTTCTGATTCAGAAACTTTGGTTAGCAGGAGTGAGTTGGGATGACGAGGTGTCCAGTTCCTTAAGATTAGAATGGCAGACTTACCGGGAGGAATTGTTACAGCTTTCCAAGGTCAGGGTTCCGAGATGGTTAGGAATAACTGGAAACGACAGATGTGTTGAGTTGCACGGCTTTTGCGATGCCTCTAAGTCAGCGTATGCAGCAGTCGTGTACACTCGTATTGTCAGATGTACAAAGGATGTGTGTGTATCCTTACTAGTTGCCAAAACCAAGGTCGCACCAATTAAACAAGTAAGCATTCCCCGCTTAGAGCTTTGTGGGGCAGTTTTATTGGCACGATTATTAGCAGACGTAGCGAAGGCAATGAATATTCCCAAGAACAAGGTGCACGCTTGGACTGATTCCACAGTGGTGCTTGCGTGGTTGAATAGTCATCCGAGTAGATGGAAAACATTCGTGGCGAATCGTGTATCAGAGATTTTAACCACACTAGATGCAGAACAATGGGCCCACGTTTCTTCCAAAGAAAATCCTGCAGATAGCGCTTCAAGAGGAGTTCCACCTGCCTCACTTGCTAACACCAACCTTTGGTTTAGTGGACCATCCTTTTTAAGTAATATTGATATTGTCTATAGTCGACCGCAGCACGAGGAGATCGTTTTAGAAGAAAGCGTCAGATCCCACGTTGCTATAACCGAGGAAGAGTTACCCTGGGCAAAGAACAGTACCTTGTGGCGATTATTAAGAGTAATTGCGTTCTGTAGGAGGTTTATATATTTTAAAGCTAGAAGAGACAGACCCAAGTATTTACAGAAACTAGAATTAGAAGAAGCGTTAAAGTATTGTATAAGATATTATCAGAAGAAAGACTTTCAAGAAGAGTACTCACAATTAACAAGGATGCATTATCTTAAGTTCAAGGGAAGTAAAATTAGATCATTATCCCCTTATATAGATAGCGATGATATAATCCGAGTCGGTGGGAGATTGCATGAAGCGCCTTGGATTGGACAGGCAAGCCATCCTATAATTCTACCTCATGATGCGCATCTTACAAAATTATTGGTAGCAGATGCTCATGATAGAACATTACATGGAGGGCCTCAACTTATGATCAACTATTTAAGATCTGCATACTGGATTATTGGAGTGAAGAGTTTAGTGAGACAACAGGTGCGCAAATGTGTAACCTGTGTTAAACATAACGCTAAGATTAATACTCAGTTAATGGGATCACTACCCTCAGCACGATGCACTCCAACGAGACCGTTCCTTCATAGTGGGGTCGACTATGCGGGCCCCATAAACCTGCGAACTGCTAAGGGACGGGGGCATCGATCTTATAAAGGTTACATATGTGTGTTCGTTTGTATGGTCACTCGTGCAGTACACTTGGAAGCTGTGAGTGATTTGAGTACACAGGGCTTTCTGGCGGCATTTAGGCGTTTTGTGTCCAGAAGGGGCCACTGCGCTCAGATATGGAGCGACAATGGTACTAATTTCGTTGGGGCCGCTAGGGAACTCAAGGTACTCATGGAAATTCAGCAGAGTATTGCAGAACATTTAGAGACCAAGGGAACGGTATGGCACTTTATACCTCCTCACGCCCCAAACTTTGGTGGATTATGGGAGGCCGCTGTCAAGTCCACAAAGTTCCATTTGAAGAGAGTTATCGGGGAGTCCACTCTCACTTATGAGGAGATAAGCACATTGCTTACCCAAGTGGAAGCTTGCTTAAATTCTAGGCCTATGACCGTGATTAACGGTGAAAGCCTCGATGAGCCAATACCTCTAACTCCGGGTCATTTTCTTGTTGGTGAACCATTAGTGACTGTCCCTGAAGCCAATTATGAGAACACAAGCATCAGTCCTCTCAATCGATGGCAACTTTTACAAAAAATGTTGCAGAACTTTTGGCGGCGTTGGTCATCAGAATAC
The DNA here is from genome assembly GCA_946251805.1 of Cybosia mesomella. Lineage (NCBI taxonomy): Eukaryota > Metazoa > Arthropoda > Insecta > Lepidoptera > Erebidae > Cybosia > Cybosia mesomella. The sequence goes on from OX276396.1 coordinate 4,482,201, forward strand.
CTGACCACGCTAGTTCATAGATATAAATGGTCCTTTCAAAATCCCGAACCAAATGTTGGTGACGTAGTACTGGTCAAGGAGAACGACTTACCTCCGGCTCGTTGGTTACTTGGTCGAATCGTGGAAAAACACCCAGGTCCTGACAATTTGACCCGCGTAGTCACATTATGCGTAAAGGGGTCACTTTTGAAACGACCCACATCAAAAATATGTATCTTACCAGTTAATGAATAAAGGTTTAGTACTGTTAACACAATTTTACAAATGTTGTTTAGTTCATAAGTTTAATGTTGGTTTACACTTTTATGGAATTTGTTTGCTCTGATCAGCTGTTGTATGATGTTTTTGTAATCTAACCATTGTTTTTTTGTTTTCAACTTATTGTTAATGTTATTTATTTTAAGAGTCTACCAGTTTTAGTACAGTAGTTCCTGTAAGTGCTCAACCGTCAACCACGATATTATCCTATCAAAGCTACTTGCCATTTATTATGGTATTTATGTTTATGGTTATTAAGGACATATTCTTCGATAATGTCCTTGGTGGGCGGTATGTTCACGTAGTTCTAAGTTTTGTTAGAAAATGTAATTACATTTTTTACCGCTAGATGGCGTTGGTCGTACAAGGCCAACTTCTACAAGGCGAGGTTAAGAGTCTCCGGTTACTAGTTATAAGCTTTAGAAATGCAATCTTTTTTTGAGATCCTTGTAATTGGTACTTCTTAAATACAGTACAAGATATCCTATCAGGTTTTTTATTGAGTACCCTGGTGGATATCCCCCCTAGTGCGTTTGGCCTCGGACTTTAGACAGCCCTATAAAGTTACCGAAAAATCCATGAAGCGACCAAGACACCCCTCCTGTATTCTGCCAGTTCTGGATTCCAAAAGGATATTCCTAACTGCATGTTACTAGATGGAGTGCAATTTTTACCTAGAACGACCCAGTTAACAATAAGAATTCTAAAGAAACTCATTAAGCGTCTTTGGTTTCAAAGTTGCATTTCAAACAAATGATAGACATGTCGCAAGTGATGAGTGTCGTAAAATGTCCAGATCGGTCTTACCATCGAGGAATAATCACCGAAAAACCAAATCAAAGGAAAAAGTCGACCGGTCACGTTGACCTATTGTTGGATAGGCAAATCTCGCTACGCTCAACTTTGGGTTGATTGCGAAGCTGGTAACCGTCCTAGTTACATTCCTAGTTAATCGCTGCATCTGATTACTTGTGCTGTTAGATTAACATTCAGCGGGTGTGTCATAGACTCGGCGTCCATCACACTGGACAGGCGGAGTTTTAATATCAATATATCAACTTGTCTGCTCAACTTAATTGGTAATGGATGCTCAAAGCCGTGGGCTGCGTACATATCATATCAAGTAAATGAATCTAATAAGGTATGAGATCTTTGTTTAAGCGAGAGGCGGCGCCTCGTCAACAATGGTCTGATGATTTAGTTGGAATTCCTTTTGGATTTGTATGCCTTCATAAATTAGTCAATCCTTCTGAATATCATATGTAGCTGTAATATATCTACTTGAATACGCGTCATGCGGCGACGCGCCACCGATAACATGGTGGATATTCCATTTTTTTTTTTATTTAATAATTTATTTATACGAGTATATCGGGTAAAATAAAATCGGGTTAATGGCAATAGGCTCGCCACCTATTACATTGGGACCTAAACATAAACTGGCGAAATGTGGGTGCTAGCACCTCTACCTACCCCTTCGGGGATATAGGCGTGAGTTTGTGTTATGTTATGTTATGTTTATTTAATATTTTTTATTTTTATTTTACCCGATATTTTTTTTTTGTTTCAAATACATATTTTGTCGATACCAAGGCATCTCACCAAATTCAGAGGCCTAATTTTGTGACATCTTATATTTAGGACACGTCAATTTGACTTCACCTCGCCTGATGGTAAGCTGAAGGTAAAGTCTCAGGAAAGAGGGTCACCATTGCATACACGTACCATGTTAACAATTGTGGCACTCAGCTTGACGGCCTCATCAGAAGAGGATTGTCGTCGCAGCACCGCGTGACACCCACCGTTCCCACTAGTGCTGCGACCACACCCGGCTATGCACTTGCTGACCCCTGAACGCAATCAAACCGAAATTGGATTACTATGGAGGGTTTTTCGCAATCGTGCACGGTGGTACCTACCCGGCCGGATTTTGTGAAAAATTTGTGTCATCAAATTTCTACCACCAGTAAAAACTCATACGCACAAAACGTTTTGGCAATACATTAATCATGCGTACTGCTACAGTGGAATACTATGTTTGAGTCTGTGTTTCCGGAAGGCTATAACTACGGAGTCTTCAAGTCTAGACTGAGTAGGTTACTTCTAGGCAAGCGTGCTTTACCTTCGACCACATCGTCACTTAACAACAGGTGAGATAGTGCTCAAACGCGAGCCTATTACTCATAAAAAAGGAAGTGGCACTCCGGGAGTGCCGACAGAAGTGAAAACTTGAACAATTGCTTATACATTTTTCGAATCATTTGTCCCTCCCTCTCTCCTTCCCTCTCTCCCTCCCACCCCTTCTTGCACCCTCCCTCCATCCCACCCCTCTCATTCCCTCCCTCCATCCCTCCTTCCGTTCCTCAATCCGTCTCTCACTTCCTCCGTCCCTCCTACCATTCCTCCTTCCATTCCTCTCTCCATCCATCCTCTCGCGGTCACTCCCTCCTACCCTCCGCCCTCCCTCCCTCCATCTATCCATCTATCCAGCTATAACAAAGATGATGTTGTTACAAAAAGAAATATGGACAGTCTCTAGATTCTTATAGATTTTTTGTTTTTATTTTGTTTTGTAAATTTAACGTGCAGTCGTGTAATAGGTATATTGACGTAGGTAGGTACTTAAGTGGGGTGTGTGTTGGGTAACCTCCTCGAGTGTCGCTCCGATTCCGATCCCGCTGCAGTCCGGGGGGAGCGGAATCGGAGCGGCCGGTACACCCTGGGCGGCGGTCAATGGCTTCCCCTTCACCCCTTCATAGGGTTGGCATTGATCGTCGGCCAATACCCAACGTGACGGGAACACATCGCTCTCCGTACTCCTCTGCTTTCAGAGGAGACAGGATGAGCGATGCTGTTAGTGGTGAGATGGCCCAGGGTCAGCCGGGGTGCGAGGGATATGCTCTATGGGTAACCTTACACCCCGGCGTCTGAAGACCCGAGACGGCGTGCGGTTTTAGTCGGTGCAAGCCCGACATAACCGCCCCCGCTGGCCGGCGGGGGGGTATCCGAAGGGATTTCCGCACGATAAAAAAAAAAAAAAAAAAAAAAAGGTACTTAAGTGATACATGGTGTAGATCTACTTTAATTTATATCTAGATAAGAGAATGCTTCAGTCGATGAAAGTTTTGATAAAGAAAATGACAAAGTTAATTGAACAACGTTGGGAATGTGGGAATGTTAATTGTAGTTTGTTAACAACTAGTTGTTTCCCGCGGCTCTGCCCGCATGAAATTCTGACCCGTTTCCTGCAAGCCATGGGAACCTATTCCAGCCTATGTATTATTTCAAATTATAATAGTCGTTTGAGCGTGATTGAGTGGCAAACATACAAATATCTTCGCAAACTGTCATTTATATTATCAGTAGGACTGCATTTTGAACCCTGGGGTCCGCTCTCTTACAAATCCATTATTTGATTTATTTTGACTTTTACGAGAGCGCTTGCCGTCTGACCCCTCCACCACAACCCCGAAAGGAAAAGGTCTCATCCGTCAATCAGCAGGTGTAACTACCCAGCTTGCAGGTGAAGTAAGCTAGGTTACGCAGCAGAGCGCAAAAGTGCAAAAAACGCCGATTTATTTCTAACCAAAACCAGGTACATCTATGAAATTATGTGCTTATTACTTTGAAAATGACGTACTTTCCATACAAACTTCCAACCATTATTTAACCCCCTTAGGGAGGAAATTTTGAAAAACGCTGATATACGTAACTTTTTTTTTTTTTATCGTGCGGAAATCCCTTCGGATACCCCCCCGCGTGCCAGCGGGGGCGGTTATGTCGGGCTTGAACCGACTAAAACCGCACGCCGTCTCGTGTCTACAGACGCCGGGGTGTGATGTATGTATGATGAAAACATTTTTTTTTGGGTTTCAGTTCTAAGTACAAAATTTATTGATTTTTTCTATATTTGTGTGAAAATCTAGATGCGAAATTTATTGATTTTTCCTATTTGTGTGTTAAAATCTAAATGGGGTTCACAAAATACATCTACTTACCAAGTTTCAATAGCATAGTTCTTATGGTTTCGGAAAAAAGTGACTGTAACATACGGACGGACAGACAGACAGACATGACGAATCTATAAGGGTTAACGGAACCCTAAAAACGGTGACAAGTAACTATTACAATGCAATGCGCGCACTACAAATGAGAATACTAAACGAGGGGCCCAAAGTTACTTCGTTATTAAAAACTGCAGACCGCAAAATGTTTTGTGATTTGTGCACCTGAGATATATGAACTCGGTTGAGAATGCAGACCCAGCAAAAGTCTGGAAATTCCTCAGAACACTGGGTGTTGGAAAGTCACGTCAGGATTCTATTCCCAAAAAAAATGATATTGATTTACTTAATCAACATTTCTCATCGTCGTCTAAATGTGATCGGACTCACAAAGACATTACTTTGCAATATCTTTCATCGCTTCCAACACCTGACTACTCACCGTTCTTGTTTAATCAACTAACTGCTTGTGGTGTTAAAGAGTGTATAATGTCAGTAAGCTCCAATGCGGTTGGCAGTGACTGTGTAAGCCGGAACATGGTACAACCAATCCTGGAACAAATACTACCCATAATTTGCCATGTACTAAACCATTCCCTTTCTTGCAGCATGTTTCCAGATGTTTGGAAAGAGGCACAAATCATTCCTTTGCCCAAAAAATTTAATCCTTCGTCCCTTTCCGAGTTTCGACCCATTTCCATCTTACCTTTTCTATCAAAAGTCCTAGAACGCTTAGTTTACAATCAATTAGCTTCATACCTTACAAGGAAAAATCTCCTGAATTCACTCCAGTCAGGATTCCGTCCTGGACACAGCACTGCCAGCACATTGATCAAGGTTACTGACGACATCAGGCTAGGCATGGAGAAGGGAAATCTTACGGTACTCTCCTTACTTGATTTCAGCATTGCTTTTAATACTGTAGATTTTCATATCCTGCTTGGTATACTGCGCTCTTTTAACATATGTCCAACAGTGATTGATTGGTTTCATAGTTACCTTTTTGGGCGCCGGCGGCGTGTACGTGTTGAAGATTCCTTTTCCACCTGGCGTAATACATCTGTCGGTGTGCCACAGGGTGGTGTGCTATCTCCTTTACTTTTCACAATTTTTATAAATTCCATCTCTAAGTCCTACCACCTTTATGCAGACGATCTTCAAATATATACACAGGCTCCTTTACAGGAATTGTCGACAGCCTTTAATGCTATTAATACCGATTTGACGAGGATATGCACTTGGAGCAAGCGGTATGGGCTGGAAGTGAACCCCTCTAAGACTCAGCTAATAGTTGTTGGTAGCTCCAGAATGTTGCCTCAAGTTAATTGGTCACAGTTACCAGATATCGTTTTTAATGGTATTCCACTGGAAATATGCCAAAGTGTGAAGAACTTAGGGATATTCATCGACAGCACACTATCTTGGGGTCCTCAAATCCGTGAAGTTAGTCGCAACCATTTGTTTGCATCAGCGGGGTCTATGCGCAGACTGCGTAACTTTCTACCAACGACCACTAAAATTGCACTTGCAGAATCTCTCCTTCTTCCTCTTCTCGACTATGCCGATGTCAGCTATCTCGACGTCATCGAGGAGCAACTCGATAAGCTTGAGCGCCTTCAAAACTTTTGCATTAGATTTATATTTGGTCTACGCAAATATGATCACGTATCAGAGTTTCGCATATTGCTCAAGTGGCTCCCAGTTCGACTTCGACGGAATGCTCATATTCTTGTCATGCTTTATAGTATTCTGTTTAATCCCAATTCTCCCTGTTATTTACAAGAACGTTTCGTGTTCCTCAATGACACACATTTAAAATTACGTGTGTTATATATTATAGATAGGTCTTCAAAAATGATACTGAGGTTTCTAATATCATTTTTCTCTAAACTGAATAGTTTGCGCGAGAGACACTTCCAAAGTGGTAAAATGTGTGTGTCCCCCGCCCCCCCTGTAACTTCTAAAATAAGAGAGTGATAAAACTAAAAAAAAATATATGATGTAATTACCATGTAATCTTCCACCGAAAATTGGTTCGTCTGCATAAAGGTGGTAGGACTTAGAGATGGAATTTATAAAAATTGTGAAAAGTAAAGGAGATAGCACACCACCCTGTGGCACACCGACAGATGTATTACGCCAGGTGGAAAAGGAATCTTCAACACGTACACGCCGCCGGCGCCCAAAAAGGTAACTATGAAACCAATCAATCACTGTTGGACATATGTTAAAAGAGCGCAGTATACCAAGCAGGATATGAAAATCTACAGTATTAAAAGCAATGCTGAAATCAAGTAAGGAGAGTACCGTAAGATTTCCCTTCTCCATGCCTAGCCTGATGTCGTCAGTAACCTTGATCAATGTGCTGGCAGTGCTGTGTCCAGGACGGAATCCTGACTGGAGTGAATTCAGGAGATTTTTCCTTGTAAGGTATGAAGCTAATTGATTGTAAACTAAGCGTTCTAGGACTTTTGATAGAAAAGGTAAGATGGAAATGGGTCGAAACTCGGAAAGGGACGAAGGATTAAATTTTTTGGGCAAAGGAATGATTTGTGCCTCTTTCCAAACATCTGGAAACATGCTGCAAGAAAGGGAATGGTTTAGTACATGGCAAATTATGGGTAGTATTTGTTCCAGGATTGGTTGTACCATGTTCCGGCTTACAAAGTCACTGCCAACCGCATTGGAGCTTACTGACATTATACACTCTTTAACACCACAAGCAGTTAGTTGATTAAACAAGAACGGTGAGTAGTCAGGTGTTGGAAGCGATGAAAGATATTGCAAAGTAATGTCTTTGTGAGTCCGATCACATTTAGACGACGATGAGAAATGTTGATTAAGTAAATCAATATCATTTTTTTTTGGGAATAGAATCCTGACGTGACTTTCCAACACCCAGTGTTCTGAGGAATTTCCAGACTTTTGCTGGGTCTGCATTCTCAACCGAGTTATGAATAAATTGGCGTTGTGCTTTTCTACACACCTTACTGCAGAGATTTCGAATTGTAATATATTTTTCGCGGTTATTAGGAGTAGGCTGAGTCTTGTACCTACATTTGGCGGTTGCTTTTTTTGACAACATACCTTTTATCTCGGCTGTGAGCCAAGGTGAAGGTAAGTGCCTAACTCTCACTGCATGCACAGGCGCATGCCTGTCGTATAGTTCAATAAGCTTCCCATTGAGTATACGGACTTTGTCATTAACAGACTCGGCTTGTAGTAGTGAACTCCAATCTATTTCATTGGCATCCTCACGAAGTTTATTAAGATCCATGCCACTAAAATTGCGTTGCATAAGAATTTTACGTTTCGATTCGAGGAGCCTTCCCTTCTGCTGATAAGGCGCAAGCACGAGACATTAGCGCTGACTCCTCTGCATCTTCAATTGGATGACGGACTGCATCAACTACCACATCAGTTATTTTTTTCCCGGCTGCGCCAGAAGGAGGGTTATTTTTTTCGAGAGTATGTTTGTATAATTGTTTGGCACGCTCTGCGGCCTGAACGGCTCGATAGATTTCAGCTTGAGAGGTGTCGTTATAGACGTATTAACTGTGAGTCTGCTACTGGGTATATGAAAATAAATAAAAAAAACATGATGCCAGATTTTGCGCAAAAGAGCGGAATTAATGTAACGGAGTAATCTAAAAACAATGTTTCAAAATGATTGTAATATCATTCATTGTTTCCGTAAGTTCGCAAGAACTACGGTAGATGGCTCCACCATCGCCTTGAGACGTATAATATTTAGAAGAATTTCGAATATCTAGGTCCTAGATTTTCGAAATTCTCCTAAATATTTCTCCTAGGACGCGTACAAGTAGCCTCTTTCGAATTAAATCTATTAGAGGCCTCCTATTGAAAAATCCTGTACTTAGGTAGGTACTTATAACCACCGAGGGGGCCATCTCGAAACCGGAGATGGCCCAGGGTCAGTCGGGGTGCGAGGGATATGCTCTTTGGGCAACCTTACACCCCGGCGTCTTTAAACCCGAGACGGCGCGCGACGTGCGGTTTAGCCCGACATAACCGCCCCCGCTGGCCGGCGGGGGGGTATCCGAAGTGATTTGCGCACGAAAAAAAAAAGGTACTTATAACCAATCTTATTACGACCAGATGAAGAGCATTGTTTATAGGGTGGTAGGATGTATTGGTCCCACCAAGATCTTCGGCGTCCATACCAACCTCACTTGCGAGTACCTTTTTTTTTTTTTTTTGAACTCGGGTCTACAGACGCCGGGGTGTAAGGTTGCCCATAGAGCATATCCCTCGCACCCCGACTGACCCTGGGCCATCTCCGGTTTCGAGATGGCCCCCTCGGGTTTGGGAACCACGGTGTCCCCGTCTTGCCCCGGTTTGGGGGAGGGGCGCTAGTCGCCCCACCGTCCCGGCCTGCTTCTGCTGGGGTGACGGGTATAGCGAGTTGTCTTGAGTATATGAACAAATTACTTAATTTAATACCAATCGCGTCTATGAGGCTTTTTTGTTCATTGAGAAATTAGTTTTTTTTTTCGGTTATTATTCCTCAGTAGTACACATGAATTTTTAATTACATAGCCTATGTCCTCCCCATCAGTAACAGCTTTGCTTGTGTGAAATTTCATTAGAATCGGTTCAGCCGTTTGGGAGAAGAAGATGGTCTGACGAAATACATGAGTCGTCTAAGGTTCGCTCAACTATTCCATTAGTTAAGGGAAGAGAAAAATGCAAGCTTTTCATGGATTCCAGATTCATGGATGACGGAAAGAACATTTCTTATCAATCCGACGACAACGAGGATACTTAAAACTAGGTCTGCAAGGCGAATCGCTGCTTGCAATGTTGAGCTGAGTGAGACCAAATTTTGAACAGTGATCATTCCTCCGTGGCAAGTCCGATTTTGAAAATTCTTTTTGAAAGTCACAACTCTGGACATGCTTTCTGAGCGTGTAAAGTTTGGTCACAGTGTCTCGAGCGGTTATTATGTAATTCCATCTGGAATTTTCTTAACGGTGATCATTCCTCTGTGGTATCATTAATTTTTTCAAAATATATCCATAAACCTTCCTCTGATTGACCACTTTAATCATGCCTAATTTGGTTCTGATTGGATTAGTAGTTTAGGAGGAGACCTGTGGCAAAGAAAATCCTGAAGTCTGGTATGAGGAGCTTTCGCTCGATTTCGTCTCACTCAGCTCAACTAACAAAGTCTTGCTAGAATCTTCTTAAAACATGAACCTATAAATTGGGAAAATTAAATTTAAAGGAACCACTTGAAAACCAGCGCCAGGTCTTGTGCCTGGCATTATGCTGAACTGGCTCCCTTTTTGATGCAATGCGGAGTACATACTCGATTGTGTAACGGTGTATGATGTTCTTAGTTATGTAATTTGTGTTGCAAAATAGATTTTTCTTTCTTTTCTTCTTTCTAAATAAAAAATGTATGTGTGTGTCAAAGATGTGTATGTCGTCATGACATACACATCTTTGACACACACATACATTTTTTTTGTCTCCTGTTACACTGATTTCTCGATCTATACTCAAACTTCCAAATCGTTCTGCAAAAGCGATATCCCTCTTTATAATTTTAGCGAAGCAAAATACTGCAACAGACATATTGGGATGTGTTCAAATCAAGGCGCCAGACGATACTTAAATAAAATGTTCGTGCTCTGCAGCTTAAGTTTTTGTTAAGGCACATTTAACTTCGGCCAATCTTCATTATCATACCTAGGTTATTTAGTACTAGCTTGGCCTAGGCCCTCGGCTCCAGCTGCGTGGATTACGGGTCGTCCCATCACCTCAGCAGTGTTCCCGGTTACAGGCTCTTAGGTAGCTTGGGGTTAACTCACTCCTTCTACTCATATTGGTTTGGCATCTGACGGTTATATCCCAACGACCCCGGGTATCTGTCCCCTCACGGGGTCCGTTGGGAACTGAAAATAATTTCATGGCCAAGGGACCCCCTTGCCAAGTACGTGGGGTCTGTTGGGAAAAAGAATTCTCTACGGACACCTCTTCCCCCCACCACTCTCTTCCCCGTTAATAAAAAAAACGAAAACAGGAACTAAAATGTTATAAAAAAATAACCACGAAGCCTTCTAACCTAACCTAACCAAGTCGGATTGCGCAGCTATCACAATAAACCTAAATTAAAAACATTTTAGTTCCTGTTTTCGTATTTTTTATTAACGGCGGAAGAGAGTGGGGGTCTCTAGGGAATTCTTTTTCCCAACGTATCCCACGTACTTCCCTTGGACATGAAATTATTTTCAGTTCCGAACGGACCCCGTGAGGGGACAGATACCCGGGGTCCGTTGAGAATATACGCGTCTGACCACCCAACTCCGAGAGGAAAGTCTGCGCCAGAGCCTCATCCGTCAATCAGCATTGTAACCGGCTTGTAGGTGACCCCATACTGTATGTACCCGTGTTTGGGTGTATAGGCCATACACCCAAACACGGGTCCCTGTCCCGTGAACCACAGGAACCCGCTACTGGAATATATATGGTTAGAAAAGGTATATTTTTAAAGAGAAGAGATGTAATCATGATGCTCTAGGACAAGTTTTCTTCGAGGGGTTGGTGGGTCATAGCAGCAGTCGCTCTGGTAAAATGCGAAATAAACCAAATGATGGTAAGGAGGAGTTGGAGAGCGGACTATCGGCAAAATGTATCATCGAAAAACTGTAGCATTGGAAAACTATATCATCTGAAAACTATATCATAGGAAAACTGTATCATCGAAAGACTGGAGTTAACGCTATTGAAGTTCGCCCAAGCCTTATTTTTGGCCGGCAACAGACAGGAACGAATTAGCGGGGTTTCGAAGGAGAAAACCCATTATAAAAAATCACCCAGGCGAGTGCGGCGATGGAATCGTCTGATACCAACCATCTGAGGGGCTGGGCCGCGGGCAAACCTGGTCTGATGTAAACACCGTGTGATTCTGGTCAGTTTGACTGCAATATAACCAAATTCTATGTGCCAACGGCGATGTGACATCACGGAAACAAATTTATAAAATAGAGAGGGTCCTGCGCATAAAGGTGTTCAAAAATTATTTACGTTGTAATTGCTATAAGGATTGTTGCTACATTTATGTCTAGTAACATTAGTAACGTTGAATTTTGTGACCCTTTTATGAATAATTAATATAGCACTGATAAGAACTGTAAAATATGGGTGTATGGGGCACCGCCCAAGGCCAGGATCGAGCCAACCTCACCTGCAATCCGGCACACCTGCTAATTGACGAACGAGGGTCTGAAGCAGGTTCTCCCATGGGGGTTAGGAACTCAGACGGAACCAAATTAAAATGAAGGAAAAGTGTAAGCGCTGTTCCAACGTATTTTAATACAAATTAACAAAAAGAGTGTCTTTCTATACCCTATCGTAAGAATGTGTCGCACCTATGAAGAACTGAATCAGGTTGAGAAGTGGATGTATTTTAAGTAATGGTAGATTCTCCCAATGATCATAACACATATAATAAATGCAAATTAATTTGTAGCTTTTGTGGTTTTTTTGTGTATTTTTTATGTTGTATATTTACGTATTTATTGAGTAGCGTTTCAGTTATTTAAGAGTGTAAACAGTTGATTTTTGACCATGTTTCATGTATTTTACCTTTATCACGTTGTGTATACTATATTAGGATTACTGTGTTCACTTAATAAGTAACTGTTTCCAAGTGTTTTTAGGTGCAATGGGAGTAATCTGTAAGCGTAGGTACCTTCCAGAAATAAGTACAAAAAAGCGGACCCCGGGCTCCGAAGTGAATGGCTCGGATGCAACAGGGATACGTTGAAGAATAACTGTAGATATAATGCTTAAGTTTTTATACTATTAGAGAATCAATAAACAGAAGAACATATAAATTCTAGCTCTGCATTGGCCACCAGATACAGAATACTAGACAATGTGTGACAATATGTGCTAATAGGTTTGGCGCCGATCTTATCTCAATCAGCGATCTCTTCCAGACCACCTAGGTTTAGACACGTAACACGTATTTCATCAAATTATCTGAAAATATTATTAAAAGCTCTTACCCGGGGTGCCCGGCTATGGACACTTGGGCAGGACACCGTGCGGTTTTAGTCGATAGACATAACCGATGCCTGAACGCAAAAAAAAAAAAATGGTCGCAGTTCGATTCCCGCTGAATGCATATCGGTATCTTTATAATAAATAATAATATAATAGATACGTAGTATTGCATTAGTCTGGGTGTTTTTTTTTTTATATATATATTTAAGTAGTCCGTCAAATTTACTAAACTCCACCTGGTGGTAAGCTGAGGTAAAGTCGAAAAAGTAGTGGCCACCATTTTCAGAGGTTGTAGAACGGTGGTCCATACCTAGGCGGGCTTGAGTGCTTGACAGATTGCTTTTTCACGCCCCGCTTAAAGAACCCGGGATTGTAGGAAGCCGGGAACACGTGTGGGGTAGAGTATCGTTCATTAATCCCGTTTTCATTTAATCCCGATTGAATCCAAAGCTTGCATTTTAGAGCCGGCGTCCGCCGTCGTTTCCACATTTTGGTTTATCTTAGCTTTTACGGGAGCAATTGCCGTCTAACCCCAAACCCCGGGAGGAAATCCTGCGCCAGAGCCTCGTCCATCAATCATCAAGTGTACCAGCTTGCAGGTGAACATCTTGGCTGGCTGGCTGGCAGCTTGGCTTGAACATCAAAAATCTTAGTGAGTCTCTATACACCAACACTCAGTAGTAAGATATGGGTTTAAATCTACCTTTTTTTTTTTTTTTTTTTTTGTCGTGCGGAAATCCCTTCGGATACCCCCCCGCCGGCCAGCGGGGGCGGTTATGTCGGGCTTGCACCGACTAAAACCGCACGCCGTCTCGGGTCTTCAGACGCCGGGGTGTAAGGTTACCCATAGAGCATATCCCTCGCACCCCGGCTGACCCTGGGCCATCTCACCACTAACAGCATCGCTCATCCTGTCTCCTCTGAAAGCAGAGGAGTACGGAGAGCGATGTGTTCCCGCCACGTTGGGTATTGGCCGACGATCAATGCCAACCCTATGAAGGGGTGAAGCGGAAGCCATTGACCGCCGCCCAGGGTGTACCGGCCGCTCCGATTCCGTTCCCCCCGGACTGCAGCGGGATCGGAATCGGAGCGACACTCGAGGAGGTTACCCAACACACACCCCGAAATCGATCTACCTATTGGTTTCTTGACTACTGTCGAATTTAAAAAAAAAAAAATCTTCATAGGTCTAGTTATGACCCCCTGAGTCCGAAATGACCACTGGTCAAAAAGTTTATATATATAGATAAATATATGTATGTATGGTTCCACTTCCCAAAATTTGCGGCACTCTCACGGTCGCATTTTTGCCCCGATCGCTTTCAAACTGCGGTCAAAAATTGCTTGGGTGTAAACTTAGTTTAAGTTCGTGAACGGGTGGAATCCGGCCTAAGGGGAGGGCCTCACTTTTTGTGAAATCAGTTTTTCCTAAAAATTTCATGTTCCATGAAAGATATTCGAACCGTTCTAATTTTATCCCATAGTATACATGAATACCAACAACTTTTAACGATCTACCTATTAGTTTCTTGACTACTGTCGAATTTAAAAAAAATTTCTTCATAGGAGGTCTAGTTATGACCCCCTGAGTCCGAAATGACCACTGGTCAAAAAGTTTATATATATATATATATATATATATATGTATGTATGGTTCCACTTCCCAAAATTTGCGGCACTCTCACGGTCGCATTTTTGCCCCGATCGCTTTCAAACTGCGGTCAAAAATTGCTTGGGTGTAAACTTAGTTTAAGTTCGTGAACGGGTGGAATCCGGCCTAAGGGGAGGGCCTCACTTTTTGTGAAATCAGTTTTTCCTAAAAATTTCATGTTCCATGAAAGATATTCGAACCGTTCTAATTTTATCCCATAGTATACATGAATACCAACAACTTTTAATAAACCTATAAGATTAAAACTTTAACTAAAAGTGCAGGGGGGAAAAACCAAAATTTTTCGGGAAAAAAATCATAACTTCTAACCGGTGAACATTCTTGCAGTCGGAAACATTTTTAATCGATAGGCCATTTTTAAGTCTAAAATAAATGTCTGAAAAGTTTTTCGCTAAAAGTTACCGTTTTCGAGAAAAAAAAAATAAACTGTTTAAAGTCCGTAGTTCTCTATATAAAATAATATTAATTGCTTCACGAAATCTACCTGTGCGTTCCCCCTGCGGGAACGGAATTTTTTGATACCACTTAGATGGCAGACAAGTACACTGCCCACCTGATGGGAAGCAACACCAGGGGCGTCACTTAATGCCCTTCTTGAAGAACCACAGGAGGGAAATCATTCCATAGTTTGAGCGTGCGCGGAATGAAGTTTCTTTCTTACCTCACTGTGCGTACAGCAAGCTCATTCTGTAAAATACAAATAAATTGTCGAGTCTCACTCATATGATAGACCTCCCTTCGAATAAGAATATTCTTAATCTTGATTTGGCATGCTGATTTGCACTTGCGAAGTGAGGTGAGCTTCAAATCATAGCCCGTCGGTCTAGAGATAAGCATATTTAGAAACACTAAGTCGAGGAACCTCGACTAGTTTTTCTAAATATGCTTATCTTATCTTTTTTAACATTATACGTATTGTTTTGTGTCTTACTTAATAATCTTTCGCTTCATTGCCATAAAACTGCAATTCTTATAAATAATTACATATTATAAGTTGAAATTAGCGGCGTTTTAATTTGAACTAGGCTCTACCGTGTGAGCGTCTTTGTCATAGACAACGTGTTTTATGACGAAGTTTGCTTAGAACTTTTAATTTGACAGATTGAACTGAATTTTCGTTTATCGCAAAAAGTTCCTAGTGTTGAAATTAACATAAAATTAAACATTAAAACATAAAGTAAGTTATTAATATGTTACTTAAGAAATTCTTTGGTTCATGTCATCTACTTAAAACTTAGCTTTACAATGTTTTCTTTTTATTGTAGTATTAAAGGACGAGTGGTATCTCGGGCTCTAATTTTGAGCAAAATTTCAACCTTGGCCAAGGCTTTCAAAAGCAACTACTGTGAGAGATGCAAATAGAAAAATGTAGGAGAACCTATCTCTTTGGAAGACTGTAAAAATGTGGACAACGGTTTTTTTATCTTTCGATTTTACAATACATACCTATAGGTAAACAATTTCAAGCTTTAAACAGTTTCAAATAAAAGGGAGCTTTACGATTTTGCACATGAAACAAGACTCGTGATGGAGCAGAAGTAGTGGAATTATCTGACCAAGAAGAAAATATATTGGCAATAATAAGTGTTTAGTTTTATTAATATTTGCTTTCATCAGTTTGTAGGGCAAGATAATATGTACCTATACCTGTTATACTTATTTATATATCTCTACATAGCGAATTATGAAAACTAAATTGTCCAAGTGTTGTATGCACAGCATACAACTGGTTTAAAGTCATGTTAAAAACTCATATGTTATACATACACTAAATAATAATATTGGTTCTAGGAGTCACAAAGTTCCTGCCAAGAACCCTGACTCAATCCCAGAGTTGGTGCCCAAAGAAACTTAGTTTGCTAAATGTACCTTGATCGCTACTGGTATCTCTAACACTTCATCATCCCGTGTTAACATGCCATGTAAGTCTATATAATTTGTTGAATATTAATAGATTATTCACAACAATAAATATTATTTTAAACCTGCACAATGTGTTGTGCAACATTGTGGTACTTGTGTGTATAGTTAGTTTTTGAGATACAATTTGTAAATCCAGTTGGTATATTACTGATCTTTTGTTCTAAATATTTTAGAAGATTGGTTGTGATTGATGGTCCTGCCACACTGATGTTATAAAATGTTCTGAAACATTATTGAACATTAGCTAACAGTATGAGTTTAGTAAATGAGTTTGTAAGAGTGGCTCCCATAAGGGCCAACCAAACTAAATTTTGATTTTTGGTCTTGTGATTGACCCTTGGTTACCTTAACAAATGTGACATTCATCCTCATAGCGGTTTCCCAGTTGAAAGTAGAAAATAAAGAAAAAGTTGCGTCCAAACAAAAAAAGGTTTAGTGGGAGTAATTACAGTCCGACCACCACCCAACCCAACTCAAACATGTTACCCCGTGAATGTGTTATTATAGTTCATTCCAAATAATGTTCATTATGTATTTGTTATTGTTGTAGCAACTGCCAGTCGTGGAAGCAGAGGTAGGAGAGCCTTGTCACCACCACCGCAACAGCAGTCCTACTTATCTAGTCTGTAAAGAGGTTGAAGAACAATATTCTGCGCCATAATTACTCGATTATGGACACCTACATACACAATAATGCCGAAAGAGCCCGCTCGGGGCATTCGAGATAGGCTGAAGTTATTGGCAGATCCATTAATAAAATAAAATATTTATTTGTAAACTGTATTTTAATTTATTTAGTTATACAGAGGGGGATATTTATTTTAGAAATAACATATGAACTGGAAACAAAATTATATAAACTAAAATATTTACATTCTAAAAAAGGGGATGGAGTAGGTATGTATAAAGTAAAAGGTAAAGCACCTAAACTTACTTTGTAAAAAAAATGTACAAAGTAAGTTTAGGTGTCAAAGACTTTATCCCCATCGATGTCGACTGGTAACGTACCCAAAAGCCTATCATTGCTACATTGGATGGCAATGGCAATCTTGGAAGATGAGAAGACGCTCGTTGCGTTCCACACCAAAGGCCTATCCATCTTCCGAGGTACAAAACATACCGTCTGATCACTTATCATCCTCACGCACCAAACCTGCAGGTTCAAGCACAGCCGGAACACCGGCGGTGACAAGAGCCCGGCAGATAATATCGTTTATTATCATTTCGTAAAGATTCATTTTTATATGTTTTGATTTTGCCATTTACACAACCATCTAACTAGAATGTAGGTAGGTACTTGTATTTCTTTCCATCCTAAGGTTGCCTGGAAAAGATGCCTCTTAGCGATAAGGCTTCCCTTGTACTTCTTCATTCGAGCTCCAATCCCAGTCGCACTTTGGGGCAGGGGTTCCACTCTCCTTTTATTGGTTTCTTTTGGCTTTTGGGAGCGACTGCCATCTAACCTCCAAACCCCATGAAGATAGTCTGCTCCAGGCGCATCTCATCCATCAATCAGCCTAAACGCATTCTGTGAGAACATTTTGTCATCTTCGCACTTAGTTAATGACGTCACATTGTCGAGCGTCTTTGTAAGGTGAACCCAGTGATGAGTGAACCTCATGTGTGAGTTTTTGACACTTAAAGTACGTTCGTGGCATGCTGTAAGCAAATTTCCGCCTCGAATATCGAGTAACGACACTGTCGAAGAACGAATTCATTTGTCATTTTAAAAGTTAAACAAAATCTATCGAGATTTGTGTGAACTAGATTTATGAGGGTGTAACAATTAAATATTTTAGAGTTTTTGAGTTAAATTTAGGAATATTACCATAATGAACATTTTGCAGGCGTTATATTAATACCTATATATAAAGACCAACTATGCACTTAGTTAATTAATTTACAGTCAATCTGGGTAACTTTGGTTCGTTCGGGTAACTTTGACAGTGGGAGCATGAACTAGTTTAGATTTTTTTTTCGTATGATATCAACACAATTTACAAGTACTTCTTACAGTTTTGCATTTTTAAACTAGCTCCGTAAACGCACCTTTAAAAAAAATTAAGTTGTCAAACAGAGTTTATGTCAAAACTTTTTTCTGAATTTTGCGCGCGAGTTTTGTGCTTCCAAACAGTGAAAAACTTTTTGGATATTTTGTCATTTTGGTTGCTAACGAGGTAAGTGAGATGTGATATAGAACCATTTGTAAAGGAATTATCGTAATTTCATATAACATTTGCATATAATTACGTCTCATTATCTAATTTAACGCATAAATGTAAATATCCGTTTTTAGAATGATATCTGGGTAACTTTGACACTGGCAAAGTTACCCCTAGCGATTGTGATCTATTAGTTTTGATGCAGGCTAACTTTGACAGTGTTTTAAAGTATTTTTTTACATAGTTTGGCTTTACGCGACTAACGTGTTTATACAATAAAGGTGAGCTTATAAATACAGAGTTTTATTTATAAATTATTTTTTAGTTACGAGCCGCGATGCCCAGAAAAAAGCTGATTTCGGAACCTGGTACACGAAAATATGGTGTGAGATCAAACTACCCACCAGAAAAGTTAGAAGAGTGTCTTGAAAAAGTCAAAACTGGAGAACTAAGTGCGTATGGTGCTAGCAAATACTTTAAAATTCCCATTAATACAATAAAAAATTAAATTAAAAATAAACACATAGAGAAGGTAGGCAGCTTTAACTAAGGAAGAAGAAATTATCGTAAAAGAGCATGTGAAAGCATTGGCGGATAGTGGCATCCCAGTAGGACTTGACGATGTTAGTCTTGTCATCCAGTGGTATTTGAACTCCACCAACAGAAAAGTCAAGGTTTTTACTAACAATCGACCTGGATGGGAATGGGGTCAGCTGTTCCTTAGTAGACACACAGATCTTAAGCTTGCGTTTGGCCACAACATTTGTCGTAGTAGGGCTCAGGTTGATGAGGCAAAGATTAACCAATTTTTCGATAATCTAGAAGTTGAGTTACAGGATGTTTCACCTGAAAATATATACAACTTCGATGAAACTGGCTTTCATGACGACCCGAAAAAGAAAAAGATGATTTTCAAACGCAAATGCCGTAATCCGGAAGTTATCCGTAACTCAACGAAATCGTGCTATACAACTGTATTTTGTGGGAATGCTGCTGGCGAAATGATCCCTCCATATTTTATATTTAAGGCTAAAAACATTTGGTCTGATTGGCTTATTGGAGCACCACCTGGATCACGTATGAGTGTCACAAAGAGCGGTTGGATAGATCTAGAAAGTTTCGAAGATTGGTTCAGCACACATTTTCTCCCCATAGCATTAAAGAAAGAAGGCAAGAAAGTTCTCCTCTGCGATAATTTAAGTTCCCACATTTCTGTTAACACATTGAAGTTATGCAAAGACAACAATATTAAATTTATTTGTTTAGTACCGAACTCTACACATATTCTCCAACCGCTTGATGTGGGTTATTTCAGTGCTTTAAAATCTTCGTGGAGATCAGTACTTTTGGATTGGCGACAGACGACGAGGGGTAAAAAAGCGGTTGCACTTCCCAAAAATTGCTTTGCGGCGCTCTTGAAAAGAACGCTGGAACTGAGTGCTCAACATTCTTCTAGTAATATCGTCGCAGGATTTAAAGCGGCTGGTATTTATCCCTTAAATCGGCGAGAGGCGTTGAATCGACTTGCTGAATATGCAAAAACCCCAACTAATATAACTAATGCCACAGAAGCTTTAGGAGAAAGTTTTAAAAGCTACCTGAATGAAATACGTACTACTGATTTAGGCATCCAGAACCAGAGAAAATTCCAAATGCCGATCAGCGCTGGGAAGAGTGTATCATTAGAAGAAGTCGAAGCATATTATAAAAATAAAAATGACGCTAATGTGACGAAACCAAAGATTGCAATTAAAAGAGGCCGACCACAAGGTTCGAAGAACAAGAAAAAACTTAAGATCCAGCACAAAGAAAACGAGAATAAAGAAAAAGAAAACGTTAAGCCGCCATCGCCACCATCGACATCAAATTTGTTAGATGAATTGCCGCCAGAAAGCGAAAAAATAGAAACAGGAATCGCAGAAGAAGTCGTGATTGAAGAATTTGTCGTTATAGACGGTATTTTGGAACAACAACAAGAAGAAGAAACTGTCTTCGTATCTGAACCTGGCACTTCAAAATATGCTGAGTTCTCACCTGGAACTACAATAATATTTAAATCAGAAGGCTCGTTGTTTCCAGGTAAAGTCGTAAGTTCAACATACCCATATTATATAGTTGTTGTCATGAGTAAGTCGATGGATGGAGGTTGGAGATGGCCAGATAAAAGGGAAATAATTAAAATTAAATATGATGATGTTGTATCCGCAGTAAATAATTGTAAAATCAGGATAAAACAGCTTGGGACCTACATAATTGATGACGATTTGCTCTATATGGAGTGGGGTGAGTAGGAATTTCATGGTCAAGTGATCACAATTTTTTCTCTTATTTTAATTATTTTACCTTCTTTTCTGCTTAGCTAAACAAAAAACGTTGCTTGAAACGTGATTTTAAAGACTTTTGATACTAATTAAAAATATGTATAACAAAGCCAAATGTCGTAGACTGATTTTATTGATTGTTTTATAAAATAAATGCTAAAATTGAAAATAAATGGTTTTATTCAGTCAGCAACACCCGTTTCGAAGAAAAATATAAACCAATGTTACCCAGATTAATACAAAACACAATTATTACTACTTTTCTATGAATGGTTCTATGTGTGTCAAAGTTACCCATTTATTGACGGTAACTTTGACAGACTAGAAAATCAGGTTTTTTTATGGACCGATGAGTTTTTAAAGAATTTCATTAATTTTTACGAGTGAAAAGTGTTATGAGAGCACTAACAAAGTAAAATACAGTTGAGTTTAACAGTCAAAATTTTAAACTATTGTGCAAAATATCCCACTTATCTGTCAAAGTTACCCAGATTGACTGTACGTAAATTTAGTTAGATAGGTAGGTACCTAGTTCTTTCCATGACTGTATTTAATTGCAAGAAGCATCTTCATCATCATCTTAGCGTAGCTACCGGTTGCATCCGAAGCTTTCATAGCGGAGCCCAGGGTCGGCTTCCTCTTTCTCTTTATACGTCTTTTATGGAAGCGACTACCGGCTGACCTTCCAACCCTCAGCGAAAAGCCTGCGCTTAAGTGTCGTCCATTAGTCAGCTGGTGTATCGGTTTGCAGATTAGGTTGGCTTGGGCCCCGATGATCTTATTGGGGCCCCAAAAACATTCATAGCGTAGTATATTCCATAGATAGCATAGATCTAGATCTTCATTATACACCAACGGTTAACACAGACGCAATGAATATGGGGCTCCATCAAGATCTACAGGGATCAAGCCAAGCTCACCTGCAAGCCGATATACCTGCTAATTGACGTACGAGAAACCCTGCGCTCTGGTGCAAGCTTTCCTCATAGTGTTGGGAGATCAGACGCCAGCTGCTCCCATAAAAGCCAAAACAAACCACCCCACAGTGCGAACCTTAGATGTGACTGACATTGTACCTCAAATGAAGAAGTACAATGGGAAGCCTTATCGCTAAGAGCCATCTACCAGGCAACCTTAGGATGGAAAGAAATACAAGTACCTACATTCTAGTTACAAGGTGGTTTAGATGTCAAAATCAAAACAAAAGAAATTATATGTATGACTAAATAAATTAAAATACAGTTGACAAATAAATAATTTATTTTATTTTATTAACACATCTGCCAGTAACATCAGCCTATCCTGAATGCCTCGAGCGGGCTCTTTCAGCATTATTGTGTATGCAGGGTGTCCATAAATAATCCAGTAATTATAATTCTTATAAATAAATTATATGTATGACTAAATAAATTAAAATACAGTTGACAAATAAATAATTTATTTTATTTTATTAACACATCTGCCAGTAACATCAGCCTATCCTGAATGCCTCGAGCGGGCTCTTTCAGCATTATTGTGTATGCAGGGTGTCCATAAATAATCCAGTAATTATAATGCAGAATATCGGTCCACTTGTTCTTCAACCTCTTTACAGACTAGATAAGTAGGACTGCTGTTGCGGTGGTGGTGACAAGACACTCCTACCTCTGCTTCCACGACTGGCAGTTGCTACAACAATAACAAATGCATTATGAACATTATTTGGAATGAACTATAATAACACATTCACGGGGTAACATGTTTGAGTTGGGTTGGGTGGTGGTCGGACTGTAATTACTCCCACTAAACCTTTTTTTGTTTGTGCATGCTTTTTCTTTTTATTTTCTACTTTTAACTGGGAAACCACTGTGAAGATGAATGTCACATTTACTAAGGTCACCAAGGGTCAATCACAAGACCAAAAATCTAAATTCAGTTTGTTTGGCTCTTATGGGAGCAACTCTTACACACTCATTTACTAAACTCATACTGTTAGCTAATGTACAATAATGTTTCAAAACATTTTGTAACTCAGTGTGGAAGCATCATGAAACATGACCAATCTTCTAAAATATAAATATTTAGAACAAAAGATCACACCTGGATTTAATCATTTTGTCTCAAAAACTAACTATACACACAAGTACCACAATGTTTCACAATACATTCTGCAGGCTTAAAATAATATTAATGTCTGTGAATAATCTATTAATATTCAAAAAATTATATAGACTTACATGCCATGTTAGCACGGGATGTTGAAGTGTTAGAGATGCCAGCAGCAATCAAGGTACATTTAGTAAATGAAGCAATGGGTATAGATAAGATAGGCATCAACTAGGTTTCTTCGGGTACCAACTCTGGGGTTGAGTCAGTGGTTGCTTCTTGGCAGGAACTTTATGACACCTAGAACCAATATTTTTATTTAGTGTATATTTAACATATGGGTTTTTAACATGACTTTAAACCAGATGTATGCTGTGCATACAACATTTGGACAATATAGTTTTCATAATTCACTATGTACAGGTATATATTTTTTTTTATAATTCTATGACATTATACACAGCTCTTTCTAGACTCAAAGTAAGCATAGTTTGACTAGCTTGTGTTATGGGTTCCAGAATGCGGATAAGCATACTTGTTTACGATTAGCCTCGGATTTTTGGAAATAAAACTGCAGCGAAGTGGAACTGTACGTGTATATCCTTGCTTAAGCTCAGGTCAACGACAAGTGAGAAAACATTTACAAATTAATACTTAAAGCTACCTACGACTGGCGACGCCGTGCTGTAAATTATCGCAACCAACGCATCGCTTGTGTTGCGGTCAGTAATCCTTCAGGCACTTATCCTGAACATGCCCCCGGACGTTGAAAGCAACGCTTTCAACCACTAAATGAAGTATCCACAGGTAACGGACAAATTCGGTTAAAGGCTCTTCGTAGTACTCCAACAGATGTCCGGATGTCAGCAACACGAGCAACGCCATCAGACCCGGGATGCAGTGCGACAATTCTCCCTAGTCGCCATTTGAGAGGAGGTAGATGGTCATCCTTGATAACGACCAGAGTATCCAGCTTCAACTCATCTTGGCAGGAACGCCACTTCGTTCTCTGCTGCAGGTCAGCGACGTACTCCTTACTCCACCGATTCCAAAAGTGTTGGCGGAGCTGCTCAATGCGTTGAAAACGCGTCAGCTGGTTGACGGAGTAGTCCTGATAGTTCGGCTGTGGTGTGGATGTTAACGGACGACCCACGATAAAATGTCCTGGAGTAAGTGGTGAACAGTCGGCAGGATCGGACGACAGCGGCGTCAGAGGGCGAGAATTTAATACCGCCTCGATTTGGGTTAACGTGGTGTTAAGTTCCTCATACGTTAAATGACAATTACCCAACACTCGCTGTAGATGATGTTTGGCCGACTTTACACCCGCCTCCCAGAGTCCACCAAAATGAGGTGTATATGCGGGAATAAAATGGAACTTAATACCATCATTAGATACCTTCTCCGCTAAAGAATCACAATTAGATTTTAGGAATTTCGAAAGTTCGTTGTACGCACCCACAAAAGAGGTACCGTTGTCGGAATATATATTGACAGGTTTACCTCTTCGCGAAATAAACCGATTTAAAGCTAGTAAATATTTGTTACTCGATAAGTCACCCACTAACTCTAAATGAACCGCTTTAGTGGTAAAGCAAACGAATATAGCAATATACACTTTTACCAACCTACATCCGCGACCTTGCCGATTAGCACACATTATCGGGCCAGCATAATCTACCCCACAATTTTCAAACCGCAACAGCGGCTCCTTCCAGGTGGATACCCCACCTGGAAGGAGCCGCTGTTGCGGCAGGTTTCCCATTATAGGAGTAACTACCCTACCCTTCATTCGATGGCATCGTATGCATTTGTGGTAGCAGGCTTTCGCCAAATTTCTACCACCTAACGGCCAATATGACTCCCTAATCGACGCAAGTAATAACTGTGGGCCTGCGTGCATCAACCTTTTGTGTTCGAAATCAAATAACAACTTCGTAAATTCATGACTGGACTGTAATAGTATAGGGTGTTTTTTGTTATACGAAAAAAGTGAATTATCTAAGCGTCCACCTACACGAATAATATTATTCTCATCTAAATAAACGTTAAATTTTAGAAGGGCGCTCTTTACAGGTAAATTTTGTTTATTAACTAATAAATCGTACTCAGGAAATGATTTCATTTGAGATTTAATAATTATGACATTTAAAGCATCTTGTAATTCATCTTGTGCTAAAAACGTACTGCTTACAGGCAGTTTCCTACAACATTTAACAAACCGAAGTACATAAGCCACGCAGCGCACAAGTCTTATATAATTAGAAAACCGACTAAAGTTTATAAACTCACCACAAAGTTTATTGTGTGTGACAACAGAGTTCAACGAAACATTGGGTCGAGTTTCAGGCAATGCCTCTGGGTCTGAGTACTGTAGCTGAGACGGCCACTCAGACTGGTTCTGCTGTAAGAAAGTAGGACCGCTCCACCACAGATTCAACATTTTCAGAGCACTAATATCTACACCTCGAGATATTAAGTCTGCTGGGTTTTGGTCAGTCGGTACGTGTCTCCATGTACAGGTACCGGCCCTATCTAATATCTCAGCAACACGATTACGTACAAACGGTTGGAGTTTAGTAGGCGGCATCTGCAACCATCCCAAGACTATGGTGGAATCACTCCAACAGTACGAACGATTGATCTTAACTCGGAGGGAGTTCGAAACCTTTTCATAAATACGGGCGCCTAATAACGCACCACACAACTCTAACCTGGGTATTGTAGTAGGTTTTAAGGGTGCTACTCGACTTTTAGACATCAGCAATCGAACCATGCACTCACCGTTAGCATTTATACTACGTACATAGACGCACGCCCCGTAGGCGCGTTCTGACGCGTCTGTGAATACATGAAGTTCTAATGTTTTAAAGAAGTCACAAACAACAATTCGTGGGATACGAAAATTATATAATAATGGCAATGATTGCACAATAGTGTGCCATTTATGATGTAGTTCGGGGATTAGGGTTTCATCCCACGATAATTTATCCAACCACATCTTCTGCAATAACATTTTCATGGTTATAACAAAAGGAGATAAAAGACCTAGTGGGTCAAAAATGCGTGCAATCACAGAAAGTAGCTCACGCTTCGTTCTACCATTGGAAACCACCGTTGAACTACTCAAAAAACCTAGTTCATCCGTATCAGCGTACCAATCGAGTCCCAATAATTTATTAGGCTCGCTAGAACCCATGCTTAAGTCTAGCGATGATTGAGAAGCACCGGGGATCAATTTAGGTTCATTTGACTTAAATTTTCTAAGTGGCATACAAGCTGATGCAAGCGCATCAGTGACCTTCGAACGGAGAAGCATTACTTCATTTAAATTATCCCCTCCAGTTAACATATCATCGACATAGAAATCGTTCTTAATGACTTCAGCAATTTTTTTATCCTTGCACTCAATGCCAATCTGCTTCAAGCAGCGTGTCGCAAGGAAAGGCGAACTGGCTAACCCATATGTAATGGTGTTGAGTGTAAAAACACTGACAGAATTGGTTGGTTCCGTACCACTACGCCACAGCACTTGCTGTAAGTACCTATCAGCAGGATGGATAACTATTTGTCGATACATCTTCTCCACATCTGCTGACAAGACATACTTATGTTGTCGAAAGCGAAGAAGTATGGACAGTAAATCGTTCTGAACTGTAGGACCTACCATCTGTATGTCATTAAGTGAGACACCCGAGGAAGTCGGAGAACTACCATTAAAAACTACACGTAGCTTAGTTGTACTGCTAGACTCATGATGTACGCCGTGGTGAGGAATGAAATATCCACGAGAAGTACAATCTAGTTTTTTGTTTTTCGTCATATGACCTAATTTCTCGTATTCTGTCATAAAATCGTGATATAGCTTACTAACGTCCGGTTTAGTCTTTAATCTACGTTCTAGGGAATACAAACAATTCGTAGCCCTTTTATACGAATTTCCTAGAACTAACGGATCCTGTTTTAAAGGGATACGTACACAAAACCTACCATCAGGTAATCGCGTAGTATGCTTAACGAAATGTGCCTCACATAACTTCTCTTCGGGTAAATAACTCGAGGAATGCACAGGGAACTCTTCAATATTCCAAAAACGTCCTAAATCGGAACGAATCTTTTCAAAATCGTTATCACTACAAGAACTAGTTCGAGAAAAATTACATCTAATATCAATGGTTGCAAATTTTTTATTATTAACCCTTAATAACCTAGAGTTTCAATTTTGATACCAATCTTTTAAACCGAATGTTCACATTACTATTAGTTTTTTTTATAGGTTGGCTGTACGTATTTTACTGTTGTTTAATATTCTTTCCAACGAAATTTAAAAAAAAAAACAAATGTCCTTATTGTTTTATTTTATCTATGACATATTACTTGCGCGGCAAAGTGAACAAGTAAACACATTTTACTAAAAGTTTTGTTGAATACAAATTTGATATATTTTCTTTTTCTGAAGAATATAAATACTTTTGAGGTAAGTGAATATATTATTTTCGCTATGATATAATTATTTTTTGCGAGTGCATGTTTTACTTGAAGAAACTAGTGCTATTTTTGTGAGTATCAATTTTGATACTTCAGGCATTCCGCCCTACATAAAACCTACCTACTAATTCTTTAGCTATTAAAACTTTTTGAACTTCCGATTCATCATTTTTCTGCATAGCTTGGTGTTGGATTACTTTTATTTTTATTTTATTATAGAAATTTATCAAAAATGCGACCAGAAGAGATTGAGAGCATATTGAAGCGGTTAGAAAATGGTGAAATTTCGGAAGACGATTCCACCGACAATGAAGATGACATAGACTATTATTCGAGCCAAAGAGATCGTCTGATGGAGCTAGAAGATGAAGAGGATGATGTAGGTAATTTTCCCACTGACCCAAACTTGGATGCAGATCCACCTGCAGCAAACGTAGATACCGACATGCAACATAATTTAGAGACTGTTGAACGAAGCCCAACTCCTACAACCAGCAGCCAGAACAACCTGCAATTTGCACCTTTCAACTCTAGAAACTTAGTGTGGAGAGTAAAGAATATGGACATAGTCCAAAATGCTTTCCAGTTTGCTGGAAACACTGAGTATTCACCAGAAATTATGAACTTAGACACTCCTTTTCAGTTTTTTTCTTATTTTTTCGGTGAAGAAATTTTGAGATTTCTAGTGGACGAGTCAAATAAATATGCCTTCCAAAAGAATCCCAACTTTACAGAACCTGTAACTGTCTTAGAATTACGTAAATTTATTGGAATTCTTATTTTTACTAGTGTATATCATTATCCTAGTGTCAGGTCATACTGGTCAAACATTACAAAGTTTGAACCCATAGCACAAACAATGAATCGCAACAGATTTGATAAAATTCGACAAATTTTTCACATGAATGACGACTCTAAACATTTGCCCATTGATCATCCCCAGCACGACCGACTGCATAAAGTAAGACCAGTGATAGACTATTTGAACAAGAAATTTATTACTGTACCATTTGAGCATCGTCTATCACTAGACGAGCAAATGTGTTCAACTAAAATTAAACATTTTATGAAACAATACTTACCCAACAAGCCCCATAAGTGGGGATTCAAATTATACGTTTTATGCTCTCTGTCTGGGTATGCCTACAGTTTTGAGATTTACTCAGGAGCTAAGGACATAGACCGTTTACCTGGTGAACCAGACCTCGGAGCTGTATCGAATACAGTTATTCGATTGT
Organism: Cybosia mesomella; assembly: GCA_946251805.1. Classification (NCBI taxonomy): domain Eukaryota; kingdom Metazoa; phylum Arthropoda; class Insecta; order Lepidoptera; family Erebidae; genus Cybosia; species Cybosia mesomella. Next base: position 4,510,389 of record OX276396.1, read on the forward strand.
TACGACCAGTACCAAGGCACGTCAATCATATAACTTATTTTGACAATTTTTATACGAATATTCCTCTGCTACATTACTTGACCAACGAAGGTATTTATTGTCTTGGAACAGTACAGAGAAACAGGCTTGGAAAGTCGTGCAAGCTGCCGGAGAAACGGGAAATTATGAAGTCTAACGTACCCAGAGGAACATATCACGAAAATGTGGCCTCTCACGAAAGCCACGAATTTTCGGCCACAAGTTGGAAAGACAACAAACAAGTACTATTACTTTCCACGTATGTTGGCGCTGAACCAGCGGATACTATAACCCGCTACGAAAAAAAACTAAAGGCCAATGTTCAAGTATCATGTCCTCGGGTGATAAAAGAATATAATGCACACATGGGCGGCGTTGATTTGATGGATAGCTTCATTGGTCGGTATCGCATCCGCATAAAGTCGAGAAAGTGGACAACGAGGCTCTTCTACCACTTGTTAGACATGACTGTCATCAATGCTTGGGTACTATACAAAAAGGTAAACACAATGAAAGGAAAACTTCAGAAGAATATTATGAAGTTAGCAGATTTTAGAACTGAGCTTGCCGATACTTTATGTAGATATCAAAGTCACTCGAAAAATAAAAGGGGAAGACCCAGTACCAACAGTGGACAAGACACTACAGTACCTTCTAAAAGACCCCGGACAGGTGTACAAGTACTACCCTCTACTGACGTGCGTTGCGATTGTATTGGTCATGAAAAAATATTTATGGATTCTAGAAATAAGTGTAAATTTAATAATTGTAGGAAACTTACCTCCTGGTTCTGTAAAAAGTGTAAAGTGTCGTTATGCGATAATAAAAACAATCAATGTTTCGCATTAATTCATGCATAGGTATATCTGATTTCTTTATGGCGTAATGCCTGAAGTATCAAAATTGATACCTGTTTTTTTTTCTAAATAAATATGTAAAATAAATATTGTGATTTTTTTAGCTATTTTTCCCTTCATCTAGACCCTCAAGCAAACACAGTAATATTAAAAATAAATCACTTTCGTAAATCAGGCTACTAAGGGTTAAAAGTGATGGGGCCAGAGACAATCCAACCTAACCTAGTATTACATAATATTGGCATTTCGCTGCCCAACTGTATTTTTTGTGTACCTAGTAAGTCCCAGAATAAATCGGCACCAATTAAAATATCCACCTCAGACGGTTTGTAGAAATTAGGGTCAGCTAACCGAATATTAGTGGGTAGATTAAGCTTCGAAATATTTACTTCACGAGCGGGTACTACACTCGTAATCGACGGTAAAATAAAACAAAATAACTTAGTACTGTAACTGTTATTAAGTGACGCTATTTGAACGTTACATATTTTACCTACACGAGAAGCTATATTATTTATTCCATTAATCGACCCGTCTATCTGGCTACTGGATAACTTCAGACGATTGAAAAGCCTTTCTGTTATAAAACATGACGTGCTACCACTATCGAGCACTGCCCGCACCATATGTTCACGCTGATTATTATCATAGACCTTGATTAAAGCGGTGGACAACAACACTTCGTATTGTTTACTGTCACCGCACTCGCCACCGGGCGATGCAAGGCTCGCGGACAGCGCCATGTTACTCTCACCTGTGACGCCGGACTGCGAAGACGTTGATGGAAGTGATAAGACATCATTACTTAACGTGTTATCATTACTGTTACGATTATGTGTAGTATTTTTAACATCTGATGTGTGTATCAATGTGTTGTGCCTGCGCTTACATAACCTACAACCTGATTTTTTACATTGGTTGGCAAAGTGTCCTGTACGAAAACAATTATAGCACACTTTGAAGCTAGGTAATAACTTAAGCCTGGCATCAACATCTAATGCAAGGAACTGGGGACAGTTAATTAAATTATGATTCTCATTGCATTTAGGACACGGTTTGGGCAACGATTCGGAACTACTTGTATAATTATTGTGAGAACTTTGTGTGGTGACCATTGACTTATTCATTGAACTCGGTTTTACACATTGCGGTTGAATAATACGGGAGGCGTTACGCCGTTCTAACTCCCATGATTCAAGTAAATCAGCACGCGTCCGCAGGAATTGGAGAAACAACTGTAATGTTATTGTGGTGTCTTTATCTAATCGACTTTTATACTCTTTAAACTCACGAGAAGTTCTATGATCTAACTTCTGAGTTATAATGTAAATTAACATACTATCCCAGTGCATGACAGGCTCACCTAACGATTCCAAGGCATGTAAATTTTTATTTATTTCATCTATTAGGCCTGTTAAAGCAGTAGAAGATTCCTTAGGAATAGTTTGAATATTACATAACGCTGCTATATGATTTTGTATCAACAAACCTTTATTATTGAATCGGTCACAAAGTACTTGCCACGCCACTGAGTAATTCCTAGCAGAAAACACCATTGAACGTATGACGACAGCAGCACTCCCCTCCAGGGATGCTCTCAAATAATGGAACTTATTAATATCATCTATATCGTCATTGCAATGAATGAGGCTGGTAAAAGTGTCGCGAAACTCTAACCAATTGCTATATGACCCACCAAACTTCGGTAGACCAATAGTGGGTAACTTAACAGGCTTATTATTACTGGCCCGGGTACCTTTGTCACTACTCACTGAATCACTGTCTCTGCTATACTTAATTACTGTATCCTGTGCCATAGACAGGGATTTATGATATAGTGATTCAAAATCCGACCGATCAGAAAAATGAATAGTGGGATCCGCAACAATACATTCCAGACGAAACTGTACCTCATTGTAATGCTCGTACATCGACTCGATCTTTCCTGTGCGCAGCCGTAACTCTGTGACGTCAGAACTGCTTAACTTTTTGTCAATTAGCGTATCAAGGTATTTAATGAAGATGGTTAAGCGACCTTTGAAAGCGGCTCGCTTTTTAATTAATTCCTGTTCCTCGGCCATACTGGGATACGAGTATAATAGACGACCTGGAATTTATATAATAATAAATTTAACTATTTATATTATTGACTATTAACAAGGAAGTTACCTAATTATACACAAACACGATTGAATTAACTAAGTTTTAAGATATGTAACACTCATACAATATTCTATTAAGTACCTACCTACTTCTTACAACATTGTAACAGATATTTAACTAAGGCAAGATCATAAGCAAAATACAATAAAAATATGTAGCAGAAACTGACTACTATACTAATTTAAGTATAAATATTGTAATTATTGCCAAATAAATGTGTCTATGACACTAATCCACTCTTAACTGTTAACAATGACTATGCGTAATTGATACCTAATAAATACTTTTACACAGGTAAAACTATTCACTAACCTTGTTTTATCCTTAATTAAGGCTAAATAATACCTGATTGAGTGCTGGGTGATGATATTTATAAAAATAAAACTTAACACCGCTGTTAAAATATACTCGTCCACTCGCCGCTTATATCTTCCGTAGCGAGATAATTATCAATCTTCAATATCCGATGACTTCCAAGCGAAGCTGCTAATCCTCGATGATTTTATGATAATCCGGTTCAGTAAGGACCATGTTTACGATTAGCCTCGGATTTTTGGAAATAAAACTGCAGCGAAGTGGAACTGTACGTGTATATCCTTGCTTAAGCTCAGGTCAACGACAAGTGAGAAAACATTTACAAATTAATACTTAAAGCTACCTACGACTGGCGACGCCGTGCTGTAAATTATCGCAACCAACGCATCGCTTGTGTTGCGGTCAGTAATCCTTCAGGCACTTATCCTGAACAATACTTATACACTTTTTTTATAAATACATACAAATTATACATATAAACATGTATAAAATAGATATAGGTACATATTATCTTGCCCTACAAACTGATGAAAGCCAATATTAATAAAACTTTCTTCAAGGTCAGATAATTCCCCTACTTCTGATCGTTTTACAGTCTTGTTCATGTGCGAAAGCGTAATGTTCAGTTTCAAATAAGTTACCTTTTATTTGAAACTGTCTAAAGCTTGAAATTGTTTACCTATATGTATCGTAAAATAGAAGATAAATAAACCTTTGTCCACATTTTTACACAGTCTTCCATAGAGATAGGTTCTCCTACATTTTTCTATTTGCACCTCTCGCAGTAGCTCCTTTTGAAACTTTTGGCCAAGTTTGAATTTCTTTTTAAGTTCCATTGTTCAAATTGAACCCAAAATGGATGACACTCGTCCCATGGTACTACGAAAAAAACAATACATTGTAAAGTAAAGTACGATGACATGAACGAAATATTTTTTAAATAATATATAATAACTTACTTCATGTTTTAATGTTTAATTATGATTATTTCAATACTATTCCTTTTCGCAATCTAAAATAATAACAAAAATTCAGCTTTATCTGTCATGTCAAATCTCAAATCAAAAGTTAGAACAAATTTCATCTTAAAAAATGTTGTACCTGTGGCAAAGACGTTCACACGTAGAGCCTAGATTAAAATAAAAGGCCGCTATTTTCAACTTATGAATATGGAATTATTTTTAAGAACTGCAGTTTTATAGTAATTTGGCAAAATATTATTAAATAAGACACAAAACAATACGTATAATGAGAAAAAAAGGAAAGTCAGAAAATCTTGACTTAGTTTTTCTAAATATGGTTATCTCTAGTCAAACGAGCTTTGATTCGAATCTCACTTTGCTTCGACAGTGCGAATTCGATGTTTAAAGCATGCCAAATGAAGGTCAAGAATGTTCTTGTTCGAAGGGAGATCTATGGACTGAGTGAGATAGGGCTTTGCACTGGCGATGATTTTAGTCTACGGAGATTATTCACCGGTTTTCAATAATGTCCGGTAATTGTTCGGAGAATTACGGGAGATTTTGCGACCTAAATAGTACGTCTTAAAATGAAAATGTATTGTTTAATGAATACTAGAGAATTAAACGTTATTAATATCACATTAGTATTACGTTTTACCCATTGAATATTTTATCTCAAACATAAATTCATATTTTGTAAATCAACAAAATATTACAGTTTATTAAGCATTTACAAAAAATATTGTATAGAAGCAGTAATTATTACTGATGTCAATAAAATTGAGTCAATAATAACTAATGAACATTAGGCACACCGGTAAACATTAAAAATAAGTAAAGTAAAAATTAGGTATTTGAATAAGATTACAGATATTCATTTAAGAAAACAAGTGATTGTGGTTCAAAAGATATAGCAATTTAATTTAGCGCACAGACGTTCTATACCTACTTTTTGACCACTCACACTATTCAGTGGTTTCAAATGATTATATTGGAAATATGGTCTCAAAATTACAGAGACTAAAATTGCCATAAATGAATATTTTGTTAATGTATTTTGTTTTCGTTACACTTACTAAAATCATCGTCTAATAAATTATTGTATTTTATTTAGAATAAATGAAATAAACACCTTTTTTTTTTTTTTTTTTAACGTGCGGAAATCCCTTCGGATACCCCCCCGCCGGCCAGCGGGGGCGGTTATGTCGGGCTTGCACCGACTAAAACCGCACGCCGTCTCGGGTCTTCAGACGCCGGGGTGTAAGGTTACCCATAGAGCATATCCCTCGCACCCCGGCTGACCCTGGGCCATCTCACCACTAACAGCATCGCTCATCCTGTCTCCTCTGAAAGCAGAGGAGTACGGAGAGCGATATGTTCCCGCCACGTTGGGTATTGGCCGACGATCAATGCCAACCCAATGAAGGGGTGAAGGGGAAGCCATTGACCGCCGCCCAGGGTGTACCGGCCGCTCCGATTCCGTTCCCCCCGGACTGCAGCGGGATCGGAATCGGAGCGACACTCGAGGAGGTTACCCAACACACACCCCAATGAAATAAACACCTGACTTTTATTTAACTGGATAACAAAATTCCGGAGATTAAGAAAAAACCCGGTGATTCGCAAATATGCCGTAATCTCCGCAGATTCTCCGATTAATTAATTAAGTGCATAGTTGATTTTTATATAGGTATTTATGTAATGCAATAACGCCCCCACACTATTTAATACAGTTATATTACTAAATTTAACTCGAAACTAAAGCCGGAGTTGTTACACCCACTCACATCACTAGTTCATCACAAATCTCGATAACTTTCGTTCAACTCTTATAATGACAATTATATTCGTTCTTCAACAATGCGGAAATTTGATATTCGAGGCGAGAATTTACTTACAGCATACCATATCCATACATTATATGTCAAAAAACTCACGCATGACTTTCACCTTACAACGGCGCTCGACCATGTTACATCACCAAATTTACAGAATGCGAAATTGAAATCTCACCGCGAATTCAGCTGTCGATATAGTGAAATGTTCTTACAGAATGCGCTTGCAGTTGCCAGTTGCAACGTGTGAGGATGAATTCCCTGTCTGTGGCGAGTCGTGCGATGATAGAATGTGGCCGTGTTTTTGGTTGAGAAATTCAGACTATACGAATTTGAATCACAAACTCCAAAGACACTGCTCGACGCAGAAGTCGAACCCTAAACCTTACAATGGCACGCAAATGAAATTTTAATTAAAGGAAATCAATTACATTAAAAACAACTAAACATCGCCTTAAAGTTTTATTAGCGTTAGGATATGTTCAGATCAGATGGCCGCACTTAAGTCGCACGTGGGCACGTAATGTGTGCGATACGCGCAAAAACTAGCAGTAGATAGTTGCAGCTCACATACCTTTTTTTTTAATTTTTTTTTTCGTGGTGAAATCCCTTCGGCCAGCGGGGGCGGTTATGTCGGGCTTGAACCGACTAAAACCGCACGCCGTGTCGGGTCTACAGACGCCGGGGTGTAAGATTGCCCATAGAGCATATCCCTCGCACCCCGACTGACCCTGGGCCATCTCCGGTTTCGAGATGGCCCCCACGGGGCAGCTCACATACCTATAATTCAAAAATAAGGATTTTTTCTCTAAGCATTATGTGCAAAAAAAAAAAAAAAAAAATAAAAAAAAGAAAAAAAAAATTATATATATATAAGCAAAAAAAGAATACGCCTTGTTGCAACAGAAACACAGACCATTGGACCATGTGCATATTTCAGAAGAATTTCTCCTTGAGACCCAGCAGTAGGACCGTACGTTTAGGCGTCTTATCAAGCTGTGACAAGATATATCTTCACGATTGACTACTTATCCATGAATGCCTAGACTAGACGCTTGATTTAAAAACGTGCGTCAGATTTGTATCATCTGAACATACCTTTATAATTATGAAGCCTCATTGAATGCACATTTGAATCAATTTATGAAAAATCTATAAATCACTTCAACAAATGACTGACAATTCGCACGCAACATAACAATGTATGTATCTATTGAATGGGATATATTACAAGGATACTATAGCTATTGCCCGCGGCTCCGCCCGCGTGCATTTCTGATACTGTTCCCGCAACCCATCGAAGACTATTCCATCGATAAAACCTTGTGTTATTCCAGACAATAATCTATCCCTGTACCAAATTTCCGCTAGATCCATTCAGCCGTTTGAGCGTGATTGAGTAACAAACATTCAAACATCTTTACCAACTTTCACATTTATAATATTAGTAGAAAGGATTCTACGATAAATAAATATTCTACAGTCTAGACTCCAAAGTAAGCATAGCTTAACTAGCTTGTGTTATGGGTGCTAGAATGCGGATAAACATACCCCCGACCACTGACTAAGCTATCGAATGCTTTAGCGTTACGCCATAGAGGTCCTTGTACTAAAGACCATTGCCCTCTGTTTTATAAACATTTTTGTAAATGTGATGTTTTGACTGCATCCTGTAGCCTACGTGGTGAAAACTCCAAACAACTATAAACAGGTAATCTGCATACACACATTGTGTCTCATAAAACTTATATTTAAACTTATAAACTTATTTTTACTGGTGGTAGAAATGTCATGACACAAATTTGTCAAAATATTCGGCCGGGTGGGTACCACCGTGCACGATTGCGAAAAACCCCCCATAATAATCCAATTTCAGTTTGATTGCGTTCAGGGGCAGCAACTGCATAGCCGGGCAGGGGGACCGGTGGGTGTCACGCGGTGTTGCGACGGTCTTTGGATGAGGCCGTCAAGCTGCGTGCCACCATTGTTAACATCGTACGTGTATGTAATGGTGACCCTTTTTCTTGAGACTTTACCTACAGCTTACCATCAGGCGAGGTGAATTCAAATTGACGTGTCCTAAATACAAAAAAAAAAAAAAAACACCATGAATTCACCCTACAACCTACATGAATGTATTTAAAAACCATGTATGTATTATATATCTGAACAGCGGCACTTTTATCATGAGTTATTCTGTTTGGATACTAGTTCTAATCTAAGTCGTAACGTGAGTTGTCGGTGAATTTCAACACATAAAAGGAGGAACTACATACACATTGACATAGGCCTACCATGATGACGTGCTATATAGGCGTTCGTTTTCTGGGCGAGAAAGAGGGATGGAGCTATTTAGGGTGTATTGTGTGTAGGTATAACTCTGTATTGTTTGTGCGGGTAGAATAATATCGGTCTACGATATGTTCCTATTCGACAGTCCTCGGGTCTTCAAGTGATGCACGGACATCGATAATAAAAGCAGACAAACAGACAAAAATTCTAAAAATCACATTTTTGGCATCGGTATCGTTCCTAGAACACATAACAATTTTTCTTTTTTATGTTCAATGTACAGTTTTCACCTTGTTACGATTTTATTATATGTATAGATGTGAAATAATATTAGGTACCTACAGTAATATTCCCGAGGGGGCCATCTCGACCCGAGGGGGCCATCTCGAAACCGGAGATGGCCCAGGGTCAGTCGGGGTGCGAGGGTTATGCTCTATGGGCAACCTTACACCCCGGCGTCTGTAGACCCGAGACGGCGTGCGGTTTTAGTCGGTTCAAGCCCGACATAACCGCCCCCGCTGGCACGCGGGGGGGTATCCGAAGGGATTTCCGCACGATAAAAAAAAAAAACAAAGGTACAGTAATATTGCGACCTCCGTCCTCCATGAGCACAGGCCTGGGAGTTGCAGGTGAGGCCGCCTGTCACCCCAGCAAAAGCAGGCCGGGACGGCGGCGGGACGACTAGCGGCCCCGCCCCCAAACCGGGGTAAGACGGGGACACCGTGGTTCCCAAATCCGACGGGGGCATTTCGGTCGGTTAAAGGCCGACAAGCGGGGGGGGGGGGGATCCGAAGGGGATTCCCGCAAGAAAAAAAGACGGTACAGTCATATTTTTAGGTTAATCAATGGTACATTAGAGTGATTTGGAGTGATTTTGTTGCATAGCTTCTACATTAAAGTCCGAGGTTCGCTATTCATCTCCTTTCAATAATTTGGTTAATGTTGACAATTCGGCAGCGACTGTTGTCTGAGTCTCCATGGGAAAGCCTGCGCCAGAGCCTCCTCCGTCAATCAGCAGGTGAAGATGGCTAGGTCCCCTTAACGTATACCTACTAAAGTAGCAGGGCTGAAAGACGCGCAAACATGGGTCTCCGCATCAGTGTTGTGACAAGCTGGGTCGCATTCTAAGTCCGTTTAATTAAACTAAGTAAGTATTTAATTTGAACAAGACTCGAACAAAATTTGTTCAAATTGACAAACTATAACATGAACACACGCGTAGGTAGGCCGACCTATTTCAGTAGTTTTCTCAGGGCCACTGGTGCAAAACTAAACTGCTGAGAAAACTACTGAAATAGGTCGGCCTACCTACGCGTGTGTTCATGTTATAGTTTGTCAATTTGAACAAATTTTGTTCGAGTCTTGTTCAAATTAAATACTTACTTAGTTTAATTAAACGGACTTAGAATGCGACCCAGCTTGTCACAACACTGATGCGGAGACCCATGTTTGCGCGTCTTTCAGCCCTGCTACTTTAGTAGGTATACGTTAAGGGGACCTAGCCATCTTCACCTGCTGATTGACGGAGGAGGCTCTGGCGCAGGCTTTCCCATGGAGACTCAGACAACAGTCGCTGCCGAATTGTCAAGATTAACCAAATTATTGAAAGGAGATGAATAGCGAACCTCGGACTTTAATGTAGAAGCTATGCAACAAAATCACTCCAAATCACTCTAATGTACCATTGATTAACCTAAAAATATGACTGTACCGTCTTTTTTTCTTGCGGGAATCCCCTTCGGATCCCCCCCCCCCCCCCCGCTTATGTCGGCCTTTAACCGACCGAAATGCCCCCGTCGGATTTGGGAACCACGGTGTCCCCGTCTTACCCCGGTTTGGGGGCGGGGGCGCTAGTCGTCCCGCCGCCGTCCCGGCCTGCTTTTGCTGGGGTGACAGGCGGCCTCACCTGCAACTCCCAGGCCTGTGCTCATGGAGGACGGAGGTCGCAATATTACTGTACCTTTGTTTTTTTTTTTTTATCGTGCGGAAATCCCTTCGGATACCCCCCCGCGTGCCAGCGGGGGCGGTTATGTCGGGCTTGAACCGACTAAAACCGCACGCCGTCTCGGGTCTACAGACGCCGGGGTGTAAGGTTGCCCATAGAGCATAACCCTCGCACCCCGACTGACCCTGGGCCATCTCCGGTTTCGAGATGGCCCCCTCGGGTCGAGATGGCCCCCTCGGGAATATTACTGTAGGTACCTAATATTATTTCACATCTATACATATAATAAAATCGTAACAAGGTGAAAACTGTACATTGAACATAAAAAAGAAAAATTGTTATGTGTTCTAGGAACGATACCGATGCCAAAAATGTGATTTTTAGAATTTTTGTCTGTTTGTCTGCTTTTATTATCGATGTCCGTGCATCACTTAAACACGCTGAACAGATTCAGCTGGAATTTTGCATGAACATGCTTCTAGGGTATGGTCATAAACTGCGCAGTATATCATCACGCTACTAAAAGTGTGATAAGGACAGCAGGGTGTAAAATCGACCAAATCTAATATTGATCACTCCTTCATTATTACAAAGCAGATCATTGCGAAATTCTGCAGTTCGATAGAAATCGGACATGGTCAACGTTCGGACATAAATATATAAATCATCACGCTGTAGCTAAAAGGTGATGAGCAGTCAAATATGAAATCTCGAAACTACATAGTTACATACGTGTAAAAGATAGTAGATTAGAAACTCAACCTTTGATAATAAATATTATCACGCTATTAGGTATATAAGGTGTCACAAAATTAGGTCTCTGAATTTGGTGAGATGACTTGGTATCGACAAAATATGTATTTGAAACGACAAAAAATATATCGGGTAAAATAAAATAAAAAAAATATTTAGAAAAAAAGAAATAAAAATACACTCAAAGAAGAGCCAACAGAGTTGTTGAGCTCAGGAAGCAAAATCTGTAAGATGAAACATTTAAAAAAAAGCGGCCAAGTGCGAGTCGGACTCGCCCATTAAGGGTTCCGTAGCAGCAAGTAACATATATTTTTTTTTTATATTTGAGTTGATTGAATGAAAGGTAAATTGCGGTTTACGATTTATGACGTATTAAAAAAAACTACTAACTAGATTTCGTTCAAACCAATTTTCGTTGGAAGTTTACATGGTAATGTATATCATGTGTCTTTTTAATTTTATCATTTTAGAAGTTACAGGGGGGGGACACATTTTACCACTTTGGAAGAGTCTCTCGCCCCAACTATTCAGTTTAGAAAAAAATGATATTAGAAACCTCAATATCATTTTTGAAGACGTATCCATAGATATCACACACGTATGGGTATGATGAAAAAAAAATTTTTGAGTTTCAGTTCTATGTATGGGGACCCCCAAAATTTATTGTTTTTTTTTGTGTGAAAATCTTAATGCCGTTCACAGAATACATCTACTTACCAAGGTTCAACAGCATAGTTCTTGTTGTTCCGGAAAAAAGTTGCTGTGACATACGGACGGACAGACAGACAGATATGACGAATCTATAAGGGTTCCGTTTTTTGCCATTTGGCAACGGAACCCTAAAAAAGTAGTCAGAATAAAAAATCCATTCTCTAAATGTACTTTTATTACCATAAAAATCATATACAGTACTATAATATATAATAATACTAGCAATAAAGTATAGTCCTAAATGTGCATTAACAACATTTCTTCACATTATTTTAAACAACGAATAATGAACTAGTGGATATCAATTTGTACTATACTTTAATAGTTGGTAAATAATCCTAATTAATCCTAATCATCACTATTATAATCAGTGGCGTAGCTACCTTGGGTGGCACCCGGTGCGGAAGTTGGTGGTGTCACCCCATCGAAAGTAACAAGCTATAAATTTTCTATTATCTATCACTACTTTTTTATTATCTATCACTATAGAATAATACACGTTTAACAATTTCCGCCAACCAAACACAACATACTTCACGAAACAAATGAGAAATTTTGCAACTGAGAAGTCAAAGATCGCGAGTATGGGACGGGGAATCCCCCACGACAGCGTCAGGCTCTTTTGCGGGTATCCCCGAATTATACATAGACCTGGAGCTAGTGCTAGTGGAGGGATCCCCGAAAAAGAAATTTTTATGCTAGCGATTTTTTTTTGTTTGTACTTTGTTCTTAAAGTTGAGTGAACGGGTGGGTGTCACCCCAAAAAAGGTGACACCCGGTGCGGCCCGCCCCCGCCGCCTCCCCTTTGCTACGCCGCTGATTATAATATATAAAGCTGAAGAGTTTGTTTGTTTGTTTGGTTGAACGCGGTAATCTCTGGAACTGCTGGTTCGAATTAAAAAATGCTTTTTGTGTTAGATACCCCATTTATCGAGGAAGATTATAGGCTATATATCATCACGCTCGTACCCAGAGGAGCAGTATTTATATATGTCAACAAATCGGGTAAATTTCCATACATTGTAATAAAACTAAACATTACAGTGATGTAAGTATGGGTTAAATATAAATAGCACGAGGCTCGTCATAGAAGTGTTAACAGGACACAGCCGCCCGAACAGGCACCTGACACTGATAGGTGTGAAAACCGACCCCAGATGCCCGGAGTGCATGGATGGTGACGAGACCAGCTTCCACCTGCTTTCCGATTGTCCCATGTACTCACTGATATGATGGAAGACAATGAGGTTAGATACACTGGACACAGAAGACCTGGAGGATCTGAAGGTGGACCAGATAGTAAGATTTTGCAAGGATACAGGTAGGTTCGACGGAATGCCGTGATTGCTGGGTAACCACATCCTTCCCAAAAGGGAGGATCAGGGGAAATGGGTGAAATGACCCACTAAGGAAGGGTTGGTCACCCGCCAGGTCACCGGCGGCGTCTCCGTTGGAAATAATAATAATAATGGGTTAAATAGGTGTCACAGGGGACCGAGGTATGTCACGGGCGAAGCCGCGAGGGACACCTAGTTTAAAATGAATTTAAAGGAGATTAAGCCATTGCCAGTCAATGAGTTCTATGTATACTAAAGGCAAGGTGTTAGGAACAAAAATTATGTTGAGATTTAGGAATGAGGGGGGAAGTGGAGTCTTGATATTGAATTAATAAATTTTGGCGCCTTCATCGATGATAGCTACAAGAAGTTTCAGGTTAGTTGATCGCAATTGTCATCAACGAAGTGAACAAATTTACAAACGACTCATCTATGTAGTAGTATATATACAAGTCATTTTTGTCAGTGTGTGTTATGGTTTTCTTAATTTATAAGTAGGGGGATTGCGAAAAACCCAATATAGTAATCCAATTTCGGTTTGATTGCGTTCAGGGGTCAGCAAGTGCATAGCCGGGCAGGGGGATTGTGGTCGCAGCACTAGTGGGACCGGTGGGTTCACGCGGTGCTGCGACGACAATCCTCTTCTGATGAGGCCGTCAAGCTGAGTGCCACCATTGTTAACATGGTACATGTATGTAATGGTGACCCTCTTTCCTGAGACTTTACCTTCAGCTCACCATCAGGCGAGGTGAAGGCAAATTGACGTGTCCTAAATATATAAAAAAAAAAAAAACTTAACAATTTACTCTGACGCCAATCCACCAATCACAGAACATAAAAGTAATCACAGCCTCAAAGGGCTCATGTCATTCTTTGATCAGTCCATTTATTGGCTTATTGGTTGGCCAGTTAGTGCACATGTGCGAACTAAATTGTCAAGATTTTTGCGCTTACCTATAAATACTTATGCTCTTCAATAATAGGGCACCAATTTACAAGGTGTTTCTGTTGTTGTAATAAAAAAAATACTTGTTTCTTTCTGAAAGTGTCATATGCTTCTACACCTTGCCTAGTACAATAAACAGAAGAATTGTATTAAAAAACTAGGTGATGCCCGTGGCAACCCGCGTCGAGGATGGTTGTCGTTTTTGTTCATATTTTCGGTTCTACTAAACGAATTGCAATCAAACATACGGCAGATTTTAAATCTGAACCTTTCTAATAGAAAATACCGTATCAAAATCTGTATGGTACTTTTAAGTTCATTGTGAATAAACAGACAAACAGATAAGAACACAATATAATATCAATTTAGTTCAATATTTTGTTTTGAAATTCATAGTAATCAAAAGCTCAATTAACAAAAATGTTTGATTTCTATACTATTATAAAATTGTAAACACTACAGACGTCCATAGGAGATATAAAAAAAGACCACTTGGGTTATGTTAAATGAACAATTCTGAACACAAAAATATATATTTTTTTTAATTCTTGTCTGTTTGTTCACGAGGGACTCAATAACTACTGAATGGATTTTGATGCAGTTCTTTTATTAGGTCTTGGCCAGACTTAAAATCCGACCTCTGTGCGGACGGAGTCGCGGGCATCAGCTTGTTTAGTATACATATATATTATACTAAAGTTACATCTACACACAATTATATCACATGACAACCTTAACTCCTGAGAATAGGGCAACCGCTGGTATTTTTATAAAATGGTAATCATCCTTCATTACCTACTTCCCTACTGGTTTATACTTTCACATTTATAATAATAGTAGGATAGTAGGATTTATCAGCTAATATGGCTGAAGACAGGGCGCTATGGCGCTCATTAGGGGAGACCTATGTCCAGCAGTGCACTAATAGAGGTTGATGATGATGATGATGATCTATATTAATTGAACTTAGTACATATGCAATATTATATTATTATTATTACAAGCAGAAGCCGGACAGAAGATCCACCCACGAAGTTTGCGGGCCACTTCATCCATACAATATAATAAGTAAATCACTTAAATTGTGTCAATTTCATATCCTCGTTTCAATATTGAAATATCAATTTTCATTCATTGAAAATCACAAAATCCAGATGTTTTCTTAACATAGAAAGAAAACTGGATTATGTTCTTCAGAAATACAAATAATAATAAGTTCAGTGAAATTTTAAAGCAATTAGTATACTAACTTACCAATAGATTTAGTTTTCAAAGTGAACAACCAGGACAGCACTTGAACCAGCTACCAGTCCCTTACAGGGAATACTCTGAACCACCTATACTACCTGGACACATCCTATTAGATAATTAGATAGAAGGCAGAATGGCCCCGAAGTGCATAATATTTCGGAGAATTTCGAATATCTAGGATGTGTCCGATAGCTCTGTTGGTCAGAGTATTCTCCCTGTAAGGAACAAGCTGTGCGTTCAAGTCCTGTCCTGGAGGTTAACTTTTTCTGAACTTAATCTATTAAAAGTTCTTAATAAAAATGGCAGCAACACAAACAACAAAAAAATACAATTCTAAATATTCAGTCACAAGAAAACCATTCTTGGATATAAATCTAACATTCATCTCTAAAAAAATATGGGCTAACTCATTAAAAATTATCACCTACAGCAGCTCCTAAGACAATTCCTTACAAAGCAAATTGTTGATCTAAAAACTGTTTCTGGACCATATTCTTCATCTTCTCTGGAATGGGCACTCCTGAGTGCGCTGGTTTTGGACGTCTTTTCCATGTCTTCTTAGAAGAAGAAGTCTTCTTAGCACTTTTTGTCACACTACCAGGTTCGGGAACATTCTTGGTCTCCTTTGGGTTTGGAGTAGCTAATATTGGGACCGTGTTTCTCCTTGTTCGAACTTCCGTTTTGTTGTTGGAGACTGTAAAGAAAAAAGGAATGTATGGTAATTGGAGCAACTATAAGGACCAACCAAAAACAATAACACAATCAATAAAAGGACTTATCAACCAATGACGCGTGCGCTTTGAGCCCGTGATTGGTTTAGTCTAATCTATGATTGGGCAATTCGTGTACCTCAGCCTTCGCAAGTGGCTTAAAAATGAAAAAACTCCGCGAAGCTAGAGTACATTACATGGTCAAGAATTTTGCCGGTCATTTTATCTACATACGACAGTTATCTGGTTATTAAATTTTGTCACAAATTATTTATAACTGCTTACCTTTCAGAGGAGTTTTCTCAACTGTCTTCTTTAACAGAATGGTCTTTTTTATCGCCCCAATAGGTGATGCTCTGCCCTTTGCAGGCATGTTTTTTACAGTGCGTTGCACTTTTGTCTGTTTTGGTGTTTCTCGGGGTGCCATGACGTAAAACTTTATCTAAAATTCTATGAAAAGCAAAAAACGCGCACGTATATTCAAGTTGCTTTAACTTCAATTCAACTATTTAGTATTTGATAGTGGCTTTTTTGGATTCAAAATTAACGTGCAAATATTTGACAGGTTCTTGTTATAGTCTGTCTGCTTTCATTGGTATAATATAACTATAAAAGTCATTATTATGATTAGGAATGTGAAAATGTATCGATATTTATGAATCGATTTATCATGTGACCAACACAGTTTATTATGTCATTGAATACAACGCAAAACGTATTAAAAGTCATATTCTCTACAACATACAGTGAATTCGATAACGTACCTATCTTTATAAAGAAGATTCTACTATATATCTGAAATAACACTCTCCGTTATTAACAGTGGGACATCAAATCTAAAAGCATTTACGAAATATTTATACCCATTCTAGAGACATGGAGAATATGCGCACGCTATACTATATAATATAACATAACATAATGTACTTTCCCATTAGACATTTAAGTAAGTTTGCTTGAGTGTCTAATAGTAGTGACACTCAAGCAATCTTGATTGAGTTGTCGCAAGCTATGCTTTGACTCACATCTTGTGCCTGGAAGTGTTTTTTCCATTAGTTTCAATGGTAAATTTGTTTTTCGGTGATAATTCCTCAATGGTATTTACGATTTTTTTTGTCCTTTATTGTCGTTATGAACATGCCAAATTTGGTTGAAATCAGATTTGTGGTTGCAAAGGAGTATCCGAGTTTGTAAGCAGCTATTCCGCGTATAAGAGCTTCTGACAAACTTCTAATAAACTTTTGGCAAATCATATTCATAGGTACTGAGCACCTTACTTAACCACAGCCAAAAGCCAAAAGTTTGCGCATGTGCACTGACTGGCCAACCAAAAAACCAATAAAAGAAGCCTTTTGAGCCCTTAATTGGTTTTATACATCTATGATTAGTTGATGGGCATATCTCCGCCGGCCGTCACGGCCCGCGCTTTCCACCAAAGAGGCCATTTTTTACACATTTTGAGCACATTGTCAAAAATTTTGCCCATATTTATACACTGGTATGAGTTGCATTTTGCTAAAGCATAAAGCCTTTTTGCTGATACTTATAGTTACCAGTGGTATCGTACGAGGTAAGAAATAATGTACTAAATGAGAACTGTCATAGTATAATTAATAAGTAAAATATGTTTTAGCAATACATATTCTGTTTTAATAAATGATTCCTCATTGATGTTAAGTTTGCCACATTTCAGTTCACCGCGCTCGTCATCAACTTTAATAATTGAAATAAATAAATATTAATCCAAGTATAAAAAATGACTCAATAGTTTAAACTTCAAGAACGCCTACATTTTAATAGCTTACAAAATCAAAATCAACAATAGTATTTGCTTGCATAGAACTTACCAAAGCAGCATGCATTACTTTACAAAGTAATCCATCTATTTTTTAAATAAATAGCTACGATAAAACCAATCGATTCTTACAAGCACTTCCCTATATGACAGCAGACGATTAGACGATGATATAGTGTTTCGTTTGAAAAGAAAGATATTATTATACATTCATCATTTATAATATCATAATACAATTATAATACTGTACGTAGTCAAGTCAGAATCATTTTAAAATAATATTTATAATGTATTGAATTATAAAAATATTAAGTATAATTTTCATATGGATTTCAAATCTTTGTAAACGAACATTTACTGTTTGTATGATTGTATTATTGAAAATATTAGATTTCTAGGAAATTTTAAACAAAATTCAAAAGGACTTACAAGGACGTGCTTTGAATTCGGATTAATAGAAACAGGCGCCTACGAACTGTGTATTACTCTAAAATATTTAAATTTGGTTATGCTTATGGCCGAAATAAAACCATATTTTGATAAGAAAATATTAGCATTTTAAAATTTTAATTTGTTTCGGCTACATAAACATTTTCCTTCTTTAAAAGACCTTTATTTAATTTCAGTTATCTAAATAACTGTATCTATAACGCTCTGTTGCATTACGTATTTGCGTTGCATTATGATAAATACGAATTTTAATACTTTCATAACCACTTCGGTCATTGACTCTGCCAAGTAATAGGTATTTTGCATTATCAGCAGCATCCATTACAGTGTATTAATAATTGCCAACGAGGAAAAATGATTTAAAAGTATTTAGAACAATACCCCATTTGGGCATTTTTCGTATTAAAATTATATTTTTACTATCGTTGTGAAGCAATAGCACAAAACAATGTCCTTCAAATAAAGAAAATAGTAAAAAATTCTCTATAAATTATGTTTTTGCACTTTTTTGATGGTATAATGACATGCAAAATAACGGCAACATCGCTATTTGGCGTCCATCTTTAATCTTTTGATGTGTTGTGTTATTTTAACAAAATTGTATTGAGATTGTTACTGTAATAAAATTAACACACAAATTGTTTTGAAGAGGATTTTCTCGAGCTCTATTTTGTTAAATATTAACTAATTTGTTCTCGGAACGTCACAGTATGATTATCCTTTAAAAGTGTCACAGTATCATTATCGTTTGTACGAAGTTTCACTGTTCTTTGCTATTGACCTAGGTGCTAATTAACTGACCAACCTTCAACTGTTTTCATTAGTTTTCTTGTAATCGATGAAGTGTATTTCAGGTGATCTGTTACATTATAAATTCATTATTATTTTCCTGTTGTAGTAGTAGATGAAGTGTGCTAATGGATAGGTTGAACCAGATGAGAGGAGAAGCGGGGGGTTCAGGGGACTCCACACTGGATACGAGTTCCCCGCCAAGTGAATCCTTCATGACTGCCAATGAGAGCTCATCCAAGTACTACTCTCTGTCAGAAGTTGACTCTACATTCGACATTTCACCAATAAAAGATGTTACACTGGCTAATACCACAACTGAGGCTGAAAGGACCATAACAAACTCCGAAGAGCTGATATCGAATATATCACCCATTGGGAAGAAGAGCGATATTTTAGATAGCTACAAAATTGATACCCGAATTGAAGCAGCAAACATACTATCTGGTGGTGTTGCTATATTTGATGATAATTCTTATGACGGTAATGAATTAGTAATAGATGATAATGTTGAAGATGAGAAGTCTAACCCCGAGCTGAAGCAATCTGAGTGCTTGCAGTTTAAAACAGATGAGGGTATCACAGAGCCTAATCTTATAATTGAGGATGCGGCAGATATTGCAAGTAAAGATACTGAAGTGGTGTTGCAGATTGATGGTAAAAATGTGGACGCTATAGACATTGGTAATGGATTATACTTGTATAGGAAGGAAGGCCAGGAGGAACTGGCAGCGGTTCAAATAATTGATGACGATCAACAACAACCTAGTTTTAAGTTCCTCAAAGTGCGGTGAGTAATATTTTTGTTTGCAATTGTGAAACATAATGCAATAAGCCAACCCTTGGTTTGTTGTGTTATGTTTTATTGTTAATTAATTTATTTTTTTAAATTTTCAAACCTGTACAGTTTAATATTAATATTATTTCCATTTACTTTTCCTAAATGAGAATATCGAACTGCAGAAATAAGGTTATCTTTTTGATTTTTATTCTGAGGTTCGAAAGAAAGATATATTTTATCTTATTACAAAAGGAGAACATTTTTCAGGATGTAGTTAATTACTCTAAAAAGTCTACAAATAAAAACAAAATGTGAATTATAGAGTCCTCAACATTTTACACTCTTGTCATTAACAATTTAATTGAGATTTATATTTTACTTGATATTGATGAAATTGCAGCTATTTTGCAGAACTATTCAATAAGAAAAGGAGAATGAAGTAAATGTGTACTCCAGTTTAAAATTAGCATAACTACTGGATTGTCAAAGTTATCAGGCCCAAAATTGGGTTTCTCCCTAGAAAATTAATGTTTAATTGAACCATTTCCTTATTTAAATGTACTAAAATGTAAATACTTTGCTGATTACAAAGATATAGTAATAACATATATATAATAAAGAAATAGTAATCTGTCTATATTTTCACATACCATACAAGCATCATTTAAAATTTAATAATTATTAATAAAAAAAACAATAAAATTCATCTGTACTCTGTCATTCTGCTAGTCTTACACACATTGACATAGCATCGCCACGAGGTTTCCCCTGCGTATGTCCTGATTCCATGGGAATATTGGGATAAAAAGTAGCCTCTGTTACTCAAGGATAATGTAGCATTCTTAGTTGTGAAAGAAATTTTCAAAACCGGTTCAGTAGTTTCATAGCTCATTAATTACAAACAAAGAAATCTTATCCAATAGATTTTGTTCAGAAAAAGTGAACATCCAGGACAGGATTTGAACTAAAGAAATCACCTCTCAACAGAGATCCGATTCTCAGCACTCCATGGATTCACCGTGCGGTCGCCGGGTCCATAGCGTGGTACAGAGAGGAACACCATGACGGCGACTGGGACTTGCGACCCAGATGTAGGTTTAGGGTGGCCACCTTGTGGTGCATCAGCGCTCACCTCCACCGTCAGTAGTGTTCCCCCCCCTACCTATCCAAATTTGGTAAGATCCTAACAATGCCGCTTTTGATATACGTTTTAGTAAAGAGCTTACTGAAGCTCTTGGCAATCCGAGGTCTTTAAGTAAGTTGTACAGGGATTTAGCTGGAATTCCCCTTGCTCCTACTTCTACGGCGTATAGTTTAACCACGTAGCCGTTTTTGGTTAACTCATTAGTCAAATCAAAGTATTTGTTTGTCTTTATAGCGTGGTTTTTAGGTATATTAGTTTCCCACGGTACTGTGAGTTCTACAAGCACTGCACGCTTATGCGATCGTGAAAAAAGGAATATGTCGGGTCTGGATGATGAGGTACAGACATCCTCCGGTATCCTATAGTGCTTCTCATACGTGTCTACGAGTATTGTCCAGTCAACGGCAGCTATCAAAATTGAATATGGCTTTTGAGGTGATTTCTTTGAGCAGCCTTCCTTTACAAACACAATGTCATTTCTTTGGTTTGTGGTTAATCCTTTTTTCGCTCTAGCTACCGCCAAACTTACAGCCTCACGTATGATTTCTAATACCTTATCATGACGGCGCGAGTAATGACCCCGGTCTAATAGCGTTTTACAACCCACTAGTAGGTGCCTAGCCGTACCAGTTGCTTCACCACACGAGTTACATGTTTTATCTGTGGTTTTTCCCCATCTGCCCAGATTGCTTTGGTCAGGGAGGGTCAACTGGAATTCATTTAGGTAAAATTTAAGTAAGGCCGGTGACCAGTCGTATATTATGGTACGCCATTTTAAGGCTATGGGAATACAAAATTCACCTAGGGTCAACCATTCGTTTTGCATTTCTAGGTTCATTGCGTGCACCTTATAGGTGTTGTTTTCGTCTGCTTGAAGAAAAGATTTTGTTATTTCTTTATCTGTTTGTCTCTGAATATTACCTAGACCTACTCTACCAGTCTGCGAGCCTATCATGAATCTTTTATGGAACTGGAGGCGTGATTCGAGCTCCGATGCATTTTTATCTTTTGGAAGGACTTTTACTATTTCGTCTTTAGATTCCGATAAGACGTGCATTTTAGTTACTCTTAGGTGTTTATAGAGTTCTGATGGCTTCTTAAGCGTCATTCCAAAATTATTCGCGGATCTATATAGTGCCGACAGGTCGGCCGACTGAGCTAGCCCTAGCCACGACTTCAGTGTCTTCGTGACACTCGCATCTAGTTTTTTGAGGAGGCTCTGGTTTATATCATAATATAAGAAACGGCCAGTTAAGACGCGAGGATAAATAATTGTCATAAATCCAAGCTTTTTTAACATTACTTATTGGTTGTTGGTCTACCTTTTTTAAATCGATAATGAAACTATCAATTAATTCGTCCAAAGCTGGAGCAAGCTGCAACCTCTGTTGCCAATCTTTCTTCCGAGGAATTTAAAAGGCACGGTTTCAGATATAGTTGAAACGTTTTCCCCGCCTATACTAAGCCCTGGGTCATATGAAGTATACCTGGTACCCCGCCTACCCAGACATAGACAGCATTTGCTAGGTTTTGCTCTCATTCCATCTGTCCATGTACAGAAATCGTCTACACTACGCAGTAGGTCCTGGCACTGCTTTGGGTTACGAGTCAGTATTGCCAAATCGTCGACGATTTGGCAATACTACGGAATCTATTGGAAAAGTCCGAATATGCTTCCAAATTTCATTGAAACAAATCTTCCCTCTTTATAATATTAGTATACCTAGATTATGTATTACTCATTTACGTATTCATACATGCATGATCAAGCATATCAAATAAATTTCACTTATAAAAGCCACTGACAGAGCCAATGACAAACTGTCATCTTAGTTCTCACACAGCAAAAGTAAGAAATTAGTAACTTTGTGTACTGCACTGTACACAAAGTAAAATATTTCATTTTGTATTGAGCAGATGTTTCAGGATAAGATTAATTTAAAACTAGCTGTATTGCCCATGGCTTCGCCCACATGAAATTCTGTTCCCATTCCTGCTTCCCATGGGAACCTACTTCAAGGATAAAATATATCCATTAGAGTGTGTATTAGTGTTATTCCAGACTATGATCTATCCCTATACCAAATTCCAGCCAGACCAGTTCAGCCATTAGAGTGTGATTGATAACAAACATCCAAACTTTCAAACATTTTCACACACTTTCACATACGTAATATTAGTTCTGTTTAGCACTAATTCTGTTTAAAAATGTTTTTTGAATGTTTTGGGTGACTTATACTATATTAGTAACAGCTTCTCGTCAAAATGTGACTACAGCCGATTTAGAACTTTAGCAATGCAATGTCAACTGGTATGCATTGCTTGGTTTTTTGGATGTTTACTGAAATTCAAACCTTGCTAGATCGAATTATCACCCTTGGAAGTCCCTAATAATATACTAAAATTCATGAAAATCATTGGAGCCGTTACTGAGATTCAGATTATATATATACATCCATAAATATATACAAGAATTTCTTGTTCAAAGGTATTATTACTGTTGTTATATTATAATTATGTAAAAAGCATTGTTTGAAAAATACCCAATTACTGTGAGGTACTGTAAGGGGGTGTGTGTTGGGTAACCTCCTCGAGTGTCGCTCCGATTCCGATCCCGCTGCAGTCCGGGGGGAACGGAATCGGAGCGGCCGGTACACCCTGGGCGGCGGTCAATGGCTTCCCCTTCACCCCTTCATAGGGTTGGCATTGATCGTCGGCCAATACCCAACGTGGCGGGAACACATCGCTCTCCGTACTCCTCTGCTTTCAGAGGAGACAGGATGAGCGATACTGTTAGTGGTGAGATGGCCCAGGGTCAGCCGGGGTGCGAGGGATATGCTCTATGGGTAACCTTACACCCCGGCGTCTGAAGACCCGAGACGGCGTGCGGTTTTGGTCGGTGCAAGCCCGACATAACCGCCCCCGCTGGCCGGCGGGGGGGTATCCGAAGGGATTTCCGCACGGTAAAAAAAAAAGGTACTGTAAGGTGGATTTTAACCAACCACATTCAGCTCAAGCTATCTGACCACTTACTATAATACTAGCTGATGCCTGCGGCTCCGCCCGCGCGGAGGTGTTATCGTTTTATGGTGATATCTCCGGTTCTACATTGCAATCAAATATACCGCATATTTTCAGTCTGACCAAGACCTTTCTAATAGAAAAACCGCAACAAAATCCATTCAGTAGTTTTCGCGTACATCATGAACAAACAGACAAGAATTCCAAAAATGACCCAAGTATTTAAATATATTCAATGTACAGACATAACTAATTTACAATTTGAAATAAAACTATTTTTAACGGATTCTATCGCGATTTATTTGATGTTATTTTATATTTTACATTGATTCCGACGTTTCGGTTGCTTTTCAGCAATTCTTTAAAATTTTATTCAATGTGTGACATTCGCGTAAACTTCCGAAAGTATAATTTGCAATTTTATAATAATACTAGCTTTTGCCCGCGGCTCCGCTCGCGTAGATGTCGGTTATCGCGACAAAACATAGCCTATGTCCTTTCCCAAGGTCTAATCTACCCCTGTACCAAATTTCAGTAAAATCGGTTCAGTGGTTTAGGCGTGAAAGCGTAACAGACAGACAGAGTTACTTTCACATATATATATTAGTAAGGATAAATGTACCAAGAATACTCTGCTTTAAATATCAGGTTGGGTAAATCTCATCATCATTCATATTTCATACAAATAAAAACTTTGTTAGTGGCACAACAGTCTGACTTCTGCTGAAGTCCGATTATATTTCTGGGTTGGGTAAAGCATTTTTGGATTTTTCTGTTAAAATATTGAAGGAAAAAGTGACATCTTATGTGATATGAGGTGAGCCTACTGCTCACCTCCTATCACATAAGATGGAAAACATAGTTGTTAATGTATTTTACACTTACATTTCTCCAACTGTACCATAATAACATCATCTAGATATATCATTAGGTACATATACAAGTCTATTACTGTCAACCTCACACACAAGCTGCAAAGGAGCTAGTGTGAATGTCAGGCAGCTTATTTGTCATCTTAGTATCTTTTATAGTCAGTATTTGTGCAGTGTATGAAAATAATAATTATATATTGTATTTTCCAGTGAAAATGCTGAAGGTAATTTAGAAGTTTATGAAGAAATAGAAATAGAAGTTCCAAAAGAAGTGGTGAGATTATTGTTTTTCTTTTATTTTTTGTTTAAAATGAATACTGGTTACCTAGTAACGTATTTTCTTAACATTTTTTTTACTATTTATCTCATCTTGGCTTCTTGTTAATCTTAAATCATGGTAACTTATAATATAACATTGCTAATTTATCAATAAGTAATGTTTAAGTTTTCTATTCAATTTGGTTGTTGGTTTTTATTATCATGAATTATAAGTTAATAAATGATTGTTTTCTGCATTATCATTTAGGTATTGAACATCTATCTACTTCAATATGAATTTCAAAATATTCTGAAGCCAATATCAAATATTACAATAAATCAGTATATAGAATCAGTTTCCCTCTAACTAAATCAATACACACAAAAATATGAGAAGTAGTTACAATTTACATTTAACTGCATAAGGTATACTCTGAATATATTTAAGTTGTTTCATGATATTAAACTTTTTCTTACTTTTCAGCCTGCACAAGGGGGGAAGACGGTTAATAAGGGTACATCATCTCATGTGCCTATAAAGGATATAAATAAGGTCATTAGTGAGTCTACCAGCAGCAAAGTAGTAGATAAGCAAATTAAAGCGCCAAGAAAAGAGCCTGCAATTAATATTGTAGTAGAAACGGAGAATAAAGATGTTTCACCAGAAAGTAAAGCTGAAGTCAACTTGAATGGAAAAATGATGAAGTTAAGTGAATCTAGGAAATCGCCAGTTATAGGCAGCTTTACACCTATGACATATCATTCTACTCCTAAGAAAGAAGGTATCCCACTAACAAAGACTATGGTAGATCTACAACTTCATCCCAACAGGCATTCAGACCTTTCTAATGCTAAAAAGACTATTGAGGTACACACAGATAGTTGTAAAAAACCCATAGAAGTGCCGGCTAAATGCAAAGATATTGATATTACTAAGATAAACGAAGTTATTGTTACCAATAAAGAAACTACAACTCTTGAGCCAAGTGAGAAAAATATCATAGTTGTGGAGGAGAAGGACTCGGAAATTAATGATATGAAAGACACTAGTGATGTTATATTGGATGAAACTGCATATGAAGTAAATAAACTTGATGAAAAAAGTACAGGTAATAAAACTACTAAAGATAAGCCTGTACGAAAAGAGGAT
The DNA here is from genome assembly GCA_946251805.1 of Cybosia mesomella. NCBI lineage: Eukaryota > Metazoa > Arthropoda > Insecta > Lepidoptera > Erebidae > Cybosia > Cybosia mesomella. The sequence continues at coordinate 4,536,744 of OX276396.1, forward strand.
GTGTCCATAGAACAAGACAATACAATTGATTCTAAAGAAAAGGAAGTAATTAATCAAAATATGGAAAAGATTGCATCATCAAAAGTAATTTCAGAAGTTGAAAATATTGAAGAAAATAGAATATTAATTGAGAAAAGTATTTGTGTTAATGATACAGTTGAGGAGCCCATTAAAGCTGATATTAAATCGTTAACTGCTGCAGATACTAAAAATGATGAAACACTCAAACCAATATCAATTGATAATGAGACAGAGTTAATAATAGTAGAAACAGAACCCTATGTTAAAGAAAGTAAACCAGTATTGGAAGATAACACTCAAATTGAGCCAGATGACACAAAAAAATGTAAGGAAGTGGAAATTGATGTTAATGAACCGATTCTCATTGAAGATGATGATGTAAGTATTATTGAAGTTGTTGTAGACAGTAAAAATGAGAAAACAAATGAGTCTACCAATAGCAAAGTTGAATCAAAAATAGATGAAGACAAATCAAAAGTATGCGATAGTATTGCAGTTTTATGTAAAGATAACACAAAACCTTTAATTGATGAAAAGCCAAACACAGATTTAATAACACCTAATTCCGTTATTGAACCAGAGCTTGAAAATAAAGCTATTACAACCTTGGAAGAGAAAGTTAAATCAATCACCTCAACTTTCACAGAAACTAAAAATGAATCTAATAAAGACACAGTGTCTCTACCAAGTCAAAACAAATCATTATATGATGAAGCAATTTCCTCATCTCCTATGGAAATTGAAAATAAAAATATTGCACAAATTGAAACGAAAGATGTTTTGATGAAGTCGTCTATTAATGAACTAAAACAAACGACAGTGCTCTCTAAGGCAGCTGAAAATATACAAAACAAACCAATTGAATCTTTGGAAAGAAAAAATACCGCCGTAAAAGAAGGCACAGTTAAACATATTTTTTCAGCTAATATATCACCTTTATTAGAACAAAAGCAACAATCTTTAGCTACTCAAAGAGTTATCACAGAAAAATCCATCCTGCCAGAAAAAAATGTAGATAAAAAACCTTCAAGTATTTACAATCTGACATTAAAAAGTAAAATAGAACAAAACATAGAAAGCAAATTGGTTGAAGTGATTCCAAGAAATATGCCTGTAAAATCAATTCAACTCACTCGATCTTCACCTGCCGTCACACATATGCAAGTATATGGTGGTAACGCTCCTATATCAGTTGCTCAAATATCCACGAAAAATAATCCTATAAGCATAGTCGGCAGTGGAATAGACGTACGAAAAAATGTAATTCCACCACTTATCAAAAATATTTCGGTTGAAAAGCCTCGACCTGCATTAGATGTGAAACCTTCATGCATAAGTCAGAGAGATGATAAGAAAGATTTTAAGGTGCCTCCAAAAGCCAACGTGCGTGACAAAGCTACATGCGTGATGAACATTGAAATCAGTAAAGTGCCAAAGCTAGATTCAGTTAAAATTATTCCAATAATCAAGCAAACCGATATCAATACTGCCAGTAATGTTACTAACCCAAGTTTAAAAAACAAGAAAGATGTTCCTAAAATGGCTGATACTAAACCACTAAACAATAATCATGCAGCAGTGCCTTTCGGTAAATGGACAGATGCTAACAGGCAGGAATTCTTAAATAAATTTAAAATCAAAACATCTGTTGTACCATCTAATAGTAATCAACTAAAGAATTCTAATGACTTGAATAGAAGAGATGTTCTGAAAAAAATAGACAGTCAGAGGCAATCAAGTACTGCTTTATCAAAAAGCCAAGAATCTGGTAAGCATAGTATGAAATCCGATAATGCTGCTTTTTCGAATAAACCTAACATAATAGCTAAAGAGAGCACACAGGAGAGTAAAATATCTCAAAAGACTGAAATAAGTGAAGTGAAACCTAAAGACGTGATTCCTATAACTACAACTAAGATTGATGGTATATCAAAGTCTCAAAATGAACCAAAGCCAACCACTGTGACCAACCTATCAAAAAAAGAAGTTTGCCAAACAAAGGGGAATGTTCAAAACTTGATTGATAAAACAATTGAAGGTATGATACATAGGAATGCACCAGTTCCCAAGACACAAAATGAACCTAAAAAACATACTTCTAAGGAAAAGAATGCAGCGAAAGAACCTAGCGCTCCAAAGCTTGCTGATCCGCCAAAAGTTTTTCAACCAATTCAACCACCTTGCGATGCAAAATTAGATGAAATAGAAATGAAAATGAACGAGTTACATGGCATACCATTTATAGAAAGACCGGCACATGAGTTACCACAACTACACAAACCTGAACCTAAAACTTATTCTGAAAAACCAACAGCAGTACAGGTGAAAACCAAAATACCAAACCTTCTCCCATTCCCTAATAAAGGGCTACAAAACTTGGGCAAAGAAAGTGCAGTAGAAGTTGAATCTGAAGATGAAATTATTGAGCACGAGCCTATTACTGGAGACATTGATTTAAGTAACAAAAACCAAATGGTGAAACCTCCAGCTAAGGAAAAGTTATACAATCAACCAGAAAAATCAATATTGGTTGATGCTTCTAAAAAAGAAGCCATTATAACTGAAAAAGATTTTGATAAATTCGCTAGAAGAAATTCTATAACATACGAAAATTGTCTTACAGTAAACTTTGATGGCAAAGAACCCCATAACGTTGTTCAGACAGTAGTAGAAAAAGAGCCTAATCCTAAAAATTATTCAAGAAATGATACGGCTCGTATCGATTCTAAGACAAAACTACCAATTAAATATCAAAATACGCGACCAAATGCACAACCAGTTAAAGAGAATCCAGTAAGTAAGTGTGTAGCAACTACTGACGATGCTGCAAATAGAAATCAATCTAAGTTGCAAAAAGCTTACTACTCGGCTTTGACTGAAAAACAGCAAATGAAACCAGACTGTGCAATAACTATTATCGAGGATAAACCAGTACAGGTGCTATTCGTGAATAATGCTGAATATACTACTCCTGCAGCTCAATTGAATGTACAGGGTCAAGACCTTTCACCAAACAGGCAGCCAAATCCTGACCCTGATGTAACAGTTAGCACAGGTGATTCTCTTGATTCTGATGTTCTCGATTCTACAGAAGAAGGTAGATCGCAAGATGATGTGAAAACTAAGACTAAACATCAAAGAAAACAGGTTTTAACTCCTGTGGAAGAACCAGAATTGGAACTTATTGAACCACGAGATCTAGGTATTGAGGTTTCACCAAAAAAGAAAAGGAAAACAGATGAAGATAAAACTGATAAAAATTTAAAATATCCAATGCGTAAGAAGTATTTACTCAGTTCTAGCACGCAAGAAAAAGTAACTAACCCTGCAGAAGTAATAAAAAATCCGTTGAAAGAGACAGTCAATATCAACGATAATGGAGTAGCACACCAAAATCCGGTCTCAGCGTTAGATAGCTTAGTGAAAGCAGCTGAGTTAATTGAAACTCAAACAGAAAATATGAACACCACCAGTGTTTCTAATTCTGATAGTCAATCGAGTACGCCTGTGAAAAGGGGAAGGGGTCGCCCGAGAAAATATCCTCTAACTCCTGATGGAACCGTTGATAAGAGTAAAGTAACAGTGCCTAGTCCCCAAAAGAAACCAAGACTGATGGATGCTATAACACCAAAACGTTATATCGCCACTGACGACTCAGACAGCGATGGGGAACTCATCAAAGAAAACTGGACAATGGGCAAAATTAATGAAAATATTGTATGCCCTATTTGTAATAAGTTATTCAGAACTGAGAACGTAGTTTTTAAGCATGTCAAACATTGTACGGGGCCATCGCCCAGCAGATCTGATTCAGATAAGACAAGCCCTAGAGGAATGAGAATATCACAAGATTCTGACAGTAAATCTCAGGAGAGTAAGTCCGATGATATTGATATTGATGATGACAAACCTTTAATCATGCAAAAACTTACTCCTAAAAAACGTAAATCCAAAGATTCCAGAACCAAATCGGTTGATAAAGATGTCATAGTTATAGAAGACACACCAATTAAAGAAAAACCTGAAATAATTGATGAGCGAAAACATCATGTATCCAGAAAAACTAGGACTCAAATACCGCTCAAAAATAATTTGGTATGTGAATTCTGCGGTAAAACCTTCAGGCAACTATCATATTTAGTCAGTCATAAGCTGCAGCACAAGAAATCAGAAAAGGTAGAACCAAAGAAAACAGAAAAGCACGCTCCGATTGCATCTAGATCAGTGTTTAGTTGTGAAGTATGCAAAAAGGAGTTCAGAAAGTTACATCACTTAGTTCAACATCGAATTATACACAACCCTAGCACAGTACCAGCAAGGTCTTCTAGAAAAAGTTCCTCGGAACAATCGGAGAGTAAAGTCGATAAAGAGCCTAGCACTTCTAAGCAAAGTGATGACCCAAGTGCCGGTTTCCGTTGCGAACCTTGCGATAAATCATTTAGAAAACTCCATCATTTAGTGGAACATAGAGAAACCCACGATGGTAAAAATAGACAAAAAACTAGCACTGCTCTCACTGGCAAAGAAGAGAAACCTGTAGAAAAGCCCATAATACTACACCAATGTGATGTTTGCAAGAAGACTTTCAAAAAATTGATACATTTGAATGAGCACAAGGAACAACATGTTGAAACAAGTTCAGAAAAATCCGATGATAAAAGTGTTAAAAGTTCGCTCTCTACGAAAGATATTATACATGAATGTTCACTTTGCTACATGGTTTTCCCCAATGAACATTCCCTAAATAAGCACACCATTATTTGTCAGAGGAAGAAGAGGCAGTCTAAGCAAGTTAAACCCGCAGATGACACAGATGGTGTCGAGGAGGTGACAGAAAGTCCGACACCAGATGAAAAGCTTGAATCTATTGATTCTCCAAAAGCTGAGGTCAAGGAAATTGAACAACAAGAAGAGAAACTTGAGATTGTTGAACAAGTAGAACTAATGGAAGATAAACCAGCTGAGGAAATACCAGGTATAATCAGAGATAAATCTGTAGAACCAGTTAAAATTGTCGATATAGAAGATACTCCGCAAATAGTCGAAGTGAAACCACCAGTATCACAAGTGTCTCCAGCAAAGAGGGCTTTCGAGGCAACTGAATCTTCTGAAGAAGAAGTAAAGACTGAAGTGCCCGAAAAGATAAAAAAAGTTGAACACAAGGAGCCTACTAAAATTCAGGAGACCTCTAAAAAAGAGACACCTAAAAAAACACCACTGAAGAACAAAACTGCGAGTACCACCAAACGCCATAAAAATACAACCTCTTCTACATCAGTCGCTGAAAAGATCAAACCGGCTGTAGAATCGAGCGATGATGATGAGGTGCGGTATATGCTCAACCCGAACTTTAAACCCGAAGAAGTTACAGTGGAAAAGGTCTTCATGAAAGTCAGGGCTGGAAAGCGCAGTTCTCTTCAAATAGAACGACCAGACTCCAAAGACTTAATGAAGAGAAGAACGTCTCTACAACACCCACCAAAGATACCACGCCTTAAGCCGAAACCTATCGAGATCAACACGGCTACGAAAAAGGAAGTCAAAACGCCTAAAGTAGAGCCAGCACTGTCAACGGATTCTGATGATAGTGATACTACCAAATACTCTTTCCCAGCAACTGTTGTTGAAAAACAAACAAAGCCTGTACAAAACCGAACACCTAAAGATACCGAAAAGAAAGCTCAAAATAAATCACTAGTTGGAAAAAGAAAGTCATTGAGTGGAATAGCTATACGAAAATCTTTGGGGAAAGCAGTTATAGCTAAACCTAAACTGGCAACATTGAAGCAAAATAAGAAAAGTAAGTGACCATTTTTATACTTTATTTTTGATATTACCCAGACAATTTGGTGTGGTAGTTGAGCCTTTAAATATAGCCTCAAAGGTCGTGGGTTCTATCCTCGCTCAGTGCAAATGTTTGAATGCATGTTGAACAATTTGCTTAAATGTTATGGCCTCTTCAACAACCAGCTGGCTTATGCCGACGGCCTTGTTTTGCGTTTACCCGTGAGTCTATATGCGGTTTTTCTTGTATGGTCTGTAAAATCCCACCCTCTCAAAATTATAAAAAATATAATGTAATCACCCGCGCTATAATAGTAAGTCAGAGGTCGCGGATTCGATTCCCGCTCAATGCGTATATTTATTTGCATAAATATGAATATTTGCATTGGTCTGGGTGTTTCTATGTATATTGAAGAAAAAAATGTATTTAAGTATGTATATGCGTATTCTAGAACCCAAAACAGAAGGTAAAAGCTAACAATGTCGTTTTAGTAGATTGTTACACAAGGTTTGAAAGTCTAGTTCGAGGGTGAAATGGGTGACATTCACCCGAGTTAAACACTCACTATCTCTAATCACTTTTCATTTCGATTATGTGAGGGAAATTAAAATACTACACACACATTTAATGAAACAAGTATATTGATAATAAGTTGAAATTTAAAGTAAAATTGAAAAAATTTAAAATAGGTTATTAACAACAGCTTTTGCCTGTTCTTTAATTTCATCGGGAGTTAAATTTAATATCCATGGCACTGGAATCACTTTCCGAAACCATTTTTAACCACAATTAACTCAAGGTATTTCTTTATATTGAATCTCGTTTTCCCGCACTCAAATTGTTTTTTTTTTTAATTCTGAAAAAAAAAGTTATACTTAATTCACGTACATAAGTCAATCTGCCAACATTTAAGTCAATCGGCATCCAAGGCATTATGACGTAACTTAATTATCATGGACTCCATGGCAAACCCTAAAATTTAAAAAAAATTACTTTCCAGTCTTGGGATGAAATAAGCTACTTTCCACAAAACTTCGAACAGGAGAGATGAAAAATATTTATTATATACTATTATAAAACTGTTAATAGTTTGAATCTGTACATTGGAGATATTTAAAAATAAAAACTTAGGTTGTAATGATATGTAATGAGCGATTCTGAAAACGAAAATATTTTTTTCGGAATTGTCTGTTTGGGATGCAAAAACTACGGAACGGATTTTGTTTCGGTTTTATCTATTAGAAAGGTGTTGTCCAGACTTAACATTTGCAGTATGTTTGATTGCAATTGGTTAAATAGAACTGAAGATATTACCAAAAAAACGATAACCGACCTCCGCGCGGACGGAGTCGCGGGCATCAGCCCGTTTATATATATGTAGCTATAGTTACAAGCTTAAAAAATAATAATCATATTTCATTGGTCTTTGTTCTTAGGGATGATGGATGCTGGGCACCGTTGCGACTGCGGCCAGCTGTTCAGCAGCGCCGCCCTGCTGTCACGTCACACGTCTCTCGCACACACGCCGCCGCGGATACGCCGCAGACGATCTCCATCCCCCGATGTGAAACCAGCCGTCAAAGACAAGCCAGCCGCCAAGCCTGCTCAGCGGAAGTCAGTCGCACCTGAGAAGTCACCGGTACCCGCGTCTAGAAAATCCAGCGGTCGCAGCGTTAGCGGCCCTTCAAACACGAAGTTATCCAAAACTGAGGGTAGGAAGACATTAGATAAATCGACAAAATCACTGAGCGAGGTGAGGAAAGCTAAACCTGAAAAGGTGGAGGAGGGATCCAGCGTTAAACCTAGGAGAACGGGTGCCCACCGAGGTGTACCCGTTCCAGATAAGTTGAGAAAACTTGTCGATAGAAAGTAATTTCTTGTTGTATTTTTCTCACCATGAGTTTTATTTATAGCTTGGTTCGTGTTACGAGGTTGGACTGAAGTTCCCTAGTTTTCGTGACGAATTTGGAAGGGCTAGTTAGATAAAATCACGCATCACAACACTCACAATAAAGTAACAGACGGACCATTGTTAAATAAAAATATTTTTACACGTTCGATGCATAATGCATCAAAAATACAATATTTTACCTGTGAGTCAGTTAGGCGTTGATCTTGTCTATATGTAAATGAGAACTTAAAATAATAAGTATATTTTGTCAATTTGTTCTAGAGTATAGATATATAAGAGTAAATATTTATGTTTATTAGAACTAAAGGTAAATATTCTTTGGCATTATGTTTGGTTAGCATGCTATGTAATTCAGTTAAACTGTGTAGCGTAAGTATCTCTGCGAATGTTGACTTATGTTGTAAAATTATGTAAAAGTAACAAAACAGAAGAGATTTGCGCGTAATAATTGTTGGAACTCAATGAGCTTATTAATAAATTGTTTTTACATTAATTTTACAAAGGAATTGTATTATAAAATGCATGAATTAATGAGCTTCTCCATCGCGGAACTTGGGTTATTTAGTGCTTTGTAGTATGTTTTCGTCATTATTATAAGGGTTTAGAGAAAGTTGAATATCAAATTTTCTGATAAATTGTTATTGTATAAGAGTAATAAAATAACAGACCTCATTTTGGATATTATATATATAATATAGACTTTGGTAAGCAATTCCAAAGTGTCTATTTTATAAATAAAAATGTTATTTATAGTTCATATCCCAGTAGCATACCACTTTGTTGAGAGTTATGCAGTTGTTTACCATACAGTTAACCATAGTAATTGTGTACATGATTAGGATTGCGAAAATGCTCATCTGCCCATGTTGATTTTGTAGTGAAATATTTACATGTTCAATAAAATTTTGAAGCAATTGGTATGTTAACTTTTCCATAGATTTATATTGGGATAAAAAAACGCTCTGTCCAACTGAGCTACCTGGACACGACCTAGATATTCAAAATTCTCTGATATATTATACGTCTTGGGGCGACGCTGGACACATCTACCTTATTTATTTATCCTTATTTATTAAAACCAAATCTCATTTATTTTTTCAAAAAACGTCGGTAGCTTGGTGGTTAAGGAGTCGACCCTACGATCGAGAGGTCTCGGGTTCGAATCCTGGCCATTACGCTACCGACGTGAACCCACGCCTAACACAAGCAATCTAGCTTAGCTGGAGGGGTTAGGGGGAATATTAGGAATTTCGGTTACTAATATTCTTAAAAAAAAAAAACGTGCGAACTACCTAATATATCGCAGAAACTCAAATATCTAGGACGTGCCTAGGTAGCTCAGTTGATCAGAGTATTCCCCGTGTAAGGGACTGGTTGCGGGTTCAGCTCCCGTCCTGAATGTTCCCTTTTTCCAATATAAATCTATATTTACATGTTCTATTATAGTCATCACAATACACTGTGTAGGTACATGTCCAATGTTCAGGTATCCATATCACAAAGTCCCAGCTTGATAACTGAGCGCAGATGCCCCACATGGCCCATTTAATAATAAGATTTGCTCTAAGAACGACCAAGTCATTCGTTATTCGAATGCATTAGGTTTTTTCGTATAGACTAATTAAATTATCAGGTCAAATCTTATTTCTAAAAGTATGGTAATAGCAAAGATATTATATTATTAAAAATAATAAGGCCATTCTAGAACATTTAAAACTGAATTCTGATTGTAGAACTCAAAAGTTGGTAAATTTCGGTGCATATTTGTATTGATTCTAAATCACTTTAAATAGAAAATTATGGCGGGATTATGGAAATCAATAACAGTAAAAATCGTTCGGAAACCATAGATTTTTCGAATTCATAAAACCAATTTGCTAAATTTTTCTGTTATTGTTTGTTAATCATTCAAATAATATATAAAAATAATTAGATCCAACAGTTTGTTAATGCCTAACCACCCTAATAGTAATAAGTAAATGTTTAGAAGAGCCTCATTCTCACAGACTATGAGAGAGCAAAATAATAATAAGAATTTATATATATATTGATGTTTATATAATATTATATAGATATAAATATATTAGTATATTTAATTCAACCAAAAAGAAAAATCTATATCAATTTTATTTGCCTATAAAATGGCGCCTAAAGTTTTTTTTTTACATTTAAAATTCCATCAATAAATATATATGTTACCTGTAATGATTTGTGTGTTTTAGCGATAATTGGATTTTATTTTCATTCTTGTCCGCGGTGGGCGTGACGAACAAAGCGAGTCCGCCAGTCTCCATAAGTCGATGTTAGATGTATGTTATCATTGTTAGGTAAAAAACCAAATCCCATTTTTTTTAATTACGTAAGACATTATCTGCAATTTCGCTCACAATATGAAAATATGTTTTTTTTTTGTTGGAAACTTAATGAAGATAATCAAGAAAAATATATATGAATTTCTATGTTGTAAGTACATGTTGTTAATTTTAAAATTATACTCCATTATAGTTTTGATGAAAGACACTAATAAGATACAGAGTGGAGATTTTTAACCCTACCTAGGCCCCAATTCAATAACGCTTTCAAAACGCGTGATTTCAATTCGATTAGAAAAAAAAGTTGTAATAAATATTTTAATATTCAGTATGATCTGTCACAACAAAACCTTTGTTCACATAAGTGAGGTTATTAAACATTTAGAACCACTCATAGTTGATTTCGTTTTCAATTAGATTTTGAGATTTTAATATTCATTACTTTTGAAATCGTACGTTTAAAATACGTAATTTTACGGAATCGAACCCCTGTAGGGAAAGTAAATACTGGAGATACCAAATTTTTGCTCAAGGAAACATTCCTTTATATTTTTATAAGTTTAGATGTCATGGATTTCCTTTTATTCAATTTACAAATTTGACTTATGATTGACCCTATCGATTGATGCATACAGAAAGTAATTTTTTTTTTTCAATTTTAGCCCATACATTTACCGAGTGGGGCAAGCGAGTTCCCGGAAATCTTTGCAAGTGGTTTTTTTTTAAATTAAAGAAATGTTTCTTTAGGTCAATATTTGCTATCTTCAGAACTTAAAGTAAAATTCCACCCTTTATAACTAGCAATGCCTCGAGATGTCATCCTTTTAATCTGAATTAAATTGTTCAGAATAAAAATTCTATGTTAATCCAGAAGCGATCTCCATTCTAAATTTACTTAAATCTGTTACGCAGTAGAGTTAATCAAACATGCACACGCAAATTTATAATATTAGTAGGATGAACCTGTTACTTATACTGTACTAAATGTTTACTTTAACTGAGATTTTCTATCCCAAGGCAAATAAGAGATAATAATATAGAATCTTGCGACAACGCAATAAAGCTCAACTAGCTTGTGCCACAATGCATGATCCTATCAGTATTTACCTCTTGTTATTACGCGCATCTCAGCAGCTTTAGTTTTACATGGGTATTTGATTATTCAGATCCATTTGCATTTGGGACCTTGTGATATGTACAGTAAAAATATCAGGCATATTTGCTAAATTTTGAATAAAAATAATTAAAATAGTGTGATAGTCAAAGAGTAATCATACAATGGTACTCCCCAAATTTATAGTGAACTAGGACCAATTTCTCTGTTTCTATGGTAATAATATATTATGTTGTTTTTAATTTTAAATGATGTTTATTTTACCCTCGTGACTAACAGTGTAAAATCTAATTAATTCCTAAAATATAAAAGAGTAGGCCGTATTGTGAGATTTATGTTTTAGAAGCATTTAAAGTAAAATTTTATATATGTAGATGATGTCATTATTTTTAATATGATGATGCAATTTTGATTAATGGGTTATAAATAAATTGTCTAAAATATACATTTGTGTTTATTTAAGTCTAATTATACAATTTATCTGAGTTGTTTTACATACATAATTAAACCTATTTAATTATTTAATATTACTATCCTCTTTCACAAATAATGTCTACTATACTAGGTTCCATCAGTTGTGGATCAACACACCTCAGCTGTGCAGATGACAGTGCATCTTCCAAGAGAGCATTTAGTAACCGTTCATCATTGCCCATACAAGATAATCTCTGTTGTAAGAAATGGACATCTACTTGTAGCTGTTGCAGGCCGTGTTTGCCGAAAGTACGCAATCTTACGCATTCTACCAACGCCTTCAATGCTACTTTTAATGCTCCATTTGATAGAGCAGCTCTGTCGGCTCCAGCAGGACTAAAAACTTCGATCCTTTCTGAAAATATTCTATTTAAGGGCGAGAAAGAAGACGGCGCCCGTGACCAGATAGTGCGGCGACTAGAGTCGCTTGAAGGTTTTATACTTGTAGGAAATAACTGTGATGCAGCACTATCTGCACTGGCTAGAGTTTCCACGACCCTGCGACATACAGCTCTTGGTCCACGGGGTTCTGGAGCCCGCAACCAATCCCTAGCTAAGACTGACACTCTTAACATTTGTGCTGCAGTCTGCCCAATGAAGACAACTTCCGAATCCAATGAAGCCTGAGCCGCAGTTGAAAGATGTACCATAATACTGTTAGTGTCTCTATTTTCTGCTGTGAGTCCTGGAGCAGCCTCTTCTAGAAGCTTCAATAGATGAGTGTGAAGTGTAGTTACACCACTCTCCTGCATCTCCAAACATAGTTTTGCTAAAATTAAAAGTAGTTCAAATGGAATATTGTTAGATGTCTGTAAACAAGCCATCTTTTTCACCATATCAGACAGATTGACCATAGTTTCAGTAATGACTTTCCAACAAGTGTCAGCTACAGCTTTAGCACACCATGGTTTAAGTCCAAATGATAGATTATTTTGAAGGAATGCCATAAGGTCCAATAATGAAGCTTGGACTTTCTGCATTAAGTATACTTGCAGAGAGTTTAGTATATCTTTCAAGTCTGTAGTATCTGTACCTTTACTAGCCAAAGACTGTCTCACTTTTGTGAGACTGTCCTTAAACTGAGATTGAATAGACAGGTACTGTATAGTAGCCTTATGATTGATACATTGGATCACTACATCAATTCCCTTGTTACACATAGTATCACTTGAAATGATCTCAGTCATTGCTTGTAGCTTTCTAAAGAATTTATCTAATCCTCTGATCAAAATTTCTGTCCCTATATTATCAGGCTTTTTGACAACTTCTTCGAATAAGTGAAATACTTGTAACATAATTTTGTCAGCAAATTCTGGTATATTCGTATTGTTTTTGTCTTGAAACATTTCATGATAACATGATATAACTATACCCAAGTCAGCAAGTAAAGTGCTATTGCATTTTTCAACCCATTCTAAGATGTCTGTGCTCTCCACCATGTTACTTAAACCTTGTAAGTGCTGGTCTAGTCGACTTTCAGCACAGCTCAAAAATATGTCTTGGAGAGAGGAGTCAGTTTCTTGCAGCTGTCTTAGCAAGCCCACACTTTCAGCTAACTCAGAGGCTGATGTTTCCGGACTAAGCAGTCTTTCTCTTAATGTCTTCTTTAGTCCATATATGATTTCAGAACATTCAGTTTGAATGCTTTGAAAGGATGGTTGGTTGCCATATTTTTGGAGTACTCTTTGAGCGTGAGTATAGTCGTGAACAGCGTCTGCATACCTACCTTCTAGAATGGCTTTATTCAACTGAGAAGGCAGCAAAAATAAAAATTGTAATTTGTCTAACAGTTGCCTAGTGCCACACAGTCTACTCACGTTGTTCCCGCTGTCTCTCAGCGAATCGGATATCTGAGCACTAAATGAAGTAATTTTATTCATATTATCGCTCAACTTGTTCATTTCTTCTTGCATTATTTTAAAATCTGTTCTCATTTTGCGCACTGTTTCCGTGGCAGATATAAACTTGTTGTAGTTTTCGTAGACTAAGGTTTGCATTTCTGATTGAAGAAATTGGCTTTGCGTGACTACTTCGGCTTCTTTTTCCATAACTTGCCTCAAAGTAGCGCATTTTAGTAAACAGTCCAAATACATATCAGGGTTGAAGTTGCTACCGTCAATATCCAATGGATTTTCCTCCTTTTCTTTGGGTTGAGCCATTGTAATGTAATCACAAATATGTTCGTCTTTTTGCTGTTTTCTGCCCACAAATCACTGTGGTCAATCTAAATTAACACGAAATACATAAATAAAGTATAATACGTATACCCAAAACGGCCAAAACACAACTAAAAGTAACTTGATTTGTTGACAGTTTTGACACATCGTCATGACACTTGATAGAAAAGGGGTACGTTCATAGCGTTTGATGAGCGGATGTAGCTTTTGTGTTCTAAAGTGACCGACAAACGTCGGGATTTTTGAAACATGACTCGAAAAAACTTGACATTGGCGTCTTCGCCATTAATAATTTTACAAACATTTATTATATATTTTACTTGACATTGGCGAAATTGCGGTGATTCTACTGCACAAGCCATTATAATTAAATATTCGATTCGATTCGATTCGACAAACTTCGTGACACTGCACTCTTGAAACTTAAAAAAAGTTTTTAAGTCTCTTTGGTGGTAAGCGCAGGGTGCTGCTTTGACTATACCTTATGGTACCTATGCACATACACCCATAGATTATTATATATATACTAGAAACACACCATCTCGCGCTCGACGGCGGAGGCGCGCCAATCAGCCAATTATAGATTATATTGTATACCTTGGAGAGCACGTCGTCGGTCCCGGTTGCTATACGAACATCTATGGCAGTCGTTACGGGTAGTTGAAGCCCTAAATGGTTCGACAACTAGGCTAACCAAAGAACGTCGATATCGCCAGTGGGTTGTGGAGATCAGATGGCAGTCACGTCGCGGAAATTATCGAAGTTCGGCCGCATCGTAGTGAGACTGAAAAAAAGACCCCAACTGAGTTAGGAAAAGGCTCGGAAGATGATTATATACCTCGCATCATTAGTTGATTAGTCCGTTTATTGGTTTGAAATGAAACTAAATTATTATATCCTACAAAATAGGCAATGATGAAGCTATTTATGTCCGTTTATTGGTGTATACAGAAATGAGCTTCGAGTATATGTACATATGTACATTATGGAAGTTAAGTATTAGTAATAATATACACATTTGCATATAGTCAAAGATCATGAGTTCATAAAACTATTATCAATAATAATATCTATAGATAGTGCCAAATTGTAAGGACTTAAAGAAAGCATACAAAATGCTTAAAAATTTAATAAAACTTTACAATTTTTGGTTTCGAACGAAAATATGTTGGTAACCCTAGGGTAAGTCTCGTCCGGATGACGGTACTGCATTTGTACGGTACTACTACTCAACGCAAGAAAGATGTTGCTTTAACAAGAGACGATGCTAGTCTGAAGGCCCCCCATCCCCTTTAATAAAAAAATGCTATTTAGACGAAAAAATAGACTTTATTCAATTTCTATACAAATTCCAATCATTATATGTTCATAATATCTTTGTTCTTTGGCTTACATCTAAACAGCAAATATACAATACAATCTAATCTTATACTGAATTCTATTTTACGAAAATCACTCGCTTAACTGCCAACATTTTGTTCCAACATTATATATCATTTAATAAAAGCATTTAACTATCACAAATACAAAATAAAATCTAATTATTAGAGCAAATATTTGGCCAAAATAAGCTCAGATTACATCTTTGCTATGCTATTAGTTCTGACCATACCTGCTCCAATTACAGTAACTACTACTAGGGCGCTGTGTAGACGCCGGGGCAAGCCCCGAGTCTGTCACCTATGCAGTGAAATTTGGAATGTGGCCTAGAGTGAAATTCAGTACGACAGTGCAAGCGACGTGATGGTCTCACTACCATGGATGCTCAACGGAGAAATAAAACCCGGAAAGCGGACTCCGGACTCCGAGGTGAGAGCCTCGGATGCGACCAGGACTAATGCGAAGATGTTGATAAGTGCAAAAGAGTCTGTGTGGCAATAATCCGGACACAAGCATCAAGCATCAATAGATAAAATTGGCCCTAGCCACAGATTTAGAGCAGGTAAGCTAAGCCTCTCAAAGTTGGCTGACGCATTGCGATCGAAACAATTTTTGTTTACAGTGAGCATTTTCACTAAATGGCTCAAGTGACATGATGGGTGGGGTGATCATCATGTAGTATCTACCATGCTCTAAATCTGCGCCCCATCGCACCAGCGTCTGCGCAGCGCCTTATCATACATTCCTTATTGATACGATACATACATTTTCAATTCAAATGTGGTAACAACTTACTTAAACTACCATTTCACCTATACCTTTTCAAAAAGTAACTATATTGCGTAATTATCACTAAAACATTTAAACTTATAGTACTGGTACCATTTACTATCAGCGGACTTGCTTTGCCACATTAGTGGTATGGAAACAGAAATCAAAGCAATTTTTCTGTTAATTTCTATGGCCACTAATGTCCAAATAAATGTATCTTTCAATAAGGTAGGAACTTTGCCAAATAAGAGATTTCATGACGGTAAATTATTTGAGTAGTCTTATTCTAGAACGTCACTTAGCTTAAGCAACGATTCTACATAATAGGCTCAAGTAATGATCAGACGAACTGAGTTTTAAACGATACTTGAGTCTTCGTTAATACGGGTCGGATATTCCGGAATACGGGCCTAAAAGCGGCTTTCAACTACAAAAATATAGCTTTTGCTCAATGAAATTAATTGAGTTAAGGCGAGTCCAGATTAAGTAACATGTTATATAGCACGTCCACATTATTTAACATTGCTATATAAATATAACCTGTGTAATAGAACTTGCTTTATTAAATGCGCTAATGACACATGTTAAATAACTTTGTTTTGTAACATGTTTTGTTACATCGACTGGCTTCCTTTAAATGTAATAATACAGTTTAGTTCAACTTGGTCGCAGTAACTATAAAGGGAAATCTGCTCTTGGAATAGTACAAAACACAAAATATCACTTAAATTGTAGAACTGTCACGTGGTGTGTACAAATTATTTGGGTTTAAAATTATTTACCTTATTGAACGTCAATGTATGTGAATATAAATGCACTTATTAGAGGTTAATAACACGGAACTATAAAGTGAAGAGGACGTGCAATGCAGTTATCACTTGTATGCCACAATGCTGTGCAGATGTTCAACATAATGTATGAAGATGTTCGACAACTTTTAGGTTTGTTTTCTGTTTAAATTTTCTCTGTTAAAATTATAACCAATCACATCAGTTAGTTTTAAGATCAATAAAGTGAAATATTAATATATAAATATTCTACGACAATCTTTAAAGCGCTATCTAGACCCAACGTAAGCGTAGCTTAATTAGCTTGTGTTATGGGTTCTAGAATGCGAATAAGCATACTTAGATAAATTTTTATATTTTTGAAAATACATACATATTATACATACAAACACCCAGACCAATGTAAAGAATTGCATAATCATGCATACAAATATTTGCACTAAGCGGGAATTAGCGCCACAGAGGTCGTCATGGGGTGATTGGTCATATTATGTGAGAGTTTGGCGAGAATAGTTTCAATACTAATGAGTTTTAAGGGCACTTCCTCTGGGTTTTATATCCCGGGATAATACCCACCTATAGCTATCCTAAGTTTAATATAACATTATTAAGCAAATCCTGTAATCTATGAGTGGTAACATGTATAATACAATTTGAAAAGGTTAAATACTGGACCTTCAATACTGACTTCATAAATATTAACTTGTTATTATATACTTGTATACCTCGAAGCAATAATCTTGAACGAACATCAAAAAGTTCGCGCCAATTGAAAACAAGGACTGATCAACCAATGACGCGAGCCTTTTGACCCCGTGATTAGTTTTATATATCTATGATTGGTTGATTGACGCGCCTCCGCCGACGCGTCCCGCGCTTCCCATGAAAGAGATCATGCATCTAGGGTACATTGTCAAGATTTTTACCCCTATCTATATTAGAATACATACATACAGTACCCGGCTTTTGATTTGGTACGTCGGTAGAGTGAGAATCCAGTTAAGATCGGCTTGCTTCGGTTTTGTAAAGCGTTCTCTCTATCGTACAACGGACTGACACTTTGATACATTTATAGAGTGGTTAAAATCGTCTGTGCTTATCATCATCCTCCGAACGTTTTCCCAACTCAGGGTCTGTTTTTTCGGTCTCATCTGTGTTTATTAAATATTAAAAGTATAGTTTCGGTATTAACTACTCCTTAAAGATATAAAGCTGCTGTGCGATAGTAAGAACGCTCTATAAAACTGAAGCAAGCCAATTTGAGCAGGAGTTTCACTCTTCTTCCCGATGCAATGTGCCAAAGCCGGGTACTGTACAAATTTTGTACATAATTTATATTACATTAGTTTTTTATTGTGTAAATTAGAGGTTACAGTATTTTATTATATGAATTACAAGCAGAAGCCAAGTATTGTATGTATTTAGACAGCTGTGTGAAACTTGCACTTTTGTAACTAATGTCAATTCTCCTTCATTTGATTTTCGGGGTTACAATATTTTTAACGTGTGGATTACAAGTAGGAACTAAGATATATGTATCTTGATAAGCTATATGAAACTAAAAGGTTTGTCACTTAGATAAGGTCAATTAGTGGTTTAGCTATCATGTTAAACCATGAACATTCTTATAGACATATTTTAATAAATGTATCAGTAATTTGTGCAAAGCGAATGATAAAAGTCTGTATGACAATGTATTAATTACACTTTTTAGAAGTTGATTTCAGTCCCATCTATGGGGATGCACTTCCAAATTGTGTAGCCCTACGTTGGGCAGAATATAGCAAGCGAAATGTGGGTACAGTTATGGGTTACTACACACACCAACTGATGTTCTCTTCTAGTCAACCCTTTGAGGAATAAACATGAGTGATGTTAAAGAAAATGGCAGCAATGACTAACCTAACCTAACAGACAATCAATCAATCAGCCTATTGCAGTCCACTGCTGGACATAGGCCTCTCCCTATGTGCGTCATACCTCCTGATACTCCACCTTGCGCATCCAGCCTATCCCTGCTACCTTTTCAGGTGATCCATCTATCGTAACTTCTGTTCAAGAGAGGGTTAAAGCCTACTGTAACCACTCTGGCCAGACGGTTTGGTAAAGGGTTTGTTTCGTTTTTTTCTTCTCTTAGAAGCCTAACAGTCAAATAACATAAATTCGTACAATAAAAATGGAATGAGCAAAATAGAGTTCCTAATATTAAAATTATTCTTAGAATTATGAAACGACTAACCTATTACGTAATTAGGTCTATTCTTATAATAATGATAAAACAATATAGGATCAATATATAAGGGCGATGTTCTTTTTAGCGTATAAAGCTGCGGTTTAATGCTGCTTTTTGCTTAAAGTTGCGCTAATTGGTGTGTGTTTACAGTCAATTATGACCACAAGCGATACGATACAAGAAAATCGCCCTTAAAGGAACTTAACTTCTAGGATTCATAATTGCACAGTCTGTCACCTCACCAATCATACTTTTTTCTAGAAAAATTAAAAGAAATAACATTCTCAAACATTTACTCAGTCCACTGACGTGAACCCGTTCTTAGCCCAAATTGGCATTCTTGTGCACCTGTTCTGAATAGTGACGAATAATGTATTATTTAAAAAGATTCAGTTCAAAAAATTAGCAAATATTATCATTTGCTGTGACGAATATTAATTATGCTCACACACAGCTGTTATATAACATTCTTTAAAATGTTTATATTTTGTTAAATGATTAGTACAAAGAGATTAATACAATGTAAGTAAATACATAACATTTTGGTACCATCAGTTAGAATCTAGAATTCTAAAAGGCTTAATGTTTTGTTGTATAACATATTTTGTGTAATAAATAACTTTATATAACATGATAATAATGTAACATTTGCATTCTTTTGACAAAATATTATTGCATTGTGTTGTCCCACAACTATTAAAAATCTGTTTTTATTATCAGAGAAACGACTGTTAGCATTTATGACGTAATATTTGGAGTTTATCTATATGTGAGACCGTGTGACATTTCTCGAAGGTCGTTTTCATGAAGATTTTAGAAGAATTTGTCCATTGAAAACTTACATTTGTGGTTGCAAAAGTCAAAGAACATATAACATATTCATTTCGAATAGTTGTTTTACAATAATTGATGTTCTTCATATGTAAGGTTTTACAAAATTTTGTTTTAATATATAACTTAGATCTAAAAATGGATTTTATTCGTTTCCTTAGTCTATAACAGTATATTAGAGTAAGAAATTAAGCTAAGTACGTGTATTGAAGTCGAATTTTTTTGTTTGAATATAGTAGATTGTGTTTGCTTCAGTCACTACAGGTTGAACCTGATTGGTCATTGAACTTCCTTTAGGGGCGAGTTATAATACCATTCGCATTAAAACATATCATGTTGTAGAACACTGTAGAATGACATAGAACGTTTTATACTACAATATCTATACTATTATAAAATTGTGAATTAGTTGTGGCTGTACATTGGAGATATTTCCAAAAAAAAATACTTGGGTGTTAAATGAACGATTCAAAAAACATTTTCTTTTCGAATTCTTGTCTGTTGTATCTGTTTGTCCGCGATTGATGCAAAAACTACTCAACATAGTTTGATGCGATTGTTTTTGTTAGTAAGATCTTGGTCAGACTTAAAATCTGCCGTAGTGCCTAGTGGTATGGGTAATGGACTGCTGAGACAAGGTCTCGGGTTCGATCCCAGGTTTTACCATGGCACACACCAATGACTTTTCGATGCTTTTCGAAGTTATGTGTGTATTTATCGCAGGCTTATAAGTACCCGGTTAATGGCAATAGGCTCGCCACCTATTACATTGGGACCTAATCATAAACTGGCGAAATGTGGGTGCTAGCACCTCTGCCTACCCCTTCGGGGATATAGGCGTGAGTTTATGTATATGTAATATTTGATTGCAATTGGTTAAGAAGAACCGGAGATATGACCAAAAAAACGACAACCGACTTCCGCGCGGCCGAAGCCGCGGGCATCAGCTAGTTATAACATGTTTTGACTACGTCCATAAACATTATTGTAGACCATAGAAAGCGAAAATTTTACTGTTTTGATAGCATAAGACTCGAAGTTCGAATTTAGTTTAAAAGTATGATGACAAGGATGTAAAAGGTCGACTGTTTTCATTTTGATTTGTACTCTTTGACCTTATTCTAATAATCACCCCTTATTCTAGCACTATGAATATATTAACTTATACTTTGAAATGGCTTCAAGAAGTTTTATTAATACTCAGCGGTAAAGTTGAAAACTGCTATACAGGTAGCCGATTCAATTACTACAATAATTGAAGTTGGGTATAATATGGATCTCATAAAAATAGTTTCAGATTTCTATCTAGAACCAATGACTTCTATTTATTGGCATCCTCAAGCCGACTTAAAGTCTCAAGTCAAGTGTCGCCATCTAGCATCGAGTAGAATTATATTTGGAGATACTGAGGCTAAGAGAGTTGTGCACAGGACGAATGTCACAGAACACTGACTAACGGCCAGTCTCAATAATCTACCTACAGTTAAAGGTAGAAGCTATCCCAGATAAACATGTCAACTTTAATCTATCTGTAACTGCGGTTTCAATATTATCAAAGTCATTTTCTGCTTATCTTTGTTTATTGAAACAGAAAAAATCCCCGATATATACTAATGGTCGCTATTTTAACTGCTGGTAAAGGATATTTGGATTATTGAAACCGGCCGTAAGGCCAGAGTGCACAGTTACTTAGGCTGCCTCCTCTATATATTTGCTCTGTGGTCTCATTCAACCCCTTCAAGTATTTTAATAATTAAATCAGATTTCTGTATGTTCCCTACAATTACCTTTGTTTTGATTTGTGGCATTTATGTAAACATTACAAAGTAATAAATTATTAATAAACTTTTCAAGGTTTGGTTTCACACAGCTGCACGCGTCAATATTCATAATTGTGTTTGTATTTTGGTATCAAGTAAATATTGACCTTATTTTTTTGAAACAAGGAGCTTGGGCCTACTTATTACTGGCATTCTCAGCCCCGTCAAAGATGCAAAATTACTTTAGGAGTGTGCTTAGTAGTGCTTTAGGAGTTTTGTATGATAAGATAATAAATATGTGCCTACAACACCAAACTGTATCCCCCGAATTTGTTATAATTAAGGTTTCTGGACTATCTCCCACCATGGAAGCCAATTTAAAGCCGTATTACGTAAAACGTTCGAATGACTGGCTGTGTGACAACCAACACAAACTTAAGATTAATATCCGCCTGTGTGACAACCAATCCTAACTGAACATTAACGTCCGACTGTGTGACAACCAACCCTAACTTAACATCAATAGTAGTAACTGTATAACATGATTTAGTTCTTAGTCACTCTGTCCGGAGTCTAAGCGGGTCTAGGCAAGGCAGGTCACCCGCCACACACTCGCCCTGGTGGAACACCTTTAGTTGCACTTCTTTAACTTTTTTCACAACCGGTTTTATCACTTGTTTTCCCGCGCGTTTGTTCATCATTGTGACGGGAACTAAAAGCCTTTTGCCAATCTTGTCGTTGGTTTGACCTTCAGCGGCTTCTAAGGCAGTTTCTACGTCTATAAGGGCGTGGTTTCGGCACTGGAGGAGGGCTGCCAACTGTTGCCAAAGAATAAATATTTTAAAGATTTTGGATGGATTCATGCCTTGTTGAGTAAGCACGTTGCAAGGTTACGCAATACTAGCTAGATCACTCTTGGCATGGGTGACCATTCGTTGAGATCCCTTCATGTCTTCGATATCGTCAGTGGGTTGTGAAGGATGGTATGGTGGACGCTTCACGGAAAAAATCTAAGTTCGGCCGTAACGTAGTTGAGTTGATTTGAGCAAAGGTTCGGAGGATGATGGAAATATATTTTTCCCTTCCTTACTACTAATGAGGTTTAAAGCCTTCCTCGCTACTAATGACGTTTAAGGCCTTTCTTGCTACTAATGAGGTTTAAGACCTTTCTTCCTACTAATGAGGTTTAAGGCCTCTTTTGTACTAATGAGGTTAAGGCCTTCCTTCCTACTAAGGAGGTTTAAGGCCACTCTTCCTACTAATAAGCTTTAAGGCCTTCCTTCCTACTATTGAGGTTTAAGGCCTTCCTTCCTACAAATGAGGTTTAAGGGCTTGTATCCAACTAATGAGGTTTAAGACCTTCCTTGCTACTAACAAGGTTTAAGGCCTCCTTCGTACTAATGGGGTCAAGGTCTTCCTTCTTACTAATGAGGTTTAAGGCCACCCTTCTTACTAATAAGGTTTAAGGCCTTCTTTCCTACTATTGGGGTTTAAGGCCTTCCTTCCTTTTAATGAGGTTTAAGGCCTTCCTTCCTACTAATGAGGTATAAGGCCATCCTTCCAACTAATGAGGTTTAAGGCCATCCTTCCTACTAATGACGTTTAAGGCCTTTCTTGCTACTAATGAGGTTTAAGACCTTTCTTCCTACTAATGAGGTTTAAGGCCTCTTTTGTACTAATGAGGTTAAGGCCTTCCTTCCTACTAAGGAGGTTTAAGGCCACTCTTCCTACTAATAAGCTTTAAGGCCTTCCTTCCTACTATTGAGGTTTAAGGCCTTCCTTCCTACAAATGAGGTTTAAGGGCTTGTATCCAACTAATGAGGTTTAAGACCTTCCTTGCTACTAACAAGGTTTAAGGCCTCCTTCGTACTAATGGGGTCAAGGTCTTCCTTCTTACTAATGAGGTTTAAGGCCACCCTTCTTACTAATAAGGTTTAAGGCCTTCTTTCCTACTATTGGGGTTTAAGGCCTTCCTTCCTTTTAATGAGGTTTAAGGCCTTCCTTCCTACTAATGAGGTATAAGGCCATCCTTCCAACTAATGAGGTTTAAGGCCATCCTTCCTACTAATGAGGTTTAAGGCCACCCTTCCTGTTTTCGTGGGCCTTTGAGCCCCGCGGACTTATACGTTATATATCCTATACCCACATGCAGAATCTGCTGTAGCGGCTGCTGGACCTCTGGTGGAGGCCTAGGCAGTGCTCGCGCCAGGGCCGTGGCGGCCTGCGGCAGCTGCGCCCGCAGGAGTGCCAGGGCTGCCAGCTCGCGCGCCACGTCGGCGCCCTCGGCCACGCCCTCGGAGCCCGAGTCAAGGTCTTGAGACGCTAGAGTCGACACGTCCGATGCTGTTTGCTCGATGTGCCATTGTTGCGCTTTGTTCTCCGCTGAGTTCCTGTTGGAGTGAGGATACATTATAATCTGAAGTTAACTAACGTGTAGTAGTTGATGTTAATCCACTACCTTCGGCCTATGAACGCTTGGACCAATCCTAGGACTAACAAATCATATACTCTTTAAAGTCAAGAAAATATTAGATTTCTTTTTAAATGAAACCTTTTTAGGCGCGTTGCGCATTTTTGAGGTGGGAAAAAAGCAATTGAATTCGCGACACTATTACCGTTACCGACAACTCTGTAAATATTTTCTGACGATTAAAAAATTACACACGTAATTGTTTAAGTTTTCACTTATGTCGGCACTGCCGGAGTGCCACTGTTTTTTGATTTTGCCAAGTCCTATTCGAAAGCAAATGACGAAAGAATCAAAGAGAAGCGATTTGAAACTTCTCCATCAGAAACTGCAGTCGCAGTGTCTGCAGACAAAGCAGTCAACCAGCTACAGTAAAAGTATAACACTCACTTGTGTGGGAGCACGAGCTTCTGCGGCGTGGGAGGGCGGGGGTGCTCCAGCGGCTCGCGCAGATGCAGCGACAGCGCGCACACGTAGCCCACGCACAGACACACTGGCCGCATCAGCGCTGACAGGATCACTCCTGGGTCTGGGTCAAGCACTGCCAGTGTAGAAAATCACGAATTAAAATATGTTAAGCGGTTGAAATTTATTTATTAATATACAAAGGAACCTTAACTTATTTAGACTAGTTCTATTTAGTACCGAAGCACGAAGTCACCAAAGAATATTTTAAAATCTTTTAAAAGGCGTGAATGTGCTAGATTGTTTAATTTTTTAACTTGTAGGCCGCTGTGGAACTATTTTATTTGTTGTAACTTTAAATGGGTGATCCACTAGCGGTCTAAACATCTGACTCGTCAGCGAACTAGCAAGAAGGTATAGACCACAGAGCAAATACAGAGGAGAGTAGGAGAGGAGGTGGCATGCAACTGTGCACTATGATTCTCAATGACGTCAGGGCTTAGCCCGATGTCATCGCAGTAGACATGGCCAGTGACGCAGTCAGTGTACTGTCGGCGTTTGTTTTGTGCACAGTTCTCTTAGCCTCAGTATCTCCAAATATAATTCTATTCGATGCTAAATGGGGACACTTTGTTTATCTGAGTACGTCCCAGATTTATACTACGTAGTAACATCGACAAAGAATGAAGTGAGTTGTTGTGCTATTGCCTGGTAGATGGAAAATAAAGAAGTGGGCGTGATCTTTCCTCTCTTCGCCCCGCCCACACCTTTCATAGGCCAACGACACCACTTCTTTGTATTTGCTCCGTGGAAAAGTACTGTTTTAAAAGTTATTGATTCCTCGAGCTTGTTTGAAATCTAAAGACGGCAATATAAAAACTGCCCTTCAGCCGAAGGAACACCCTCTTTTGCGTGAGTTATACTTTATTCATAATAAAAAATAAAGTAGTCACTAAACTATAAGCTTATCTATAGATTTAGATCGGAAAAAGAGAACATCTAGGACGGGACTTGAACCCGCGACCAGTCCCTTTACAGGGGGAACGCTCTGATCAGCTGAGCCACCCAGACAAGTCCCAGATATTCGAAAGTCTCCGATATATTATATACGTCTAAGTCGACGCTGGAGCCATCTAACGTAATTCTTGCGAACTACGGAAACAATGAAATTAGTCATTTTTAGGGTTCCGTTGCCAAATGGCAAAAAACGGAACCCTTATAGATTCGTCATGTCTGTCTGTCCATCCGTCCGTATGTCACAGCCACTTTTTTAAAATGTAATTGAATATAAGCTTATAACAATCAAACCCACCAAGACGTCGTTGTAGTGAATATTTACTCACGTGTATTCCTCATAGAGATCAGCATAGCGATGATGACGAATTGCAAGTTGGGTAGCATTGGTCCGTCTGAGAACAAGAAGCCCCACAGATTGGGGATTTCAGCGCGAGGGAACTCTCGCCCGAACAGTAACCGAAGCCAGCGGCTGGAACGGAAATTAAATATTTATAAGAATTTTACCGCCCTAGTTCTAAAAGATCATGTCTTTTTAAACGATTTTCATAAAAGGAAGGAAAGAAAGAGAGAAAGAAAGAAAAGTGTTGTTATTGCGGATTAAAAAAAAAGGTACCAATAAAAAAAAAAACGAAATAAAAACAGAGCTACTCTGGCGGCGGTTGCTCGTAACAACCTTGACCAAGAGGCGAGAGATTATTTATCTGTGGGAGCATACGTATGACATTTTTACGTGTGACAAGATTGTCAAGTATGGCAGCATTGACAACTCGACAACGTGTCGTGTTACGTGGCAATTTAAATTTAAGGAGGTTCTTTGCCTTTTTTTAGAACACCTCAGATATGGTCTCATTTTTTTGAATTTCTTCTTCTTCTCTTTGAAACTTCTTTAGAATCGTTGTGATTTTAAACTCGATGGAATGAAAAAATAAGTTCATAGTTTTTTTTTAATCAGGGACTTTTCAGAAGTTACACTTCTACCGTGTGTGACTTGCACACACACTACACACACACACACTATAAAAGGGTAAAAAGGGAAATTGTGTAAAGGGGAAATGTGGCCAGGGTAAAAACGGGAAATATGAAAAAGGGTAAAAAGGGGAAATGTGGAAAGCGTAAAACGGGAAATATAGAAAGGGTAAAAAGGGGAAAAGTGGCAAGGGTAAAAAAGGAAAATGTGAAAATCGGGGAAGGTGGAAAGGGTAAAAAGGGTAAATGTGGCAAGGGTAAAAAGGGGAAAAGAGGCAAGGTTTTTTCTTTTGTTAAAGATCAAATGATGGGATCCATCAGTAAATTGGCGAAGGCAGCATCTGCACGGACTATTTGGTGCATAAGCCATTTTCCAATGCGGGTCCAGCTTACAGTCTTTAACTACGAAACAGCTGAACCTTGATATTTTCTGTGGCGCGACTGCCATCTTTCCTCCACAACCCACTGGTGATATCGAGGTTCTGTAGGCAGATCAGGTTGTTGGCCTTTATAAGGCTCCTATTACACAAAGGTTATCTGTAGGAGATCGCAGTCCGAGATAAGACCGTCCAGCATACTACATTCAATCAATTAGCGATTAGCCTATTGCAGTCCACTGCTGGACGCAGGCCTCTCCCATTGTACGCCATAGCACCCGATCCTCCGCCTTGCGCACCCAGTCTAACCCAGCTACCTTTTTCAGGTAGTCCGGCCATTTTGTAAAATTATGTTGTTATGTATTTACAAAGTTTATTATATTCTACTACACATACCAAATGCCACAGATGTTCACATGGCAACAAGGACTGAAGGCATACTTACCGTGCTCTACGAGAGCAAAAATTAATAAATTTTTTTCTTTATATTTAGGACACGTCAATTTGACTTCACCTCACCTGATGGTAAGCTGAAGGTAAAGTCTCAGGAAAGAGGGTTACCATTACATACACGTACCATGTTAACAATGGTGGCACTCAGCTTGACGGCCTCATCAGAAGACGATAGGCATTTTGACTATATTTAAAATATTGTACGAATTGTTGTCATCCTAATAAAATGTACCGTAAAAAACATATTTTATTAATTTTCAATATAAAATAGGTTTATTTTTTGTTAAAAAATCATGAATAAAATTTTACTTTTTTTGAGATTTGGTCACGTGCTTATAAACGCTCTGTGGTTGGTTGCAACTCTGATGACGTCGCACATAAGTAACCAGAGTTTTTTAATACAGGCTGTCTGCATTAAGTCGCTTACTGTTTACTTTGGTGTGACGTCACTTGTCACGGGATCCGCGCCATATTGAAAAATGCGTTATGGCGCGTGCTTTTTTTAAATCAACCTTTAATATCGATTTTTATCGTAAACAAAACAGTTCTCAAAGAAATATTTATGTAATCTGCATTTTATGTTGTAATACATAATACAGAACTATTTTTTGGCAGTAGTCAAATACCCTATTGTCGTCGCAGCACCACGTGACACCCACCGGTCCCACTAGTGCTGCGACCACAATCCCCCTGCCCGGCTATGCACTTGCTGAACCCTGAACGCAATCAAACCGAAATTGGATTACTATGGAGGGATTTTCGCAATCGTGCACGGTGGTACCTACCCGGCCGAATTTTGTGATAAATTTGTGTCATCAAATTTCTACCACCAGTGAATTAATATTTTGTTAAATGTAATGAAATGGATTTAGCTCACATTCCAAACAATTCCATGGATATGTTGCACTGCTGTAAATGCGTGGCTAGCTCCAAGTCTAATGGCACCAGGTACTCCTCACGAACCTTTTCCAGGTATCTCACGACCTCGTTGGGATTCTATAATAAAAATAATTTTGTAGTTTTTTTAAAGAATATGAATAACGGAAATTACTTATAATCCCGTTAAATTAAATTGATTGTGGCAGGAGTGGGTTCACGTCGG
The DNA here is from genome assembly GCA_946251805.1 of Cybosia mesomella. NCBI lineage: Eukaryota > Metazoa > Arthropoda > Insecta > Lepidoptera > Erebidae > Cybosia > Cybosia mesomella. Next base: position 4,565,089 of record OX276396.1, read on the forward strand.
TAGTGTAATGGCCAGGATTCAAACCCGGGACCTCTCGATCGAAGGCGGTCTCCTCAACCACTTGTATGTATAGGAAATTAATACAATAGAGAAAAAAGCGAGCGGCTGCCATGGTATGAGAAGTGATAAGAATAATGTTGTTAGTAACGTTCAAAACATGAATGTGAACCAAAAAATGGATTTTTAGTGCAAAAAGTACTTACGTGTGCCATTTTAGACGTAGGTAGCCTCCCACACGAGGTCGGCACAATGTCTCCTGTCGTATAAAACTTCTCCAAACCTTTCATTATTGCGCTAAAGAGCATGCTGGAATAAAAGAATATATGTTGTTCACAGGAATGTAAATTTTGACCTCACAGCCAACTCACGGCGTGGATATATTGCATCTGTATAGTTTACTCTGTGTACCCAACAAATGATTCTGTATTTTAATTATTCTGTTTACTTACAAACTGTCGTGTTCCAGGCATTCTTCTTCTAAGATGTGTTTTAGTTTTTCACTGCAACAATAGATAAACTGTATATTATTATATACCAGCTGTTGCCCGCGGCTCCGCCCGCGTGGAATTCTGATCCCGTTCCGCTACCCATGGGAACCTATTCCCGGGGTGAAAAGTAGATTATGTGTTATTACGGACGGACTGTCTATCCCTGTAACAAATTTCAGCCAGATCCGTTCAGCCGTTTTTTTGCGTGAAAGAGCAATAAACATACATACTTAATCACAAACTTTCGCGTTTATAATTAAGCGTAGCGAGCCGAAGGCGAACCGTCTTTGGTCAAAGTTGCATTTCAAACAAATGATACTCCTCCGAGACCGTTAGACCGATCTCGACCAAATTTGCCACGGTGATCAAATAGACATTACTGAGTTTCGTAAGGGGTCGAATGTCCAGATCAGTCTTACCATCGAGGAATAATCACCGAAAAACCTGAATCAATGGAAAAAGTCGACCGGTCACGTTGACCTATTGTTGGATAGGCAAATCTCGCTGCGCTTAAGTTTGGGTTGATTGCGAAGCTGGTAACCGTCCTAGTATTAGTTGGATTTTAGTGTTCGTATTGAAAATTTCATGAAAACATGAATAGAGGTTGTGAAAAAACATAACTGAAAACTTCTCTTTTATTGACAACTAGCTGACCAGGTAAACTTCGTTCTGCCTTAGAATCGAGTTATGTTGGCTACCTTATCAGCTGAATTTATTTCGCGAATGTCTCCTTGCACCCCGGCATTAAAGACCCGGGACTGAGGTATTGGTCGGTTCGAGTCCGACATAACCATCCCTGCTGGCCGACGGGGAGATAATCGTGACGATTGCCGCAAAAAAAAAACCACAAAAAGGCGAAGACTAATCTAAAAAAAATCAAAGATCATGAAAATCGGTCCACCCGTTCTTGAGTTTATACCGGTCATCACTAAAATTACTTTTTTTTTTTAAATAATATTAGTAACCGAAATTACTAATATTCCCCCTAACCCCTCCAGCTAAGTTAAATTGCTTGTGTTAGGAGTGGGTTCACGTCGGTAGTGTAATGGCCAGGATTCGAACCCAGGACCTCTCGATCGTAGGGTCGACTCCTTACCACAAACGAAAATCGATTGACAAAGAGGAGGTGGAAATGCTCCTCCTTCATTACACAATAAACAGTTAACAAGCCTAGTTGGCTAAGGTATCGAACTAGGGCCAATACACCCACTCCTAACACAGGCAATTGAGAGGTTAGCGATGGTTAATTGTTTGGCTCCACTAATTAACCAGCGTCAATCCCTCAATTTTAAGTGATTTTGGTTAATAAAAATGAACATACCCCAAATCACTCGGTGCAAAAGTTCTATCTAGATACAGCTCGAAAAGCAAAGGAGCTAGTATCTCGTGCATGCCTTGCCTGTAGCCAACGTTGGCATGAGACCGGGCCCAGAAGAACAGTATGCGGACCTGAAATATGATATATAGTTATTTTCATCTTCCATAAATATATAATAATAAGATAAAATAAAAATATATATAGTATAAATAGCAATCGTCGGTAGCTTAGTGGTTAAGGAGTCGACCCTACGATCGATAGGTCGCGGGTTCGAATCCTGGCCATTATACTACTGACGTGAACCCACTCCTAACACAAGCCATTAAGCTTAGCTGGAGGGGTTAGGGGGAATATTAGTAATTTCGGTTACTAATATTCTATTTAAAAAAACAAAAAAAACTTTTGTATGCTTGTAGCTACTGAGTAACACATTGCAAAATTAAGCGACACTAACCAGGTCAGTTCTATGATGCGTGATGGGTTCTTATAGTTATTTATGCAACTGTGGTATAATGAGGGGTATTAAAACATGAATGTGGGTTTATCACACGAAGCGAAGCTGAGTGTGATAATAGTATCACATGAGTGTTTTAATACCTAATTATACAGTTGCATACAAGACTTTATCTACACCCATGATAAACTAATAATACATCTTCAGAGAATGATGTACTGCCCTTTGATATTTTCCAATTCATGAAATCTTGGTACGCCTTTTCATACTGTTTTCTAGATTTTTCCGGTAGTAATTTGTTAGAAATGTCCTTTGCTGCATTCGAAATGTCTGGAGGTGTGTTATCAAAACTTGAATCACTCATTTTCGTAAGTAAACAAAACAATTTGCAAAAATAATAGCGAAGAAAAATAGCGGGAATTCGAATTCGAACGAATAAGCTTTAATTTTTTTTACGGCGCGCCGCCGCCGCCGCTGTGGTAGTGCACAATGCAACGCGCGTGAATGACAGTTCTTTTTTTGAAACTCATACAGATTCCACGCATCGAGCCAACATCGAGCGGTAAGAATTTGGCTGTCTGATGAGTAACCCTTTGCGCGGAAGAGATTGAAAAAGCGAAAGGAGTGTTATTATGAAATTTCATACAACATTATAACACCCGTTCGGATGATATTATGGTTATTAGGACATTGGATGTATTAATGTTGGCAATAAGCTAACTGTTTCAGAATCTTTTATAGAGGATTTAAAGCATGGGTGTAGATAAACACATTAAGACTCCTTTGTGCATCGGGGAGCACGTTAAGCCATCGGTCCCAGTTGCACTACTAACATCTATGGCAGTCGTTACGGGTAGTTGGGAGTCTTAAAAAGTCCGAGAACTGATCTAAGTACAGAACTTCGACATCACCAGTGGGTTGAGAAGGTCAGATAGCAGTTGCTTCAGGGAAATATTGAAGTTTAGACGCTTCGTAGTTACGACAATGCTGACCCCCCAACTCTGTTGGGAAAAAGCTTAGAGGATCATATTTTTTCTTTTTATATTTAGGACACGTCAATTTGACTTCACCTCGCCTGATGGTAAGCTGAAGGTAAAGTCTCCAGAAAGAGGGTCATCATTACATACACGTACCATGTTAACAATGGTGGCACTCAGCTTGACGGCCTCATCAAGCGAGGCAAACAAAGACAATCTTGGTATGGTATGACATTTATGTAGATACCAAGAATGCCATGGAGGCTGTAACTCGTCCGCACATACATACCATCATATCTTGAACGTCCTGTTCCCTGAAGTATGTCTCCTCAGGGAATGTCCTGACCACGTCTTGCAGTATCAAACTTTTCAGCTCATTGTCACAGAAATGTTGTTTCCATACGCTCTGCAAATTAAAATAACCTATTATTACATATTATTAGTAAGCAGTGGTTTAAATTAAAGGAGGCCTTAAAAGAAAAAGAGGTAAAATTAAACAACAGTTTTGAAACCCCAACGCAAAAACGAACGCCGAAACGATGAACCGATTTGGACGCAGATTTCTTTTTACGAAAGTCGATATTATCGAGATGGTTCTAGAATTATGTCGGGGGTATTAGAATTTTTAAATTAATGGTTTTGAAAAATATAATTTAAGTACCACTGCCTTTTTTATCTATACTATTATATTATAAAATTGTAACTGAGTTGTATCTGTACATTGGATATTTTAAAAAACTTGGGTCAAGTTAAATAAACAATTCTGAAAACAAAATTTTTTTTTTTGAATTTTTATCTGTTTGTTCGCGATGGACGCAAAAACTACTAAACGGAATTCGATGCGCTTTTTTTTAACCGACCTCTGCACCGTACGGACCTGCGGGCATCAGCTAGTCCTTAATATAAACGTAAGAGGAAATCTTACGCCTGAGCTTCGTTCATTCCATCAGCACATGCTGTATGCAGCAGGTGCTGACGTGCTTGCAGGTGAGGTTGGCCCTGTAGATCTAGGTGGTGCCCCATGCATCCAGAAAAGTGGACATTTGAATCCTCGTTTATTACTTCTTTAGCAAGGCTTACCTCTTCATTTTGAGAGAGTGGATCGTCGCCAATGACAGCTCTTGGGTCCATGGACAACTTTTCTTTCAAATCATTATAAAAATTTCGATGAGATCGTAAACTGAAACAATACATTCGAATAAGGTTTTTTTATACATACATATAACTAATACATATATTATACATACATATAATTAATACATATATTATACATATAAATTGTTGTTTGTTATTAAGTGTAATTTCACAGAAAGCCCATCATAACACGTCTAAACCAGTTGTAAGTTCTAGCAGGACTGTAGGAGTTCTCAATGAGAACAACAGACTTGACATTCAGCGAGTCTCAGAACAGAAGGACTACTGAAGAGAAATTGAGGAGTTGAATGAAACCAACGTGAGGTACTGGCGACTCAGGCGCCAGAGATCGGTTAACGACCTCCGTCCTCCATGAGTGCAGGCCTGGGGGTGGCAGGTGAGGCCGCCTGTCACCCCAGCAGAAGCAGACCGGGACGGTGGGGCGACTAGCGCCCCTCCCACAAACCGGGGCAAGACGGGGACACCGTGGTTCCCAAACCCGAGGGGGCCATCTCGAGACCGGAGATGGCCCAGGGTCAGTCGGGGTGCGAGGGATATGCTTTATGGGCAACCTTACACCCCGGCGTCTGTAGACTCGAGACGTCGTGCGGTTTTAGTCGGTTCCGACATAACCGCCCCCGCTGGCCGGCGGGGGGGGGGGGGGTATCCGAAGGGATTTCCGCAAGACATATACAGTAAATTATGTACTTATAGCTATGCATACCGATTGAGAAATTAAAATGGATAAAACATTTTAAAAATACTATGTCAAGGTAATAACAAGGTAGGTTTGATTATATGATAATGTTTTACTAGATAGTAGCGCCATTTATTTGACGATAGACGAAATCGATATTTAGAGTAATTTGTAAGATTCCGTACTTCAAAAGGTAAAAAAAGAAACCCTTATAAGACACCCTCTTGCCGTTTCCCAGGGACGGGTGGACCCTGCATGTTAAAATTTATACCATTACATACATTAGGTGTATAAAAATCAAGGTTCTGAGTCAACACGATAAAAAGATATGGCCAAGTTTAGTTTCTCGCGAAAACTTGTAAGTATAAAAAATTACTCACAAGTAAACTTAAGTAGGTTTGCTTACCGGTTTTTAGGCAAGGTCTTACAGCACAAGTAAAGGGAAAATTCCAAAAAAGAAAAATAAATGAAGGTACATTAAAGTAAAGAATAATAAAATTCTAGAAAGCGCCAGATCAAATAAATACCTAGACTAAAGCACAAAAATATTTTTTATTGCCTTGTTGTGTACAGTTACATAAGTAGATACATTTTAATTAAGTAGTACTCAACATTTTATTGGTGTTAGATGTGCAAACAATAATTACTTAAGACATCAATTATGTTAAAATATGAAATATGAGTATTAATTGTAATAAAATTTACATATATCTCTAATAGCATAGAGAATGATTTTTGTGACTTAAAAAGTTTTTTTTTTTTTATATTTAGGACACGTAAATTTAAAAAAAAAATTGTTTTCAGAATTGTTTATTTAACTTGACCCAAGTTTTTTTAAATATCCTATGTACAGATACAACTCAGTTACAATTTTATAATAGTATAGATAAAAAAGGCAGTGGTACTTAAATTATATTTTTCAAAACCCATAAAAAAGGTAGTATCCCTTTAATGTAACCATCCCTTTAGGCTGGGGCGTTCAAGTCTTACAACTGGGAACAATGCTAAGATAATAATAAAAGCACTGCTTGGCAATTCTTAAATTGACCTTTTTGTTTTATAATGGTCGTGTCTTTATGACTTTACCTTGCCTGATGCTAAGCTAAAAGGTAAAGTCTTAGGAATGAGGGCCGCCCTTACAGACACCCTTAATGTTACAATGGTGGCTCTCAGCTTGAAAGCTTCATCTAATCCTTTTTCACGCCCTGCTTAAAGGACTGTATGAAGAAGGAAACATGTGCTGGGGAAGAATTCCAAATCTAGATGGTGTGGAAGTAAAAAAAATTGCATAATGATAAATAATGCCAGAATATTTCATAATAATATATGAAAAATTTGAGACAATAGTAAGGCAAGATAGTATTTATTTTTTGAATCATTACACAGGTATTTTGAATGCAGGAAGCTTAATATATAATAAAAATGTTGGCATGATTAGGATCTATTACCTTGAAACAATATCTGTATTTGGTGGTGGTAGAGCATTTAGTAGGATGCCCCAAGCTAAACTCCTTGGCCGAGGTAATCTTTGCTGTATAGCTATAGTTTTCAGATTGTCAACACTCCATGTAGGTAGATCCAACCTGAGGATAATTTAGATTTTTAAATTCATTAGTCTTCTTATTAAAGCTTACAGGTTCCACACTTGTTCTAATTTGAGTTTGAAGAGATATTTTGTACCTTGCGCCTGTGTGTGTGTCTTCTTTATAATAAACTGTTTAAAAAAATGACACGCACACATACATAGGAGAGAGTGAAATCAGATTCTAAGATAATAATTCATAATACAAGTACCCTCTTATTATTATAAACATCAAAAGTAGTTATAAGACTCACAATATGGATGTGATTATTTATCACTAGGCCTTTCTAGCTTGTGCTAGAAAGGGTATTAAAATATTGGCGATTACTAGAATATTTTTATTATACATTTATTACTGTTATCACCAATCTGCAGTAGGGTAAGGCTGTCCATGTGCCTACTCTAACTACAGGATAGTTTCAGATCAATGAATTTCATTATAATTTGCCAGTTTCCCAATAGTCAATAATTTGAGTTTTTTTATAAAGACCTCTTTATTATATACTCAGATTGTATTGTTATTTTATACAGTGTGAGTAATTTTAATTTGATGACTTACATAATGCATCTAATTTGAGCTATATATACTATATTGTATTAGCATATTAATTATAATCATATATACACAAACAGTAGGTTTTTAAAAAGAACACATTGAACAAAGAAAAAGCTATCAGTTTTCAAGTTTTGACTACACCTGAACTTACTGATAATCCGTCACTTCTTGGTAACTCTTGGACGGCGAATTCGGAGTACTATCAGCACTGTTATTATGCTCCTGTGTACAAATTATTTGAATGTTTCATTATTAGGTATACAGAAAATCGGAAATCTTTTAAATCTGTACATATACTTACCATTTCGTTATGATAAATTACATCAATACATTGTATCAACACAATTTTAATTCAAGTTAAAAACATAGTACCCTTGAGTTTAAAGTGGTTAAGAACTTGATTTTATTAAGTCTAAAGTTTTTCAAAGAAATGTGTTAAAATTAATAACATCACAGATCGCAGATATCGCTTAATACTCAATGCGAAATAATGACATTAATGACTGTAATGACACATGACACTGACATTGACTTCGTCAGGGTTGAATTTAAAAATATTGGCAATGATTTTGATTATGTACTTTGACTAGTGTCAGCGAAGGACTGGATGACTCGATTACTATTCTAGGTATTCGATATATAAGTATAACGCACTTGCACTCATACACGTGAATTTACTCAGCACAGTGATCACAATTCTCAATACTTTGAGTAAAGTAAGCGTCTTAACCTTCATGCATGGTATGCATGTGAGCAATCCGAAGACAAAACCTTTACTTAGTGCAGTCATGTTATCATGACCCCTCGGAATATATATTTTTAGTTCTGTCGATAGTGGAAGTGAAATGATCAAGTAACTTTATTGACTACCTACTTTGTGTAATTTTATTTTAGGTTGAGCCTCATCTTAGGTCTCAGGCAGGTCCATATTTAAAATAATAACTCAAAGAAGCTAGGGTTCTAATTTTTTCATACACTAACACAACTCACATAACATAATAATATTTTTGTTCTTATTATCAACATACTCAAACTATTGCAGCTATCTATATTTAAAAACTATTACACGGTCCTGTGTAGAGTACCGTATATTTCAAAATGTTTAATTAACTAAGTTTAGTAAGTGACTAAAATCACACAATGTTAAAAATGATTAGTGCATCGTTGTAATTGGTAGATTTAAACGCAAGTTACAAAACAACCAATGAAAACGATAGAAAGAATCATTGAAGCAAACATGACGGATCGAACCGTTTGCGTTACGCGCTATTTCGAGAAGTTTTTTTTTTAATTCTCGATATCGCTTCGCTTTGCGTCGCGTCTGCCGTGGTTGCGTCGCACCTCATTCGCTTGCGCTTGTGTTTGGGCGCAGCGCAGTTGAGATTTTCTGATACACAGTACACAGCAACACAGCGTAACAAAGGTCTATGAAGTCTGTGCCCTGTGGATCTATGGATCTTTCTCTTTTTATTTAGTGAACGCTCTCACTCTGTACGATTCTGTGAATTTGGTTGCAAAAAGCTCTTTTGTAATGCCGTGCAAAATATTTCAACATTCGTGACGATCCTTATGAGTGATAAATCCGATTTCGCCTTCTAAAATGGCCTGCAATACATTAACCGTTATTGTGTACCTGTGCTCGACGACATCGCAAGCGCTGGCCTGCTTGAGGTTTCGATGACCATAAGCGACAGCGGGAGCCATGATTGCCAATCTGCCGCTACTATTTGCCAACGGCAACCCGACGGCGCTGTCGCTGATCACAGCTTCTGAGTTGGAGAAGTTCATAACGTTTATGGTGACATGTTCCTGGGGACACGATACCGCGAAAGATATCCGTCAGCCACCGTGGTGGCCTAATGATGTCGAGTTTTCACACCCGTTCGTTAGGCCCTTCGAAGTGACTAAGGATTGGGAAAATAAGTTAAAGAATTTAGTGAAAAAATGCTACGAGTACCACAAGAGCGCTTTCCTGTTGGTGTTCTCAGCTCAGCTGGCCAGGTATCCCCGCAACAGGCTCAGGTATGTCGACAATAGAGATCACACCACATCTCTGTATTACAGACCCAACGGTAGACTTCTAGTAACATTCAGGAATGAGAATTTGTATTATGACAAAGTTATTTCTAGACGTAATAGTGTAGAGGAAGTTCCACTGAAGCCTGCAGACATATACTTGTGTGATAATTGTGACAGTCACTTTGATGATTTAGATATATTGACAGCACATGAGAGGCTATGTAACAATGACAACATCCCAGCGAGTACAGGAGCGACTGGAGCTTTGCCTGAGTTCCTTGCAGCTTTAAAGTTACAACCGTTGGGTCAAAAACAGGAAGCATCTTCATCTACAAGAGTTGATTATGATGCAAGACCTAAAAATTTAAGAACTACTAACATTGACCGTGGGCCTCCTTATCCTTTCTCATCTTTGGCTTACATGCGTAATGTTAAGCCAAATGTACAGCGAGATATGACCTATTCCCGGGAGAGAATTGAACGGTATTGTTGCACCACAAACCCTGTTAGTAGTAGTAAACAATATAATTTCAAAGGTAAGAACCAGCAATTTCCGGTAAGGTTCAGAAGACCTATTGACTACTGGCAAAGAAAGCACATATTTCCACACCAGAGGAATAAAAAAATACTCGATATAAATGGGCAGATATTGTCCTTAAAATGTCGACCAGTCTCTGTCAAGGTAGAGAGAATGTCATTAGAAAGTATAGAGCAATACATAGACAACCTGAGGAAGGAAGCTGAGAAGAAACGGCAGTCTATTGCAGATAAGGATATAGTGTTTGTGGACGGATTTGACTGTGATCAGCCTGTAGACGTAGAGATGAAAATGTTAGACCCATTGAAGCGTGCAGATAATGACTGTGAAGTGATAGACTTGTGTTCAGATGATGAGACTCCCAGTGTTAATGAGAATTGTGACCCACGTGCGGGTATTACATGTGTGATGCGCGGGGGAGCAGTGCTGCGGCGCACGGCAGCCACACCACAAGCGCTTCCTGCAGAGCCTTGTGGAGCCCGCCAGCGTCCTCTTGCCACTGCTATACTCCAGCCCCATCCTGTTATTCTCATAGCACATACTTTGAACAACTTACAGACTATATCCATAGATTAATTTGTTGTAATTAATAATTTATCACTAGGTCCATTGCTAAATATTATTTATTATTCCTTCATGATTAAAAATTTTAATGTAAAAGTAAGTTAGTTTCATTTTGGCGCACAGTCAAATTGGGCGCCATTTTGTTTATGTAGCTGCAAAATGGCGGACATGTACGAACTTCCAGTCAATCATCAGTGGTACATGTAGTGCACCAGTAATGTTGTTGTAGATTTCTACAGATAAAAATAACCTTTGTTTGAATGAATGAATTTTTATTTAATGGCGATCCCAGATATTCACCCAGACTTCCGCCAATGTCCGTGGTTAGAGAAATAAACGAAGGAGTTTGATCAGTAACGTGTAATATGATCGGTAAATCTTGCAAAGATCCCGGCAGTGGTATCTAAACAAAAGGAAACGGCACAAATAAATAAGATAGTTGGATATATAGCTTAGGTGTATATAAATACTTGTTAAACGTGCAGATGACAAATAGTAGTTATAGGGAACAAAACGAAACAACACAAAGGGAAATTCCGCACCAAAATTTAAAATTTCAAACGATTAATTGTTATAAATCTGCCTAAAACTTTCACAAAAGGGGTAAAAGCAAGGGAGAGGAGGTACTTCATACAGACCGGACGGGGGATATCAGGAGGCAGTAAGTCGTACAAAGAATGCTGCAAATTCGGACACGAGAAAAAAAGGTGGTCTAGCGTTCCTTCCTCTAGGCCGCACTCACAGATCGAGCTATCCCTAATCCGGAGTTTGGCTAAGTGGACAGGTGTAGTGGCATGGTTTAATCTAAGGCGGCTAATTGTGGAAGTAGTTGCTCTGTCAAAACCACAAAATTTAAAAAACCACGGCTTAGGTGGAATGAATGGTTGGATATGCCCATAAAATTTTCCTTTTTGGGATCTCGATATATCCCATTTCCTGATCCAGGCTTTGTTCAGGTTTTTCTTGATGGCCGGGAGTAAATCCTGAGGGTAGAGTGCGCTATATTCGCTGGAACCAACATGAATAGCCTGCTTAGCGCAAGAATCAGCAGTTTCGTTGCCCGGTATACCGGAATGGCCTGGAATCCAGGCAAGTATCACTTCCAAACCAGCACATTCACATTCATATAAGGCCTCTCTTATCTTATATATAATTTGGAATTTTGACTTAGACCTAAAAGGGTTAGAATTTAAGTTTTGGAGGCAGCTTTTAGAGTCAGAAAAGATAAGGACTTTATTAAGATTGTGGGATTTAACGAATAAAATGGACTCGAGAATAGCAACACACTCTCCAGAGAATACGGAATAAGTCGAGGGACATTTAAAACTTAGCACAATTCTAGATGACGGTATCCACACAGCAGCACCCACAGCGGGGCCGTCTGGCATTTTAGAAGCGTCCGTGTAGATAGCTGTCCAACCAGGGAATTCCGAACGGATTTTGATGTTGAAAATTGTATATGCGTCAACAGAGCCTTTCTCTATATTAAAATCAGTGAGCACATGAGGTGAGTAAGTAAGTGCCCCGTAGGATATCGAATATAGTGGAAGCCGTGAACACTGAACGACAGGGTTGGGGAGGCGGGAAAACTTTATGAAGCTTTTAACAACACAAGGGAGAGAATTAAAAGATACGTTTTCTAAATTAATAAAGCTTGCGAGTGACCTGATTTTTTTTAAAACTAGGGAGTTAGAATTTTGGAAATATTTAATAAAGAATTTGTCGCATAAAAATTGTCTACGCAGTGCCAGAGGAGGATCTACACACTCAACCTGCATTGCATTGATTGGCGAAGACTTCATAGCTCCAATAATAATACGTAGGCATTTCGCTTGAATTTTGTCCAATTTAGCCAAAGCCATTTTATTACATGGGTCTAGGACGAATGCAGCATAGTCCATGTTACTCCGAATAATAGCATTATATAATAATTTTTGATTGTAAGGATGGCAACCCCACCAAACACCAGACAGAGTTCGAAGAACATTTATATTTTTTTCACATTTATGGGCTATGTATTCAAAGTGCTGAGCCCCTGTCATTCGAGAGTCCAAGAAGATACCTAAAAATTTTGCAGAATAGGACTGGGGAATATACACATCACCAATTTTCAAGTTAGCCATAGGCACAATTCTTTTTTTGGTAAAAACAACAACTTTGCTCTTGGCAGTAGAAAGTGATAAGCCATGAGAACCAAGCCAGTCGTTTACTTTAGTGAGTGAGCTGTTTAGACTTTGTGCCGCATCTTCTATTACTTGAGAGGGCATGTAGAGAACCAAGTCATCTGCATATTGTAAAATTTGGGTGCTAGGATTTATAGACTGTTCTAAGTCATATGTATATATTGAATATAGTAGAGGACTCAGCACTGAACCCTGGGGCAAACCTTTCCAAATAGTTTTAGGGCCCAATAATGAGTTCCGGTGCCTGATTACAACAGTTCTCTCTGTTAGGAGATTAATGCAAAATCGAACCAACTTCTCAGGAATACTCAGCTGGATAAGTTTATCTCTGAGTAAAGGAAGGAGGACGTTGTCATAAGCAGACTGTATATCCAGGAAAGCAGCCACAAGGTATCCCTTTTGGAGCAATGCCAGACGGATGTCAGAAGTGAGGATGCAGAGATTGTCTAAAGTGGACATGCCTTTTCTAAACCCAAACTGAGATTTGGCCAGCGAACCCTGGTTCTCCACATACCATTCCACGCGATGCTTGATCATATGTTCAACGACCTTGCATAGGACACACGAGAGAGCGATAGGTCTCCAGCTGTTCGGAGATGAGGGGTCAGATGCAGGCTTTTTAATAGGTATAACTACCTGTGTCCTCCAAGAATCTGGAATAATACCACTATTGTAAATTTGGTTTAAAATATTTAAAAATATGGCTTTAGTATTGGTGGAGGACTTTATCAAAAAGGAATAAGGGATTCCATCGACACCTGGAGTGGAATCTTTAAGACCGTCTAGTGCCAACTTAAGTTCATTCATGGAGAAAGGTTGATCTAGAGGACTTGGGCTAGAAGACATTGGAAGCAGCGATGGTAAAGAGTCTTCAGTGGGCACCCAGGGGGGGGCTAGTTTGTCACTAAAGCCGTCTAACCATTTCTGCGGGTCATTATCTACTACATTTTCTGCAGAACAGGAACCCCTATACCTTTTAATTTGTTTCCACACTAAAGAGGAAGGAGTTCTTGGTGAGAGACTCTCGCAGAGCCCACGCCAGCCTTGCCTTTTCTTACGCCTCAGAATTTGTTTAGTGCTAGCTGCGCATCTTTGGTATTCACAAAAGTTATCCTGCGTCATTGAGAACCTGTAATTGGCTTCAGCCTCATTTCTAGCCCTAACAGAAATGGTGCATTCAGAGTCCCACCATGGTGTGGAAATAAAATCCCTTCTAGTTCTTTTAATTGGGATAGATTCATCAGCTGCAGCCAATAGAACATCAGTTAAATTGGTGTAATTTTGGAGGAAATTTAGGTGATCGGTTTGAGGGAGGGAGGCAATTTTGGACTCAACGAGAGACAAAAATGAAGCCCAGTCAGCACCGGACAGACGATATTTAAGTAATGGATCAGGGTTACATGCCGGAGAAACTGTGGTAGAGATGCGGATGACAATAGGGTAGTGATCACTATCATACGCCTGGGGCAAAATGTTCCACTGTAACCTGCTAGATAGTGAGGCAGAGCATATGGAGAGGTCTACTGCACTACGGGGGTCTTGTCGTGGGTAAACACGGCGTGTAGGAGAGCCGTCATTTATTATGCATAAGTTTGCTTCGTCAAATATTTCCAGGAGAGCATGGGCGAATGAGTCATTTCGGCTTGATCCCCAAGAATGGTGATGTGCGTTAAAATCTCCCATAATCAAAACAGGAGGAGGTACGGATGAAATGAGGAGCAGAATATCAGCAATCAAGGAAGAGTTGGGAGTGGGTATATACAAAGACACAAAGGAGATGTCTAAGATCCTAACAGCTACTATATTTATATCGCGGGGGTGAGGGGGAAGGGGAATTTGGGAAAAGGGGTAAGTAAGCTTTATTAATAAAGCACTACCAGCATGATTGTCATCTCTATCATCTCTGAGACATGAATACCCCGGGATCCTGAACCTGGCCCCAGGGGGTAGCCATGTCTCCGAGAGAGCAACTAGCAGTGGTTTATAAGTATTTAGTAAATAAATCAGAGAAGATTTTTTAGCACGAGCGCTCTGGCAATTCCACTGGAGTACCGTTAGAGGGGCCATTATGGACAGCAATATGGGCCAGTTTCTGGGCAACGTTGGGCGGTAGGGAGAAATTATTCTCCGAAATTATTGATAGGAGGAGGGATAACAGGAAGTGGACTATGTTACTCTCTTGGAGAGATTCACTGTTGGGTGAGGAACTGGGATGGGACAGGGCACAACCATTAGGTTGAGAAGATGGGCAGTTGGATACAATGTTCTGATGTGCAGTCTTATCAAAGGACTTGCCGAGAGGAGCCTTTGGACGTGGAGTTATGAAAACGGTCTTTCTATGAGATTGATTGGGATTGAAGTTCTTTTGGGGGATAGTGCTGACAGGAGCAGGCGACTGCGTATAGGATGCTACGGAAGCATAAGTACGAGGAACATTTGGGTATTGTTTAGATGCCTCCAGGTATGATCGGCCTTCTTCAGCCATACACATTTTAATCAGCTTCTGTCTACCCTGTTCTGGACAATTCTTGTTGATGGAAAAATGAGAACCTGAACAGAAAATGCATGTCGATTCGTCTTCTTGAACTTGGCAGTCGTCACCAAAATGATTCTGAACACATCTATAACAACGTGGTTTTGAGCGGCATTGAGCTTTAATGTGTCCAAATCTGCAGCATCCTAAGCATTGGATAGTGGGGAATTGGTATAGTTCTACAGGAAGAGATGCATGGAAAGAGTAAATCACTTCAGGAAGAACTTGTCCCTGAAATGTAATTACAACAGTCTGGGTAGGCACCCAGTTTATTTTGCCATCTACAAATGTTTTTCTATTGAACCGACGGGCTTTTAAGACAGTTCCTATACCTTCAGGGAGTTCAATGGATTCTACAAAATCATCCATTGAGAGGTCTAGTGGCACCTGACGAACTATACCCATCCTAGAAATGTTGTATGCTGGAATTGTAGCAACATAATTGTTTAGCGTTAGGATTGGGCTGCTTAGAAAGCTATTAGCACTTGTTGAAGATTTAAATTCCACGGATATCTTATTCCTTCCTATCTTTTTGACTCCATCCCTACAAATATTTAGAATTCGGTTTTTGGCCAAAAACTGACCAAATTTAATTGCACTTAGATTCGTACCAGAATGAAGATCATTTTCCGTTCTCGATATTGAGACTATAAACGGACCTTTGTCCTCATTCCGATACTCCTTAATACCAACTATCAGCAATGGGTGACGGTATATGTGTTGTACCGATGCAGAGGCCAGAGCAGGATCTGTAATTGTTTTTTTTTGTTGGGGGATTGAAGAGGATTCCTCAATAGAAAGGCGGCGTTTAGAGGTACGCTGGTAAGGGGGTGGGGTCCCCGGAGGGTCCGGAGGATCGGGAGGGTCAGGAGAAGTATCCATCACATTAGAGGTTAGGTACTTACCACCGTATTACACACACAAACACAATATACACAGTTAGTTAATAGACTTGTTAGTATTTTGGGTAGATAAAACTGCTTAGGGTATATTTCCAACACGGAATTTCACCAGAAAACTCACTGACACATTTATAACCTATCACAAACAAGCAAAAAGTCCTAACCTTTGTTTATTGACTGTGCGTTTGCACTTTTCGCAAGCGTTGACATCGTCGACAATGCGCGTTGCAAAATTACACCAATCACGAAATATTAGCCGTGTGATTCGTCGTAAATTTATTAATTGAATTTGTTACATAGGTTGTAGGTACTTTGTGCTAAGTCTAAAATATGATGGGATTTTTAGTTCGATTTTTATACATTTTGCCTTACATGACATAATATTGGAAACAATCACGGCCGTTTCCTTATAATCAGGCCTTACATACCTACATATATATAAATATAGGCATTGGTTTATCTGTTGTTATTCACATTACGACTGTTTTTATTAGGCCGAATGAAAATGTGCTTACCAGAAGGCGTAAATTATGTTATTTGGCATGCCTATGCATTCTACGCATAATTTTCGTTCCCTATTCAATTGTCTTCGTCACAATATTTCTGGAGTAGGTACCTACCTACTGTAAGCTATTTCAAACGTTATTTTATCAAGTTATAGGGTAGTTAAATAATACTTTTAATTTCTACCAGAATTTTAAGTATTTTGATCCTGTAGCTGTGTAAATATATGTTGACTTCATTATTATGCTGGACACAGGAAACTGATAGTCGCGATGGAATTCCGAGCGTCATTTGAGTCGTATCAAATAATACCACATAAAAACCTCCCCACTTCGTAGTCCAGGGGCTAGTTAACATTAGTGAAGTTTTTTTTTTAATGAAATTTGTCAGTTTTTTTTCAAGGAATCATTAAATGCAAACGAATCAATTTCGCTCAGTATAACTTTAAGTGGAATACATACACAGATTACTATAAAATTTTACTACGTAATAAACAGAGATCCGAATAGGTAGAGTATATAATCTAAAATTTGAGGAAGGAAGTAACATAGAGTTGATAATACCTCCTCTAAAATCCCGGAATCATAAACATGAAGCTTATCCCGGGATTTGAGAAACTGCAAATTACTTATTGCACTTGGAATACATTCGTACTAAATTATTATATTGAAGAAATACATTATGTGTTTAGAGTTCTGTTAGATTATAGATTAAGTTTTGTTAAATTCAAAAACATTGTTTTTTCTCCTGTTATTTACCTTTTTATATTGTGATAAAAAGGGTGTCAAAGATTAAGCAATGCTTGCCTCATTTGATCCGTGGATTAAAGGATAACTTAAAAAAAAAAATCAATCAAAGCAATATACATTATATTTACCTACAAACATTTCTTCTTAATTAAACTCAACAAAGAACCTGAATGAAGTCGTTACACTTTTTTTAAAATATATAACAAAATAACTCTGCTTTCGCCACCGTGTCATCTATTGGGCAAAAATGCAAATGTTGTCAGATAAAGCAGATATAATTTGATCCAATTCAAGCAGTATGTTCTCACTAGTTCGATGGTCGAACTAGGGAGATTTTTTTTTCTTATTAGTTCGACCGTCGAACTACTGAGACTTTCACCGCGCGGCTTGGTCACTTGTGATAATGTACGTAGGAATAGAAGCCCCGCGCAGCGGGGCTCCGTTGAAATCATTAACTAATAATCGAACAAATGAGAAAAAACAGTCTCAGTAGTTCGACGGTCGAACTAATGAGAAAAAGAAATCCTACTAGTTCGACGATCGAACTAATGAATCGAACTAGTGAGAACAAACGATTCAAGCTAGTGTCAAAACTGAGGTTACAAACTGTTTCACACATTTAGACTCAACAGAATATTACTCAGGAATGTACTTCCGCACATTTTATAATAGAAAATGATGGTTATTATCTCTTTTACACAACTTGCTTAAATAAAAGAGTAAATAGATAGCAATTCCTACATGTGAGATAGATATTAAATTATATGGCATTTATTTTTGTAACAAAAGATATTTAGAAACAACAAAGACTGCCGCACCACCGCTAGCTGCATAATATTAGCCAAATTGTACAACGAAATGTATTTAGGGCAAAAATTAAAATGTATTTAATATCCACGTAATCATTTCCAACTTGGTTTTAATTTAATTATTTAAAACATTTGAATCTGCCACAATTTTACTACGGTACCCTAAAAATTGGAATGTGATTCTTCGAATCAATAATTTATAACTACACTCAAAGCCCAGTTTAGGTTTTTAAAATCCCGGGTTTTAATTGTCATATTTATGATTCCGGGATTTTAGAGGAGGTATTATCAACTCTATGTTACTTACTTCTTCGAACTCTAGGCAAATCTCTACCTGTTCCGATCTCTGGTAGGTAATAAAATAGCTGATCTCTATGCTGCTGACTGACTGGCTGACTTCATTTTTTCGACAGGGAACAGGTAATGTCAGCAAGCAGCCAATGGTGCTGCGAATCATGCTCAACATTTTCACCGCATTGTGCATACAAGCGATGGCCTAGGGCCACCCCTTTATCATCATCATCTCAGCGACGTTCCCGGTTGCATAGCACGGGGTCAGCTGATGATTTGTTTTTTCACCCCCGAAGGAAAACGAGGGGTGTTTTAATCTTGACCTGTTGGTTTGTGAATCTGTGTGCGTCTGTGGCATCATAGCTTTCAAATGGTTGGACTGATTATAATGCATTTTTTTGTCTGATAGCGGACGTGATCGTGATGGTTCTTACCTCAAATTATGGATATTGGTTCAAGCGTTTGAGGATCATCAAATCTTTCCTAGTTGACGAAGACAGCTTGTAAATTCCCTCAGACCGACTTATTTGAAAATTTGAAACTAGCTGTTGTCGTTGTAATCTAAAACTTGCTCTTGTAATCCCGTTCCCGCTTCCTATTCCAGGCATAAAAAGTAGCCTATGTCCTATTCCAGACTATAATCTATCCCTTTACCAGATCCGTTCAGCCGTTATGGAGTGATTAAGTAACAATCATCCATCCATCCAAACTTTCATATTTATGATATTAGTGGGATTTGGTGGTATTTCCATGATATATTACTTTGACCTAGTGCTGCGGCTTCAAGTAGTCTGCGGGATACCCTACTCCTCAGTTACTTACAGCAGATATAGCGTGTTTGGGCTCGTCAGAATTGTCTCTATTATTAGCTGTTAGACAGACGCTGGCAGATATGTGTTCAGAGAGGAAAGCCTTCGCCAGAGCTCGTTCGTTGATTCGCAAGTGTACCAGTTATTTGATGAGGTTGGTTTGGGCAATAAAGTTGTAGGAGCCCATAGCCCATGCACCTTCTCATGTATATGTTGCGTAGTAATTTTCTATGACTCCAAAGTTATAAATATCAGTGTTACAACAACGACGCTGAGTAATCTGGCCATAGTGGGGTATTATAGGACACGGCAGCGCCAGGCAAAATAATAAGTATTTTTTGGCATTTAAGTCCTATAGTGATGGGGTGTGATGACTCGTACGTAACGTATTGTTTTGTTTCATCATGCCAGGTTCTGTAGGTACCTACTGTTTCGTAAGCAACATGCTTTTTGTTATTTTCCATTGTTATATGTGAAGTGAAGCAAAGCTTATCAACCACAAAATTATGTATTAATGGCTAGTGAAAATGATGGCGTTCAAGTTTATGATCACAATCAATATCATGCTTCACAACTATCATTGATATCCTTGCTCTGAGTATTTTAACATATACCTAGACATTATGACAGTCAAGTTCTGCAACTTGTTAGGATTATCGTATAGATTGGGTATTGAAATCGGCCCCTATAGAATACGGAATGTTACGCAAATTTGCGATGCATAAATAGGTAGGTACGCATAATAATATGAAATCATATGCGACCGACGTAATTACTTTGACATTCAATTTAACCATTGCCTGAAACATTGGTCACATCTATAGTTGTTATTATCACCGGTCACAGCAATCTAGACGCAAATTTTATTCACCAGTCAGTAGTAATAAAATTTGATCACTGGTCATACTACCTTTTTTTTTTTTCCCTGTGGAAATGCCTTCGGATACCCCACCCGCTGGCCAGCGGGGGAGGTTATGTCGGGCTTGAACCGACTAAAACCGCACGCCATCTCGGGTCTACAGACGCCGGGGTGTAAGGTTGCCCATAGAGCATATCCCTCGCACCCCGACTGACCCTGGGCCATCTCCGGTTTGGAGATGGGAGGGGGCCATCTCCAAACCGGAGATGGCCCAGGGTCAGTCGGGGTGCGAGGGATATGCTCTATGGGCAACCTCACACCCCGGCGTCTTTGGGAACCACGGTGTCCCCGTCTTGCCCCGGATTGGGGGAGGGGCGCTAGTCGCCCCACCGTCCCGGCCTGCTTCTGCTGGGGTGACAGGTGGCCTTACCTGCCACCCCCAGGCCTGCGCTCATGGAGGAGGGAGGTCGTTAAGCGACCTCCGGCGCCTGAGTCTCCTGCGACGTGCGGCGAGCAAGTTGCGGGCTCGGCGGGCCGGGAGAGTTCTAAATCTCTCCCGGGCGCGCTCGGCCATCTTCTTCGCGAGCATGTAATGCTCGCAGAAGGAGGTGGCAGCGGCCCATGCGCTCGCGCTCCGCACCATTGCCGCAATCATGCTGCCGAGCGGGAGGACTCCCACCCCGATGGCTGCCACGAGGTCACGCCTCGGCGCCTCCCACGCAGGGCAGTCCGCCAGCGTGTGCAGCCCTGAGTCCTCGCTCGCGTCGCAGTGATGACACTCAGGCGTTGTCTCCTTCCTGATCCGATGCAGGTGGTCATCGAAGCACCCCTTCCCGGAGATCACCTGCGTCAGTCGGTACGAGAGGCTTCCGTGTCGCCTCTCTAGCCAATCCTCCATGATGGGCCTTACCGCCGCTATTGCGGCGTGCCCTGCGCTTGGTCGCCCAAGTCGTTCCTTCCACTCCACCACGATGGCCTGGCGGAGCTGGGACTGCACGGCCTCGATTTCTTGAGGCTCAGGGTTCCGTCCCTGCTCCCGCGCCTCCTTTCGCCACTGGTACAGTTGCGAAAGCGCCTCTCGCCTCCAGGTCCCATGGCGGAGTTCCGGCAAGGAGACTCGCCGCCTCGAAGGAGATCGTGCGGTACCCGCGGATGACCCTGATGGCCATCACTCGCTGCGGAGCGCGCAGCATCCGCACAGTTCTGGTCTTCAGGGCCTCCGCCCATATTGGGCACCCATACAGAGCCATGGACCGCACGATCCCCGCGTAGAGTCTCCTACAGGACTCATCGGGCCCCCTAATGTTGGGCAACAGCCGAGCCAGAGCGAGAGCTGTGCCCTTCAATTTGGGGGCCAGACTTCGGATGTGGTCTCCGAAGTCCCATCGGCCGTCGAGCACGAGCCCCAAATATTTCATTTGGGGCTTGATGCCGATGCGATTACCTCCCACGATGAGACTGGATCCCTCAGGTGGCTTGCTCCAAGGCCCATGAAAGAACAGGCCCTCGGTTTTATGCAGAGCCACCTCGAGACCCAGCCGCCGGATCCGCTCCACGACTTGGGCAACCGCGGTCGTGGCCTTTAGGGTCGCTTCGCGGTACGTCGCCCCGCACGCCGTCACGAGCGTGTCGTCCGCGTAGCACGTGACGGCGGCACCGCCTACGATCTCACCGCGAAGCACCCAGTCGTATCCGATGTTCGACAGGAGCGGCCCCAGGACCGATCTCTGTGGAACACCGCACGCCATTTCACGCCGACCGAGACCGGTCACGGTTGGGTAGATGACGTCTCTCTCGGCTATGCGACTATGCGGGGGAGGTAGAGAGGCACTTCGTGATACACGAGCGCCTCCCTAATGCAACTCCAGGGCAAGGTGTTGAACGCGTTGGCGATGTCCAGGGACACCGCCAACATCACCTCACCCCGGGCTACTGCATCCTGCTGCATATTGGCCATCCGCCATGTCCGGCCCCACTCTTGAGAGGTGCTCGACGAGGCGCATCGCAATTACACTTTCAAAGAGCTTGCACACCTCGTCGAGCCACACTATGGGCCAGTAGGCGGATGGCGAGTCCGCCGGGCGCCCCTCCTTTCGGATGAGGACCAGTAACTGGTCATACTACCTATAGTGTAAAAATGGTCATGAATGTTCACTGGTTAACTTATCTGCTTACGGTAACGTTTTCTGGTTACTAGCTTTTATATTGTATTTCTAATATTTGACAGTCAATTAAACATTTACCGGTCACTATACGCCACCCAGGATGTTAAAAATACTACAAATGGACATCCTCTTTTTTTACACGAATAGATCATTTGCTTGCTCCTGGCATACTTAAATGCTCATAAAATAATGAAAATATATTTTATTGCATTGCAGATCGTACATTCATTATGTATATGGCTAACGTTTATAATGTAAATGATTAAAGAAATAATCTGCAGGATTGAAATGTATCAATTTTCAGCTAAAACCGATTCCAATGCAATGCAATATCTTTTTATCAGTCACTGTCACATTCAGTGGTCACTGCAACGTGCACCTATAAGTGTTACGTACAATGTGTCTGTGATGTTCACCAGCTCCTGTAACATGCACCAGCTACTATAGCTAGCATTCGCTAGTCACTAACATTCACAAGTCATTGTTACATTCACCGGTGGCTATAATATTCACCAGTCATTGTAACATCGCCGATTACTGTAATCTCCACGTATCACTGTAACGTTTATTAGTCATCGTTCACTAGCTACTTTAACGGTCACAAGTCATTGGAACGTTCACCCGTCACTGTAACCTTCACTAATCACTGTTACGTTCAATAGGCACTGTAACGTTTTCCATTACTGTAACATTCACCAGTCACTGTAACATTCACTGTTTACTGTTACATTCAGCAGTCATTGTAATATTCACCGGTTACTGTAGCTTTCACCCGTTATTGTAACATTCACCCGTTACTGTAACTCTCATCAGTCATTGTAACATTCGGCGGTTACTGTAATTTTCACCAGTCATTGCAACATTCGTCGTTTATTGTAACATTCGCCCGTTACTGTAATTTTCACCAGTCATTGTAACTTGCGCATAAGAGTTTTCTGTTGAAGTGCTAAATCCGAAGTAACGTTAAAAACCAACAAAATATTAAATATATTAGGATATTGGGATAATGACCTCAACCCTCATATGTCACCACGGTAACACAATTCATTAGCGGATAAACATACAGGTCAAACTGAGAACCTCCTATTTTGAAGTCGGTTAATTAAACTATAACCTCCAGGATATAACAAATACTTTTCTGAAATTCGCATCAAAATCGGTTATACCAAACGCAAGATAATCGTGGACAAACGTAGGTACATACATTTCATTCATACATTTTATATTTATTTTTATATTTTATATTTTGTATATTTACATACTTTAATATCATAACTTACCTGAGTATTTTGTTCGCCCACTGCATGTACAAAAAAAAATTTGTAACCGCAATAAGACGTTATAAATGGACACTCTTTCCTAAGACACAGACAGAATTTCTGCCTAGTTTATGAAAATGAGTCCTACGACCCTTCTTTTGTTGTACGGGTTTTTCTTTTCTTTATAAGCTTTAATTATATAAGACAACTCTGTATGCCATGTACAAACTACTTATTAATAAATAAATTTATTATAAAATTATTATTATTATACAAACATACAGGTCAAACTGTGAACCTCGAAGTTGGTTAAAAAAACATAATCGAGTTGTAAAATGTTATAGCATACTTAATTTGTTCAAACATATGATTATATCGATAAGTCATCAGCCAGTGTAACATTCACCAGTCATTATAAAATTCACCGGTTACTGTAACATTTGTCAGTCATTGTAACGGAATTACTGTAACAATGACCATTGGGTGTAACAGTCATTGTAACATTTACCAGTCATTGTAAAATTCACTTGTTACTATAACATGCACAAATGAGTGTAACATTCGCCGGTAACTGTAACATTTACTGGTCATTGTAACATTCACTGTTTACTGTAACGTTGACCAGTTCACCGGTTACTATAACATTCACCAGTCATTGTAACATTCACTGGTTACTGTAACATTCATCGGTCATTGTATCATTCTCCGGTTACTATAACCTTCACCAGTTACTGTTACTTTTATCAGTTATTGTAACATTCTCTGGTTACTGTAACATTTGTTAGTCATTCTAACGGTAACGGTCACCGTTCGTTGTAACATTAACCAGTCATTGTAACATTTACCAGTGATTGTAACATTCATTTGTTACTACTTGTTTCTATAACATGCACAAGTCAGGGTAACATTGGCCGGTAACTGTAATCTTTACTGGTCATTGTAACATTCACTGGTTACTGTAACATACACCAGTCATTGTTACATGCACTGGTTACTGTAACATTCATCAGTCATTGTATCTTTCTCCGGTTACTATAACCTTCATGAGTCATTCTAACATTCACCGGTTATTATAGCAATCACTAGTCATTGTCACATTCACTGGTTACTGTAACATTCACAAGTCATTATAAAATCTACCGGTAACTGTAACATTCACCAGTCATTGTAACATTCACCGGTTACTGTAACATTTGTTAGTCATTCTAACGGAATTACAGTATCAGTACCATTCATTGTAACATCAACCAGACATTGTAACATTTACCAGTCATTGTAACTTCACCTGTTACTAGAACATTCATCAGTCATTGGAACATTCACCGGTTACTGTAACATTAATCAGTAATTGTAACATTCACCAATTACTGTCACGTTCACTAGTCATTGTACCATTTATGGGTTACTATAACATTCACAAGTCATTGTAACATTCTCCGGTTACTGTTATATTCACCACTCATGGTAACAATCTCCGGTTACTAAAACATTCACAAGTCATTGAATGATTCACCGGTTACTGTAACATTGAGCAGTCAGTGTAACATTCACCGGTTACTGTAACATTGACCAGTCATTATAAAATCTACCGGTTACTGTGACATTCACCAGTCATTGTAACACTCTCTGGTTACTGTACCATTCACCATTCGTTGTAACAATCAACGGTCATTGTAACATTCAACGGTTACTGTAACGTCGACCAGTCATTGTAACATTCATCGGTTAATGTATCATTCAAAGTCAATGTAACATTTGCCGGTTACTATAACATTCAGCACTCATTGTAATATTCACTGGTTACTGTAACATTCATCAGTCATTGTAACATTCACCACTCCTTGGAACATACACCGGTTATTGTAACATTTACTAATTATTATAACATTCACCGGTTACTGTTACATTCACTAGTGGTTGCACCACTCTTCGGTTACTGTAAGGTTCACCAGTCATTGTACCACCCCTAATTGTTTAATCGCAAACTGTTTTATCCCAGTCCCAACTCATCCTTTCAGCGGGTTAACTACGACGCGTCTTTACCGGGTGTTAGGAAAACGATCCCGAAAACGAACACAGGCGATAGTGCCTTTTTTTTCGTGTGGAAATCCCTTCGGATACCCCACCACCGGCCAGCGAGGGCGGTTATGTCGGGCTTGAACCGACTAAAACCGCACGCCGTCTTGGGTCTTAAGACGCCGGGGTGTTGCCCATAGAGCATATCCCTCGCACCCCGACTGACCCTGGGCCATCTCCGGTTTCGAGATGGTCCCGTCGGCGATAGTGCCTACTGAAGGTTTATTAAGGTAATAATAAGGTTTATTTTTTCATTTAAGGCATTTTTTATTAGCATTATTCACGCTCCATCGTATTAGTATAGCTACCTAAATGAAATGATAATTTTATAGAAAACAGCCCAAGTGCGAGTCGATACCGCGCCTGAAACGTTCCATACCATTGTCTATAAAAACTTGTAAGTGCCAAAATTTACCTTATTTTTTATCTTTTTATTTTTGTAATATTTTCCTTTATTTGAACTGTAAGACCTTTCTTTTGTCTGTCGGCCTTGACAGAAGTTTGACCTAAGCATCGACGCCTCCCCAATAATAGAAGAGGCATTTTCATTTTACACAACAAGGAAATTTTTGAGGCCAGCAACCCATCTAGCCAAATGGACAATGCCTGAAACAAAAATATACGGTGACACAAATTCATGGTCTACCTTTTCAATTTCCTAAGCTCATGTTCACAGTGGTGGGTTAGTGGTTACCTATAATAGGCACTGACTTCTGAAGTGCATTGTAGATAGATATTCATTGCGAATTATTAGACTTTACTCTCAGCTGAGCATCAGGCAGGGTGATGTCACATTTACGTGCCATAAGTAAAGTTTATGTATTGATATAATATTCTTCCACTATCTTCAACGACAATAAGTAATAACAATCATTCCTAATGGATGTTGTTTTAAATTTTTCCAGTTCCAGAAGGTTCTCAGTCGGTAGTAGTTGTCGAAAACGAAACGAGCGATCGATTGTAGAAAATTAAAAATAGGGGCGTATGGAACTGGAGCATTGGTTCCTCGTACTTGATAACAGCTAACACGCCAAGCGCATTTTTATGCTGACCTTTGTGAATGTTGAGAAGTGTTGTCCATACCAATCTGAATATGTTATCTCAGTGCTGATATGATACTAAAGAAAACATCGGTGCTTATCACCTCCCGTAATTTAGAAAAAACGATAAAGCGGCAAGGGGCATAATGAGTATGCTATATCTACATAAATATGAAAATAAGTACATTTTAACAACAGAGCATCTTCTTCGACTTGAAGCAAAAGGCGAAAGAAGGAAAAAGAAAAGAGCGCCATTATTTTTGGTCTACAGTGATGAGTCTAGTAAGTGACCTAGTTAGAAAAATACGATGTTCTTTAACCTGGTTTCAGTTTAAAGTACTTAGCTGTCGAATGCTCAGTTCTTGGCAAAGCTCTGACAATTTAGCCATAAAGGAGAATAAGTAAAAGCAAGATTACGTGACTACCCTAAGGACTTTAGAACCTGTAGTGACATCCATATTGCTAGGTACGGATTATCTCATTTTGTTACCATTATGTTAGTTCTTAGGCGCAAGTACAGAGACGTGCATACGCGGATCTCGAGATAATCAGATCTTAATGCTAGTCTCGAGTGATCTTGTATGGGGCCCCATCAAGATCCTCGGGGCCCAGGCCAACCTCACCTGTTAGCCGGTACACCTGCTGAATGACGGACGAGGCTATTGCGCGGGCTATCCCTTCTGAGTTTGGGTCAGACCTGGCATCAAACCAAATATGGAAAGAACGAATAGGAGAACGGTATCTGGAGCCTTACCACAACGCGCTAAAAGCAATCCAGTTGCGGGCCGCTCAGCTGAGGGAGTAAGTTGGAGCTATACACGGTGTGTAGCTCCACATCTCGTCGTGGTAAGCCTCCTGGACTCCAAAGTGCAAGCTTTAGATACCATCGAGATTGGTGCTCGTATGATGAAGAAAAACCAAGTAGTTCCTTATAAAATTCAGTACCTAAAAATGGTTACATAATGTTTTACGGCAATTTTACCCACTTCGCTTCCATGCGGTTGACTGAGACCCTGCCCTTAATTGATCGTACTGCACTTAGCAATCTCATATTTACTGCCTACCTACTTCGTACGCAGTAAACTCGTGAGTCCTGAATAAGGTGAGACGGTTTCTCACGCCGGAGCAACTGTCTTCTATACAAGACACTAATCCGCTCTAGCGTGGAATACTGCACTCATCTCTGGGATGGCTCTGCACAGTAGGTACTTACTAGATGTTCGGACTTCGGCAGGTTGCAGCGTCGTACGGTCCGCATTATTGGGAGTCCTGAGGTCACCAACACCCTTAGCCCTTGCAGTTGCGTAGAGATATTTACTCATTGGCAGTATTTTACCGCCTCTGGCATTATTGACAGTATTTTACCGCCTGGTGAGTATTCCGATGAGCACTTCCAATTAGGAGCAATTCCTTTCCTATACAGGATAACACGTGCAAGGCTGAGGTATCATCCTCACACGGTGCAAACAATTCCATCCAGAACCAAGCGGTTTGGCACCTCTATTCTTTGCCTCACCATAAAGATTTGGAATTCTTTACCAGCACACGTGTCTCCTTCTTCCTACAGTCCCGAGTCCTTTAAGCGGGGCCTGAAAAAGCATCTGATGAAGACGTAATGCTGAGGGCCACCATTGTAACATTATTGCGTCTGTAATGGTGATCCCCATTCCTGAGACTTTACCTTTAATTTTCCATTAGGTGACGTAAAGTAATATTGAAGTGTCCATTATAAAAAAAATGTAAGTATACAATGTAACATTATGTGGGTGAGTGTTGCACTAACTGGAGCAGTCGGTTCGAACAAGCTGATAAAAGGTAGGTATATGCTTGCACTATTTGAGCATGTCAACATGTATATTACTGGTTGTTTAACCTTTTCTATTTGACTGTCCATAATATTGTTGCATACGTTGTGTAGGTATCTAACATTATTTGTTTGAACACTCAACTGATGACCACTGCCTAATGTGTATCGAATTGTTAAGTCAATTAGATATTAATAATAATGTGCTGCGTAGTAAAAAAAAGTATTTCAATTGTTTTGGGCTAGATGACTGCTAAATAATATCCAATTTAGAGATTGGCATAGGTACCTACATTATGTAAGTGCAATTCACTTACTTTATGTAGGTATAACCTGCTTACTGAATAATATATGAAAACGCACAAAGCTGCTGTCAATATCCAGGTATATAGACAATGAAACTTGAGTAAGATTTATGCTGATGGGTGATCTGATCACGTTTATCGTTAAACTTACAAACAGTTCTAGGCTGTAAGAGGTATATACATTATACAGAAGGATTCGGTACCTATATATAGGGTGTCACAAAATTAGGTATCTGAATTTGGTGAGATGAATTGGTATCGATAAAATATGTAGGTATTTGAAACAAAAAAAAAATATCGGGTAAAATAAAAAAAAATGGATTTTTTTTTATTAAAATGAAAAAAAAACACCAAAAGCGACCAGCGTCACGTGACGCGACGAGCCCGTGATAGGCGTGCAGTCCTTCTCCTCGCAGTATTCTCCAAGCGGATGTGTAGGAAATACCTAAATCGCGACCAGCGTCACGTGACGCTGGTCGCTGGTGGTGTTTTTTTTTCATTTATATATATTTTTTTTTATTTATTTTATCCGATTTTTTTTTGTTTCAAATACATATTTTATCGATACCAAGTCATCTCACCAAATTCAGAGACCTAATTTTGTGACACCTTATATATTTTTACCATAGGCATATAAGATAGCAGACGGAAAAGGACCATGTCTGTGGACTTGATCTTATTTCATATACGTGAGCCTGGTGCTAATAGTTACGGATCGACTCATTTTTTAATTTCGTGCGCATCTGTGGGCCCCTAGCAGCGGGTGTAGCGGCAGTGAAACTAGTCGAGTAGTGACTCACCAGTTCCACCCGGCCTATGCATGCGCCCCCGCCTCGGCCCCGTTGCCGCACTCACACGCACGGAGCAAAAAAAAACATCTTTAGACCAAAGTGCGTTAGCGCGTCCCCAGCAGATGGTTCGCTTTGAAATGTAAGATTATGTTTTGGCCTTTCATAAGAATAGCCCCTATTTTCCATTGTTATTCTAAGATGATGTTACTAGCTCAGTTAAATGTTATAAGATACCTACTTTCACCAATACCGGAACCGAGAAAAATTAAAACTAAACTGTTTTATCACGTTTTAACTACTACTTAATGAATTTATTAAGGAAACGTGAGAATCCAGTTTAATTGGAAGTAGTTTGACAGGCGTAATTTTTTTTTACTTTGTCCTTAATATGTAGTTTTAAATAAAACGAATACTGGACATTCTTAGAATTTTATAACAAGAAAAAATTACATTTATGGAAAATAAGTAGGACCGATAGTTGATTATTCATATGTCTTCGTCAGTGATTCTATGATGGGAGTTGAGTGGGCGACGGCTCTCCTCGTCCGACCCGTAAATAACTTCCTCGTCCGAATCGTTGATCATTGAGAACGCCGGATTGTCTTTGGTTATCGCTGTGTCTGTAACGAGAGATTTGCGGTTTAAAAATAAAAAAAATAAAAGGTCATGGTCAGGGAACATGATGGTGGAACATGTAGTTTGCAGAATCGGGATTCGTCGAATGAAGATAGGCTAATCAAGGAGAAACCCGGACGTGCACTTAGTGATAAACAACTGGAGATTAGGCAATCATTAGAGCACTTTTAAGACCAAATCCATATTTTGAAGCACTTTACCATAGTCTAAGCGGCTGAGATTTTGGTACGTGGGGTAATAAATAAATATTTTGATGTATAATTGGTGGATAAAGTCTGTAATATCAGAATTGTCTCCTGTATGTTTAAGTGGATAATAATAATACTTATTTCAAATAATTCAAATAGTTTCTGTGGACGAATTATTATGTCGTGGGATGCAGTGACCGCGCAGTTGGAATGTAATCTGTAGGCAGGTATCTGTAGGTGTGTAATTAAGAAAATGACGGAGCGCTGCGCCGCCGTGTTGCAACAAAGATAAAGGCTGCACCTCACAGCGATCAGCCGATACCGGAAACCGTCCATGCACACATTCGGTAGCAGATTTGATAAAGAATACCTACGTGGGTACAGTACGGTTTTTGATATGGGACGTCGTCGTCGTCGGGAAGAAGAATAAGAAAGATTGGCTTGCTTCGGCTCAACTCACACTGGCGCAAAGTCAGAAGCGGCGCGTCGCGTCGTTTTACAACTCAAATGCGCGACGTCGGTTCATGTTAACATTAGTGAAGTTTTTTTTAGTTTTTTTAGCTCGCATTAGCTATATTATGCTACATCTGATGTGGTCGGGGTCTGACGCGTCACTACGCGTGAGTTGCGCGCCAATATTAGCCGGACTCGCTCTTTTAGCCGAAGACGATGTGCCAAATCAAAAGCTGAGTTACAGTTGAAACTCTAAATCCATAATCAAACTTATATCTGAAAAAAAGATTAAGAGTAACTTTGATAGTCAAAAGTAGGTGAGTTTGACTAAGAAACTCATTCAAAACTATGTTTAACCTAGTGGTTGTATTGTTAGCATCAGTCAAAATCGGGTGAAGAAACGAAGAAATCTCGGTGGTCATAAAAAAAGGTTACTTACAAGGCGAAATCGGTAGTCTTACAAAAGTGCTATTGACCAGAGCCTGCACACAAACGTTGGTACCTACTGATTTTCAGTAAAAAACACTATTGCCCGATAAAGACTTGTAACTGTTAGGTACATAATTACAATGCCCTGAACGAACTGCCTGACAAGCTTTACAAGTACATATATTACTATTACCCTTTTGGCACTATGCCCTTACATTGGGGGCCGCGAATCTAGTACATATCCTACGTAGAAACACCTACACTGACGGGCAGTCTCAGAAGTCCGAGTCTAGTGAAGTCTAGGTGTAAGGTAGGTAGGTATCACCAAAATGACATGGGGCATGCCTTCTTATAATGTGGTAAACAATAAATCACAGTTTTCTGTAGAGGGAAGGGGTTTATGACGATATTAGTTGGTAATACTGCTCTCTAGATGGCGCTATTCCATTTTGGAACGCGCTAGTACTTTGTTTACCCTTATAAAGATCCGTTTTTATGGACGTTGAAGCATTTTGTTGGTTTGTCTATCTATGTAAGAGTGAAAATAAAGTTTAGATTAGATCAGGCCTCAAGTGTTTATTTGTTAATTTCTAGGCATCACAAGTTCAAAGCTATCATCAAATGTACCAGGCAGGTCACATCATCGCAATCAGTACAACCGCACGTTGTGCCATAAACATTGGTCCTTCGAGCCGGATATGAAACAGCGACCTATGGACCTATATTAATTCCTTGTTATTGATGATTGGATTCTCAGGATCCGTATAATTATGCCTCTGTGACGACCTCTGTGGCGTAGCGGTAGTGCGTTCGACTGCTAAGCCAGAGGTTCGCGGGTTCGATTCCTGCTCAGTGCAAATATGTATATTTGCATTGGTCTAGATGTTCTATGTATAATATGTATTTTTTATAAATAAAAGTATTTAAGTATATTTATCCGCATTCTAGAACCCATATGACAAGCTCTGCTTAGTTTAGGTCTAGATGGCGTTGTGTACTTTGTCCCACAATATTTATTTATTAAAAAGGCAGAAGACAATACCTACCCGTGTACTAGGACACTACAAACCGACGACACATGACGCCCCTCGGAACATCACACTAACAATATTATTTATAAGTAGAAATATGATATTGTTACGTGCGCGGGGTACAAATTAAACGCCGTTTATACAACAAAGAGGTTTATTCGCTCACCACAAACTACACAACTAAATAACTAGCACACACAGTACTCTTCAACAGTCCAAGTCGCTCAGCAGTTCACAGTAGTTCCTTAAGTCGCAGGTATAACTCTCTTGAATCGCTTCGGTAACATGTGTTCGCTTTCGCTTCCGAAAATTAACTGACTCGTGTCGATAGCCGGGCGTCTTTTTATAGCTCTTAATAAGCGGGGTAGAACATTCCGGAATCATCTAGAGATTAGAGACGTAGGTATTTACTGGCGCATTATTCGTCCCATGATATCGCGTCAACCTATCCACATGAACTACCTTTGGTTTTCCCCTAAGCCCCTTCTTAATGCGGTAGGTGATGTCATTGATTCTTGTAACAACCGTATAGGGTCCTTCCCAGCGAGCTTGAAGTTTTGGAGATTTTCCTTTCTGCGTAGCGGATTGTGAAACCATACCAGTGTTCCTTCTTCAAAACCGTTGGTGTTTGCATTTCTATCGTACCGGGTTTTCATCCTTATACCTGTCTTCAAACTGTTTCGCGTACCACTCTGTGCACCTCGTTCAGCCGGTTTTGAAGTTTAGTTACGTAGTCCGTCACAGGCTTAGGACTATCAAGTGGCGTGCCGGTTATTGCATCCACTGGTAGCCTTATCTCTCGACCAAAATTTACTTTAGCTGGAGTGTGTCCCGTATTGTCATGCACCGCAGATCTATAGGACATCAGGAACAGTGGGATGTACTGGTCCTAATCTCTTTGGTGTTCGTCGACAACCTTAGCCAAGTGATTTTCCATTACGTCTGACTGCGGGTGCGCTGGAGTCGTACGAGTCTTGTTCATTCAGAGTTTGCACATTTCTTGAAATAGAGCAGACTCGAATTTCCGTCCTTGGTCGGA
The DNA here is from genome assembly GCA_946251805.1 of Cybosia mesomella. Taxonomy (NCBI): domain Eukaryota; kingdom Metazoa; phylum Arthropoda; class Insecta; order Lepidoptera; family Erebidae; genus Cybosia; species Cybosia mesomella. The sequence continues at coordinate 4,598,271 of OX276396.1, forward strand.
GTGGATCTCCATAGGTGCGCCTTATTGACTGACCACTTCCTGAACAAGTTTCTTGGCTACAGTGTGCTGTTTCCTGGTTGGGTGTCGCAAATACTTCCGGCCACTTAGTGAAGTAATCTTGCACTACTATGATGTATTTGTTACCCTCATCAGTCATTGGAAAAGGTCCAGCAACATCAAGGGCGATACGTTCCCATGGTGCTCCAACGTTGTAAAGCTTCCATTTTCCTTTGCGTCTTGTCTGCGGTCCTTTAACCGTAGCACATGCATTATTATGAAGCACATGCATTTACGGCACCAATCCTCGACATCTTCCCGACAACGAAGCCAGTAAAACCGCTGTCGCACTTTAAGCAGAGTTTTCTTGACTCCGAGAGGCCCGCCAGAGACACCATCGTGGATGTGCCGTAAGAGTGGGGCCACCTTGCTTCGTGGTACTACTACTTGCATAGTTACTTCCTTGCCGTCGTTAGACTCCCATTTCCTATACAGGACATCGTCTACCAGAGCTAGGCTGTCCCACTGGGCCCAATAGCTTTTGGTAGTCGAACTATAACCAGATACATCACTCCATTAGGGTTTGCTTCCAAGCTGTTTCCAGTGCAGTATAGGTTGTAGATCATCGTCATCCTCTTGCGCCTTCTTCATACTGCGTCCAGTCCATTCATCGTCAAGTCCATTCACCTTTATGACTTTAATTTCTTCTCGGGCTCAGTTTCTCTGACAATGCTTGCCATCCTCAACACACGGCTTTCGTGACAAAGCATCAGCATTGCCAACTTGAGTTGTAGTGATGATTGGGGCCTCACATCGACCAGCCAGCGCACGCCTCGCGGCCCTGGTGACATTTAGTTTTAACGGAACATCTTGATCCACCTGGGTCCAGGAGTCCATGACTCTTCTCCGGTTCCTCGAAGGACACTAAATGGATATGGCCCCTTTCTCTACAGGAATAACACGTTGGGACATACCGCGGCTTCTTCTCCTCTGCAACTACCTCCTTGACCTCCCTGACTCCATGTTCCACTTGGGTCCAGGAGTCCGTGACCCTCCTCCGTTTCCTCGAAGGGCACTCTAACTGGATATGGCCCCTTCCTCTACAGGAATAACACGTTGGGACATACCGCGGCTTCCTCTGCTCTGCAACTACATCCTTGACTTCCCTGACTCTACTTATCCCGGCGTTCTCCCGTACGGTTTCCACCTCAAGGGCATAAGCCAGTGCTTCTTTTAAGGTCTGGTGGTGACGCAAATGTACACTAGTTTTCACTTCTGCGTCCCGTATACCGTTTAGGAAGGCCTCCAGTAGGGTGGTCTAGATCATCACGGGTGTCGATGAGTAGGCCCGATGAACGAGCCTTTCAACTTCTACAGCCCATTCCTGGAGGTTTTCGCCAGCTTTATGTTTCCTCTCGCGTAGCTGAGCTCGGTAGACCTTCTCCAGGTGCTTGTCACCATAGCGTGTGTCTAAGGCTTCCATCAGAGACTACAGTGACCTTCCCTCAGGCGGCAGGGTTTCTAGTATTACTAAGGCATCTCCTCGTAATGCTTGCGTTACGAGGAGAAGCCAACACTTGTGTTAAGGCCATAAAGGACTCCTCGTTGCTCCAGGCTTTAGTTTTTACCAATATCTCAAATTGGTACTTGAAGGCTGTCCACGAGGAAGTTCCATCGAAGTGTGGTAGGTCGAAATTCATTGATGATGAGGTGACGGCAACGGGTCCGCAGGTTTTTAGCCTGACAATCTCTTTTTCAAGCTTTTGCAAGCGGCGGTCAACAGATCCGATCTCTTTTTCAAGCTCTTATAAGCGGTCGTCCATGGTCCCAGTCCCAGTTCCTTACTAAGCGTTTGTAAGCCGTCTTCGAGGTTCTTCACTCTATATCCCAGCGCATGGATGCCTGCATCGATTTTACCCTCTATGGAGGCCTGCATCGTCTGTCGACTAGCTTCTTGGTTGGCCTGCATTTCTTGTATGGAGGCCTGCATCATCTGCTGCATAGAAGCCAGCACCATAATCATGTTGTTATCTGACGAGGTTCCATCTGGTGTTGACGTGCAGCATCCATTTCCACTTGACGTCTGGTCCCTTCGTCTTCACGTGGTAATAACGGCATCGCACTTCTGACACCAGTTGTGACGTGCGCAGGGTACAAATTAAATGTCGTTCATACAACAAAGAGGTTTATTCGCTCACCACAAACTAGACAACTAAATAACTAGCACACACAGTACTCTTCAACAGTTCAAGTAGCTCAGCAGTTCACAGTGGTCCACAGTCGTTGCTTAAGTCGCAGGTATAACCCTATTGGTTCACTTCGGTAACATGTGTTCGCTCTCGCTTTCGAAAATAAACTGACTGCGTGGCGATAGCCGGGCGCTTTTATAGCTCTTAATTCGGAGGGTAGAATGTTCCGGAACATCCGGTTCATCTACACGTTAGGTATTTAACTAGAGCGTTCGAGAAGAGTAGGTACTTAGTAGGTACAATCACACGCCAACGGTCGAGGTGACTGACCTTGTTATCAAGATTTTTAGGTAAAGTATAAAAATAACTTTTTTTATTAAATTTCATGGTATTTCAAGTACTTTTGATTTTGTGTCGGCTTTTCTAGATTCTTCTACACTGCTCGGTAGAGTACTTCGACACTAACAATGCGTTTTAATTTCCAGAAGATTCGATCACTAGTTTTCGAGATATCGACGATCGTTGTAACAATATAATACGCAATTATCGAAAGGACAAAAAAAATTACCGGTATTTTATTTTTTATCACCAAAAGTGTCCTCTCACTTGTTACTTTGATTAGTCTTATTGATCTCCTAAATAATTTTAAATGTCAACTATCGATATTTCGCCATCATTGGCCTTTCCATCGGCAATGCCCTTTTGGTTTTGCGACACCGCACAATTGCTTACTTCCGTAATTAGCTAAACCATGTAGTATAAGATGTTTTAAAATGTGTTTAATTCTTTTAACAAAATAAAGATGTAGCAACCAAATAGGATTACTTAACTAATTTGTCTGTTTGTTAAAACTGCTGAATGGATTTTGATACAGTTTCTATTAGACAGGTCTTGCTCAGATTTAAAATCAGCCGTATCTTTGATTACAATTGGTTAAGTAGAACCGGAGATTATGACCAAAAACGATAACTGACATTCGTACGGGCGATTCCGCGGGCATCAGCTAGTGTATAATATTATGTCTTCATGAATCGATGCAGTGGAAAACGACGGATGTGTGTTGTATAGATATTAGCAAAACGTTTGCGAAACGGTGAGAAAACATTTTGAAAGTGGGATGTAAGATTACACTCTGCGATAGCGGTTGCTGCATTATGCGTGCATACCGGATGGCGTTACTCGCAGAGAAATAGCCGTGTATCAACAATTTATGTTGTGCTAAATATGTATGACAGCTATGACTGCACGAATGCTCGATGTGTATCATGTTACATTACGCCGCGTAACATTGGTCAGTACGCACCATAAGGTACTAGGTCGGGTTGATGTTGGGGTTTCTGCCTGAAAATGCCCAATCTAAGTCCCTAAAACGTCCGGTTGATAGCAATTGATTCACCCCCTGTCACGTAGGACTGAAAACAGTTGGCAAAATATGGTGTTTAGGTGTGAGATATGTATAAAATAATAATTGTCTCACCATGAATAGCTCCACCTCCAGGCGAAAATAAATAGGCCAATATATATATTTTAAAGTTGAACAGTCCCATCATTGCCATGAAAGGTGCTGAAGTGTCGTAGTGTATTTTCGGCTGGCTTGCCCAGTGGTCCTGCAGACCCGCTACTCCCCATCCTTGTATCGACAGTAACGTCATGACAAAAATTACTGTGGCCACCACTATTGATAGACAACGCAACCGGATATCTGTGGATAGAAATGAATATTATTGTAATGGATAATAAAAATGACCGGTATGGCAGGTCTCAGTCAGAAGGCGATATTGATACCTACCTAAAGTAAATATGAAAGAAAATTTCCAGGAACTTTAAACTTAAAATCAAATTAGAGCTAGTGTCCCGTTTTGAATCTATAAATAAATGGACCCACATTACTGGTTATCTATTTATTAACAACTAGCTGTACCTGCGACGTTGTGGACTCAGGTCCAGGATTTCCAAAATAATAGCAGCTTAAGCTACGCCGTATAACATCAGCTATCTGCAGTGAAAACCTCGTCAGAATCGGCGGAGCTAACTCTGAGATTACGCAGGGCAATGGGTAGAGTAGAGCCTATGAGTGAAGAATCACGTCCGCTATTTTTTAATTAGTGTTACAGGTTTTTACAGACTCCTACACACTCAACTTGACGAAATAGAGTTACAAGTTTAGACTAGAGACACTCGACAACCGCATAACATATGGTGCATAACAATAACAATGGTGGTACAGCTGTTTTTTATATAGATATAGCTACTTTTGCCCTTCAAATGGCAAATATTGGACAGTACTGGGCCTACGCCTACCAATCAAGTTGGCATTAACATTTGTAAGTACGGTGTAAACAATAATCAATATTTTGCCAAATCAACCTGTAAGGATTAATAACATTCGTAGTGCTTCTCAAAAGTCCTTTGGATTATTTTTCCACGACTTAATGTACTAACACAGCATAATAGTGTATGTTAGAGGGAGACAGCGATAGCGCTGCATCATTTTGCAACGAGAACAAAGACTTCGGTGTATAGTCGACCGACACGGGATACCAGAGTAAATATCGCCTCTCCAATCAATTTCTTTTCCGTTTACATATTTAATTTTGGATAACAGAATGTACGGACTGTGGCACGGAGAATCGAGAGTGAATGATAAAAATAAACGCTAGACAGCGGTTGTCTTTCTATATGTGACTGATATTTGAGCACGTTATATCAGGTTATCACTATGATATCAGGGTTGCCACTAAAACAGGGTCTCCCATTATTTAGGGAAATATGCAATCATAAACATTTTCTCATATTCTACAACGACTACAATAAAAATCCCTGCCCACAAACTCTTGCCTCTTGTCTCAGTTGTCTTGATCATTATACCAATATTAATGCTAATAATGAAGCTGAATAGTTGTTTATTTGGAACTCGCTATCGCTGGAGCTATCTCCGATTTGAAAAAATCTTTTGTATTTGTTAGCCCAGTTCTTGGGGACGGTTATAGGCAGAAAGACGCGAGGCGGATGGCCGCTGAATAGAACCGAGTATGATGGCCCACAGGAAACAGCTAGTCATTTGTAATATAATACTCACTTATAAAATAAAATAAATGAAAACTCACCAAAAAATGGCATATTCCTCAAATCGCTGTAAGCCTTTATTATCAAAACCACTAAATACAGGAAGTACATCGTGATAGCGCAGAAGAATAACCCCTTAACAAACTGAAAATGAAAAAAAGAAATTAGAAAAAGGAACTGGGGGTCATCAGTGTCATCGCTTTATATGTTTAGATCAAGTAGGCAGCACTAGCGTGGCTTTAGTCAAGCGTGGATGTAGAGATCAAGTTCTGAGGGGGTCATAGATTAAATTGACTATAAAAAAATGAATTTTCTATGATACTTGAAAAATATGGTCTTGCTTATATTATTCTTTCGTTGCATCTGGATATACATAGTATTGTGTTTTTGTGTGAACACTTAGCAATATTGCCAACCTGAATAATAGATTTTGCCTCTTTTTCTAAAACTTCTTTAAACTGTTTTTTCTTGTTTGAGTTTACTTTTTTTTAAAGTATCGTAGCGGCAGTGCATCGTAAATTCTATGAGTCTTTTAAATGTTTGTAAATTGACTTGCCATTTTAATGTTGATGTGATCGTTATCGAACGTTTTGCGAAACACATCCAAACTCCTCGAAACTTTCTATATTAACGACAAAGTCATCGGGTGGGACCATAAGTAAATTTCGATCTGTACGATAATTTCTGTTTTTTTATTATATATATATATATATTAATGTACCTTTTTTTTTTCGTCCGGAAATGCCTTCGGATACCCCCCCGCCAGCCAGCGGGGGCGGTTATGTCGGGCTTGAACCGACTAAAACCGCACGCCGTCTCGGGTCTACAGACGCCGGGGTGTAAGGTTGCCCATAGAGCATATCCCTCGCACCCCGACTGACCCTGGGCCATCTCCGGTTTCGAGATGGCCCCCTCGGGTTTGGGAACCACGGTGTCCCCGTCTTGCCCCGGTTTGGGGGAGGGGCGCTAGTCGCCCCACCGTCCCGGCCTGCTTCTGCTGGGGTGACAGGCGGCCTCACCTGCCACCCCCAGGCCTGCGCTCATGGAGGACGGAGGTCGTTGAGCGACCTCCGGCGCCTGAGTCGCCTGCGACGCGCGGCGAGCATGTTGCGGGCTCGGCGGGCCGGGAGAGTTCTGAACCTCTCCCGGGTGCGCTCCGCCATCTCCTTCGCGAGCATCACATGCTCGCAGAAGGAGGTGGCGGCGGCCCACGCGCTCACGCTCCGCACCATTGCCGCAATCATGCTGCCAAGCGAGAGGACTCCTACCCCGATGGCTCCCACGAGGTCACGCCTCAGCGCCTCCCACGCCGGGCAGTCCGCCAGCGTCACAGTGATGACACTCAGGCGTTGGCTCCTTCCTGATCCGATGCAGGTGGTCCCCGAAGCACCCCTTCCCGGAGATCACCGGCGTCAGTCGGTACGAGAGGCTTCCGTGTCGCCTCTCTAGCCAATCCTCCATGATGGGCCTTACCGCCGCTACTGCGGCGTGACCTGCGCTTGGTCGCCCAAGTCGTTCCTTCCACTCCACCACGATGGGCTGGCGGAGCTGGGACTGCACGGCCTCGATTTCTCGATGCTCGGGGTTCAGTCCCTGCTCCCGCGCCTCCTTTCGCCACTGGTACAGTTGCGAGAGGGCTCTCGCCTCCAGGTCCCATGGCGGAGTTCCGGCAAGGAGACTCGCCGCCTCGAAGGAGATCGTGCGGTACCCGCGGATGACCCTGATGGCCATCACTCGCTGCGTAATTAATGTACCTACCAAGTTTTTGTGCTTAAATTGTAAAAACGCTGATTAAAATCGACGTAGCATCTTAAATAACAATTGCATCATTATTTGTTTAAAACAACCACAACACAATACTAATTTTTAAACTTTCGCGTTCCATAATATACAATAATGTTAACGGGAATTGGAGTCAGCCTGTGACCACGGCCAGTGTAACCTGGGCGAAACGTCAAGCAATTCAAAGGCATGTATATGCCTATACACGATCGCGTTAATTCCCGTTAACATTATCGTAAACCACAAGGCAGTAAGCTTCGTTGTATTTCTATATGTTGGCGTGAAATACTTTACGCGGACCGCCAGCATCTCGTGCGGTGTAAAGTGATAATTTTCCAATTTTTAAAGCCATCGCGGACTTTTTTATAGACCTCTGCATCAAATAAAGCCAGCACATATACTGATATACCTTTTTTTTTTTTTTTATCGTGCGGAAATCCCTTCGGATACCCCCCCGCCGGCCAGCGGGGGCGGTTATGTCGGGCTTGCATCGACTAAAACCGCACGCCGTCTCGGGTCTTCAGACGCCGGGGTGTAAGGTTACCCATAGAGCATATCCCTCGCACCCCGGTTGACCCTGGGCCATCTCACCACTAACAGCATCGCTCATCCTGTCTCCTCTGAAAGCAGAGGAGTACGGAGAGCGATGTGTTCCCGCCACGTTGGGTATTGGCCGACGATCAATGCCAACCCTATGAAGGGGTGAAGGGGAAGCCATTGACCGCCGCCCAGGGTGTACCGGCCGCTCCGATTCCGTTCCCCCCGGACTGCAGCGGGATCGGAATCGGAGCGACACTCGAGGAGGTTACCCAACACACACCCCCTTACAGTACCTCACAGTAATTGGGTATTTTTCAAACAATGCTTTTACATAATTATAATATAACAACAGTAATAATACCTTTGAACAAGAAATTCTTGTATATATTTATGGATGTATATATATAATCTGAATCTCAGTAACGGCTCCAATGATTTTCATGAATTTTAGTATATTATTAGGGACTTCCAAGGGTGATAATTCGATCTAGCAAGGTTTGAATTTCAGTAAACATCCAAAAAACCAAGCAATGCATACCAGTTGACATTGCATTGCTAAAGTTCTAAATCGGCTGTAGTCACATTTTGACGAGAAGCTGTTACTAATCTAGTATATAAGTCACCCAAAACATTCAAAAAATTTTTTTAAACAGAATTAGTGCTAAACAGAACTAATATTATGTATGTGAAAGTACACAACACACACCCCAATATACTGATATACCTACTAGGTTTCTTTTCTACGCAGTGTCTAAACTATCGGCACGCTATGATGGCCGTATTGACGTTTGTCCACTCATGAAGTATATTAATTATGATTAATACTTACATTTGAAGGAGCAAATTGCTGGTCCTTATTGTCAATAGTGACGTGCAGTTAGTTATAAAAATATCGAATGTATAATTTTAGGGCACAAAATTTATTTATTACATTGATTTCTAAACTATATAAGGTGTCACAAAATTAGATCTCTGAATTTGGTGAGATGACTTAGTATCGACAAAATATGTATTTGAAACAAAAAAAAAATATCGCGTAAAATAAAAAAATAAAAAATAATTGAAAAATAAAAAAAAAACACCACCAGTGACCAGCGTCACCTGACGCGTCGAGCTCGTGACGCACGTGGTAGGCGTGCAGTCCTTCTCCTCGCAGTATTCTCCAAGCGGATGTGTGGGAAATACCTAAATCGCGACCACCGTCACGTGTGCTCGTCGCGTCATGTGACGCTGGTCACTGGTGGTGTTTTTTTTTATTTTTATTTTTTTTTATTTTTTTTTATTTTACCCGATTTTTTTTTTGTTTCAAATACATATTTTATTCGAAAAAAAAACACCACTAGCTGTATTTTTTTTCAATTTTTATTTTTTATTTTTATATTTTTTTTATTTTTTTTATTTTACCCTATATTTTTTTTGTTTCAAATACATATTTTGTCGATACCAAGTCATCTCACCAAATTCAGAGACCTAATTTTGTGACACCTTATATATTATATATTAGGGTCCCGCGAACATTTATTTTTTATTTTTATAAGATTATAATTATTGGTGTACTTATTTACCATACAACTCGGCATTTGTTTTAAGCAATTCAATTTTTTTTTAATGAAATCTAATATGATCGATCGTCACTAGGATCGCTGGCCAGCACAACTACTACCTCCGGCAAACTCGCGTCAATGCTCAATGCAAAACAAAGCAGTTTCGACTTAACGTTGCTTCGAAAAGTACAAACTGTGAGTGCACTGCGTTTGTGATATAGTTTTGACCTGGCTTTGGATTTCGGATATTGATACTGGATTACTGTTGACCCTTACTCGTTAATTTGGACTCTGTTTATATAACAGTCAGGCACGTGAGTTCGTTATACGCCTTCGTAACTATTTCGATCGTGAATCTCAAAATGGAGGGCCAATTGGCCCTCCATTTTGAGATTACCTATAACGTCAGTGGTTGAACGCGTAGCTGATGCGCTTAATATTGGACAACGAACTGTGAGACGAATAACTAAAGAAAAATATGGCGAGACTGGCACAGAAACTTCACACACCAAACAAGAGAAAACGAGTAAAACCAGTCGTAGGCATCGATAGCTTTGATGCCGATGCCATTCGAAGACTGTACTATTTACGGAAGGAGTATCCAACACCCAACGCCCCCACTAGGAGACTGTACCTGGGGATAGTGCGAAGCATGGCCCTGTACGGGGCCCCCGTATGGGCGGAGACTCTGGCGGCCCGCAACGTGGCTGTTCTAAACAGCCCGTTAAAAGCGATGGCCGTCAGAGTTATAAGGGGTATCGCACGATCTCCGTCGAGGCGGCATGTCTCCTAGCCGGGAACCCTCCATGGGACCTGGAAGCGAGAGCCGTTGCGCTGCTGTACCAGAAGCGCAAGGAGGCGCTGGAGCGGGGCCATAGGCCGGAGCCCCGAGAAATCAGGGCTCAGCGGTCCCAGCTCCACCGGGAACTCATGGAGACATGGAGGGTTCGACTTGAGCACCCAAGGTGGGGGGAATCCACCATTGCGGCGGTGAGACCGATCATGAAGGAGTGGTTGGAGAGGGACCATGGGGACCTTTCCTACCGGATGTGCCAGATGGTTACCGGACACGGGTGTTTCGGTAAGTACCTGTGGCGCATCCACCGGGAGACAACGCCGCAGTGCCAGCACTGCGAGGATCCTGGCGAAGACACGGCGCTCCACACGTTGGTGGGCGAGTCAACGCCGGGATCTCGTTGCGGTCCTGGGCGTGGACGTTCTCTCGTTGGATACCATGGTGAGGGCCGTGGTCTCCGACGGGAGCAAGTAGCACGCCGCCGCCTCTTTCTGCGAGCAGGTAATGCGCGCGAAAGAGACGGCGGAGAGGGAGCGGGAGAGAACCCTGCCGCTCGAGTTTCGCAGTCTGCGGCGAGGACGCCGCAGACTCATCTACGCCTGGGACTACCGACCTCCATGATCGCAGCCTGAGGACGGCAGTTGGCCGACTCGCCGTCCTTACAGAAGCAGGCCGTGGCGGAGGCGTGTCGTGCGTGCCCTCACACGCCTGTCAACTCACCGAAGCGGGATAAAACCCGACCCCACCAGGCGAGGCCACGGTGGCGGCCAAAGTCCGCCGGCAACCCTGGGGTTATCCTTTCGAGGGCTTACCCGGGGTACCCCGTATTGTGTAGCCTCCCTGAACCATCTATTATAATTAAGGACAACGCCCCATACCACTCGATGCAAATTGACAAGCCACCTACCCAATCCCAAAAGAAAGCGGACATCGTCGCATGGCTTCAAAAAAATGGTGTAGATGCAAACATAAATATGTTAAAAGCGGAATTATTACGTCTTTTAAAAGAAATCAAACCAATCAAGATCCGATACGTTATTGACGAAATAGCGTTACAACATGGGCACAGAGTTATATGGTTACCGCCGTACCATTGTCAATACAATGCAATTGAGTTGGTGTGGGCTCAAATTAAGGGATATGCTGCAAGACACAATACAGAACCCCCATTTAACACAGCAAAAATGCTAAAAATATTAGAAGAAGCTTGTGAATATGAGACTTAAGGACACTGGGAAAAGGTTGAATTAATGAATAAGGGAAGATTATGAATGAGATGTGAAAATAGATAATATTTTAGAAAACGAACTTATAATTAATGTAGGCGATGGTAGCAGTGACGACAGTGAAAATAGCAGTATGGACGAATCTGATTAAATATGGCCTTTTGTGGCACCTAGGAGAAGCAGGCCGGGACGGCGGGGCGACTAGCACCCTTCCCCCAAACCGGGGCAAGACGGAGACACCATGGTTCCCAAACCCGAGGGGGCCATCTCGATACCGGAGATGGCCCAGGGGCAGTCGGGGTGCGAGGGATATGCTCTATGGGCAACCTTACACCCCGTCGTCTTTAGACCCGAGACGGCGTGCGGTTTTAGTCGGTTCAACCCCGACATAACCGCCCCCGCTGGCCGGCGGAGGGGTATCGGAAGGGATTTCCGCACATACCTATAGGTATACATAATATAGTCACATCTTTTATCCCAGTAAGGTTAGGTAGAGGTACAGATTTCCTCGGAATTTGAAAAATCGAGGGTAATCTGTGAGCAGATTGAAGAGATTTCAGAGACATTTGCACCAATATCTGTATTCCGTGCAATTTGTAACTGTATTTTACTTTTTCTTGATCCACGCCATTGAGGCTGAGCCTGAGTTGTAAATTTATCGTCGAATATGGAACGGCCATTATTTCTTATTTACCTTGTACAACACTCAAGGGAAGTGATGTAAAATATTTGTTGTTCAAAAAACAAAACAAAATCTACCAAATTTATGCTCGTAGGTACAGGAAATTAATGTCCTAGTCGTACCCGGCAGGTAACCGTCAAACAATCGCTATTGCACTGAATACAGTTATTTCTTTATAAGTAGGAACTGTACGATGAATTCATCGCTGAATCAGAACGCTTATTATACTGCATTTTGTTATACAATGTTGCATTACTTCTTTCTCGCTCTTTCAAATTGACGTAAAAGAGATGACAGAACGGTATGTCTCTAGAGATTCACTGCAGCTGCGCAGTTGCAAATTGTTGAGTTGAGTTTGGTCATGCTCATGCATGCCTTAGCGGGACAAGATAATATACAGCCATGGGTTCTTCGGCGAACGGCGTTTTTGTTTTATTTCTAAGTTCTAATGCAAGTTTTGTTACTTTTATGCATATTTGTGTCAGTAAATCCAAATAAGGAAACTAGGTACGATTATCTACGTGTACTTAGTTACTTGGGATGACATTTTTGTAACAATTGCTTTAGCTCCGCAGTGAAATCACAGTTTACTTAATAGTTGGAAGTATAATATGTAGCTAAGTCACACATTATAGTTTTTATTTTTTACAAAACAGTATCCGGCTTTTGGTTTGTCACGTCGCCGTCGCGTCGCGTGACTAAGATCGGCATAGGTACTTCGGTTTTGTAGACTGTTCTCTTTATCGTACATCTGACTGACACTTTTTTTACCTTTATAGAGTACTAGCTTTTGCCCGCGGCTCAGCCCGCGTAGATGTCGGTTATCACGACAAAACATAGCCTATGTCCTTTCCCAAGGTTTAATCTACCCCTGTACCAAATTTCAGCAAAATCGGTTCAGTGGTTTTTGCGTGAAAGCGTAACAAACAAACTTACATTCGCATTTATAATAGTAGGGATTAAAACCGTTTTTCTTTTAAATAATATTAGTAACCGAAATTACTAGTATTCCCCCTAAGCCTTCTAGCTCAGCTAAATTGCATGTTTTAGGGGTGGGTTCACGTCAGTAATGTAATTGCCAGGTTTCGAGCCTTGCGTTCAACAATTAAAAGTTTGGCATAATAAGATGTTTTTGTTTGCAGTTTGAGCCAAGTTTGCGCGGTGCGATTAGTTCGTAGCGAATAATCGCACCGTGCAAAGAACTCGTTGCAGACAACATAATACGGGGCGATATCAAAGATGTCGCAAACGAATTAGAGCTTTAGTGTAAAAGCAGTAAGGTTGAGCTTCGTTTGTTGGTACTTATGGCTTCTAATATTTTTATTGCTGTAACTGCAGGTTTTTGTATCGGTGGCGCAGTCGCAGCGCTTATAAAAGTGGATTGTGGGTATTATCTTGGCCAGTCAATTAGTTTTGAGTCCATAGTGCAGTTAGCGCAAACATTGGATGTGATGAATTTTGCTTGCAAAGTTAGTACCTACACCAATAAATTTTTTGAATGTCACTGGCATTTTCAATTGAACCTAACTAACTAATGGAACCAACGTGTTAGTAAAAAAGGTACAATCCTAATTATTTAATTGCCACATTTAGCAGCAACCGTCGCGCGTCGGGCCCCCGCAAGAGCCCAAGAGACCCAAGAAGTGCTGGAGTGACGCCGAAGAATATGACCTGCATTTCAATAGCCTCACAGCGAAGCCGGGGAAGAAGGAGGAGACATAATCAGGCAAGAGTATGGAATTTAGCTAGATTATGGCTTTTAATGTTACTGTATTGTGAGCAAATTAGTAGGTTATTGTCCAATTTCAATTCTATTTTCATATTTATATTCAAATTTCTAACGGTATGCGAGCATTTATGCTGAGATGGCGGCCATATTCGGGATCGCCACGGTGTGCCTAAATATTTTTAGATTGCAAGATATTTATTTATTTATTATGTTAATATGATCATTGTGCGTGTCCTGGATTAAATGTTTTTCTTTCTTTCTCCATATACTTACAAATGAAATACTTACGGGGTAGGTCGGGTTTAACATGTAGTTGTAGGTAGGGTCAGAGACACTAACAAACTTTTGCCAATAGCTGAGGACCCAGGCCGGCGCCGACACCAGTGCCACCAAAAAATATTTCGTCAAGTAGAATGTTGCGTAGCTTCTATCATTCTGGAAGAAATTAAAGCAATATTAGTGTCTAAGTCCTAAGTAATCCTCCTCGTCCATATTTAAGTCATATCTTAGAAGAACTGACAATTTATTCCTGGAATATTCATTTAAGCCAAAATATGTTGATTTTGAAATGTTTTGTTGTTGTTTGGTCACGTTTTCGAAATATTTATAATGATAATACTCCTCATCCTGGGACTAGATAACACAGACGTAATAATATTTTGGCTCATCCGTGTTGAATACGGAATCTTTAAGAATTTTAGGGAAAACAATTCATGCAAAAAATGTCCTTCATAATTAATGACTAAAGGACATTTCTTGTACGAAACGAGTTCTTATTGATTCTTGCATAACATTGATACATACAAAAATAACCTTCTAAATAATTTTTATCTTTATCCATTAAATTACATGTACCATATACCAATATATAATTGTAAGAATCAGAAGGTTTTAACCTGTATTCATTTAAATTTACTGACATTCAGAATAATTGATTCTAACGCCTACACCCTGAAATTTGTTTAACTCCCTATTTATCCCTGCAGTTCAAATTAGTAATGATTGTTTGTCTATTCCAGAAGTATACTTATCCGCCTCTCTTGGCAATAGGTGTCACTGCAGTATTAGTTTCACAGGTATCAGTGAAACTGTATGCTTTCAAGTCTAGTTACTCAACTCTAACATGAACGTTTTCATCGTGACTGCGGTGCGTCGGTACCCAGGAGCGAATTTCAAAACGAAAAATAAGTTTATAGGTATACACACGTATACCAAAGTGTTGAATTCAGATTCCAGTGACCGCGAATATCCAAAGATCTTGTGGATAGATTAGATACATGAGACTATTGAGACCCCAGAGGTATTAGGTACTCACGCTTTCCCATCATGGAGGATTGGCTAGAGAGGCAACACGGAAGCCTCTCGTACCGACTGACGCAGTTGATCCCGGGGAAGGGGAGCTTCGGGGACCACCTGCATCGGATCAGGAAGGAGCCAAAGCCTGAGTGCCATCACTGCGACGCGAGCGAGGACTCGGCGCTGCACATGCTGGCGGACTGCCCAGCGTGGGAGGCCCCGAGGCGTGACCTAGTGGCAGCCATCGGAGTGGGGGTCCTCTCGCTGGGTAGCATGATTGCGGCAATGGTACGTGGGCCGCCACCTCCTTCTGCGAGCATGTAATGCTCGAGAAGGAGATTGTGGAGCGCGCCCGGGAGAGATTCAGAACTCTCCCGGCCCGCCGAGCCCGCAACCTGCTCGGCGCGCATCGCAGGCGACTTAGGCGCCGGAAGTCGCTTAACGACCTCCGTCCTCCATGGGCGCAGGCCTGGGGGTGGCAGGTGAGGCCGCCTGTCCCAAACCTGGGCAAGACGGATACACCGTGGTTCCCAAACCCGAGGGGGCCATCTCGAAACCGGAAATGGCCCAGGGTCTGTCGCCATGCCGTCATGCTCTATGGGCAACCTTACACCCCGGCGTCGGCGTCTGCGTAGACCCGAGACGGCGTGCGCTTTTAGTTGGCTCAAGCCCGACATAACCGCCCCCGCTGCCCGGCGGGGGGGGGGGTGTATCTGAGGGGATCTACGCACGAAAAAAATACAAAAAAAAGCTCTTGCTTTGTCAACACTAAGGCAGTCATTTATCTAAGCTGTGTAGGTTAACAATAAATCAGTTGTTCTATTAAGAAGAGAGGCCTAACCACGACGCGCTACAAAAATCTGTTTCAGGCCGTTCAGCTAAGGGAGAGGTGCGTTGACACACCAGGTATAGCTCCTTCACTTAACGTCAGCAAGCCATGTTTGCGGAAATAATTTAAAATAGGAACTTAACTTAACTTTAGGTATATTGCTTTTTTTATAGTACTGCCGGCTACATTATAGCTGTAAAAAATCTAAGAGTTTAAGCATAAAAATCTAGCAGGCCGACAAAATTGAATTTGACTTATGTCCATATTAGCATCAATTAAATGTGAAGCTAATATGGACATTCGCGAAATTTAGACTATACGATTCCAAGTTTGCTAATATATTGCTATCGGTACATTATTTACTTCTTTGCAATTTTACTAATTCGGTCGAAGGCTCTATGTTACATGGGCAGATATACAGCTTAACTGGGGAAGTACCGACAGTCCTCTTACTTAAGACGCGGCCCAACTTCAAATAAACAAAACGTTAAATTTTCAGACACGATCATGACACAAGTATAATGTATAATATCGAACGTTAATGATACCAGTGTATAGATAATGTGTTAATTTATTGCTCAGAATTCAACACAGTCGTTAAGTATTTTTTTTAAACCGGTCGTAGGCCTCGCGCACTGAGGGTTCCGTACAAAACTGGATTGAGGGGCGAACTTAACGTTGCTGTAGAGCTTCCAGTCTTGACAGACAGACATACAGATATTTTTTGTGATGTGAGTAACTAAATATTTATTGTTTTTGGACTCGGTTTACTTGTGCTATAAGACTATACTTTCTGCAAAATATCATGATTATTAGCCCAACGGGAATGCGTCCTTGCGGTTGTCAAAATCTGCTGCATAACTGGCAACATCTTTTTATTGCGTTGACGTAAAGTTTTTTTTTACAGTTATAAGACGTTACTGACCTGAGTATTTCGTATTAATTTCAACTTGATACCTCAACACGTTCCTGAGAAAAAGGTCTTGACAGACTGACATACAGAATATTTTTTTGTGATGTGGATAACTATATATTTATGGTTTTCGTTTTTTTCCCATTACTTGTGCTATAAGACCTTGCTTCTTGTCAATTGCATGATTCTAGCTCAACGGGAAGTACCCTATAGGTTTTGATGCCCTTGCATTTGGTGCAATTTGCTAAAGGTACAGCTATACCTTTTGATTGCATTGACCTAGAAGTTTAATCTAGCTAGCGTCTAGCGCCCCCCCCCCCCAAACCGGGGCAAGACGGGGACACCGCGGTTCCCAAACCCCAGGGGGCCATCTCGAAACCGAAGATCCCAGGGTCAGTCGGGGTGCGAGGGAAATGCCCTATGGGCATACACGGCATACGGTAACCGTACACGTACACATCTAAAGACCCGAGATGGCGTGCGGTTTTAATTGGTTTAAGCCCGACATAACCGCCCCCGCTGGTGCGGTTAAAGGTACGGAACCCTTAAAATCGAAAATTCAACACAAAATTAAAACTTTAACATCTGAATTCTCTATATTTTCAGTATTGTATTGTTTTTAAGAACTATGTAGATATAGAACTGTAATAAAATATAGTGTTATCAATTAACTAATTTAAATTGTAGATTTCGCATAAACTAACGAAAACTAACAAAACACCGCTCATGCGTCTGTGTCTTATCAAAACAATAGAATTTATGCAATGTTAAACTCTATGAAATGGATGGTTGAGTCGAAGTACAACCACGCTCTAAAATCTATTTTAATAAATTAGTCGACACTATCATCCAAGCACCATAACCGGTTTCATCTGATGCTTGCACTTTGGAGCCCGGAGTCTGCT
Source organism: Cybosia mesomella (assembly GCA_946251805.1). Classification (NCBI taxonomy): domain Eukaryota; kingdom Metazoa; phylum Arthropoda; class Insecta; order Lepidoptera; family Erebidae; genus Cybosia; species Cybosia mesomella. Next base: position 4,615,765 of record OX276396.1, read on the forward strand.
GCCCAACCCTGAGAGAGAAGGCTACACTAGAGCCTCATGCGTCGATTAGCAGGTGTACCGGTTTTGCAGGTGAGGTTGGCGGGGCTTATAAACCCGATCAATTCTAATACGTAGCACGCTGTATTTATTGCCATTTGCTAACAGGCCTTACCTGTCTTCCTATCCTTTTTCATTCTTCGTCTTTCTTCGTGTTGCAAGCGATCGTAAGCTACAATAACAGCTTACCATCGGGTGGGTTAATTTTTAATTCAGATTGATATTTGACAAGGGGTCTTCTCTTTCCTTTCGCTTAGATTCGTTGGCAAACGACAAAAAGAAATACAATGAGCAACTCAACCCACCTGTCGAAGGCCATGGTACTGTCCGACCCATGACAATAGCATTGCGGCCAGGAACATTATCGTAGATATATCACTCATCATAGTCGCAAAGTAATTCCCGGGAAATAGTCGCAACGGGTACATTGGATCTAAAAATAAGTTTCGAAGTTAAATGGTTTCAATTTGCATAGTAATCGTGAAGTTTAGTGTGCCAATTGTGACTTTACCTAATTTATATGCTAAAAGTTGTACTCGTAGGCGGAAATGAATTACAAGCAGATCGAGACTTTAAATAAGGAAGGAAAGGGAGGAGGGGAGGGGGGGGGGGTAATAAAGTTACTATTATGTTATCCAGTCCCAAGGAGAGCAGTCTATTAACCTTGTTTATAGAAACCAAAAGATGTGGTCGATTTGTGGAGGATCTCAGTGGAGTTCAAGCAATAAACCTTGACCCAAGATTGCTGACCCTTCTAAATATTTATGGAAGTTTTGTAAACTAAACAAATCATCATCGAACATTTGGGAACAATTCCATTCCTTCAAATTTTTAATGATTAGGTATGGTCGAATTCGTCCTCCATGAGCGCAGGCCTGGGGATGGCAGGTGAGGCCGCCTGTCATCCAAGCAGAAGCAAGCCGGGACGATGGGGCGACTAGCGCCCCTCCCCCAAACCGGGGCAAGACGGGGACACCATGGTTCCCAAACCCGAGGGGCCATCTCGAAACCGGAGATGGCCCAGGGTCAGTCGGGGTGCGAGGGATATGCTTTATGGGCAACCTTACAGCCCGGCTATCCCGCACGAAAAAAAATATATACACGAACCATTGGACATGAGGAGTGACGGCAATAAACAACTGATCCACTTCTGCTCGATGGACCAGTCCGCCAGGTGGTATCTTCTTAACGAGTAAAAAAACGTGAACTGAAACAAAAGAATAACGGGTTATTTCGACTTATTCCATATCCATGCAAGTCATCATTATCATTCCAGGGTTATTTCCGAGCAAAGTCCAAAGTCTTCACTTTTTTTATTATTTTTGAATATTAGTAACCGTGATTACTAATATTCTCCCTAACCCCTAACTAACTTGCTTACTCCTCCACTTCGCACCTCATCATAATCACGCAATAGTAGGTACGAAAATACTATAATAACAATAGTTATAGTTAGTAATAATATTTCACTAAACGTTACTTGCGTTTCGCAAGTCTCAGAGGTCTTCAATGCAGGTTTTTTGTATGAAGTTCACATAGAAAATGTTTTTAAAACTTTTTACAAGAGTAATAACACCGAAGGAGACTTCTTGTATGAACCGAGCTCTTATAATAGTTTTTTTTTACGAACTGAGTTTACTCTATGGTACCATGATAACTTCGTTTACTTGTAGCTCATACAAAAAAATGTTCTTCAGATATTTCCACTGAAAGACTATATGAGCGTGCATTATTGCCAACAATAAGCTTGGTCTAACGACAGTCATTCAAAAAAGGTCTTATTATTTTTTTTATATAATGATAATGTTAAACGACTTCTTCGACGTTTTGTAATTGGCGTGTATATGGTCTAACCTGGTCCAAACCGTGTCTAAACTGAATAACGGATATGTGACATGGACCAATAGATGCTACCAGTCGCAGGCATTTTTTACCACAGCAAAATAAAATTGGTGTAGGCCGCAATATCGCCGGATATTATAAGCTGCTTTCCGAACTCTAAACATCGATAGAGTTTAATACATTAATTCTCAATGTGTTATGTTTATTGAGTACTTACCGTTGTAGCAAATGATGTTATAACAAATATAAATCTAAACCACAGTTCCAATTGAGTGAAAGCTGGGTTGTATGTCTTGAACTGAAAAGTAAAATATTCAAATTAATACATCACTGAAAGAATAATAACATTATCTGCAATTCTGGACGTTTTTTAAAATTATTATTGGAAATTTTATGAATGTGATATTTATAGCGCCAAAAATTCTTCGTTTTTTTAACCGACTTCAAGAAAAGGAAGTTCTCAGTTCTATGTATGTCGTTGTAAGATGTATGTAGGCATATGATTATCTTGCATTTGGTTGAACCGATTTTGAGAAAAGTACCTATTTACTACATTCTGGAGGTTTCAGTGCACAACAAATGAATACTCCGTGACGTCGCCGCGTCGTCCTTTCTTTTAGCAAGTAATAACACGAGAGTATATCTCCTATATTGCAAGCGTTATTCCACGGCACGACAAAACGCTCTACAAGACCGAAGCAAGCCGATATTAGCCATAGTCTCACTGTTCTTCTCGAAGCTGAAATTAAAACTACAATGTACTTAACCGCCCCCGCTGCCCGGCGGGGGGGTATCCGAAGAGATTTCCGCACGAAAAAAAAAAAAAAAAAAAAAGGTACTGGTACATTCCCGAGGGGGCCATCTCGAAACCGGAGATGGCCCAGGGTCAGTCGGGGTGCGAGGGATATGCTCTATGGGCAACCTTACGCCCCGGCGTCTGTAGACCCGAGACGGCGTGCGGTTTTAGTCGGTTCAAGCCCGACATAATCGCCTCCGCTGGCCGGCGGGGGGGGGGGGGAAAGGTACTGGTACATTGGGGCGACTAGCGCCCCTCCCCCAAACCGGGGCAAGACGGGGACACCGTGGTTCCCAAACCCGAGGGGGCTATCTCGAAACCGGAGATGGCCCAGGGTCAGCGGGGTGCGAGGGATATGCTCTATGGGCAACCTTACACCCCGGCGTTTTAAGACCCGAGACGGCGTGCGGTTTTAGTCGGTTCAAGCCTGATATAACCGCCCCCGCTGGCCGGCAGGGGGTATCCGAAGGGATTACCGCACGAAAATAAATAAAGGTACTGGTAAAATTACTGTACCCACTCTAGTATTCATAAAGATACTAACATAGAATATAATTTCTCTAATATAATATCGTTTGTTGAACTCCTTAAGGCCGTAGAAGTTGATGTTGAGTACATAATGCGTGTACTCCAGTATACCGAGATGCATAATAAGCACCTCCTCGCAGGCACGTTTCTTACACTTTAAGTGTTGTGTCCTGCAACAGAATAATAAATAAAGTACCATAGTAAACCGTAGTGGACGATTACAAGGGGAGAGGAAGACCTAAGAGGAGATGGATGGACTGTGCGAAAGAGGATATGGTTAGGAAGGGAGTGAATGTTGAGATGACCGCAAGTAGAGATGAATGGAAAAAGCACACATGTTGCAACGACCTCAAATAAAGTTTGGGAAAAGGGCAGGAGAATGATGATGATGATAAGTAAACCGCGTTATATCAGCGCATCACTAGCGGCCGTCCCTCTATTATTTACTTAGAATAAGATAGTATTCTGTGCAAAGAACTTATATACAAACATTCTGTGTAACGCACTGGCGTGCTAGCTATCTCGCTCGCGCTAGTGAACAAAGTAATCACTAACTCTCACTCTAACGCACTGGCGTGCTAGCTATCTCGCTCGCGCTTGTGACCAAAGTAATCACTATCTCTCACTCTAACGCACTGGCGTGCTAGCTATCTCGCTCGCGCTAGTGAACAAAGTAATCACTAACTCTCACTCTAACGCACTGGCGTGCTAGCTATCTCGCTCGCGCTTGTGACCAAAGTAATCACTATCTCTCACTCTAACGCACTGGCGTGCTAGCTACCTCGCTCGCGCTAGTGACCAAAGTAATCACTATCTCTCACTCTAACGCACTGGCGTGCTAGCTATCTCGCTCGCGCTAGTGATCAAAGTAATCACTATCTCTCACTCTAACGCACTGGCATGCTAGCTATCTCGCTCGCGCTAGAGGCCAAAGTAATCACTATCTCTCACTCTAACACACTGGCGTGCTAGCTATCTCGCTCGCGCTAGAGGCCCAAAGTAATCACTATCTCTCACTCTAACCTACTCCCTAGCTGCCGTGAGTACGCGACGCTTCCGCACCCGAAGCCCATGCCTAGACACGTGCGAGATAGCCTGCCGAACCTACAATGTACGAACTGTTCTCTGACTATTATATGCGTGATTCCCTAAGTTTCTCGTATTTCATTTCATATGAGGACCCGTACCTCGTAGTACTTAATTAATTAACTTTTAATTAGGCTTAGGCGTAGGGTATGGTACGGTTTACTCTCGGGTTTTAGGGTCAGACGGTAGTCGCTTCCGTAAAATACAAGACAGACCACGCTAAGGCCGTCCGCTACCTAATGAGTGTACGCTGCCCTGTTGTGGGAAGACTCCGGCAAGAAATTCATGGCGCTGTTTTATTTTTGGTTTATTTGTGTTGCGTGCACACGCATGAGGCAGCGGACGGCCTAAGAAAATATGGAGTAGAAAAGCGAACCCAGGATGCACCCAGGATGGGCGCTCAGAGGATGATGGAATTAATTAATTTTCTAATTAATATCTAAAAATGATAAGTATTATCCACAGAACTAATAATAATAGGTAACAGAACTGGTAATATTGGACTATTATTAGTTCTGTGGTATTATAGTTCCCGTCAAAAATCTTGACCTTGACGCGCAACCAATCACGTGAGCCCTATGTCTCAAATAGCTCGCTTGATTGGTTGCGCGTCAGGGTCAAATTGTTTGGCGACGATTGTACCTGTTAGGAGCTTCGTTATCACCAATTATTTCGGTGGTGCTGTGGTCAGCCAGCACGCCCTCTATTGAAATACTTATTTGGAAGCGTTTGTCGAATATTTCTTCTGTAAATATAATGAATAAATTGTTAGTTGGAAATATTCGGCACGTGACCCACTAGTTTCACCTACTATTGAGTATAAGGGGAACTTCAGTTTCCAGTACACCACTGTAATCATCCCTAAATTTAATGAGGTAATAGTCAGCGAGTCCTGTATCTTATGTACGGGTTTTAGTTTTGATTCCAGATTTATTTGGTGTCACTAAGTTTTTTGTTAGAAATTCTGAGCACGGCTCAGACTGGTAACGTGCTCGGTTGACGGTCATTGTTTTCAATCCGTGGAACCATAAATATAGCTGGCGTAACCCAGTGGCGTAGCGGTAGACTGTTTAACTCAGAGGTCGCTTTGATTCCCGCTCAGCGCAAATATTTGTATGTATACTACAAGAATATTAAGAGATATTTCTTACAAGAAAAATGAATCTAAGTATATAAATCTTAAGGCTTTCATGGCTGGCATTGCATATAGAATATACTACTTCCGGGCTTTATGGCCGTGGTCCATATGAAACTTGAGTTCCAGACGTTTCGTCCATCACTGCGCTCGACATCTTCAGTGATACAAGTCCGGACGCCGACGAGTGCGGAGAACTCTCCTCGGTGGCGACTTCTCTGCGACTGATGTAGAGGCACGATTCACTGGCGTATTTATAGGCGCAGTTGGAGGGGGGAAACGACGTGATTGATCCTGATTGGTCGAGAGCTGCGGAACCGACGCGCCCGATTCTGATTCGTCGAGGCTAAGCAAGGGGGCGTGGCCTACCGATGCCGGGGATGGTGTTGGCTTCGTTATTTTTGAATTATGATGACGAGCAGCTCGCAGTGCTACCTAGCACCAATCTTTTTCGTCGTCGTCGTGGGCTTGAAAATAGGCTTTTAGTAGTCTCCCGAAACGATCCGTTGTGCCATGAATGTATGGCAAAAAGGCCTTCCCTAGAGGGGCAGGTTTATCCTCATCCTGGTTCGTTAGAGAAGATTTCCTCGGATGAAGACCTCTCCGTATCGACGAAACGCCTGGAACTCAAGTTTCCTGTGGACCATGGCCAAACAGCCCGGAAACAGTATATTCTACATGTATCTAAGTATGTTTATCCGCATTCTAGAAACCATAAAACAAGCTAGTTAAGCTATGCATACTTGCTTAAGTGGTAACATATTGCAAAGTTAACCAATACTAACCAGGTCAGTGTTAGGATGGGTAATAATTCTTAACACATTTAGACCCCTTTGTTCCCCGGCGAACACGTTCGTCCCGGCTGCCATACGAACATCTATGGTAGTCTTTACGGGTAATTGGAGCCCTAAAAAGTCTGGCAACTGATCTAACAACAGAATTTCGATCGCTGGTTGGTTGTGGAACCAAAAATATAGCTGGCGTAACCTTTTTTTTTTTTTTTATCGTGCGGAAATCCCTTCGGATACCCCCCCGCCGGCCAGCGGGGGCGGTTATGTCGGGCTTGGACCGACTAAAACCGCACGCCGTCTCGGGTCTTCAGACGCCGGGGTGTAAGGTTACCCATAGAGCATATCCCTCGCACCCCGGCTGACCCTGGGCCATCTCACCACTAACAGCATCGCTCATCCTGTCTCCTCTGAAAGCAGAGGAGTACGGAGAGCGATGTGTTCCCGCCACGTTGGGTATTGGCCGACGATCAATGCCAACCCTATGAAGGGGTGAAAGGGAAGCCATTGACCGCCGCCCAGGGTGTACCGGCCGCTCCGATTCCGTTCCCCCCGGACTGCAGCGGGATCGGAATCGGAGCGACACTCGAGGAGGTTACCCAACACACACCCCTAGCTGGCGTAACCTAGTGGCGAAGCCCACTCAGGTGGGCCGTGAGCTTGTCTGCCACCTGGGTGGTATAAAAAAAAATGGCAGTCGCTTCACGGATAATATCGAAGTTCAGCCGTTTCGTAGTTATGACTGAAAAGCCGACCCCAACCAAGTTGGCAATAGACTCGGAGGATGATGAGAAATAAAAAAGAAAGAAAGAAAAAACATTTAATTTAGGACACGCACAATGAACAGATTAGGTACATAATAAATAAATATCTTAAAATCTAGGAATAGGTACCTAGTACGTATTTAGGCACACTGTGGTATCCCAAATATGGCCGCCATCTTAGCATAAATGCTACGCATACCGTGTGGTATGCACAGCGCTGGTTTCCAGATGGGACCACTCGTGACGTCACGTACGCACATACAACGTAAAATATAATAAAAAAAAATGTCAAAAATAAATAAAAAATGTAGGTATATATACATTATACATAAAGGAAAAATAAAATCAACAAATAAAAACAAAATGAAAAGCTATGCTTACTTTGGCTCTATATACCTAGCGCTGTGCGTGACATTTATAAACATATTGCACTTTGTCTGCTGACCGTGGTGTACCTACCATCGTCATTATTTGTGAGTATTTCTGCGTAGAGCCAGAGTTGCTGCGCCCGGGTGCCCAGCGCTGGACTATGCAGGTGATATGGACCTTGGTACATAGTGCTTGAGTTCGTCAACACACTGGATGCGGTCATTGACGTCGTCATCGTCGGGGATGGGCCTAAAAGTGTATTTGTTGAAGAGATAAGTGTTTTAAAAATAAAAAAATATGCAGGCAAGGGTTTTTCATACAGATTTATTGTAAAACGTTGTTTCTATGACAAATTTTAAAGGTTTTATCAATTTTAGGTAAATGTCACTTTGCTGACTATGGACTGGGTCGATGCTTTTTTCCCACCAATATGGTGAAGACAATGACCTTTATGTTTTAAGGTTACTTTTATAAATACATCAATGGTTTTAAGCGTCACGACGATGACGCTTAAAACCATTGATGTAGGTATGTGATGTTTGAATAATAAATTTCGAGGTAGGTATGATATGAAATGCAAGACCACTTTTTAGAGTAAGGGGCAAAAATCTGGACAAAATGGTTTGCGCATGATCACTAACCACTGAATGGCAACCCAAAAAGTCAATAATAGGACTGATGAATCACTGACATCAGCACTTTGAGCCCATGATTAGTTTTATGATTGGCTGATTGGCACGAGTGGCGAGAGTAAATTGTCAAGATTTTAGTCCCCAAATATACTTTACTACAGTAAGTAATAGGTATAATACGGCCTGGCTAGCAGTTATCGCTGCCTATGAAAATTGGCTGGTAAAACGTAATTGTGACTATAGACCTACTTTTGAAAACTGCACCTAGGTTAAATTACCTAAATGATTCATTTCCTACAGATTGTATGCTAAGGGTATAATATTTATAGGTTGTATAGGTATCTACTTATTCTTTTACCGCGATTTTTGTAGCGTATTATTTGAACTAACTTTATAAATTCTAACTAAAAAATCAAATATTTTCGACGGCGGAAAATCATATTATATTTTCATCTTTTTATTATATGCTTAATTTCTACCTGCTTAATTAGATCTGAGTTTCAAAAAATTCAATTCGAGTATATGAACGGAGCTTGATGAGAGAGAATATCTAACTTCAGCCGTATTTTTATTAGTCCATTTTTGTATCCACTGGTTTAGTAAAATTTCGGATGTTACTAGTTAGTAGAACAATCTAATGGCGGCTGTGTACTTGAAAGCTAAGCATGGCATTTATTAATATTATTAATTCCGGAGGAAGTTGTTCTTATATCCATAGCTACCTAAACCCGAACACGGATTACTCACGATGACTCCCAATAGCCAGCGAAAATTAGGTGATCAGTGTGATGCGATAACCTCAGCCTTATAGCCAAAGCCAGTGAATCTCACTCAAGTCGTTTTTTAGCTCAGTGATTTATGGCCTTAACCTTTTTATCTACGTAGGTATTTATAAAATCTAGAAGTTACCATTAAAGTACCTACCCACAGTACCTACTAACCCACATTACTTACTTGAGGACAATGACGCATATATGCGTTCAAAAAGCCCTAACCAAGTCAATGACGCATATATGCGAATCGAATTTGACCAATCTTGAAGGTGGCAATGAATCGGTAAACTTTTTACTTATATCGATAATTTTATTCTTAAATTTAAAACTTATGAACTATAAAATATTTACCTGCCAGCCCTATAAAGACCCCCAATCCAAATAATGCGAAAAACGCAATAAATACCATCACGAACTCCCCTTTGTGCATTGAATAAATCCTCATAGGAACCGACCTGTAGGTAAATAAAACACATTTTTCATTGGCAAAATACAGCTGTGTCAAGGTCTTTCTATGAAAAAGTTAGTACGCAAATTGCTGAAAATATTCGAAAAACAATAATTATAGGGAGAATTACCTTTCACATCGATCATGGTGATAAGCCGGGGCGATATATTTATTAAATTCGCTGAACAAATCACTGAACTGCGACAGTGTATTACGAATTTTGTAGTTCCAGCCGCCCGAGGGCAAATGATATGAATATCCCACATTTGCGGTCTCCATTTTATTTTTATATTTATCTATATTCACTATAAAACAAATAATACGGCCAGTTTCAAAATTATTACACAAAACAATAAGAGTGCAATATAAAAAATGGTTTCAACAAGAAATGTTTGTCCTACATTTGGCTATGGTTTGTTTACAAGCAAATTATTGATTTTCGCGCGAGGCTGCCATTACACGCGATAGAGAGGGAATATTATAGGGAACGTTCGCGGAGGGCGATAAAAGAGTAACTAGCTAGGCTAGTAACAAATATCATGATTCGTTAATTATTCATTTCATCGTCCGTAGTTATATAATATGAGTGGATATAAAAATCCAAATTGATTCATATTTTTGCCACCCCTACGAAATGTAGACAGATAATTAATATAATATATTCATTCGCAGTACGCTACACATGATTTTACATAGCTTCATTTTCCTTTTTATCTAACTTCCATCGGTGGTTTTTTCAGCTCAAGTCATCGTAATTTACACATAAGATATTATAGTCCATGTGTTATATCTATCGGGGGTAATGTACCTACCTACCTTTCAAATGGTGAAAGAACTTAAGCGCAGTGGTTCTGAAGATTACCACTATTTTTTCTTTTTTTATACCACTTAGGTGGCAGACTAGCACACGGCTCACCTTATGGAAAGCGGTAACCGCGGCCTATGGACGTGTGCAACACCAGAGGCGATACACTCGCGCTGCCGACTTTGTAAAAACCTTCAAATACCCTTCCTGAAAAACCCCATATTGTAGTGTAGTCGCTTGGGAAAACCACAGCAGGGAGATCACTCTACAGCCTGAGGGTGCGCGGAATGAAATGCCTTTCATAGCTCACTGTACGCACTGTTTCTGGTCGCAGCGTGTGAGGATGAAATCCTTGTCTGTGGTGAGCGATGCGATGATAGAATGTGGCCACCAAGATAATATACTTAAACTCTTAAACAAACTCATAAAATTCAGTGTCTTTATAATATTCAGTAGGTATATATAGTCTAGATTTCGTTTTAATTTAACATATAGGTAGGTATATTTTATGGAAAAAATAGGTAGCTAACCAAAATAACTAGTATTATTGTCACTCTTTGTTAAAGAGAACATCTAGGATGGGACTTGAACCCGCGGCCAGTCCCTTACAGGGGGAATGCTCTGTCCAACTGAGCTATCTAGACACGTCCCAGATATTCCAAATTATCCGTTATATTATATACGTCTTAAGGCGACGTCTATAGGAAAGTAAGCACAAAAAATTGCTTGGAAATGTAATTGAACTTTTTGTTAAGTTTAATTGCTGTTTTACTGGGAATAGAACCCATGGCCTCTTGATTGGAACTCCGGCGCCTTAGCCACTAATATAGAAAACAGCTAAATAACAAGAACAGTTTACTACAAAGTTATTTGTAAGGACCTGCCCAGTAATCATTTTTAATCCACCTAGTAAGTACATATAGCCTCGCTTAGAGGAACCATTGGATTATAATATAAAGAGGGAACATATGCACACAAGCGACAAAGAAATGAGGGACTCTAAACAGTCTGAACAGGTTCGAGGCGGAATAATTTAGGTACACCGGATGAGGGTGACTTGTAAGCACTACAGGAGCATTTGTAAAAAAAAAGAAATTAAAAAATCTTAGACAATATTTAGGACCACTATTAATTATTTTTTTCTATCACCTCTTGCCTGGAGCGTCAGAGCCTATTCTAAGACAGTATTATTTTTAGTCTAGTCTGCTGTCTACTTTTACTGAAAACCCACTCGGGGTTAGCTGCAGATTTAACTATATCTTATATTCTATTTGTTCACGCTTTCATTCCTGTTCTCTATAGGGACCGCTATTAATCATCATCTAAGCGTTGTTCTAGGTTGCATCCGAAGCTTTAAGCTTGGAGCCCGGGGTCTGATTACGCCTTCTCCTCCCTTGGGCTTGGATTATTTGACTTATGGAAGCGACTGCAGGCTGACCTCCCAACCCTGAGAGGAATGCCTGTTCTAGAGCCTCTTCAATCAGCAGGTGAGGTTGGCTATGGCCCCGGAGATCTCATTCCCCCCTCCCCCCTCTCGTGAGGAAATGTGATGGGATAATAAAATACTATAATAATATTTATGTGATTTATTCAACATGAAGCATCCACATGCAAACACTTATAATAAACTTTGAGATATATAACAAATATTTTTTTTCTAAATTCGAGAGATTTCCAACAATTAATGAGAACAATTATATAAAATGGCTACAGTCAGCAAACAAATCTCATACAAATATCGAAAAATATTTTTTTAATTGTAAAAGATATTAACATGTTGAGAAACCCATCACGGTAATGCAAATTATGTTTAGCACCCACTGGTGAGTTAATATCTGAACATGTATCTAAGAACCATCGCTAATGAAACATTAACGCTCATAGAAAACCGTATCTGATTCGATCGTACCGTTTTCGAGATAAATGGCAACATTTAAGTTCACACACATAAACAATCTCTCAAACATAAACGCAGTGCAGTTGTAGTAAAAAATAATTGTGTGTGCTCACGTTAGCATCTCCTAAATATCCTAAAAAATAGTAAATTGCAGAATTTAATGAAGTATTTTGTTGCCAACTGTACCCAATACATACAAATGACAACAAAGGAATGTAAAGAATAATTTGATAATGAAATGCCTCTAATAATGATTTTCTATCAAGTTGCAATCACCAACGGAATATTGAAACAAGAGAAAGTGCCTCGCAGTTATCGGTCGGGTGCACAGAGCTAACAATGAAAGGTGGCGTTGTAATAAGATTTTCCTATGACAACCTGTGACACTTTGCGGGAGTGTGGGTGTGGTAAAGATGGGTTAAGCTTCTTCATTAACCCCGACGCAAAAATGACAGGGTATTACAAGTTTGACGTCTCTGTGTGTGTGTCTGTCTGTGGCATCGTACTTTACGAACGGATGAACCGATTGTGATGCGGATTCTTTTGCTCGAAAGCCGATACGATCGAGATGGTTTTAAGCTATAAATAAATTTGTGTCGGGGGTTTTTTAATTTTTAATTTCCCATCTATCGAACAATAAAAAATATTCACTTCATTCTATGTCGATGTTTCACGGAGTCACACAGCGAGCTATGGAACGGGCTATGCTTGGGGTTTCTCTATGAGATCGAATCAGAAATGAGGAGATCCGTAGACGAACCAGAGTTACCAACATAGCAGAGCGCGTCAGCAAGCTGAAGTAGCAGTGGGCAGGGCACATAGCTCGGAGAACCGATGGCCGGTGGGGCAGAAAGGTTCTTGAGTGGAGACCACGTGACGGCAAGCGCCGCGTACGAAGGCCTCCCGCAAGCTGGACAGACGACCTAACAAAGAGCGCAGGAAGTCGGTGGATGCAGGCCGCTACAGGCCGGTCGAAATGGAAGTCAATGGCGAAGGCCTATGTTCAGCAGTGGACTTGCTACGGCTGATATGATGATGTCGATGTTTATACGTAGTATAACTCTCACACTACATGTCACTAAATGTAACAGGGACGCACTCAAATACAAAGTGTCGCCATCTAGCATCGAGTAGAATTTTATTTGGAGACACTGAGGCTAAGAGAACTGTAGACAGAACGAACGTAGACAGTACGACAGAGTAGTCACAGTGCACAAATACTTCTACACCTCCAGCATTTGCTTCGTGCTTTCGCGACACTAGTTTCTACACTAACAAGGATTAACGGCACTTAGTCTTGATTTTATATTCCGTATGCCTCAAGACGGTTTATTCTAGATTTCCGATGTAGAATTGCTTAATATTATCGTAACGTGCATCTTGTTGGTAAAGGGACATGTCCTTCCTGCGTGCCTTAATCAAATATTGTTTTTAATTTTTATTTACATTGGCTACACCATTATTTTTGCTGACAGCCAGTGTTAACAATGTCAGGCTACAACTACAATAAATATGTTGTGCGTACTTCGTATACAACTAAAATATAAATACAGATCTAAAATTACAATTATGGCCACACACATCATTATTGATATTTTTAAACTTAAATATTACTAAGGAAACAAGACCTCCATAACATGGTAACACATAAAACTTTGGAATTTTTACAACATAATAAGTACAATTTTATTATTTTGCCGACATTTTATATTTTTCTAACATTATTTTGTGACAATATTTTATAGCTTTGGCTCCACTAATTTGGCAATTATAAGCAATACTCATTTAAAAATGCTAATAAATAATAAGTAAATATCTTAGTGTAGAAACACGGAGTATAAAAACATGTGGAAGCGCCCCGCAGATATCGCTTGCGGTGACCACAGTGTTAGGAAGTTCTATTCTTTTATTTTTTTCATATGGCAACAATGTCGGTGGAAATTTATACTACTTATACTACTGTAGAAACGTAAATACTTTTAGGAACCCAATCCTACTTCCTACTAATATTATAAAAAATGTGAAAGTTTGTGAAGATATTTGAATGTTTGTTACTCATTCACGCGTAAACGGCTGAACGGATCTGGCCGAAATTTGGCACAGGAATAGATTATAGTCTGGAATAATACATAGGCTACTTTTTATACCTGCAATAGGGTTCAATGGGTTGCGAGAACCGGATCAGAATTAGTAGCACCGGCTAGTTGATTGTATTGGACACGTCGTTGTTGCGAGTTAGTACACTGATTTCTGTGAAGATATTTAACTCGCTCACACGCGATTTACTACAAAATGAAATTAACTTTTAGGCTTATTCTGTCTTGAAAATTATAACCTTTCTCATCACTATCTAGTGTCACGTAAATCACGTGACCAATGATAATATAAGAAATTTTGGCGACACTAATTTAAAGGCACTTACTCTTAAACTAGGAATTCAGTGCAGGGTGCGACTGAAATAAATTGAGCTGAGCGAGCAGGACTCTTACTTGAAAAATAAGGCATCTTACTACGGTCGCGGGTATAGCTAAGGCCGCGCGCTCGTGAAACTGTTTTTCGATGATTATTCCTCAATGGTACATTGTATTTGAACAATTGACCCCTCTAAACACTCAGCGGTGTCTACACTATCACCATGGCAAATTTGGTCAAGATCGGTATTGTGGTTCCGGAGGAGTACAGTCTCGACCAAACGGCTTAGCCACGTATAAGAGCTTCGCTTCGCTCAGCTCAATTATAAAAGTAAAAACATATTTTTATATTCCGTATGTAGAAATATATAGATTTATAGCAAAATAGTAGCAATTTTAGAAATATATTGTTATAAAATTATTTAATTTACTATTACATCGAAGGTTAATAGCCAAAACATCGACAATATAAACATGAAACTTTCAACCATCGATATAAAGCAATATAGTATAAATTATATTCTAATCAAATTATATTATTAATCAATCAAATATCTAACACACTGTACAGCTTACATTAACAAGTAATATTATAACAGTATGAGAATTCGATATGTACGTGTGAAAATAATTACCACACACACGTACACTAATACGACAGGGAATACTATAGTACGGCCGTTAGCATCCGAGTCCTCTAGCTATAAACGTCACACCGCACGTCATGATGAAGCTCACCAAGAACAAAGAGTGAGCAAGATAGTTAATAAAAAGAGTTACGACTATACGATTCAGATGATAACAGCACTACTATAGTACCATTCATCATCGACATTGTCCGTCTTCTTGTACAGTAAAGAAAAGAAAACAGTTAGTCAGTTAGTTCAAAATCTTATGGCAGATCTATAGGCCAACCATGTATCGTACATCCGAAGTTCCGGGCATTTGTACTATGGAACGTATTTATTATTAAGACCATTTGGCCCAAACCCTATAGAAAAACATCCAAACTGGTAAGTAAATGCTACGTATTTTGTGCGGGGCGAAGTTTCGGCGATGCGTTTCATGATTTCTCTGGTCAACTGATTCGTTTTAGCTGTTCAAATAATATTTTTAACTATAGTTCATCGAAATCATAGCTTTAGAATTCTTAGTTATGGGCGACTAGCTCGCTTTTTAAGTCTCAATATTATATCTACACGATCTAACTAGAGGAACTTAAAAATATTATGTTACACTTGAAATACAATTTAAAATAATTTACTACAGCAATTTAAATGTAAATTCTCTTCTGGCAACCCTATGCCACCATTTTTCTTTAAGACTTGGCAGCTGTCAAATAACATCGACAATGTTATTGGTCCTTACAGCTAAGCCGCCAAAGTTCTGTAAAACATAAGATCGTATAAAATTGTGAATTGAGGATAAAAATATTTTGTTTTTTTTTGTCCAATTTGCATTGACGGGACATGAACCCGTGATAAGTCCCATTCTAGAAAACACTGTTATATACAATAATTGACAATTTAACTGTTCACATGAATGGAAAAAATTGCTTTGATTGCACACTAATATTAAAGGTTCAATGGCGTTGTGCATAATATTGCACATTATTCTAGGAGCGCTTAAGAATGGCACTACCGTCTATTACATTTGTTATCTATGGTTGGTCTGCGTTCACATGCTACAGATTATATACGACAGAAGTCTAACATGTATTGCTGATAAATTATACGTAGGCAAGTCAAACATACATTAAGCTTTAGTGTCCGGTAGCGGTGTCGGCATGGCAGTGGCGTTCACCGGCATTTTAGTCGTAACGTCACTGCTCGTGACGTCACTACTCGTGACGTTACTACTCGTGACGTCACTATTCGTGACGTTACTACTCGTCACGTTACTACTCGTGACGTCAGATGTCGTTGACGTGTCGTTGCTCATTGGCGGTAGTATAGTCGTAGTCGTGTTCGAATTTTCTGCTAAAAAAAAGGTTCAAATTTTAGCTCTATCGTTAAGTTTACCGTATATCATTACTTCATACAATTTGTTCGTTAGTATAATTGGTATAAAAAATCTTGACAATTGCGCAGTTCGTATTTTTAGATCTCTTTGGTGGCAAGCGCGAGGCGCACAATTCGTTTTAAGGGCTCTCGTCATGGGTAATCAGCTCGCGTTATTCTTTTATTGATTTTTTGATTAGCCGCTTAACACGTGCGAGTTTGTCAAGATATTTGGAACTTAATATAGCTACAATATCAAATAGTATTATAATACAGCGTGTTGTTTTTTTTCAAAATCAACGCATTCGATTCCTGCCTAGATAGATTTAAAAAAAATACAATGATGCATGTTTAGTTTAAAAAAGAAATTGGGCCTCCTCCGAGACTCCTTTGAGCATTTTTCGCTATTTCTGATAGTTTCGGATTTGGCCCCCGCCCTCAAATCCAAAAAAACATTATGAGACATACCATTGACGTAGTCCTGGAACCATTTAGTGATGCCGGGCGCGTGTTTTCTGATCCACTCGATCCTAAACGTCGCCGTGTCCACCAACTTTTGTAGCACTTGCGACATTGGGAGTAGCTTTTGCTTGTGTTTCAACGCGAATGATTTTAACTGGAAATAAAAGTAATGATAGGAAACTAAAGGGAACTAGAAGTCATAGGTTTGTTGAGTGTTGTAGAAGTTTGTAGGGTTCTGTATCTCAAAAGGAAAAGACGGAACCCTTATAGAATCACTTCGTTGTCCTTCTGTCTATCATGTTTTTTTTTTTTTTTTTTTTACGTGCGGAAATCCCTTCGGATACCCCCCCGCTGGCCAGCGGGGGTGGTTATGTCGTGTCTCGACTAAAACCGCACGGTGTCCTCCCCAAGTGTCCGTTGCCGGGCACCCCGGGTAAGCCCTCGAAAGGATAACCCCAGGGTTGCCGGCGGACTTTGGCCGCCACCGCGGCCTCGCCTGGTGGGGTCGAGTTTTATCCCGCTTCGGTGAGTTGGCAGGCGTGTGTAGGGCACACACGACACGCCTCCGCCACGGCCTGCTTCTGTAAGGACGGCGAGTCGGCCAACTGCCGTCCTCAGGCCCCGATCATGGGGGTCGGTAGTCCCGGGCGTAGATGAGTCTGCGGCGTCCTCGCCGCAGACTGCGAAACTCGGGAGGCAGGGTTCTTTCCCGCTCCCTCTCCGCCGTCTCTTTCGCGCGCATTACCTGCTCACAGAAAGAGGCGGCGGCGTGCCACTTGCTCCCGTCGGAGACCACGGCCCTCACCATGGTCTCCAACGAGAGAACGTCCACGCCCAGGACCGCAACGAGATCTCGGCGTTGACTCGCCCACGCAGGGCACTCCACCAACGTGTGGAGCGCCGTGTCTTCACCAGGATCCTCGCAGTGCTGGCACTGCGGCGTTGTCTCCCGGTGGATGCGCCACAGATACTTACCGAAACACCCGTGTCCGGTAACCATCTGGCACATCCGGTAGGAGAGGTCCCCATGGTCCCTCTCCAACCACTCCTTCATGATCGGTCTCACCGCCGCAATGGTGGATTCCCCCCACCTTGGGTGCTCAAGTCGCACCCTCCATGTCTCCATGAGTTCCTGGCGGAGCAGGGACCGCTGAGCCCTGATTTCTCGGGGCTCCGGCCTATGGCCCCGCTCCAGCGCCTCCTTGCGCCACTGGTACAGCAGCGCAAGGGCTCTCGCTTCCAGGTCCCATGGAGGGGTCCCAGCTAGGAGACATGCCGCCTCGACGGAGATCGTGCGATACCCCCTGATGACTCTGACGGCCATCGCCTTTAACGGACTGTTAAGAACAGCCACGTTGCGGGCCGCCAGAGTCTCCGCCCATACGGGGGCCCCGTATAGGGCCATGCTTCGCACGATCCCCAGGTACAGTCTCCTAGTGGGGGCGTTGGGTCCCTTAACGTTGGGCATCAGCCGCGATAGCGCGGCCGCAGCCCCCCTCAGTTTCGGGACCAGACTTCGGAGATGAGGTCCGAAGTCCCATCGGCTATCGAGTACGAGCCCAAGGTACTTCATCGTGGGCTCGATGCCGATGCTTACGCCCCCTACGGTTATGCTGGTTCCCGCAGGTGGCCCCCTCCGAGGCCCGTGAAAACACATAGCCTCGGATTTGTGGAGAGCCACCTCGAGTCCCAGCCGCCGTATTCGACCCACGACTTGAGCAACCCCTGCCGTGGCCTTCAGTGCCGCGCTTCGGTACGTTGCTCCCCGCGCCATAACGAGGGTGTCGTCAGCATAGCACACTATGCTGACACCCTCGAGCAACGTACCGCGCAGCACCCAGTCGTATCCGATGTTCCACAGGAGTGGCCCTAGGACCGACCCCTGCGGAACACCGCACGACATTTCTCGCCGCCCTGGCCCTAGCCAGCTCGGGTAAACTATGGCCCTCTCGGATAGGTATGCCTCGACAATGCGGCGGAGGTAAGGAGGCACTCCGTGATACGCGAGCGCCTGCCTAACGCAGCTCCAGGGTAGGGTGTTGAAGGCGTTGGCGATGTCGAGAGACACCGCCACCACCACCCCACCCCGCGAGACTACTTCCTCCGCCAGGCGCCTAACGCGCATGATCGCTTCCACGGTGGAGCGCCCCCGGCGGAAACCGAACTGGTTGTCCGCCAGATCTGGCCCCACGTTCGTGAGATGCTCGACGAGGCGCTCTGCAATAATCCGCTCAAAGAGCTTGCACACCTCGTCGAGCAACACGATCGGCCGGTAACCGGATGGCTGATCCGCCGGCCGCCCCGCCTTCCGGATAAGGACCAGTTTCCCCGTCTTACACGCCTTTGGAAACTGGCCCCTTTCAAGGCATGCGCTAAAGAGCGCCACCAGTCGAGGCCCTAGTTCCTCAATGGGTCCTGCCCATGCTCGGCCTGGAATGCCGTCGGGTCCGGGGGCAGTGCATTTCCGGGCTTTAATTGTCTATCATGATTAAATGAATTATTTAAGTATACTCATTTAAAGAAAACCCTATCCAATTTAAAATTTAACATATGTATACGACTGGCGTCTAAAGTAGTGTTGTAAATATAAGCGCTGAGAGTCGAGCGTTGAGCGCTGAGTCGACGCTTTTGAGCGTTAATGACTTGAACGTTAAACGTTCAAGCGTTGAACGTTTGCGAGCGTTAAGACTTGCAACTTAAACGCTCGAGCTACCAGCTCAAGCGTCGAATGAAGCGTTCGTTATAAGTTTTAAATGTGGGTATTTAACAAATAACTAAATATTAAATATTAGAACAGAATATTGTGACAGTAACTTTTTGCAGGTTGAGTGGTTAGTCAGTCACGCATAATCATAACTAAAAGAAGAAACAGAGTTAGTGATGAAAATGTACAGGACTGCATGTGTCATCGTGGTAAAATAAAAAAATAAAATAAAAAAAAAACAAAAAAAAAACCACTCTATATGCGATATTCTTTTGCATAAATACAGAAAGTAGAGCAAAAATACTTAATTATTTTCTGTTTCTTTTGTTTACCTATTCCTTTTTTATTTTATTTTAGATTATAATAAAATATTGTTTAATGGTAAAGTTATATCATTAAATATAACATAAATAGGAATAAATCTCTCTTAAAGTTATGTCTCGTTTGATGCTCAAGCTCGTATCGAGCGTGGAAGTGTCGAGTTCGAAGCTCCGAATGAGCTTTTTACTAAAACGCTCAAGCCATTGTTCGAGCGTTTTAGACCCGACTAGAGTTTCGACTCAAGCGTTTACAAACTGTTCGAGCGCCGACTCGAGCGTTTAAGCTCCGACTCGAGCGTTTTTACAACACTAGTCTAAAGTGAAATTTGCTAATAATATTAGGCCATAAAACTGTTAAATGATATCGTAAGATATGTCGGTACCGGTGGGTCTAGTTATAGTCAAAATATAAAATTATACTTTGGGCGGTCTTGACAATAATATCTATGAAAATACTAAAATAAGACGTGTGAATGAGATCTGCCGTAATGGTAGACACATTGACTATCAGGTATGACGTCATACCCCGAAATTTCATACAAGTATCTTAGAATGAATGCATCAATCGACAGTCAAGTACAATAGTCCTCCGTACCTTGTCGAGCTCCTCCTCGGTGGTGATGAAGCCGAAGGCCCCACTGACGACAGCGGGGAACATGAAGGCGTCTAAGTCGCTGAAGGTGGCGTGTACTCGATCGAAGTTGTCCAGCAAGAAGTCTTGTGCTACGCGCGTACCAACCGGTGGTTCTACCGCCCACGCTGCAGCAGCATACTGCTTCGGGATCTCGCTCACGCTCTTCTCCAGCAGCCTGGGGGGGGGGGGGGAGGGAGACATATACTTACAGACAAATGGGATACTGACACAATTGAGTAAGAGTAGGCTAGGCACGCTTCACGAAAGTATTTTTTTAGACGCCACGCCCCCCTGCTTAACCTCGACCAATCAGGATCGATCACGTCGTTTCCCTCCGCCAACCGCGCCTATAAATATGCCAGTGACTCAGGCCTCTACATTAGTCGTAGAGAAGTTGCGCCGAGAAGAGATCTACGCACTCGTCGGCGGTGCCCAGACCTGCACTACTGAAGATGTCGACCGCAGTGATCGACGAAACGTTTGGAACACAAGTTTCCTATGGACCACGGACAAACAGCCCGGAAGCAGCCGTGAAAGCCTATAGATTTATACCGTCTGTTTGACTTGGTTAATCTGTGGAACGAATGGACCGGGACGGGACTTAGACTGGCAGATAGCTGAATGTTATAAGGCGTACCATGTCTACTTTATTTATTGTTCTGTGTAAAAAAAATATACAAATCTAAAGTTTACGCGGACGAATTCTTGGGCACAGCTAGTCTTTTATAATAATATTCTGTTATATGGGGTACTGACGATCAGAATTTAGTAGGCGAATTTGGACGTAGGTTGAGAGACAAATCAGGTGATTCGCGATCCGGCTCGTATCTGGTGCGAAGGTACGCCATCGCTATGCAACCAGGCAAGGCAGTCAATGATGGTCACCTTTGCACCGGGTACGGAGAGGGGCGAGTTAATAAATTGGAATTTAATTCTATATTTTATTTTCACAATTATTTTTAAAATAAAATATAGGCCACTAGCTGTAGCCCGCGGCTCCGCCCGCGTGAAAGTCTGCTCCAGATCCCGTCACCCATGGGACCCTATTCCAGAGATGAAAGTAACCTATATATTATTCCAGACAATTATCTATCCCTGCACCAGATCCGTTCAACCGTTAGAGCGTAATTGAGTAACAAACATTCAAACATCCTCACAATTATCATGTTTATAATATTAGTACGTTTATATTAGATCGTTACATATTGCCGTTTTTCTTGAAGAAATTAGAGGAAACCCAATTTTCAGTACTAACATTTTTGCATTTTTTTTAGGAATGACAAATCCAAATTTTATGATTTTTTTTGTGTATGAATGAGACAACATTAAGCTAACAAACAGCAACTGTTATTACATTTTTGAAAAGTGACAGCTGTTAAGTAACTTTTATTTGATTGATTTATCATCAAAATGGATAGCATTTAGGAAGTACTGTTTTTGAAGATCGAATTAATTTATCAAGCGGCCAATAAAAACAAAATTTAATAGAGAGTTGTAAAATCTTGAAATAAACTTTCAAACAAAATATAAATAATGGAAATAGCTATTAAATTACAGGAATAACGAACTCATGAATTTGTAAGAAAATTTCGACAATTTCATAGGTAAAGACATATTATATAATAGATGGAATATTCATATAAAAAAATAGCACAATAAAATACACCTGTATCGAAATAAATACTAAGACTTACATTCTAATCAAGGATTCGTCTCTGACGCTGGGCAGGTTGTTGATTATGAGGCTCTTGACGGTGGGGTCCGTGGAGTTCACGAACACCTTCCACAGGAACTCGAACTCCGCGCGGCCGCCGTGCCTCAGCGCCATGTTGTACACGAGGGAACGGAGGTAGCTCGGGATACTGAAACATAATGCCTGTTTTATAGATACGCCAAGAAATTAAGTTACATCTCTGCGTCTGAAATAAGAGGGCCCTCATTGATGAAATCATGGGCTACCCAGTATTTGTTTGTAATGGTAGTTTTAAAAAGAATGTAAGGAGGGGTGTGGCAGAGGGGGAGGGATGGGGAGGCAGTCGGTAGTCGCTCCCGTAAAAACGAAGATAACCCAATCAGGAGGCGTAGGTGACCAACCTGTCTAAAAAGGCCACCTAATTGGAATCGTATTAGGAAATTTTTACACCAAATGTGAATCTACTAAAAAGTGAATTGTTGTAATTCTGCTCAATTGAGTGACCATTTTACGAATATTAAAGGAATTGACTGGGATCTGCTGGAAATTCTTAAAGTTATTCACTTTCAACGGAATCGCTCAATGTGACCTTCTCGACCCGCAGATCCTGGGTTTTCAGCGGAATCGTTCAATGTGACCTTCTCAACCCGCAGGCCCCGGGTTTTCAGCGGAAACGCTCAATGTGACCTTCTCAGCCCGCAGACCCCGGATTTACAGCGGAATCTCTCAATGTGAGCTTCTCGACCCGCAGACCCCGAGTTTTCAGCGGAATCGCTCAATGAGACTTTCTCGACTCGCAGACCCCGGGTTTTTAGCGGAATCGCTCAATGTGACCTTCTCGACCCGCAGACCCCGAGTTTTCAGCGGAATCGCTCAATGTGACCTTCTCAACCCGCAGACCCCGGGTTTACAGCGGAATCTCTCAATGTGACCTTCTCGACCCGCAGACCCCGAGTTTTCAGCGGAATCGCTCAATGTGACTTTCTCGACTCTCAGACCCCGGGTTTTCAGCGGAATCGCTCAATGTGACCTTCTCGACCCGCAGACCCCGAGTTTTCAGCGGAATCGCTCAATGTGACCTTCTCAACCCGCAGACCCCGGGTTTACAGCGGAATCTCTCAATGTGACCTTCTCGACCCGCAGACCCCGAGTTTTCAGCGGAATCGCTCAATGTGACTTTCTCGACTCTCAGACCCCGGGTTTTCAGCGGAATCGCTCAATGTGACCTTCTCGACCCGCAGACCCCGAGTTTTCAGCGGAATCGCTCAATGTGACCTTCTCGCCCCGCAGACCCCGGGTTTTCAGCGGATTTGCTGAATGTGACCTTCTCGACCCGCTGACCCCGGGTTTTCAGTGGAATCGCTCAATGTAACCTTCTCGACCCGCAGACCCCGGGTTTTCGGCGGAATGGCTCAGTGTGACCTTCTCGACCCGCAGACTCCGGGTTTTCAGCGGAATCGCTCAATGTAACCTTCTCGACCCGCAGACCCCGAGTTTTCGGCGGAATCGCTCAGTGTGACCTTTTTGACCCGCAGACCCCGGTTTTTCAGCGGAATCGCTTAATGTGACCTTCTGGACCCGCAGACCTCGGGTTTTCAGCGGAATCGCTCAATGTGACCTCCTCGACGCGCAGACCCCGGGTTATAAAGTGCAAGCTTTGCATCCCACCGGGATGGACGCGCGTATGGTGATGAGGTAAAGTACTCACGGGTTATAATTAACATCAGCTTGCTGCGTCCAGTTGTGGAACTGTTCCCGGGCCCACGTGAGGCAGCGCGGCGACTCCACGTAGCACTCCCACATGACCAGGTTCTCGATGAGGAACGCCTCGTTGTCATCCTTGGGCTTGTCCAGGCCGTAGTTCACGATCTCCAGCTGCTTAGCTAAGATGATTCTCATGTAGTCCTGTGAAACGGAATCATATGAAATATTTTTGTTACTGTATCTGATGTGACACGACAGGTGCAATAATGACAGTAGAAGTTAGGTATATAGAGCTCCGTAGGGCCTCTGGGGGCAAGCCAATCTCACCTGCAAACTGGCTGATCTGTTGATTAACCGACGACGTTTTGGCGCAGTGAAGTATGAGTCCTCATGTAGTTTTCTTTAAAGAATATTAGTAACCGAAATTACTAATATTCCACCTAACCCCTCCAGCTAAGCTAAATTGCTTGTGTTAGGAGTGGGTTCACGTCGCTAGTATAATGGCCAGGATTCGAACCCGGGACATCTCGGTCGTAGGGTCGACTCCTTAACCGCTAAGCTTGCGACGCTATATCTAAGTATTCACATATAGTATGCAGAATAAGTTTGTATTGTTCTTTAGCACTGCACCTCGACGTCTACACAAAATTCAGCAGGTTCTCCTCTCTAGGTTGTCGGGTCAGATGGCAGTTGCTTCCGTGAAAGCCAAGATAAGCTGAATCAGAGAGAGAATCCTGAGGTTCAAAGTGCAGGCTTTGGGTGCAATCGGGAACAACTCTAGCGTTCTTCTAGTTGCGTTTAAAGCTTGCACTTTAGAGCCAGGGATCCGCTTATTGTTTTTGTTTGGTAAGTCAGCTTTTGCGGGAGCGACTGCCATCTGGCCTCCCAACCTCGAGAGGTGCGCCTGCGCAAGAACCTCGTCCGTTGTTTAGCAGGTGCACCGACTTCCAGGTGAACTTGGCTTGGGCCCCGCAGATCTTAGTGGGGTACATACATACATGGATACATTAAAGAATGACAAACAAAGTGTAGAATATACTGCTTCCGGGCTGTATGACCGTGGTCCATCAGAAACTTGTATTCCAGATGTTTCGTCAATCACTGCGGTCGACATCTTCAGTGGTATAGGTCGGGACGCCGTCGAGTGCGGAGAACTTTCGAGTTCGCCACCAAGGAGTTTCCGATGGACCACGGCCAAACAGCCCGGAAGCAGTATATTCTGCATGCAACGCCGGCCGTGAAAGCCTTAACAAACAAAGTTACCTGGAAGTATAAAAAGCCCGAAGTAGGCCTCAGATTGTGTCTCAAGAAGGCCATGTTGTTAAGCAGCTGGTCCCAGAGCAGTTTAGATGGTTCACCAAATCGAACACAGGCTGTGAGCCCTAGCGCCAGGCTGTAGTCCAGGAACCCCACCTTGGCCAGATTGAAGGCATCATCCAAGAGTTGTGCCTTCGTGATGGGGGAACTGAGGGAGCCGGATTGGATGGCTTGGCTGAGAAGACGCCAGTTGGTCTGGTCGTAGTTTACGCGGTAGTAGCCTGAGGACAAAATATATTATTTTGATTACTATTAGAGTTGACAGGATATTAACCATGTGTTGTTTCGAGGGGCCGAAATTTTGGTATTATTGCAAGCACCGTGATTTCGGAGAAACTGAAGTATTAGCGGTTGACAGTTTTAAGAGTAAATATACAGATCTACCCTCATTCGTTATGGTTTGTTACATGAAGTTTAAATACTTATATAATATAAAAATATTGTCAACCAGCTGACAGCTCAACTGTCATCTCTGTTGGATTTCATTTAAACACTAGATGTGTCCCGCGGTTTTGCTCATGATTTAACCCATAAATTAACGCCCGTAATTTATTAGTTTCACAATAATTTAAGAAAATTTGCCCGATTTGTTGACATTTATGATTACTGCTCCGCTACCCTGGATAATAGCGTGATGATATGGAGCCTATAACCTTCCTCGATAAATGGGCTATCCCACACAAAAAGATCTTTTCAATTCGAACCATTAGTTCCTGAAACTCTTCAGCTTTATAATGTTAGTGTAGATATACATATTTAAACAGACCAATGTTTTCTTACCAATAGCTCCGACATTGACATACAGTGCTTGCGTAGCATTTATAGGCACATTGACAACAGAGACCCTCCCTTTGAGCCAGGTCCGTGGCTTCGTACTCCACTGCTCTCCAGGTGCGTCCACTACAGTGTAACTGATGGGGATGTGCCATAGTTGGTCCACCATCTTCTGGTAAGGGTCCTTTGCTGTGGTGAATAATCTCTGGAAGAAACAAAAATCAAGATATTGAATTCATTCGTTCCACCTTATAGTAAGCGGTCACCAATAAAAGTTCACGGCCACTTTTATCGCCAGTGATTACAATGTAATTGTTTATAAACTGCAATTAATACATCAATTATGATGATGTACATTGTACAGTAATTTTATAGTTGAATTATGTAAATTTATTAATTTATGCAATGTATAAATTTGATTTACATAATTGTATCTCGGAAACCGTTTTAATGATTTGGAGGGAAATTCGTATTTAGAGGAGGTTTTGATTTTGATTTAACTTTGTCTATATGAAATGCTTTCTTAAAATAATAAGCCGACTCAGAGGCTTGGGATTAGTAGAAAGTCGGTGGCAGCCAAAATGCAGAAAGCGATCTTGCTGGACAATGCCCGAATAGTCCGGTGGTTCTTCTGCCAATCGCTCTAGCGCTCCGGACGACTATTGCCCACGTCGCCGGGGCTATCTTGCCGCCTCTCCCAAACTCTGGAGTAGACGTGACCTAGCTGACCTTACATGTTGATGGTAGCATACTGGTACCAGAAAACTCTACAAAATGGCGTCCAAATAATAATAAGCGCAGTTAAATGTTGATTGGACCACTGCTATAATACATGTTATTTAAATAATATACTATTTTGGTAACTACTGGTTTAATAATAAGACTATCGCAATCCACTGTTGAATATTGGCCTTTCCTAATATACACCATAGCTCCCGATCCTCCGGCTTCCGAAACCAGTCCATCCAAGCTACATTTTGCAGGTCGCCATTCAATCTGGCTGGGGGACGTCCCACTGGTATAACATAGTATCCACCTAATATAGAGTAAAACTAACAGATGCCAGTACCTGTTCAAATTCAATGTTGCCAGTCTCATAGTTCCTGTTGACATTGACAACTGGGTACCCAGCCTGTTTGGTCCACGTGTTCATAAAGTCTACCACAGACAGATCCTTGAGGGTCGGATCGACCTTGGTCGCCTTAGACATAGACCTCCATAAGTCAGTTTCTTCGGCGTTGGAGTACTTCCTGAAAAAAATTTAAGGATGCATAGAAAAGAGAACTAATCATGTGCATATTATTGGTAGATATTTTGTATGGGGGCCATTACAGATGGACGTTGGGGTGACGCTGATAATCAGTACTTTGGTGCTTCATGCTGAGGGTCCATCCCTTATTGTGGACGTGGCTGAATATTAATATTGTTTCCATTTTAATATTTAGAGATATTATAAATAGAATATCCATTTAACATGTGTTATACTTTGCCACATAACATGACACGTTGTCGAGTTGTCAATGTTGACATACTTGACAATCTTGTCATACGTATGCTCAGGTGGCGGTGATCACAGATAACTAATATATTTATCGCGCCTCTCGGTCAAGGTTATGTACGAGCATTCGCCGCCAAAGTAGCTTTGTTTATTTTATTTTTTTCTTTTTATTGTATTTGTACCTTTTTTTTTTTTTTATCGTGCGGAAATCCCTTCGGATACCCCCACGCGTGCCAGCGGGGGCGGTTATGTCGGGCTTGAACCGACTAAAACCGCACGCCGTCTCGGGTCTACAGACGCCGGGGTGTATTGTATTTGTACCTTTTTTTTTTTTTATCGTGCGGAAATCCCTTCGGATACCCCCCCGCCGGCCAGCGGGGGCGGTTATGTCGGGCTTGCACCGACTAAAACCGCACGCCGTCTCGGGTCATCCGCAATAAAAACACTTTTCTTTCTTTCTATCTTATGGAGCCAAGGCAAACTCACCTGTAAGCCGGTACAGCTGATTGACGGACGAGGTTCTGGTGCAGGCTTTCCTCTCAGGGTTGGGAGGTCAGACAGCAGACACTCCCATAAGAACCTCATGAGTCCAACCAGAAAGAAGAAGTAAACGGTATAAGAGGACTTCGGGCTTCGAGATAAAACCGGGACCAACGCTGAGGTTATGATGATTATTGGTGAATATTAAGGGCCGAATACTCAAACTATCTTTCTGTCCCAATAGATCACTTTAATGGAGCGAAATCAACGATGGTAGTAGTATGGTGGATAGTATTTGTTTAACACCAGCTAATTCATAATGTTAGGTAATTAATTAATAAATCCTTGGAGTATAAAGTTAATATATTACATACTAGCACCGCCCGTGTGAAATCGTTTCTGCAACCCATGGGAACCTATTCTAGGGATGAAAAGTAGTATATATGTTATTCTAAACAATATTCTATCCTTATGCCCCAATTTAGGCAGATTTGTACAGCCGTTTGAGTGTGATTGAGAAACAAATATCCAAACATTTTCACAAAACTTCCACATTTATAGGTCGGGCACGCGTACGGGCTAAGTCGCGGGCAACAGTGAGTTGTAAATAAAATTTAGCGAATTCAGGTCTATAGGGCAGTTTTATTGATTACTGTATTTCCCTATTAAGCGGCTGGAAATTCGTTTCAGGATTTAACCTAAAAAACCGGCCAAGTGCGAGTCGGACTCGCCCATGAAGGGTTCCGTAGCAACAAGTAAAATTTTCATATTTGAGTTGATTGAATGAAAGGTAAATTGCGGTTTATGACGTATGACGTACGCTCAAACCAATTTTCGGTGGAAGTTTACATGGTAATGTACATCATATTTTTATTTTATTTTATCATTCTCTTATTTTGGAGCAGGGGAACAATTTACAGGGGGGGGGGGGAGACACATTTTACCACTTTGGAAGTGTCTCTCGCGCAAACTATTCAGTTAAAAAAAAATGATATTAGAAACCTCAATATCATTTTCGACCCTAAAAACACTGAACTATAAAACGTATATAAAAAAGAGATGTACCAACTCACCAATCATTCAGGTAAACAACAAGTCCCTTATGGAAAAGTTCCTCGCTGATGGTGTGGTTGAGCATGCGGATGAGGTTGGCGCCCTTGGTGTAGGAGATCTCGTCGAACTTCTGCGAGATTTCGGCCGCGTCCAGCACCTGGCGCGATACGGGGGACGTGTTCTTGAGTGCGTCGGAGCGCAGCAGGTCCATCTTGTCGCGGGAGAACGTCTCGAACATGTCCCACTCGGGCGCGATCTGCCCAACCCAGTATAAGTGTTATTAACTCATCGTCATCGGTGGACGATCCACCGGGTCTACAATATGTAACGAAACTAGTGTCTGATCCGTGAAGGTGTAATATAGGTATCAATATTAGGTTCTGTTTATGTAATCCCTTTTGGAGAATAAGTTTAAAAAATTCACAAAAACTGCAATAGAATTAAGGTCAACGAGGAAACTTACACGAGGATCGACGTTGTGGACTGTCGCTAAATATTATTGGATATCCACTTTGTGGTGTTCTCATATTCTTAGATTTTGGGGAGACAGTGGATACTATGAAATGGCATTTTAAATTCCAATAATACATTTATTTTCATTAATAAATATATTTTTATTTTATATATGGTTGGTTATGTATTTAGGATACCGATGTGTCCCTAATTGATCCGACACTAGTTTTGTTAACATAACATAACTTCACGCCTCTATCCCCGAAGGGGTAGGCAGAGGTGTATTACAAACCCAATTCGCCAGTTATGTTAAGGTCCCAATGTAATAGGGGGCGAGCCTATTGCCATCTACCGGGCACATTCGTTTTGTTAAATACTGCAAACACGAACATAATCATCTCTATTCTAATTCCACTGACCTGCCCAATATAATGGATGGTAAAATGTTTAATACTGGCATTTCTTAATGAAAAAAAAAGTAGCCGTTAAGCAAATATTCCTAGAAGTTGTCAGCCTTAGTTCGGGCCCCGTCTGAGCTTCATAGCGTTTGTGGTAAATTTGGTGTCACAAGACATCGGACATTGGGCAACAAAGCTTTAGCGACAAAGCCCGTTAAATACAGAGAAAAAAAAGACAGCGGACATGTTATGTCTGTATCTATATTATATGTCTGTGGTGTGGTATACCACAGACATATGATATAGATACAATATGGTCTAATAAGTTCATAAACTTACGTGGTCGACGCCGACGTACTCGATGTAGGTGGCGAACCCCTCGTTGAGCCACAGGTCGGTCCACCAGCGCATGGTGACGAGGTTGCCGAACCACTGGTGCGCCAGCTCGTGAGCAATGTCGATGGCCACGTTCTGCTTGTCGCGCGGCACGCTCTCTGCCTCGTCGAAAAGTAGTGTCGTTTCCCTGGGATTGGAGAAAATATTGATTTAATTAAAAGTAAAAAAAAAACCCGATGTAACTTAGAATACACCCGACTAATTTATCTTTCAAAGAAAAAAATCAAAAAACGGTTCATTCGTTCGGCAGCTACGATGCCACAGACGGAGACACACACAGACACGTCAAACTTATAACATCCCCCACACACCATAGTTTTTGCGTCGTCGGGGTCGGGTTTATAAAATTCTACACAGCGCTATCTAGACCCAAAGTTGCTTACCCAGTTAGTGTTATGGGTTCTAGAATACGGATAAACTTAGATACTTTTTTTGTAAATAAATACACTCAGACCAATGTAAATTATATACATAATCGAATTTGCGACCTCTGGCTTAACAGTCGAACGCTCTACCGCTACACCACAGAGTACGGGTACGCGGAAAAGTCATCACAATCACCACCTCAACAATGAGATAATTTGTCAACTTTGTCAACAACCTATATTTTGAAATAAAACTATTTTTAACGGATTCTGTCGCGACTTATTTAATGTTATTTTATTATTTACAAAGAACCCGACGTTTCGGTTGCTTTTCAGCAGCCATGGTCACGGGGAACGTTAAAAATAGTTTTATTTCAATATGTGACATTCGCGTAAACTTCCGACAATATCCATAAGCTATATTTTTATCCACAGGTAATTCGTAGTGGTAGAGTCAAGCAACAGTCATTTTGGCCGTTGCATGAATGGGCCGACTCGACCGGGGAAGCACCACCCTCTCACAGAATATCGACGCCAAGTAACAGTATTTGAACTGTTGCGTTCCGTTTGGTGAGTGAGAGTGCCGGAGCCCAAACTCGTTTCCCATCCCCTCCCAAAATCCTTTCCCATGCCCTCCCAAACTCCTTTCCCATCCCCCTTCCTTTACAGGGTCGGCAGCGCGAGTGTGACGCCACTGGTGTTGCACACGTCCATAGGCCGCGGTAACCGCTTCCCATCAGGTGGGCCGTGTGCTTGTCTGCCACCTTAGTGGTATAAAAATAAAAAAAAGTAAGGAATGTAGTTTTTTTCTGTTCTTTTTTTCTGAATTTTCTGAAAAGGATATCTTTTGTGTACCTCTGACAACGTATATGCAAAATGTTCGGATAATCAGTAATATAGTTAAGAAACTGCCAATAGTGCATCAAGCCATGAGAGATCTCTTGCCTCTTAACACATTATTATTCTATTTATCTTTCTTTATTAGGAAAACAAACAGATTTTACACGTCTTACCCTTATTCACCACCAAAACTGAAAAATTATGTGATTATACAAGACAGCCTCTGTGGCGTAGTGCATTAGACTGTTACGGGTTCGATTCCCGCTCCGTGTAAATATTTGTATGCATGAATATATCTATTTGGGTGTTTCTATGTATAATATGCATGTATTTAAAAAAAAAAAGTATATGAGTGTGTTTATTCGCATTCTAGAACCCGCTTGAAGTTATCAGTGATCACCTAGCCGGGTCTAAGGATCCTCATTTTGTATCGGAGGAACATCAAGTCCTGTTTCTTCAGAGTTTCCTCTACATCTTCGCCTTGGGACTCGAAAGCCGTAAGAGTAACACGGTCACGTGTGAGATTACGTATTTAACGAACGTCAATAACACAACAGTAGTTATCTATGAAGATAACAGAGACTTTATCTAAAACCAATTGCTTCTTAATGATTTGAAATTGCGTCACAATGTTTACTGTCTCATTCAATGCCGTATTGAATAAGACAAACCATTAAAAAGCACTTAAGCACCACACGTTCTTCTAAATTTTATTGATTTCGAGTTTTACAATGAATACGTTTTACAAAAGGCACACTGGCTTCCATAATCTCAAACTAACTGAGCTTTTTTTTTTTCGAAGTTTTCTAACCCAGCTGGATCGATTTATCGCCCCCGAAAACCCTTGTGATAACCTAACCTAACACTCCTAGATAATGATGTGTATTTGAGAGGTTCCGGTGGCCTTCTGGGGTCGTCTTAATCAGTATCAAGTTTCCAAACGATACCTTCTGAATATCACCCTAATGGCGATTTTCCTTGGATGCAACTCATCCAAAGTTTGCACTTTGGAGTCCGAGGTTCGATTATTGCTTTTGTATGGTATGTTGGCTTTTCCGGGAGCCACTGTCGTCTGACCTCCCAACCCTGAGAGGTGCGCCTGCGCCGGAGTCCCGTTGTTTAGCAGGTGCACCGACTTGCAGGTGAGGTTAGCAAAGGCCTCAAGGAAGTAGTGGGGCCTTGTACATTTACAATGCTTAAGGATTCCATAATTAGAACTGGAGTTTGATAAAAAATGGGACCTATCTGGAAGTATGAAACTTTCAAAATTATGTATTACTAGTGTACCTACAATAAAGTATATTCTTTTCTATTTTATTCTTAAAAAGAAATAAGAACCTGTTTTGAAACTTGATTTATAATACTATGTTCAAAACAACTACAAATATACTCATTTTTAAACAATAACACTAATCTAAAAACAATGTTTAAAATTGATTGTAACATCATCAATTGTTTCCGTAGTTCTCAAGAATTACGGTAGATGGCTACAGCGTCACCCCGAGTTATAATATTGTTACGTGCGCGGGGTACAAATTAAATGCCGTTTACACAACAAAGAGGTTTATTCGCTCACCACAAACTAGACAACTAAATAACTAGCACACACAGTACTCTTCAACAGTTCCAGTCGCTCAGCAGTTCACAGTAGTCCACAGTAGTTCCTTAAGTCGCAGGTATAACTCTCTTGAACAATATATTGGAGAATTTGGAATATCTAGCTAATGTCCAGGTAGCTCAGTTGGTCAAAGTATTCCCCCTGTAAGTGACTGTTCGTGGGTTCAAGTCAATTTAGCATATTAATTGCTTCAAAATTTCATTGAATAACCCCCCCGTGAATGATGCGCGATTTTATTATGAATGAACACATTGTATTATCTGATATTGTCGGAAGTTCACGCGAATGTCACACATTGAAATAAAACTACTTTTTAACGGATTCTTTCGCGACTTATTTGATGTTATTTTATAATTTACAAAGAACCCGACGTTTCGGTTGCTTTTCAGCAGCCATGGTCACGGGAAGATTGGCTGCTGAAAAGCAACCGAAACGTCGGGTTCAATGTAAATTATAAAATAACATCAAATAAGTCGCGAAAGAATCCGTTAGAAAATAATTTTATTTCAACATTGTATTATCCTTTTAAAATTGAGGTAATCTTTGCATTTTTAAGCCTTCAATCGATAAAAAATATAAAGGAATGTTGTATATCTCCAACTACATCTGGATCCGTGGCAATCGGATGAGACACGCATCGCGAGTTTAGTTTACATTTTAATACCATAAACAGTATTGTTAAAATG
Organism: Cybosia mesomella; assembly: GCA_946251805.1. Taxonomy (NCBI): domain Eukaryota; kingdom Metazoa; phylum Arthropoda; class Insecta; order Lepidoptera; family Erebidae; genus Cybosia; species Cybosia mesomella. The sequence continues at coordinate 4,649,470 of OX276396.1, forward strand.
TAGGTATTGCCTTAGTTATAGCCGCTGCGAATGTTTTATCAACAGTAGGCTTGAAATGATACGTAAAAAATGTGAATCGCAAAAGAAAATTTGTGCATTTGTGAATACTGCTCAGTTTATGTTACCAGCTTTGCTATAAACTGCTTTGAAATTTAGAAACAATTTGGTGTGTTTTCCATGTGTTTTCCAGCAGAAATGGGCCGGCTTGACTACGAATTTTTTTATAAACCCCCACATTTATAATAACGAATATATACATACATTTATATACGAAATAACGCTGTCAATATTGTATGTGAGAGTACTTGGAGAAATGACAACATTTAAAAATGTAGGTAGATAAAACATTTCGCTTGTAGACCGCCGAAGACAGAGTACAGACTTCGACGAGCCAGTCAGACTGTGAATACGGCCAGACTAACCTGGTCGAAATATTAGGCATGTCTAAAGTAAGTTTAAAGGTATGATGGTGTACATAACTGTACTGATAGCGTTAATTGTCATGTGTGGTCGAAACGTCAGACAGTTTTAAAGGTATATCGTGAGCACTTTATTGTCACTAAATAGAATTGTATCTTAAAAAGCGAAAGTTTAAACGTTACCGAGTGGGTGAGAGGTGAGCTTTCTATACCTAAGGTAGGTAGCCATAAATTATCTAGCTTATGCTATGGGTTCTATAATGCGGATAAACATACTTAGATACATTCCTTTAAATTATTATGTTGAGAATTATAATCTATCTGAGTGAAATGTAAAATGTAAATGTAAAACGATTATCATTTTTTTTGTAAATATTTTCATACATATTATACATAACGAATGTAAAAAATTACTTACCTAAATGTCACCAGTCCCCAGTTTTCCATAGCACCGCTGGAGAAATCAGGAATAGCAATAAGATCCATTTTATCTAACTCGTACGGTAGTCCAAAAACATCTTCGTAATAAGTCAACAGCTTCGGTGTGATGTTCAAGGCATACTTTGCCTTAGAAATCAGTTCTGGCCTGGTCCACACCTTGACTGGTATCGTGATGTTGGCTTTGCTCGTGTAGCTGGTCTCCAAGAACTTAAAATCGGATATTACGTAGGCGACTAGGTAAGTAGACATGCTGACGGAGCGGTCGAAATGGGTCCATTGCCAGCCTGGTGTTTCAGGACTGAAAAAAAAACAATTTTAATCGAAAAGGTTATCTATATTGGGTATATTCCATATTGGGTTAAGAGGATTAGTAACGCATTACTATACGCTAAATAATATACAGAAAGATATTTTAAAGAGTGCTCAAATTTGCACAGGAGGTTAGTACAATCAATAATCAAATAAAAATAATTAGTTAATTATTTTTTTATTTCAAAAATTTACCATTTTATTCCTTTTGTTGACAATGCAGGCGTCATTCATAATTACAAATGTGACTAGCGCTAGCACCGAGCAGCCCCTCCCTCTACCCGCGCCCCTCGCCCGCGCTGCGCGTATTTGTTTATTATGACGGTTGCCGGCCTACCGCGGGTAGAATGAAAGCGTTTGCGTTGTGCCCATAAATCACGTAGGTATTTAAATTTTCAAATGAAAACAAAAAGTAATTTTGACTGTTTTTTTAAATTTTTGATTATTATTATTCCATTATTTATGTTTAGAATACCATTCAAGAAAATGGGCAATCTTTGAAAAAAATCCTTGTATAATGATAATAATTCTAGAATCAGTTTTACTACTATACATTAGCTCAAAAGCATTGGATTCAGTCTGCCACAGACGTCTAACCCTAACTCCACAGCCCACCGTAGCGGCTGTGGAATTTCAAGGAGCTGCGAGGAACACCTGTAGCCCGACACCAGATTATCGGGTTAGAAATCACGAGCCTTGCGCGTATATCCCTAGAAGGTTTACTGCCCATAAAAGGATGGAAATTCCGACAAATTGAGTCCAGGTTCTATCAAAGCTATTCCGCTCCAAAGATAAACACTGTCTACTAGGCGACACGTTACAGACATCGTGAGATGTTAGTTGGATGGTTTTCGATATAATTGCTTATTTGTACTCTGACAGATTAATACCAGGAAAGTTTCCACACGTGCCATCTTTTTGGCGACCGATTAAGATCTCCCAACTTAACTGGGTTACACAAATGCTGTATTTGGTTTTTAGCAAAATATTAAGAAGATATGAAAAAATGGCACTTACATGGGCTCCTGCGCCAAGACTTTCATATTAGAAAGCGCGGTGAGATTCTCGGGGTGCGCGATGCTGATTTCAAACTTGGCCCTGAACGCCGGTTCATCAAAACAAGGAAACGCCGACCGTGCTGACGTTGGCTCGAACTGTGTGACCCCTAGGTTTCTAAAAGATAAATAGTTGTTTTTAATGGTTCCTGGTTCGATACGATAGGCAAAAATGTATGGCAACTGTGGGCTGTAAGATGAATTAGGGCCTTAATTATGTATGCAGAAATAAAAATGAATAAATAGTATAAGTCACCCGCAGTCATCGCCGGTGGGTCGTGCATCTGGTTGTCGGTGTCCTCGTTGGAAATCTATACTAATCTATACCTACTAATATAATAAATGCGAAAGAAACTCTCGTCTGTCTGTTACGCTTTCACGCCTAAACCACCGAATCGAGATATTCTACAGCTTGGGATAGCCTCGTTTTTTTTTGGGATAGTCCTATCCCAAGCTGTAGTCTAGATATCTCATTTCGGTTCGGTCGACTGTGTTTGGTCGCTATAACCGACATCCGCGTGGGCGGAGCCGCGGGCAACAGTTACTAGTTGACAAATTAAAAGCCAAATAAAAAGTAAACTCTGCCAAAAAGGCTATTATAAAATTCAAGACTACTTAGACGACGAACAAGCTTGGATATGAACTGTTTGCTCTCTCACTATGCTACTCAAACGAAATATTGTAATTAGATTAAGTAAACATGTTTGTAAATAGACCAAAAAAAACAGCCCGCTGAGTTTCTTGCCGGAGTCTGCTCATGACAGGGCCGCGTTTCGAACCGGTGGTCCATTTATTAAACATGGATTTAATTATTTTTGACTTTTTGTAAGTGCCGTATTAATGATCTATACATAATAAATTGTTTTTGACTTTGACAGTTGAGAGTCTCGATGCAAAGAACCTATACTTAACTGTTTGATAAAGTAGGATAGATATAGGTAGATTCCGAAATAAACAGTGCATGCACTGAGAAAAGGTAGGATCTCTTGAGCTCCTTAATGAGGCGTCAAAAAGGAGGAGGGAGCAGTTCTCTTACATTTTTAGCGTAGCCCCTTTCTTCTTCTAAATGTATTTGTCCGAAAATCATGATCCATAACACGTTTGCTGTATACTTCAATAATGTTCAGAAATTCAAAATTTTATTTTACATAATATCTTTAGCTATAAAACTATTCTGTCATAATATCGAGTAATTGTAGTTAGTATGTAGGTAGTAGTAGTAATTGCATGTCCTAATTCTGTTTGAAATAAAGTGATATGTCCTAAGTATTGTATTACATAATGTGTATTATTCCGAATGTTCATCTATACCAATAAATAATAGTTTATAATATAATTGTAAGTCCGAATTGCTGTAAATTCGACTTCACGTAGTCTTGTCTGCCCTACCCCTAGAGTGTAATTTAGAATTACTAGGGCGGGGGTTGAGGAGCAGGAGGCTGCGGTGGCGAGTTATCGGTGTCAACAAACCGTCAATTCGTTGGTATTACTGACCCCACGCATTTCAAATTATATTAATGTTTACCACTATGGTCTCGAAAAGAGTTTTACATTTTCAACATATATTATCACTAGCAGTTCCCGCTTCCCATGGGAACCTATTCCAGGGACAAATAATATTCCAGGCTATAATCTATCCCTGGTCAAAGTTTCAGTCAGATCCGTTCAGCTGTTAGAGTCTGATTGAGTAACAAACATCCAAATATACAATTAGTAGGATAACATAATGGCTTTAAATGGCTCATCCGACGACGACCTCTGTGGCGAAGCGGTAGTGCGTTCGACTGCTAAGCCAGAGGTTGCGGGTTCGATTCCCGCTGAGTGCAAATATGTATATTTGCATTGGCCTGGGTGTTTCTATGTATAATATGTATTTACAAAAAACAAAGTATTTAAGTATGTTTATCTGCATTCTGGAACCCATATGACAAGCTCTGCTTAGTTTGGGTCTAGATGGCGTTGTGTACTTTGTGTTACAATATATAATATATATAAATATATCTGAGTAAAACCGAAGTTATCAGTCTCAGTGCAAGCAAGCTAACATGGCAAAGGGCCCAACCCTTTGCCATATCACATTAGCTTAAGGGCTGACTGCTATTGGATATTCATTGCTCATTGATTGTTCACAATATGCTTTCCAAGGAATACTCGTGGCCATGCCAAGAGTTAATGAATAGAACATACCCTTCTATCAAATAATTTGTTACATTTCATGCTTGTTTGTACTGTTGTTTAGATAATTTACTGATTATTTATTAGGTATATGGAATGGTACCTATTGTACTTGAATAAAGATGGAATACTGTGCCCTCAACAAACTGATCAATTGAATCAATCAATCAATCAATAAAATCTGTCATTAGAAGATTGATATGACATAATTATAAATGTATTGTTTCTTATGTTTTTGCAATAATTCTGTGACATTCGGAAGATACATCACAAGTGGAAATCTTTAAAAGGTGACATCTTGATGACTTAGGGGGCTACTCACATACTAAGAATCTCACACATTGGTGAGTGGACAACGGCCTGCATTCATAATGGTAATTTCACTCACTTGCTGAGCTAGCAGCCGTTTTGATCTATTACTGTAAGGTACGGTTGCTTTAAAAATTGCTGAACAATAACCAATTTACAAGTGATCCCACGATGAGTTCACATGATTGGTAACTTGGAATGTGTTAAAGTACCCTGATAAGTACTTACAGATTGTATGAACCATTGTCTCTAGTGATAGACATATGTAAAAATAATAACATAACTTCACGCCTGTATCCCCGAAGGGGTGGGCAGAAATGTATTACACACCCACGATTACCCAGTGATGTTTTAGGTCGGTAATAGGGGGGCGAGCTTATTGCCATCTACCAGGCACATTACTAAGTGAGTGATAATTGATATTATTAGGACAAGACACACATAACCATGAAAAGTCAGAGGTGTGTGCCTGGAGCGACTGGGGATCGAACTTGGGACCTCGTCACGGCAGTCTGTTATTTGCGCCACTGGGCTATTGTCGCATATAAACAAAACTTTAAAATAATGGTTAACAAGACTTACTTGATTTGGCCTTGGCTATTTTTATAAGTGCTCTTATAAAATCCATTTAAGGAGTTAGAGATGAGGCCGTCGAAGGACAGCTGCAGTATGTAGTCAACTTCACTTTTCATAGGAGATTCCAACATTATAATAATTCGGTCACCAGTGCCTTCTATGATCGAGAGTATTTTGATGGTACGCACGGCACTGTGTGTTATTTCAGTGTCAACGGGCTGTGCTGGAGGCTGTGCTGGAGGCTGCGACTGTAATATTGTAGCTGTAGTGGTTTCCGTCACATTGCTGTCCGTACTGTTGTCTATATTAGGTACCTCTGTAGTAGTATTATCAGTCTCATTTGCCGGAACTGTTACAGGTGCATCGGTAGTCACATTTTGTGGTATAGTTACCGCACCATCACTTACATCCCGCTTGAATTTTGTACGTAAAGTGTCAACTTTTTCATATATTTGTTCTGTCAGCTTAGCATTGCTATTAATACTGATATTTTTTGCGTGTAATATTATTTCTCGGGATTGTCTGCTTGCCCGTATTGTTATAAATACGTCACCAGAAAATGTGGAGTTATCTAGGTCTGTTTTTAATTTTAATCTATAAAAACTTGGCACTATATGTGAAGGGAGCCTCAAGTCTGGTGATGGACTCCCCGTTTGTCCAAATGGCTCAGTTTCATCCCAAAAGTCTACAGTTTTTTGAGATAGCTGAAATATTAAAGGAATATTTTAAACATAAATTGAAATACATAGATTGCCATTATCATAGCAATGTCCTACAATTTTATACGTATTGTGTAAGATATTTTTTAAAGAATTACTGCTAGCAAATAGCAGTAATTCTTTAATGCTGAGAAGAAAACATAAACATATATATATATATATATACATATATATTCATTTAATAATAAAGTAAGTTGGAACTGGTATATTTTGTATTAAATTACAATAGTGTTACATAGAATACAATACATACAATAAATAGTGTATTTCATTTTCTTGCTCAGCAAATAAAGGACTTTTGATCCTTAAGAAACAACCCTATTCAAGTTTGCCATAATTTATTTATAACTAGTTGTTGCCCGCGGTCTATGTGGAATTCTGACTCCGTTCCTGCAACCCTTGAAAAACTATTACAGGGACAAAACATGTCTATGTATTATTAAATCTATCCCTGTAAAAAATATCAGCCAGATATGTGCAGCCGTTAGAGTGATTGAATAACCAAAATCGAAATGTACAAACATCTTCACAATCACAAACATTTAAATTTGTAATATGACTAGGATATGTGATAAAATCCTGCCTGCATATATGATAAATAAATGCAACATTAGCTACACTCAACCGATACATTATAAACAATTTCATGTCATTATAAATAGTAATAACAATTTTGTCACACCTTCACAAAAGCTTATTTTACCTATTTGTATGATAATATTAGGGCCATAGTGGACATTAGGGTACATATTGAGAAATGAAGAGGTTTATTGTACTTTACCATTAAAAAAGCAATAACACCACTTATATTTTTTTACATTTTTACCTATTATCCTTTAGGCATATCTAAACTTTACTTTCTCTACTAGCATTAGGACAGTGAATATAAAAATTTGTATCAAGGTGTTTCAGTACGTGAATGACTTATTAGATAAAATACATGCGAAGAGAATTTTCGTTTAATTCGATCCAGAAATGATCTTTTTGTTCTAATGCTCATCACACATTTGTTAAGAATTAGGTATTTTATCATTTAAATACTTACAACTTTCTCTCCTTTAACGATTATTCCATTAAATAAAATTATAACTAAAAATAATCTTAATAACATCTTGTAAAGGAACATAAATTATCACAGGGTTTATTATGCAAGAAATAAATTAAATCTTTGGCATCAATAAAGTTACTATCAACAAATATTTTATCATTGTGAGAAATAAGCGTCTGAAGATTTTTAAAATAATAAATATTAGCACAATAACACACAATCCACTTTAAAATCGATTGTCATTTTGACGTTACTACTTTTTCTAGTCATAGGTGGCAGAGGTCACTTCATTAGGCCCGAATATTTTTTTATCAATTACAAACGGCGCGGGCGATTGTATATAACTGCGGAATTGAAGTTTGACAAAAATGTACAAAAATCAACTTTTAATTAAATGTGATAACAAATATTATTACAAGATATGAAATTTGGAGATAATTTCATAGAAATAATTGTAGATTAGGTAATATCGGGTTGAACCGTTGAACACATTTTTTATATATTTGATATTGATTATAAACATGACGTGAGTCCTGTAAATAAGCTACAACTTACCTTGAAATAAGTGATAAAGTGAACAATTACGCCGACTATAACTGCTATAATTATTGCGAAAATTATGAAAGTAACACAAATACAGTTAGACACGAATATTCCTCCTTTTCTTCCATAATGGATATCGTCTGGTGTTTGGGATTCATACGGCAGAAATTGTTGACGACTATTTGAAAGGGTCATGTTTCTAAAGCATTCTGAAAACGAAAAATAAAGTCATTAAAAGTCAGAATAAGTAGATCAGGTCATAAATTACATAGTAAAGGCATATTTTCTACCTAGCTATCGACCAATTTAGGTATGAAAATGAGTAATGGCTAATGAAATAGAATCACTAATTTTATTGCCGGTGCACTACTACCGGTCTACACAGAATTTAATTTCTTTCCTAATTTAATGAAATTAAAAAGCAAGGCGCACACGTAGGTACCGAATTTGACTTGATTAATTTAACTATGTGGGTATTTCAACCTTGGGCTCAATAAACACTGAAAAAAAGTCAGCATCTCCAGTATAACTATGGGTATTATTTGTTGGTACTGAGATAGATTTTGTTTTAGAAGTAGGTACCTGTTATCACGCGACCTATACCTAGGAACCTACTAAACTAGGGCATGGTGCCCTAGATGTTTTAATTACGTATTAGAATATCAATGACTTAGTCAGACTGATACTGTCAACATCCGAATCCGTCGAGTGAGCAAGGATCTATTATTTTAAAAATAAACTTTGGACTAAGTACAGAATATAGTAAAATTCTAATTTCTGCAGAAGTGTTCATTTGACACATTTCTCGAACACAATGCGACAATTTTGCAGTTTTGCGAGACTATTAGGTAGGTAATCTGTGGCTAGACTCTTTAGCTGATATCATGATATAATATGTTACGAACTTCGATTGTTTCCATAACTTTAAAAGTGGGTATTAGCTATAAATAAACTTATTGATACTTTTTCCTTCTCCATTTCCTTTTAACTCTTTTCAGAAGACTGACGGCCGTCGATCTAGGTCTCGGAAAAGTTGACATATGAATCAAAAACAACAAGCGGACTTCGGGCTCCAAAGTCCATACTTTGGACGCAACTGGGAAATCGCTCTGAGGATAATGATGAGTTTGATGACTTGCTGACACATATTATGTACCTACCTACCTTATAAAAATATATTGGGGCGTAGGTTGAGGACAAAACGGGTGAATCCTGCTCCGGCTCGTATCTAGTGCAAAGGTTAGCCATCGCTGTTCAGCGGGGCTATGCAGCCAGCGTAATGGGCACCTTTGCACCAGGTACGGTGAGGGACGGGTTCATTTAATTATTAATGTGATTGATATATTAACTTATATTTTAAATATATTATGTAAGTAATAGAAGAGAATATAATATAATATAAATAAAAACGTCGGTAGCTTAATGGTTAAGTAGTCGACCCCACTGTGTCAATACTTATACTATGACCCTACGATCGAGAGGTCCCGGGTTCGAATCCTGGCTATTACACTACCGAGGTGAACCCACTGCTAACACAAGCAATTCAGATTAGCTGGAGGGGTTACTAATATTCTTTGGAAAAAAAAATGTTACCAAGGGCCTGGTAGAGGTGATTTTTTTTGATAGATTTTGATATCGGAACAAGTGAACATCCAGGATGTAACTTGAACCCGCAATCAGTTCCTTACATGTGGATTACTCTGACCAACTGAGCTACCTGGACACGTTGTAGATATTCGAAATTCTCCGATACATTACGGTTCGGGGCGTGGTGCGTAAGAATTAGTTTCAGTTTCTAAATTTTCACGGCATTTGAACTTTGTTATGATTATCATAATATTGGGGTCCGAAAGGGTCGCGTCGCGTGACTGCCCACGGCAATCCATTGAAGTCTACTATCTAATAAGTTGTTGTTAGCAAATCAAATAGGAATAGAACTACCCCATCTTTTAGTTGCTTTGTACGACATCCATGGAAAGAAATGGGGTGGGCCTTGTAATCTGTTTCGACGGGAATAGTTGAAGGATAGACGTACAACTTGCACTGCCCCCCGATAACCAAGATCTGCAGCTCTACCATAACGTGTTAACTCGTTCGCGTGTTCCGGGCAAGACTCTATAGAGTCCGGCTATAGAGTATGTATAGCTCCATCCCTCTTTCTCGACCGGAACACAAAGGCTCTCTAGATAAGGTGACGGGCAAGAAATTTAGTTCGGATTATGGACATAAATAGCAAAACTGAACATGAGCATGACTCAAACGAATAACAATATATTATATAATATATTGAAATATCAACAAAACGCATGTCAGTAAAGATGTCAGCCTACACCATAGAAGTATTATCTATGTCTGACAGGTATAATGTGTCTATGGTCTGTGCTAAACGTCAAGATTCGTTCGGCTTTAAGCGTTTTATTTCATCAAAAATATATTGAATATTATCTGCGGCTAGTTTCAATGACAATGTTCGTTATCTTTAAAATACATGTTAGAAAAATAAATAGGTATATTCATATTGTTATGTTGTATGTTATCTCATAAGCAAAACTGTTATGGATGTATAGGGGTTAGCATATTTATTTAGCTGCTACTATTATCTGTCTTAGAATATGCGTAAAACTATAGCTACACACCCGATTGTATTATTTATAGACGCTAGAGCTTCGCTTAGGTTGATTGTTTTTAATGCCATCTCGTAAAGTTTTGAAGTACCAGTATGTCAATATCAATATCAAGAATGCCAGTACCTCGAGGATATACGAGATGGCGTTGTTAATAACGAATGATCTCAGTGCGCGTCCCTATTTTTTTTTTCGTGCGGAAGTCCCTTCGGATACCCCCCCGCCGGCCAGCGGGGGCTTGAACCGACTAAAACGGCATGCCGTCTCGGGTCTTCAGACGCCGGGGTGTAAGGTTGCTCATAGAGCATATCCCACGGTGTCCCCGTCTTGCCCCGGTTTGGGGGAGGGGCGCTAGTCGCCCCACCGTCCCGGCCTGCTTCTGCTGGGGTGACAGGCGGCCTGCACCCCCAGACCTGCGCTCATGGAGGACGGAGGTCGTTAAGCGATCTCCGGCGCCTGAGTCGTCTGCGATGCGCGGCGAGCATGTTACGGGCTCGGCGGGCCGGGAGAGTTCTAAACCTCTCCCGGGCGCGCTCCGCCATCTCCTTCGCGAGTATTACATGCTCGCAGAAGGAGGTGGCGGCGGCCCACGCGCTCGCGCTCCGCACCATTGCCGCAATCATGCTGCCGAGCGAGAGGACTCCAAACCCGATGGCCGCCACGAAGTCACGCCTCGGCGCCTCCTACGCCGGGCAGTCCGCCAGCGTGTGCAGCCCTGAGTTCTCGCTCGCGTCGCAGTGATGACACTCAGGCGTTGGCTCCTTCCTAATCCGACGCAGGTGGTCCCCGAAGCACCCCTTCCCCGAGACCACCTGCTTCAGTCGGTACGAGAGGCTTCCGTTTCGCCTCTCTAGCCAATCCTCCATGATGGGCCTTACCGCCGCTATTGCGGCGTGCCCCAGCAATATGCTGCGCGATCCATTTTTCTGTAAGTATAAAATAAACAAATACATTCTATGTTCTAATGCTCAATTCAAATATACCTACTTACTTTAAATTGAATCAATATGAATTATTCATAATATTTACTATTAGAGTCTTTAGAAAAATATCATACAAGACGAACTTAGAAACGCCTCTTTTTTGAATTCGGTTAAAAAGAAAAATTAAATATTAGCGACTCATAAATTTTAATTTGCATAGACAATTTGATAACTAACATAGCTCGTTTGAGTTCTTATAAAAATGGTTTTCAGTTGAATTTACTTACAAATCTGTGAGTATTCACAGGTTTTGTGACAAGGAGGAATATATTCATGACGTTTGGTCGGGGAAGCGCCTTCGCGTTTTCCAAGTGCAACGTTTACATTTTCCAGTTTCCAACAGACTCTAGCTTTACACAAGCGTGAGAATTATTAGAATACTATAGTGTTGTTTATATATACAAAGAGTTTTGAATCACGTTCAAGAGTATCATAATTCTTATGTCATTTGTCATTGTGAATTACGAGTATATTCACAGATCTGTTTTTATAACGTATATACGGAAAGTAGTGTTTAGTGTATGGTTACTTATGTGTTTATACTGGCTTATTAGTCGTCTGTATCTGAATGAATAATATTCGTCAGAATGAATTCATTATTATTCTATGGGTGATAATCAAAACAGGCTTGTGAGGTGATCTCTTTTACTCGACTGCGCGACGCACGAAGAGTATTGTGTTTAGCAGTCTATGTGCGTTTTTTCCTGTGGTGCCTAGAGATAAAGCTCATGGGCCGATTAATATGATTCTCACGCCATAGAGCGTCACTAGAGATAACTGAATCGGGACGATGAGGCAAAGTTTCAACAGGACGACGCGCTACGTGTTGTGTTCGCTCTTTTAATATAAGAAGGCGAAGATAAAATAGTTCTGTGATGTTTACATTCCGATTTTATCGGTTTTTCTTGTTTTTTTTATACCACTAAGGTGGCAGACAAGCACACGGCCCACCTGATGGGAAGCGGTTACCGCGGCCTATGGACGTGTGCAACACCAGTGGCGTCACACTCGCGCTGCCAACCCTGTAAAGGAAAGGGGATGGGAAAGGTGTTTGGGAGGGGATGGGAAAGAAGTTTGGGAGGGGATGGGAAAGGAGTTTGGGTTCCGGCACTCTCACTCACCAAACGGAACGCAACAGTTCACATACTGTTACTTGGCGTCGATATTCTGTGAGAGGGTGGTGCTTCCCCGGTCGAGTCGGCCTATTCATGCAACTGCCAAAATGACTGTTGCTTGACTCTACCTCCGTCTTGGTTCAGAACTTTTTAATTTTTTCTTATATGGTCACATCAATATCACTTTACCTCGCCTGATGGTAAGCTAAAGGTAAAGTCTCAGGAATGAGATCACCATTACAGACACCGTAATGATACAATGGTAGCTCTCAGCTTTACATCAGATGCTTTTTCACGCCCCGTTTAAGGGACCCTTAAAGGATTATTCAATACGGCTTGCACATGAGTTTCCCACTGGTGACCGAAATTCATTTGATCATTTGACGTGTGACCGATAAAACATAAGGCCATTCTACTACTGATCGAATGAACAATTGACCAAAAGAGTTTTTATCCAACAAACATTTGGTATTTTTACTATAACTGATCGAATGAACGTTTGGTCGAAAAACAGTTGACTAAAGAATATTTTAACAACCACCAAAAAGCTACTCCGCCCCCGTTGGCACGCGGGGGGTATCCGAAGGGATTTCCGCACGGAAAAAAAAAAAAAAAAAGGTTGCTATCGAAATCCAACTTTCCGGACTAGTGGTGGTGGTAGTTAAGTGAAATTGTATAACAGAATCGACTCCTGATAACTTTTCTTTTTCTCATCATGATTTCTTTTAATTTTTAATAAAAATTTATCAGTGAGCAAATACGTATTACGTTTGAAATGGAGGAAAACTTTTACTGTTTTATTGAAGCTGGCCTTCAATGATTTACTGATTATTTGTGGACATTAGTAACGCACCGTGTACTAGGTTTTTTTATCCGCGAAGGTTTTATGCAAGTAGAACAACATTTAAGCATTTAAGCATAATAGAAAACATCACTGCATCGGTTGGCTCGTAACCTTTACTGACAGGGACGAGGATTTGCGTAGTAGCTAAGAAGAAGACTTCTATAAAAATCTCATGGATGTCTAAACGGTAGCTAGGGTACTTCTTCTAAAATTATTTATCCGAAGATCATTATCCATAACATGTTTGCTATAAGATATTGTCGGAAGTTTACGCGAATGTTACACATTGAAATAAAACTATTTTTAACGGATTCTATCGCGGTTTATTTGATGTTATTTTATATTTTACATTGAACCCGACGTTTCGGTTGCTTTAATGTATGTAAAATATAAAATAACATCAAATAAACCGCGATAGAATCCGTTAAAAATAGTTTTATTTCAATGTTTGCTATAAGCTACAGTAAACCATAGACCAATATAATAAACAATAGACAATGCCTAGGAAAATCCGTAAGTCGATAATTAATAAGTTTAACTAGATGTCGCTAAGTGTATCAAGTCGTGAATTTTAACGACTTTAAACTCAGATATCTACCATAGACTAATATATATGGTCTATGAGTAAACATCCTATATACTATTATAAATGCGAATGTAAGTTTGTTTGTTACGCTTTCACGCAAAAACCACTGAACCGATTTTGCTGAAATTTGGTACAGGGGTAGATTAGACCTTGGGAAAGGACATAGGCTATGTTTTGTCGCGATAACCGACATCTACGCGGGCGGAGCCGCGGGCAAAAGCTAGTGATTTTCATAAATTCGAAATTTTATTTTACATAATTATCTTTACTTCTAAAACTATTATGTCATAATAACGAATACAATTACCTTTCTTGTAAATAACGGATTCGCTAGAGTATGGGTGTTTTTGGGGCCCCTTTTTTACGTGTGGAAACCCCCACGGGCTTCACCCTATCGATCGGTGCCAGCGATGAGGTGGGTATGTCGGAATCGAGTGTCCTTCCCAAGCGCCCAATGTTTGCTCACCTCACCCATGGGCCCCTCTTAGATCTTCGGGGCCCATGTCAACCTCACTTACAATACATTGAATTGAATTAAAAACATTAAAATCTAAACCAGCTAGAATGTCTAAGAGAGTTCTAAAAACTGTGAAAAATGAAAACCGCATCAAAATCCGTGAAGTACATAGTTTTTGCGTCCATCGATCGCGAACAAACAGACAAGAATTCCAAAAAATATATTTCTGTGTTCAGAATCGTCCATTTAACATAATCCAAGTTTTTTTAATTAAATAATTTACAATTTTATAATAGTATAGATTTTCATGATAATCATCATCATCATCATCACCGCGTTAGTCCTGGTTGCATCCGAGGCTCTCACCTCGGAGTCAGTGGTTTTTTTTAACGTTTGGAAACCCCCACGGGCTTCACCCCATCGGTGCCAACGATGGGCGGTTCACTTAAGTATTCATATATTTTCTATTATGTGGAATATACTGCATCCGGGCTGTTTTGCCGTGGTCCACTGAAAATGTCGACCGCAGTGATCGACGAAACGTTTGGAACACAAGTTTCATAAATGGATCACGGTCAAACAGCCCGGAAGCAGTATATTCCATATGCAACGCCGTCCATGAAAGCCTAAAGATTTTTGTTTTCTATTAGTTTAATTTGAATTTAACGTCAAATTCTCAAGGTAAAAAGAATAATGCGCCTACGAGTAATTTTTGTTTTACTGATTATCTACAGAATTCGACTCTTGATGAACTGAGGTTTGCGCGGTGTCGAGGTTGTCAATAATGTCACGTGACCGAGAGACAGCGTTTCGGGTGGTTTTGGGACCCCACCAAAATCTCCAGGGCCAGGCCAACTGCACCTACACCTACTGATTGACAGACAAGTCTCTGGCGCAGGCTTTCCTGCAGCAGTCACTCCCATAAATTCGTATAAGTGAAACCCAAAGACACAGGAGGAGTAAGCCTACTCCGGGCTTCGAGGTGAAGGCCTCGAATGCAACGGGCAACAAAGTTAAG
This sequence comes from Cybosia mesomella, assembly GCA_946251805.1. Taxonomy (NCBI): domain Eukaryota; kingdom Metazoa; phylum Arthropoda; class Insecta; order Lepidoptera; family Erebidae; genus Cybosia; species Cybosia mesomella. The sequence continues at coordinate 4,664,691 of OX276396.1, forward strand.
ATGAAGATGACGATGACCGAGAGGTTTATTCTTCACTGCCATTCCAACTTTTGGGAAGGGCACCCAAAATTAAAGCAAAAGCACCTTCGCTGATGGCCATAGCAAAATAAACCTGTGTGCGCAGAGTTTTGGACCTCCAACTTGGGAAGCTGGAAGTAACGTTGGATTAAGAAGAGCATAAATTACTAAGCATGCGAATTATTAGGCTCCTTTACCTGTTAGAAGGGTTATAATAACCCTTCACGGGATTTAACAAATTTTAGCGCGGCAAAGGTTTTATATAATGTACTAGTCAGGAGTCACCTTGAGCATCATGGCATGATATGGTTTTCAAAGCGAAGTACTCACTCATGTTAGAGTAAGTTCAGAACATTGTACGAAGTATACCCATTTTACTCCCTAATTTCCCCCACATTATTTGTACTGGGTATGGTTGGGTTATTTGTTGATAGTGCGCCATTTCTTACGGCTTTTGTAATTAATCTCTTGAGAGGTAAGGTGTGCAATCCAGGAGTACTAAAGCATTTAAATGTCTGCTTTCCGGATCATTACGTATGAAGACAGAGACGTCCGTCATTGCTGGTCGTGGATGTAGCCAGGACTAACTTGCTTCAGAGAACGTCTGTCAGCCGGTTCATAAAAATCATCAATGAAATTGGTGACAAAATTGACATTATCTCTTGCCAGTGGAGTGAATTCGACGTTTATAGTAAGTAAGTAAGTAGTGGTAAGTATTTTTAATATTTTGTTATTTCTTGGTTTGCTTAGTTATAAGTTTTTGGTTTTTGTTTTGTTACGTAATTGATTTTTCACTCCTTTTGCTCAAAAAGACCGTCATTGTGGCGTACCTACCAGAGCGAAGAAAAAATAGCAATTCTTCCCCTAGGGGAAAAAGTTTTTTTTTAAATTTTTGTGTGTCAAATGACAATGAGCCTACAAAAACGAAAAAGTCTTTAGTCATAAGTAGAATAATCATGAATAGACTCGACTTATTACTGTTTCATAAAAAAAGATTTAAAAAGAGATTTTAATTTTGAAAATGGAACTAAAATCGGCGATCTCTGGTAGAATGCATGCATGCAATGCGGTTACAGAAGAAACAAAAAAAAAAGACATTGGCGCGAAATCTTTATAATTTTTCTCTAATTGCAAATTGAATTCGTAGTGACCGCAATTAATTTTACAAAAGTGGATTGTTTTATTTTCTCGCAATCGTAGTGAAAAGTATAGTGTAACACACGGCGCTAAAACCCATTAAAACTCGGTTTCTATTTACTCCCTCGCTAAAGCTCGAGAGTAAAACTACCTCGTATATAATGGGTCATTTTAGCTCCTTGTATAACAATCTACTATTGTGTGTTAGTTGTAAGTCCATTATTTTTTGGGGGATACTCTGTGAAGATAGTGGAAGAATATTAAATAAATAGATAATCTACATAGACTATTAAAGGTTACACAGGATACATGTTACGTGCCAGCAAATGGGGTCGGTTTGTCGAGTGGCACTCTGTGACTAAAAGCTTTTAATAAAATAGTCCTGTGTATTAATCATAGGGGCACTATTATTCTAAAGTGTTGAGGACATTCATCTAATAGATTAAAGACCATCGTGGTTGTTGATGGCACATGCATAGAGTAAGAATATTTTTTAAATTTAGAATGTATAGTAGAATGATACTGTAGACAAAGTGATATTCTATTAGTGAAATAGCTTTGAAGTGAATCATTTTCTATTTGTTATCATTGACTAACTTGAACCTTCGGTTATAATGATAATAATTATATAACAGATCATTTATTTCTAGTTATATATATGACTATTTCTGTGGCGTAGCGGTAGAGCATTCGACTGCTAAGTCCGAGGTCGCGGGTTCGATTCCTGCTCATTACAAATATGTATATGTATTTTTTTTGGTCTGGGTGTTTCTATGTATAATATGTATTTATATACAAAAATAAAGTATCTAAGTATGTTTATCCGCATGCTAGAAATCATATGACAAGCCCTGCTTAGTTTGAGTCTAGATGGCGCTGTGTAATATGTTTTAGAATATTTAATTATTAAATTTTCACCACCTTTTAAATTTCATAAAATTCTTGTAGTCACTTTAATGGTTATGTATGTCACGTATGGGATTGATCCCATACACGGCATACATTACTGAATGTTTCCACTAGCGTAATCGCTTATAGAAGGTCACATTATCCAGAGGCCGCGATTTAAAAAAAAATAAAGTTTACGACGTCTAGCCATAGCACTACAGACTGAGTGGGTAAACACCGCGTCTGCATGAGATATTATGAAATCCGAACGTGTTATTAGCTACCACAAATGACGTCACGCGGGCCGTTAAGCGATAATGCTTAACGTGAACAGAATCTTTCAATCACAACTCATCAGTCGACTCAATACGGCTTTTTATGTTCACTTTTGACGGGTAACATTGAACGAAGACTAAAATAGGAGCGCGGTTCGCTTATGTACTTGTACCACGCCTAACGCTTGTGCGATTGTGGTAGAATTCCAGGCCACCTTAATTTATGTCAAAGTCAAAATTAATATTCCGTATAGACCATTAAAACGGCACCTACAAAACGCCTAATGTTTAGTAAATGGACCACCGTTTCGAAACGCGGCCCTGCCTTGAGAAGACTCCGACAAGAAACGTAGAGGGCTGTTTTTTTTAAATCTATTTACAAACACGTTTACTCAATCTAATTACAATATTTTGTTTGAGTACCATAGCGAGAGAGCAAACAGTTCATATCCAAGCTTGTGTGTCGTCTAAATATTTTTGAATTTTATAATAGCCTTTTCTCTCTTCTATCATCTATAACGCGTGGAGCATATAACAAAACATTCTAGTTGGATTATTTTCTCGTAATATTTCATAATTCATGACATTGGCCCATTATAGTGTATTATAATGTTTCACTAATATCCAGCAGTAGGTACATTTTTATAACAGAGCGTTAGGTGTGCCTAATGGTATCGGTGTATCGGCGCCGTGTCCAATACGTAAGCGTACGATAACGCTCTATCACCCTATACTCAACTTACTTCACAGTTCGTATGAAATCACGTGACTCATTCGTGTGATATTTTAATTTTACAATGTTGGATGCAAGTTGTGGAATGTGTTTTGAATCGCAACAAAATTATTCTAGTAATAGCTTCACCAACATGGAATTTTGATCCTGTTCACGTTATCCATGGGACCCTATTCCACCATCACAACCTATATAAGATACACATTTCAACCATACATAATTTTATTATATCTTAAAGGGTTTAGGTAGCGTATTCGTTCAAAGCTCCCAGACAGTTTATTTTTTCCGAACAGACAGACAGACAGAGGCGGCGGAGAGCTTTGTTTTATAAATGTAGAGATATTGAAGCTTCGAGACAATTTTGGTGCCATTCAAATTGGTGCGCTAAATGGAATACCCTAATTATCTAGCCTTAAAATTAATCACCTGCTTGTTTCTAAATTTGTTACTGAGAGATTATTTTTTGTTAGAACAGATTGGTGACTAGACATTGAGATTGGATTTGGTTGCTAGATAGACCGCACAATGACTGTGTTTCTAATTTTAAATAGGTACAAAATTATAGGTTATAAAATTAGAAACACAGTTTTGTTTCGCAGACGACTCAGGCGCCGGAGGTCGCTTAACGACCTCCGTCCTCCATGAGCGCAGGCCTGGGGGTGGCAGGTGAGGTCGCCTGTCACCCCAGCAGAAGCAGGCCGAGACGGTGGGGCGACTAGCGCCCCTCCCCCAAACAGGGGCAAGACGGTAACACCGTGGTTCCCAAACCCGAAGGGGCCATCTCAAAACCGTAGATGGCCCAGGGTCAGTCGGGGTGCGAGGGATATGCTCTATGGGCAACCTTACACCCCGGCGTCTGTAGACCCGAGACGGCGTGCGGTTTTAGTCTGTTCAAGCCCGACATAACCGCCCCCGCTGGCCGGCGGGGGAGGGGGGAGGTATCCGATTTCGGGGATTTCCGCACGAAGAAAAAGGTACTGTTTGCTTTTTCGATATTTCTTTTTGAAATCAGTTTAGATTACTTATATAACACATTAAGACTTTATTTTAAAGAATAATTAGCCAAATTGCATGTAATGTAGGGTTTTGGGCAGTTTTGAGCAAGCGTACTTTGGGTCGATAACCTGATGGGTTTCTTTTTTGCCTTTAAGAGATGGACCCTTTTATTTCTTGCATGACCCCTTTGATATGCCTCTTGTTTTAGAATCATAATTAACATAATTGAGTAATTTGCAAGCTAAGATTAATCTGATGCTGACTGTACAAACCGAGTATTCGTGCAGCCAGCATGAACAAACGAGCAGCGAGCCGCTGATATTTTAGATTTTCGGTATACGGCGTAACGCTCGTTGCGAATGTTATATTACGCCGCGTAACGCTCGTCAGTACGCATTGATAGATAACACACTTTGAAATAAAACTATTTTAAACCGATTCTATCGCGATTTATTTGATGTTATTTTATATTTTACATTGAACCCGACGTTTCGGTTGCTTTTCAGCACCCATGGTCACGGGGAGACTAAAGATGGTTGTTGTCTTGTAGTTTGAAGTGTAAGTTATCTCAAAGTACTCGAAATATGTTGAATTGTTGGTGTGTTTTTTCTTGGAATTAATTAAGTGAATGTCTAGGTCCCAAGCTGGTGTACATTCCAACCATCTTCTCTATTAAAATTGGATGTTTTTTAATTTCAATATCTTCGCGGAGCATCCTAGGTAGGAATCGATTTTCTTTGGCGAATATCTGTGGTTTATCGAATCTTAAGTAATGTGTGGTCCCCTGTTGCACGTGTTCACATACAGCAGACTTTCTTTTTTTCATCATCAACATCAAAGAAATCGCGATAGAATCCGTTAAAAATAGTTTTATTTCAAAGATAACACACTTTTTGTGTGTAGAGGGATTACCAACATCCTTGAGGTCCAAGTTAGAAGTTGACCCAATAGCAAGGCCACCTTACATGCAAGTCAGTGCACCCTTAACAACGGACGAGGGTATGCCGCAAGCTATCCTTTCAGGGTTGGGAGGTCAGACGGCAGGGCTCAAGCTTTCGCTAGTAAGGCCACGTTTTTCAGCAACCGCCGGATTGTTACTTGGGTAACAAATGTCTGGAAATGCAACTTCCGTCGGGTCGCGGTAGGAGGGAGAGACCAGACAAGGGCTGATTTGACGTTGCATGTGATGATATGCGTGTGAATGAACTCATTATCATGTATGTCCAAGATCGTGCGAAGTAGAAAAGAAAAAGCAGGGAAGCGGACTCTGGGCTCCAAGGTGTAGCCTCAGATATGAATGAGGATAATGATGAGATATTTGCCATTGGCGAAAATATCTGTGTATCTATATTTATATATCCATAGACATCCGTTTCATTTGTTTTATACAGATAAAAAATAAGTGGAGTAGCTTTTGATCGATGATTTTAATGTGCTATTCCAATGGATCGCCATAAATCAAACAATAAATACATGCCATCGGTATTTTCGAATATAGTAAATAATATTTCAATAGGTACTTGAAGTATTGAAGGATTGTTATATATAGAATTATTATCTATAAGTATAAAAATATAGCATTCATTATTTATGGTTTGCGACTTTGCGTCCGACTTGAAAAATAGTCGATGGATTGATTTAAAATTCTGGCAGCTCGTTGCATGCACTCACGTTAACGATACAGATAGATTATTACACAAATAAATAGGAGACTCCGTCGACATCGTTCACTAAGTCATAAGGTTGAGAAATAGCTAAGTAATGAATCAGTCAGTCCAATTTTCTACCATCTGATTAAACGTTTTGATCAACGACTAGGTTAGTAGTTCATCAGCCATTTGTTTGAATGCCGGTGAGTATGAAGTGCCTAGGCGTTCAATTAACTGGTTACTTAAACCATATATCTGCGATATAATGTACCTATATGGCGTTATTCCTCGATATCGTTATTGTAATATAACGGAATGAGAAAGTATAGAAGTCAGAATCGTGCAACACACACATGTGAGTTATGGTGCAAATTAATTAGGTGCAGCTGCACAATGCGTCAGACACGCAATCTTAAGTGTTGTAATTTCACTTTTTTTGTCACGAGAATATAGGAAGTAGCAGAATATACTGCCATTAGAGTGACCAGATCTGATTTCCGGTTTTATGGGACAACGGCATTGAAAATACGGAATTCGAGGTTAAAATACTGGATAGCCGGTTTTTAATTGAAAATCAACATTCATTTTTTATCACTCCCAATATTAAGTATTTAAAAAACAATGCTTTCTATATTTATATTATCTTTGAAGGAAAATGTGAAATAATCAACTAAATAACCTATATATACAAACTTTGACATCATTTATGAAATACCCTTAAAATAATCATAAGTCAACCATTTGATAATTAATAGGATACATTATTAACATTCTTGATAATTATTTACATACTATTAACATATACAAACGAATTCTGACTTTCCCAATGAAATATCCTTAAAGAAGGGTTCTTGAGGGTTCCGTATTACATGTATGTATTACTATATATAGACTTAACTATCTGCAAAATATCATGTAGAATCATGATCAATCAACGTAAAGTACCCTTTTTTTTTTTTTTTTTTTTTTTATCGTGCGGAAATCCCTTCGGATACCCCCCCGCCGGCCAGCGGGGGCGGTTATGTCGGGCTTGCACCGACTAAAACCGCACGCCGTCTCGGGTCTTCAGACGCCGGGGTGTAAGGTTACCCATAGAGCATATCCCTCGCACCCCGGCTGACCCTGGGCCATCTCACCACTAACAGCATCGCTCATCCTGTCTCCTCTGAAAGCAGAGGAGTACGGAGAGCGATGTGTTCCCGCCACGTTGGGTATTGGCCGACGATCAATGCCAACCCTATGAAGGGGTGAAGGGGAAGCCATTGACCGCCGCCCAGGGTGTACCGGCCGCTCCGATTCCGTTCCCCCCGGACTGTAGCGGGATCGGAATCGGAGCGACACTCGAGGAGGTTACCCAACACACACCCCAACGTAAAGTACCCTATAGGTTTTGATTGCCTTGTTGTCTAAATATGTAATTGTTTATATATGCTGCTTAAATGGCAACATATTTTGATTGCATTGACGTAGAGGTTGATTTTCAGTTTCAAGACGTCACAGACCTGAATATTTCATGTTAATTTCAACTTGATACCTCCACGCGTTCTGAGGAAATAGACTTGACAGACAGACATACAGATAATTATTTGTGATGTGGGTCACTACATATTTACGGTATTTGGATTTTTTCCATTACTTGCGCTGTTAGACCTTGGTTGTTACCAAATCTCATGATTCTAACTCAACGGGAAGTGCCCTATAGGTTTCTGAGAAAAACGTCTTGACAGACAGACAGACTGAGGGACAAAGAAGTGTTCCTAAAATGTTTCCGCTTCTTTTTAAGTGAATCCTAAAAACACAAAAATTTGTAACTTATTAAAAAAAATGTGGAAAAATCAACTAAATAACCAATACTTAACAAACTCGGACAATTTTAAATGAAAGAAAAACAATCAGTCTCTCCCTCTCTCTTCGCTTATACTTTATTACTATCACACTCACTCGCACTCTCACTCACGTCATTCGATTGAATATGCGTTTGCGCGGATTGCGCGGACCGCTGTGTGCGAGAAAATAAATGTTGATCAAACAGGTAGATATTGTACTGAACTGGAAGTATAACCTAAAGATATTTGGACATATCATTCGCAACGAAAACTTTTTTTTTTATATTTAGGACACGTCAATTTGACTTCACCTCGCCTGATGGTAAGCTGAAGGTAAAGTCTCAGGAAAGAGGGTCACCATTACATACATATACCATGTTAACAATGGTGGCACTCAGCTTGACGGCCTCACCAGAAGAGGATTGTCGTCGCAGCACCGCGTGACACCCACCGGTCCCACTAGTGCTGCGACCACAATCCCCCTGCCCGGCTATGCACTTGCTGACCCCTGAACGCAATCAAACCGAAATTGGATTAGTATGGAGGGTTTTTCGCAATCGTGCACGGTGGTACCCACCCGGCCGAATTGTGTCATCAAATTTCTACCACCAGTTTGGTGGTTTACATACCGCACCGTAGCGATTTTAAAGGGTTGGTGGTACAGGGTACAATAAAGGGTCAGCGTTCTCGTTGCTGATCACCCCGCCTTTGTTTCATGGATCAACTATGTTTGCACAACTACACCCGCTGGATAGATCTTAGTAAATTATCTGCGAAGTATTCCCTTTTTGAATCTAGACGATGTGGCAGGAACAGATAGATGGAGAAATCTCGTAAAAGCCACGACCAACGTATCAGACGATCCATGACCACGACTACTCTACCAGAAGTGTACGACTGAGTAGAGAGTCCAAAGAGAGAAGGCCACCACTCCGAATGCCAACAAAGATTAATGCTAACATATTGGTCTTTAGTTTGACAGTTTCGATAGCCTCGACTATCGATAGGCAAGACCTTGGAGTATCATTTAACCTCCCAGGACTAACAAGGTCGAATAACACCATGCATTTGTTAATCAGTGAGTATCAGTCAATGATAGATTTAATTATTATGAGGTCGGTGTAGCCACTAGCTATTGTCTAATGATAATGAAGTAATTTATATTCTCGTCACAAACACGGAAAATGTTTCAAAGTTGACTCGTAAAAGTATTCTTTCTCCTCTGAACCTTGCGAATCTGGTTCTGTTTTGCGAATCTGGCTGATTGTCTTGCGAATCTGGCTGAAGAAGAATTCATCTTGATTTTTTGGCCTTCTCAACTGGATAAGTAGCATTCTCTCACTTATATTTGGAGAATGAGTGACTGGATTGGGCAATATTTATAGGGTCGGAGGGTTTAATTTCGTTTCTTTTACTCCATTCTTTTTCTTCCTTCTTCATTCTCTTTTACAAGGGGTTGAGCACAAATGCAATCGCCATTTAGAAAAAAACCGTTTCTCGTTGAACACGATTAAGACCATTAAGACGATGCCAGTGGTGACGTCATCTACTTCATCAGCCAATAATCTACTTCCTTTGGCCCACTGATTGAGCGAGGGCTGCAACATGCTATTATTATAATTTCCTTTTGTAGATGCAAGGTAAATACAAGTTAAATTGGGCGTGATATGACGTCAGGTGGCAAATAGTAAAGTTAGGCTCTGCAGTCGTCAGACAGGTTCGTTTGTATAGACTAACTTAATAATTTATATCTATACTTAATAAATAATTTATATATATATAGCTGAAGGGTTTGTTTGCTTGGTTAAACGCGCTAATCTCAGGAACTACTGTTTCGTATTGAAAAAAATATTTTGTGTTGGATAGTCCATTTTTGGTGGAAGGTCTATATGTCATCACGCTACTACCTGGGAGAGCGGAGCAGTAATCATAAACGTCAACAAATCGAGCGAATTTAATTAAATTTTATTCTATTACTTAAATAAAAAAATAAAATAAAATAAATTACGATCATGTATGGGTCAAATGGGTGCCACGGGTACGAAGCATGCCACGAACGAAGCCGCGGGGCATAGTTAGTCATTTATTTCTGTTGGTATTCTGAATTTGATGACATTCTAACAATTTGTTGTTTTTACTATTGTTGTTGTATTGTTTATCTATCTTGCGTTCTGACATTCTATGACGACCTCTGTGGCGTGGTGGTAGTGCGTTCGACTGCTAACCAGAGGTCGCGGGTTCGATTCTCGCTCAGTGCAAAAATGTATATTTGCGCTGGTCTGGGTGTTTCTATGTATAATATGTATTCATTTACAAAAAAAAGTATATAAGTATGTTTATCCGCATTCTAGAACCCATATGACCATAGCGTTGTGTACTTTGTCCTACAATATTTATTATTTATTATTATTCTTATTAATTTGGTCCTATAATTCTGCGTTTATAGAAAATGCGCCTAAACCATTGACTTGCATGAGATAATGGTATCTGAAACAACCCCTTTAAAGTAAGACCTGTATTGGATCACCATATTCTAACAAATAAATAAAGAAATTATAAATAATTCGATTTAGTTGAGAAAATGAACATCCAGGACGGGGCTTGACCCCGCGACCAGTCCCTTACAGGGGGAATACTCTGACCAACTCTGAGCAGCCAAGAATTACGGTAGATGGCTCCAGGGTTGCCCCAAAACGCATAATATATCGAAGGATTTCGAATATCTAGGACGTGTCTAGATAGCTCAGTTGGTCAGAGTAGTATTCCCCCTGTAAGGGACTTGTCGCGGGGTCAAGTCCTGTCCTGGATGTTTACTTTTTCCGAACGAAATCTATTGGAAAAGTTAGCTAGCATACTAATTGAGCTGAGCGAGCGAAGCTCTTATACGCGGCATAACCGTTTGTTGGTGGCTGAACTCCTCCGTAACCACTCTCGCGATCTTGACCAAATTTACCACGGTGATAGTGTGGACACTGAGGAGTGTTTTGAAGCGATATAGTTCATGTCCGATGTACCATTGAGGAATAGTCACCGAAAAACAGTTTAACGAGCGCGCGGCCTTAGCTAAGCGCGCGACCGTAGTAAGATGTCTTATTTTCAAGTTTCAAGTCCTGCTCGCTCAGCTCAATTTATTTCAGTCATTCAGTCGCACCCTGCACTGAATTCCTAGATACTTTAAAATTTCATTGAATTGAAATAATTATTTGCAGAATAACACTACACTTGAAAAGGATTAGGCACTTCGGCAGCATTCAACAGATCTATTATCTTTTTGATACTAAGAATTATGTTACGTTTGATACGTTTTCTTTTTAACTTGTGGAAACCCCCCACCGGTTTCACCCCACCGGCGCCAGCGATGAGGTGGGTATGTCGGAACCGAACCGACTAAAACTACACGGTGTCCTTTCCAAGCTTCCATTACCGGGCACCCCGGGTACGCCCTCGAAAGGATAACCCCAGGGTTCCCAGTGGACTTCAGCCGTCGTCGCGGCCTCACCTTTGGGGTCGAGTTTGATCCCGCGTCAGTGAGTTGGTTTAACGTTTGATACGTCACATAACGTCACCAAACTCACCAGTCATCAGTAATGAACCGATAATAATGTTCATGTTTGTGATAATAACATCATTAATTAATTGTAGGTTATTAATGTCAGGAATGGTTTTTAATATTCTGATACTGAAATCAGAATTAATGTTCTCTATCATTTGAATATACTATACTATTATGTACCACAGTCGCCATGCTATAATTATACTAATATTACACCTCTGCCTACCCCTTCGGGGATACAGGCTTGTAGTTATGTTATGTTTTATAAAGAGTGAGGCTTAATTTTTGTGACTTTTTTATTTGGTGAGGGTAATCTTCTTTCTCTTAAAAGTTCTTTCACCATTTGAAAGGTACAGTAGCACTCGGAAGTTGCTGCACACAAAAAAAATTACAAAGTATCTTCACATTGAAATAGTTCAATAAAAAAATTATATGTAGTTATTTTTGTAATCGGCAGATGTTTTTTTTTCATTTTTTTTTATTAGCTTTTTATTAGCTTCACCTGTATGTTTGTATGTTTGTAGCCGACTCCTTTGGGCGCGATTTTGACCCACTTTAAACGGCCAGATTTCGTTCAAACTTTGTAGATTTATCGAGGACCGATGACAATACACTAATTTGATAAAATTATAGTAAAATAAAAATAAATAAATAATAGTTTAAAAAACTAAAAAACACGCTTTTTATAGAAAACCGGACTAAAAAAATAGAAAATAAGTTTTAATCAATTTAAATTAAGAATAGTGTTAAAAATTTCAATAAATATGAATTAATAATAGTGTAAATAAAAAAATGTATTTAATTTAAAAAAAAGCGTGGGGTGCTTTTTAAGATAAGATCAAAATGATAATCACTCTACTCATGTCTGTCAATAAAATATTTATATCTATTGATCCATGCACCCCACGCTTTTTTTGAAATGAAATACATTTTTTTATTTACACTATTATTAATTTATATTTATTGAAATTTTTAACACTATTCTTAATTTGAATTGATTAAAACTTATTTTCTATTTTTAAGTTCGGTTTTCTATAAAAAGTGTGTTTTTTAGTTTTTTTAAACTATTATTTATTTCATTATCTTATGCAAAGTTTTAGAGCTACGGTGGTCGGGAGCTTGGTATGTGTTAAGCTAATTCCGATGCCGACTATACATTATCCCCGATGGACTTAGGCTACCTTTTTTTTTTTTCGTGCGGAAATCCCTTCGGATACCCCCCCCTAATAGGCACTCGTGGTGCTGTTTTTCCGTTTCCGTTCTCCACAGCAAACCGTTCCCGGAATAAAAAGTATTTATATATATCTATGTGTTAATCCAAGAAATGGTCTATCTTATCTATGTGCCAATTTACATCATCTAGCTAGTATATTATCTGTTAGAAAGAAGCTTATCTGTTAGAATAACCACACAGTATACATAATGACAATGAAATGACTATAAATTGTAATATTTCTTGTTCGAGATGTTTAGCAGACATATACGAATGATAAATACAAACACTATAACGGATAGGAATCAATAGGTATGTTTATAGAACGAAATACAAAAGTTGTTCTTAGCAAACTTATTTTTATTTTATTACTAGCTAATGCCGGCGGCTCCGCCCTTGCGGAGGTCGGTTATTGTTGTTTGATCATATATCTGGTTCTACCTAACCAATTGCAATCAAACATATGGCCGATTTGAAGCCTTTTTTTTTTACGTGCGGAAATCCCTTCGGATACCCCTCGCCGCCAGCGGACGTGGTTGTGTCGTGTCTCGACTAAAACCGCAAGGTGTCCTCCCCAAGTGTCCGTTGCCGGGCACCCCGGGTAAGCCCTCGAAAGGATAACCCTAGGGTTGCCGGCGGACTTTGACCGCCACCGCGGCCTCGCCTGGTGGGGTCGGGTTTTATTACGTTTCGGTGAGTTGGCAGGCGTGTGGGCACACACGACGCGCCTCCGCCACGGCCTGCTTCTGTAAGGACGGCGAGTCGGCCAACTGCCGTCCTCAGGCCCCGATCATGGAGGTCGGTAGTCCCGGGCGTAGATGAGTCTGCGGCGTCCTCGCCGCAGACTGCGAAACTCGGGGGGCAGGGTTCTCTCCCGCTCCCTCTCCGCCGTCTCTTTCGCGCGCATTACCTGCTCGCAGAAAGAGGCGGCGGCGTGCCACTTGCTCCCGTCGGAGACCACGGCCCTCACCATGGTCTCCAACGAAAGAACGTCCACGCCTAGGACCGCAACGAGATCCCGGCGTTGACTCGCCCACGCAGGGCACTCCACCAACGTCTGGAGCGCTGTGTCTTCGCCAGGATCCTCGCAGTGCTGGCACTGCGGCGTTGTCTCCCGGTGGATGCGCCACAGATACTTACCGAAACACCCATGTCCGGTAACCATCTGGCCCATCCGGTAGGAGAGGTCCCCATGGTCCCTCTCCAACCATCCAACCACTCCTTCATGATCGGTCTCACCGCGCAATGGTGGATTCCCCCCACCTTGGGTGCTTAAGTCGCACCCTTCATGTCTCCATGAGTTCCTGGCGGAGCAGGGACCGCTGAGCCCTGATTTCTCAGGGCTCCGGCCTATGGCCCCGCTCCAGCGCCTCCTTGCGCCACTGGTAAAGCAGTGCAAGGGCTCTGGCTTCCAGGTCCCATGGAGGGGTCCCGGCTAGGAGACATGCCGCCTCGACGGAGATCGTGCGATACACCCTGATGACTCTGATGGCCATCGCCTTCAACGGGCTGTTTAGAACAGCCACGTTGCGGGCCGTCAGAGTCTCCGCCCATACGGGGGGGTGCTTCGCACGATCCCCAGGTACACGCTCCTGGGGTGTGTGTTGGGTAACCTCCTCGAGTGTCGCTCCGATTCCGAACCCGCTGCAGTCCGGGGGGACTGGAATCGGAGCAGCCGGTACACCCTGGGCGGCGGTCAATGGCTTCCCCTTCATAGGGTTGGCATTGATCGTCGGCCAATACTCAACGTGGCGGGAACACATCGCTCTCCGTACTCCTCTGCTTTCAGAGGAGACAGGATGAGCGATGCTGTTAGTGGTGAGATGGCCCAGGGTCAGTCGGGGTGCGAGGGATATGCTCTATGGGTAACCTTACACCCCGGCGTCTGAAGACCCGAGACGGTGTGCGGTTTTAGTCGGTTCAAGCCCGACATAACCGCCCCCGCTGTCCGGCGGGGGGTATCCGAACGGATTTCCACACGAAAAAAAAAAAAGGTACAGTCTCCTAGTGGGGGCGTTGGGTCCCTTAACGTTGGGCATCAGCCGCGATAGCGCGGCCGCACCCCCCTCAGTTTCGGGACCAGACTTCGGAGATGAGTTCCGAAGTCCCATCGGCTATCGAGTACGAGCCCAAGGTACTTCATCGTGGGCTCGATGCCGATGCTTACGCCCCCTACGGTTATGCTGGTTCCCGCAGGTGGCCCCCTCCGAGGCCCGTGAAAACACATAGCCTCGGATTTGTGGAGAGCCACCTCGAGTCCCAGCCGCCGTATTTGACCCACGACTTGAGCAACCTCTGCCGTGGCCTTCAGTACCGCGCTGCGGTACGTTGCTCCCCGCACCATAACGAGGGTGTCGTCAGCATAGCAGACTATGCTGACACCCTCGAGCAACGTATCGCGCAGCACCCAGTCGTATCCGATGTTCCACAGGAGTGGCCCTAGGACCGACCTCTGCGGAACACCGCACGACACTTCTCGCCGCCCTGGCCCTAGCCAGCTCGGGTAAACTATGGCCCTCTCGGATAGGTATGCCTCGACAATGCGGCTGAGGTAAGGAGGCACTCCGAGATACGCGAGCGCCTCCATAACGCAGCTCCAGGGTAGGGTGTTGAAGGCGTTGGCGATGTCCAGAGACACCGCCACCACACCCCACCCCGCGAGACTACTTCCTCCGCCAGGCGCCTAACGCGCATGATTGCTTCCACGGTGGAGCGCCCCCGGCGGAAACCGAACTGGTTGTCCGCCAGATCTGGCCCCACGTTCGTGAGATGCTCGACGAGGTGCTCTGCAATAATCCGCTCAAAGAGCTTGCACACCTCGTCGAGCAACACGATCGGCCGGTAACCGGAAGGCTGATCCGCCGGCTGCCCCGCCTTCCGGATAAGGACCAGTTTCCCCGTCTTCCAAGCCTTTTGAAACTGGCCCCTTTCGAGGCATGCGCTAAAGAGCGCCACCAGTCGAGGCCCTAGTTCCTCAAGAGTCAGGACCCATGCTCGGCCTGGAATGCCGACGGGTCCGGGGGCAGTGCATTTCCGGGCTTTAAGCCGGAGCACTGCTACCCCCAGTTCACTCTCCCTGACTTCGGGCACATCGCTCTCGCTATTATCAGCGTCAGGCGCCTGAGGCGGAGCCATACGCGGAGGGACATGCTCCTCCGCTCTCGCTGGGAACAAGGAGCCCAGTATCCCCTCCAACGGCTCCGGCTGGAGGCTCTGGGTCAGTAGAGGCGCCCTTGGGTGGTTTTTGCCCCTGATCGCAAGGTAAGGGCGCCCCCATGGGTTCTGCTCCAGAGACTTCAGCAGCTCTTCGCGGGCTCGCCGTCTGGCCTGCTTAATGGCTTCCTGGAGAGTCCTCTTGGCCCACTTGTACGCCTCATACAGCTCCGCCTCTCGGGCTGCCGCATCGTCTGGGTGGCGACGCCTCTGGCGAAACCTGGTGTACTGGCGGCGAGCGGTCAAGCACGCTGCTCGCAGCTGTGCGAGCTCCGCTGACCACCAGTATACCTGTTTCTTTGTCGGGCCGGGCTTAACCCTAGGCATCGCCGCATCGCAGATATGCGACATGGCTCTCCTGAACCATTCCGCCTCTGCGTCGACATCGGCAGGCCTTGCCAATGACGGAATCCAGGCCTGCACTATTGCTGCCTCCAGGAGAGCCTCCCGATCCAGGCGTCTGAGTGCCCAACGTGGAGTCGGGGGATTCGCGATAGTCGGCGGCAGGTTAGGTGGAGGGGAGACGTTGAACCGAATGTACCTATGGTCGGAATCCGTCTCCTCCTCCTCCACCACGCGCCAACCCTGGACGCGGCGGGCGAGAGCAGGGGTCGAGAATGCAACATCCACGACCGAACTGAGCCACCGCCGCTCCCACACAAGACCTTTCTAATAAAAACAGACAAACTGACAAGAGTTAAAAAAAACATTAACATTAATTTAACATAACCCAAGTATTTTTGTCCCAAATACCTCCAATGTACAGACACAACTAATTTACAATTTTACAATCGTATAGATAGATAGTTACACCTTTGTCCCTGAAGTGTCAGACAATCGCATTTTAGCACCTACATTTTGTCTGCTGACATTTTGTAACAAATACACAGTGGCGTCAGTGGCCAGTGATGGGCCATGCCCTACAAAGCGCAACTGTAGGCTATCATCACGTAGGTGTTCACACAATGGTGCATGGCTCATCTCAAACCGACAACTTCCAGATTGCGCGCCACGATGGCCAATCGTGCGCCACTGCATACCATTGCCCGCTCTACACAATGGCAATGGCTTGTCGTAGTCCATCATGGGCCATTGCGTACAGAACGCTTTGCATGAGGAGAATGGGGTGATCCAGTACAGTTGGGGTTGAATCTGGAGATGAACTATTTTAAAATTTGAATGTTTTTAGGTAGATTTCGATGAAATCGATCTACCTATTGGTTTCTTGACTACTGTCGAATTTTAAAAAAATTCTTCATAGGAGGTCTAGTTATGACCACCTGAGTCCGAAATGACCACTGGTCAAAAAGTTTATATATATATATGTATGTATGGTTCCAATTCCCAAAACTTGCGGCACTCTCACGGTCGCATTTTTGCCCCGATCGCTTTCAAACTGCGGTCAAAAATTGCTTGGGTGTAAACTTAGTTTAAGTTCGTGAACGGGTGGAATCCGGCCTAAGGGGACGGTAGGGCCTCACTTTTGTGAAATCAGTTTTTCCTCAAAATTTCACGTTCCATTCTCACCGGTTAGAAGTTATGATTCTTTTCCCGAACTTGCTTCACGAAATCTAGCTGTGCGTTACCCCTGCGGGAACGGATTTTTTTAAATAACATAATCGAAGTTCGAAGGAATTCAGGTACAAACCCACCTCCGCCTCATGGCTTGTTCCAACCTACTGGTTATACAAGCCGAATCACGGGAGACGCATACCCTTACTTGCCAGTGGCTCTTTGGGGGTACGCACATTTCTCCCTACAAATTGTTCTCTTCGTCCTTGTCCCTTATGTCAGCCTCTCCCCCTTCTGGGGCGTGAACAACACACGTACGCCTTGGATGCTTAAGCCCGCCGTGTGCCCACCTTTCAGTGGTACCGCTAGCTCCACCATTTTTCCTGTTAACTAATTCGCCTCTTCTAGGTCTCCTACTTCTTCACCTCTCTCCAGCCCACTGCGCTTCTGATGCCACCTTCGCGCGTATTCACGGAAATACCGGAAATTTTCCTCTGATCCTACCAGATCCGGGTAGTACACTGGACCCACCTGAAGAACCGTAACGTTATCCAAAAGGTGCCTACGCTCGTCCCCGTAGAGATTACATTCCCACAGTGCGTGGTGAACGTCCTCCACCTCACTCTCTTCGCAGTAGCACGACCCCGTGTCTACTAGCTTCATGCGGTGAAGTCGGTCCCTAAAGCAGCCATGACCTGTGAGCAATTGCGAGGCTTCATAGTCCGGTTCAACCCAAGTTGCCTCAAGTCGAACCTTCACGTCCGGGAAATACCGATAGAGTTCCCTCCCCTTACCCGATGTGTCCCAACGCCTTTGCCATTGGGCAATAGCGGACTCAGTCCCGCTGAGTTTGGCACTCCGAAGCTCTTTCCTGGTTTTCGCGGACTCACGTGCCACACCTAGTTTCAGAATTCAGGTACAATGAAAAGTCGCCGAGTAGTTCAAGGCAAGTATAAAACTCATATATGATGATGATGATGATGATGACATCCTCATCATCATCTGCCTGCCCTAGTCTCAATTATCTTTTACTGTCATGTCTGAAGTCGTTTCCTCAGTTAATCCTTTCCTTGCTATGTCCTTAACATAATATTTAACAATCCCGATAATTACTGAAGAAACAATTAAATAGGTACTTATACCTGATTGGAACTTAAGGAGGCTAAAAATGACAAAGTAGCGATGCTTAATATGTTGGTAGGTACTTAATCAGACAAGTATCTACCTACTACAAAACTCGAGTTTTTTTAAACAAAGAAAATAATGAAAAGTAATTTTACATGAATTCAAATAGAATTACATTTCCATATCTTTAACTGACTGACCTAAGCATGTTACGTCAAAACTTTGCATTGATTTGTAGGTAGATTTTTCCATTTGTTTAATTATTTTTGGTTTAAATATAGTATAACGAATACAAAATTAAAAATATCTACTACCAGCACACAAGTTTATGGTATTTCCAGATAAAATGATCATAACATATTCCTGTCTGTTTTTTTAGCACATGGTTTTTGATAGGATACTAATTACAATGCAGTGTTCTCTTTGTTTTGACTATTATTGTCAAAACAAAGAGAATACTGCAGTATCGGTTATACAATATTTATAAATTAGAACAGTTTTAAACAGAATAAACTACTCAAAAAAAAAAAAAAAAAAAAAATTAGAACTTACCGCCAATTTCCAATTTAAAAAGGTTCCATACAAAACACTGTTCACTCAAACTATGTATAGACTATAGAGTTATCGATTGGAATTTAATCACACTTAAAAAAATATGAAATTCGAAAATTAAACCGATCGACTACGAGCTGTGCGCGCGACTCCAATCTATGGCGTTATGTATGTTTCTACAGCAAGCGCAATTTACGCGGCAACAAACCAGTTTATGGTGGCCTCCCGTTTACCTGCGCTTCAATTCACGGCTGTGTCAATATAGTTTCTTATTTTACCGCACGAGCTCTTTTTCATTGGCCAATGAAAGAAAAGTAGCCACGAGTGACCTTGTAACTTCTGTAGTTTCGTCTGCTGAACTGCTGAAGATATAAACATAACAAAATCTACTTAGCTTATTGTTACGAAATGAGTTTGATTATTGTTTTGAAGAAAGGTTATAATGGTTTTATTTTTTACACATTACAACATTTTGACTAGTAAATTAAGCCAGTACACCCAGTATCTTCTATACTAAGTATTATAAAATTGTAAGCTAGCTGTGCCTGTACATTACAGATATTTAAAAAAAATACCTGGGTTATTTTAAATGAACGATTCTGAACACGAAAATATATTTTTTGGAATTCTTGTCTGTTAATCTGTTTGTTCGCGATGAACGCAAAAATTACTGAACGGATTTTGATGCATGTTTTCTCTTAGAAAGGTGTTGGTCAGGCTTAAAAACGGCCATATGTTTGATTGCAATTGGTTAAGTAGAACCGACCAAAAACCGACTGTCGACATGCGCGCGGGCGGAAGAATTTTTATGTGTACGTATCTAAATTTTCACAAAAACAAATGGTTCAGCTGAAAATATGTAATAAGTAGGTATTGTTATGATAGTAGGTTTATTTTGCCAGCCCGTGAGGGTTTCCAAACGCTAAAAAAAAGTGGGGTTGTCTGTTTAGCATTTTATATGATTATAGTTGATATAATTTTTTGATATGATAAAGTCGCAGTCAAGAACCACCATCTTAGCTCCGTAGCAGATCCTTTTGTATCAATTAAGAGCGCATTTCACCGCAAGGTTATAACAGCGATCAATTGAAACTAAATTCCGTTATGACGTAATTTCAATGAGTAAAACGTGACAATCCAGTTTAATCGAAATTGTACGTAATTATTTTCAGTGGTGAAATCGACCAGATGTTACTTACCTACATTCTTACAAAACTAACTTGAACATCTTCACTTACCAACGGGTAACTGATGTCCCGGGTTCGAAACCTTTCTGTTATACTACCGACGTGAACCTACTCCTAAAAGTAGCAATTTAGCACAGTTGGAGTGGTTAAGGGGAATTTAAGCAGTTAAGCATAGTTGGATACAATAATTTAATTTAACGGGAATTAACGCGATCATTTGTGGGTATATACATACCTTTGTATTGCCTGACGTTTCGACCTGGCTACACTGGCCGTGGTCACAGGCTGACTTTAAGCTGAAGTCAGCCTGTGACCACCGCCAAATTAAATTACTGTATATTATGGAACGCGAAAGTTTAAAAATTGATAAAGCATAGTTGGAGTGGTTAGGGGAATTTAAGTAATTTCAGTCACTAATATTACTAAACTAACTATTTCAAACTCAAGAACGGGTGGGCCCATTTTCATGATCTTTGATATTTTTTGATTCCGCGAGTTGCGCCTTGTATTTTTTTTGCGGATTTCACCACGGTTACCCCGTCCGCCGGCCAGTTGGGGTGGTTATGTCGGACCCGAACCGACCAAAACCTCACGCCGTCTCGGGTCTTTAATACCAGGGTGCAAGGAGACATTCACGAAATAAATCTTCTGATAATGCAACCAACATACCTGGATTCTAAGGAGGAACGAAGATTGCCGGGTCAGCTAGTAAAAAAAAAAAAAAAAATTCTAGAAAGATCCCAGCGGGACTCGGTTCTCTGGCAAGCGGTTTTATTCTCTTTGACTACTAGTATCCGGTGATTATCACACCGTCTGACCCTACAAGCAGAAGGGATAGTCATTTTTATGGGCAAACATTATCTATAATTCGTCCTATTGAGTGTCACATGGAATATAAATTCAGTAGGAAGTGTCCCGCAGCTGTCACATGAGTGCTACAATGCTTTACATATGTTCAACATAATTTGCAACGCGATAAGTTAGACTAACTGACATTTTGAAAATTTTAGGCAACACGTCACTGTTGTGTATATGTATGTCACACAAACTAACGTTAGTTTAGTGGTAGTGTAACGTCGGTAGTACGACGTCGGTCTTATGATTAAGGGGTCCCAGGTTCAAATCAAAATTACACTACCGAATGTGAACTTACTCTTAACACTAACAATTTAACTTAGCTGGAGGGGTTAGGAGGAGTGAAAACACGAAAATAGTAATAGTAAGCCATCTGCAGTTGTTCATTATGAATCAGTTCGAAACTTCATCAAGGTCAGAATAAAATAGTTCATCAGTTACAACAATGATGGCGTTGTTATAAAAAATGGAAAGGGTCACAGTGACGGTGACGTGAATTCCATGATTTTTGTTTACCCAAAAAGTGCTCCACGCGCTTAAAGGAGTTTTCACTTCAAAAAACAATTATGTGAGTATCCAGTATCCATACTAAAAGAAGGTTAAAAAAAAACCTTTTTCCCCTCGATTTAATATTTTGTAGAATCGCATAATATGTATGTTTTGCTGTGGAAATGACATCTTTCCGTACAGCCAAAGACAAATGCATAGCGATGTACATGTTTTTAATATTTCAGGAAAGGAAATGACGAATGTTATCGGTTAAGTTGAATCAGCAGTGCGAAGTGCGTAGACTAGCATGATAATATTTTTATTACATTCGTAAGAGGAAACTCCTTGTTATATAGTCGAAATTCTATGAGTAATCTTTTTCATCTTTTAGCTAGTTTCCTTGATTGTAGATAATTTGTTGTTGTTACGTCAAGGTAAACGTTTAGATTACTTTAAACTGTTATGTGCGTAATATTTTTAGATTAAAGATTTTATCGGGTTTGCATCTTCACAAGGCGAATATAGATATGCAATGTAAAATGATTTTTGTGTCTAATCAGGCGTTCACTGTAGATAGACCTTTGAGCAGTGGCGGTAAGTGAGTTAGGGGCCTACTTTTGGAACATCCAAAAGGCAGTTTTGCCACCTCTTCGCAATATTAACCCCTAAATTTAAAGCCCGAAACTCCTGTAATCGACACAATTACTTGTAAAACTATCTAAGGAACTTCCGTACGTATTTAAATATTCTAAAAAAAGAATTCATGCGCATATAGGTATAGCACCATCTAGTGAAAGTGGAATCATTGAATCTACGTAAGTGTGGGGGTAGAGCGTAATTTTTTAACAAATGTAAATAAAATTTACATTACCCCTTACAGAACACCTTTTTTTTTCTTTTTTCGTGCGGAAATCCCTTCGGATACCCCCCGCCGGTGATATTCCTCCAGGTTGGGAAAGGAAGAAGTAAGATGTAGATAGTTGACACTACATTTTTGTGAAAGAGACAACGCAATAAACAATTTATGTCGGGCTTGAACCGACTAAAACCTCACGCCGTCTCGGGTCTACAGACGCCGGGGTGTAAGGTTGCCCATAGAGCATATCCCTCGCACCCCGACTGACCCTGGGCCATCTCCGGTTTCGAGATGGCCCCCTCGGGTTTGGGAACCACGGTGTCTCCGTCTTGCCCCGGTTTGGGGGAGGGAGGCCCTTACAGAACACCTTATACAGATTTTTCTTACTCAATTTAGGGAGAAACCCCCAGAAATAGTATCGCTGGCAATAACTCTTTAATACTTAGGAAGACTTCCCGATGTATCCAGATAGGTACGTTATTCCTCGACATGAAACATACAGGGTCCTTCCCTGTACGTTTAATATCGCTCACGTTAGTTAATATCTATCTACGTATCGTAGTACTTTACTTATCACTAGATGTCGTCATTATAGATCCAATTAGATTGGTATGAATCGTAATCGACTTTTAATAGAATGATGATGAGATTTTATTACAATTACGATTGAATAATCGTTTTTGTAATTAAATCGATTGTCACTAAGTGTAATTTTTGAGATATTGAGTTTTTAACTCAGCATAATTCAATCTGTCTACAAAAGCTGAACTCATATCATACTCTGTCTGTATTTACACAACCACCAATATTATTGCGGCGGGTTTTTGAACAGTGTTCCACGGCGTAAAGCTGGACACTTTTTCAACTTATCCCCACTAGCAGACAGTTCTTCTCTACTCTCCATAGTCTAACAGTAAAACTCAGGTCCACATTTTATACAGTTCATAAAGTCAGATAGATAGATAGATAGATATAAACTTTATTGTACACCAATCAGAATATACATATATGGAAACTTAAACAATACATGTACAAATGGCGGCCTTATCGCTAAAAGCAATATCTTACAGGCAACCTTTGGATGGACATGAATTTTAAATGAGCTTAATCGTATATTGGGTAGTTATTGGTGTAATAGGAAAAGATAGAGGAGTAACGTAATCATATAATGTAACAGACTAGATTACAAACACATATGATTGCATTGTACTAGGTATATATACCTAAAAATAAGCATACAATGATACATAAACAGACATATATAATCGAACATAATTGTAGGTAATATAAATTATTCATATAGACATACAAAATTTATATATATACTAAACCTACACATAAATTATTTTTATATCTCGTACGAAAGTTAGACAGCACATAACGCAAAAAGAAAAAAAAAAAAAAGGAATGGGGAGACTATAGGCCCAGGTAGTGCTCTTTCACCATCGTTTTGAAGATGGCCAGTGATTGTGCCCGTCTAATCGATAATGGCAGTGCATTCCATAACCGTACCGCCTGTACAGTGAACGATTTATCATAAAAAATCGTAGAATGCCTAGGTACTGCCAATACCAATGATTCTGACGACCTCAAGCATTTTAAATGTGTGTTATTGAGGAACACGAAACGTTCTTTTAAATAACAGGGAGAATTGGGATTAAAGAGAATACTATAAAGCATGGCAAGAATATGAGCATTCCGTCGAAGTCGAATTGGGAGCCACTTGAGCAATATGCGAAACTCTGATACGTGATCATATTTGCGTAGACCAAATATAAATCTAATGCAAAAGTTTTGAAGGCGCTCAAGCTTATCGAGTTGCTCCTCGGTGACGTCGAGATAGTAGATAGAGACAACTTATTGTAATAATACTTGTTAAAGAAATCGAGATGGTGGCTTTCTGGCACTAAAATGTATGTTTCTATAAGAACCGCAGTCAGATTTTAAGCAGCATCTCTGAACCTGGTTACCTGCCTGGAAAAAAGTAATAGCAGTACTAGCCAACTACTAGGTAAACTGTGGTACTAGGCTTACCTCGTGCAGTATGGAAATATGTTTAACTAACAAAATGTGTCTGTAATGAATGAATGTAATTCTGCCCATCTTTTTGATGATAAATATATAACGTGAAGTATTTAGAAAGAATTTTTTTATTGAAAAGTTATTACGCAATTGCCAAGAGCACTATTAGTAATGTAATAAGATAGGTAACTATTAGTGAAGTACGAACGTGATAACACGTGATTGCATCATCATCATTGCATCTAGTATTCAATAAATGAGTAATGAGTAGACAAGCTAATACTCGGTTATTAGGCTAGAATACGGCGAATTGTTGGGTTTTGCTCCGCTGTACCCCTGGTTTATACCACCGGTGGTAGAACGGGTAAAATTGATATGCTCCATGGTTCCCTTCAGGGGTACAGTGGAGAAAATATGTATGACCCAACATCCCCTTGAGGAGCTTTTGAGATAACCCCCGCCCGCCTAGCGGAAGTGTTTATTTCAGATTAGAATCGACCAAAACCTCACGTCGACTCAGGTCTTTAATGCCAGGGTGCAAGGAGACATTAAAAAAATAAATTCAGCTGATAAAGTAACCAACATACCTTAATTCTAAGGCGGGACAAAGTCTGCTGGGTCAGCTAGTATAATATATTGGTTGTGTGGGGGGGGGGGGTTCACCAAGATCTTCGGAGCCAAGCGAACCTCATCTGCAAGCTGGTATACTTGCTGATTGACGGATGAAGTTCTGGCGTAGGTTTTGTTTTCGGGGTTGGGAGTCGGACGGCATTCGCTCCCAATAAAGCTGTATAAAGCAAAGCAAAAGAAGATGCAACCTGGAACCACGCAAAAATGATTGACTTGAATTACATTCAGAACTGCCTCCAGGTGAAGCAACTGTTTAACGTTCAATAGCACAGACACGATTTTTTTGAGAAATTCCTGGGTGAACTTTGATCCCGTTTCGGCAACCCACGGGAACCTACTCCAGTAATAAAAGTGCCCTATATATTACTCCCGACTATAACCTATCCTTGTGGCAAATTTCAGCCCGATTCGTGCAACCGTTTGAGAGTGATTGATTTACAAACATC
Source organism: Cybosia mesomella (assembly GCA_946251805.1). Taxonomy (NCBI): domain Eukaryota; kingdom Metazoa; phylum Arthropoda; class Insecta; order Lepidoptera; family Erebidae; genus Cybosia; species Cybosia mesomella. The sequence goes on from OX276396.1 coordinate 4,689,866, forward strand.
CTAAAAATCTTTCACTTGTATAAAATTAGTAGGAAGTGGGATAGACCCAGGTTGCTTTACTCAGTCTCAAGTCCCAAATCATAATTACACCAATTTAGTACAATGGGCTATGGAGCGAGCTGTACTTGGGGTTTTTTCCAAGGATAAAATTCGTAATGAGGCCACCCGACAAAGAACTAACGTCATCGACATAGCTCGCAGAATAAGCAAGCAGAAGTGGCATATGGCTGTTGTTATCTTCCGAAGGACCGATGGCCGGTGGAGCAAAGGAGTCCTAGCAAACAGAATGTAGGATGTCCCCCAGCAAAATGGACGGAACACCTGAAAAATATGGGTGGAGACTCTGGCGGCCCGCAACGTGGCTGCTCTAAACAGCCCGTTAAAGGCGATGGCCGTCAGAGTCATCAGGGGGTATCGCACGATCTCCGTCGAGGCGGCATGTCTCATAGCCGGGACCCCTCCATGGGACCTGGAAGCGAGAGCCCTTGCGCTGCTGTACCAGTGGCGCAAGGAGGCGCTGGAGCGGGGCCATAGGCCGGAGCCCCGAGAAATCAGGGCTCAGCGGTCCCTGCTCCGGCAGGATCTCATGGAGACATGGAGGATGCGACTTGAGCATCCAATGCGGCAGGAATCCACCATTGCGGCGGTGAGACCGATCATGAAGGAGTGGTTGGAGAGGGACCACTCCTACTGGATGTGCCCGATATTTACCGGACACGGGTGTTTCGATAAGTATCTATGGCGCATCCACCGGGAGACAACGCCGCAGGAGTCTGTGAGGATCCTGGCGAAGACACGGCGCTCCACACGTTGGTGGAGTGCCCTGCGTGGGCGAGTCAACGCCGGGATCTCGTTGCGGTTTGGGCGTGGACGTTCTCTCGTTGGAGACCATGGTCTACCGAATGGACTACCGACCTCCATGATCGGGGCCTGAGGACGGCAGTTGGCCGACTCGTCGTCCTTACAGAAGCAGGCCGTGGCGGAGGCGTGTCGTGTGGCCCTACACACGCCTGCCAACTCACCGAAGTGGGATAAAACCCGACCCCACCAGGCGAGGCCGCCGCGGCGGCCAAAGTCCGTCGGCATCCCTGGGGTTATCCTTTCGAGGGCTTACCCGGGGTGCCCGGCAACGGACACTTGGGGAGGACACCGTGCGGTTTTAGTCGATACACGACGTAACCACCCCCGCTGGCCGACGGGGAGGGGGGGGGTATCCGAAGGGATTTCCGCACGTAAAAAAAAGGCGTACATTGGGAGAGGCCTATGTCCAGCACTAGACTACAATAGGCCAATTAATTGATGGATTGTATAGTAGGTATTCTGTGATTATACAGTATCTGGCTGCGAGCCAAAATAACACATGTTTGATATACCGTAATAACATTACATGAGAAGGTGTTGTTGAAACCACATGATTATGACGTGTTCGTTATTGTTGAAAGACCGAGAATTTCCTCATTAGAGTCAACTAAAATACTTTTTGGCTAACGGATGACGTTTTGACCAAAGTGCATTGATTTTGGTCATGAGTCATTATCATCCTACCGTTGTTCCTGGTTGCATCTGAGCCCTTGACCTTGGACCCCGAAATCAGCTTACTCCATCTCCTCCTTTTCATCTGGCTTATAAGGCTTTTATGAGAGTAACTGCTGTCTGACCTGCCAAGAGACAAGCCTGCGCCAGAACCTCATCTGTCAATTAGGTGCACGGACTTGCAGGACAGACTTGACCTCTCTGCTCTGTTATAATGATTATAGATTTCAACAGGAAGTACAGCACCAAGTCTCAGGCAATACATTACCCACATGGCCACTTAGTGTCTAAATATTTATATAACCGAGTAACCTTGTACATAATTATGTTATACACATAAATATGAGCTAAATCTGTTAATGAAGCATTATTAACAGAAATAAAGAAACATTATTAAAAACCGTTTTGAAAATGTATCTATTTCTTCTAAGAAAGTCATCTACGAATAATTAATGTATGTTAGTATTGATATATGTATGCCTTTTACAGTGAAAAAAAAACGAACACTATTAATAATTATTTATAACTTTTATTCATCATCATCATCAACCGTGATAGAAATTTAATGACACAAATTTGTCACAAAATTCGACCGGGTGGGTACCACCGCGCACGATTCCGAAAAACCCTCCATAGTAATCCAATTTCGATTTGATTGCGTTCAGGGGTCAGCAAGTGCATAGCCGGGCAGGGGGATTGTGGTCGCAGCACTAGTGGGGCCGGTGGGTGTCACGCGGTGCTGCGACGACAATGCTCTTCTGATGAGACCGTCAAGCTGACCATTGTTAACATGGTACGTGTATGTAATGGTGACCCTCTTTCCTGAGACTTTACCTTCAGCTTACCATCAGGCGAGGTGAAGTCAAATTGACGTGTCCTATATATAAAAAAAAAAACCTATGCTAGCCCACTGCTGGACATAGGTCTCCCCTAATGAGCGCCATAGCGCCCTGTCTTCAGCTTGCCGCATCCAGCATCTGCCCGCAGTCTTTCGCACTTTTTATTAGTTCTATATTTTTTTAAAATTATTTTACGTAATAGCCTTTTTGTGATAAGACTGTCCATTTCTTTTTGAAGCACTGGCGCCAGTTTTTCTCTAGTGGTTGGGTGTCAGACGACAGTCGCTCCCGTAAAAGTCAAGATGAACTAAGTTTGGGAAAAGGCGAGTGGGCCCCGGGCTCCAAATTATTAGCTTTGGATGCAACCGGGATGTTCATGCGTTAGCAAGGTTCTATTTGAGATGGATGGGAACGCCAGTTAAGGTTTGCACGGGTGATTCCTTGTTACTGGTTACCTGAAACGCAATAAACACTATTCAAATATGAAAAATACTTATGAATTGAAGCAATTAGTTAACTTTTCCTCTGGTCAGAGTATTCCCCCTGTAGGGGACGGGTCGCGGGTTCAAGTCCCGTCCTGGATGTTCTTTCTCGTTTTCTGATATAAATAGAAATAAATTTTTGAGGGTGGTAGAAATTTGATGACACAAATTTGTCACAAAATTCGGCCGGGTAGGTACCACCGTGCACGATAGCGAAATACCCTCCATAGTAATCCAATTTCGGATCGATTGCGTTCAGGGGTCAGCAAGTGCATAGCCGGGTAGGGGGATTGTGGTCGCAGCACTAGTGGGACTGGTGGGTGTCACGCGGTGCTTTGACGATAATCCTCTTCTGATGAGGCCGTCAAGCTGAGTGCCACCATTGTTAACATGATACGTGTATGTAATGGTGACCCTCTTTCCTGAGACTTTACCTTCAGCTTACCATCAGGCGAGGTGAAGTCAAATTGACGTGTCCTAAATATTAAAAAAAAAAAAAACCTATAAGTATTAAAAAGTTTTCAAAAAAGTTATCAACCACGTTTGCCTACTTTTGGTTTGAGTGTTAGAATTATTCGTTGCTAATAACGACCACTATCATTATAATTGTGAATCATTATAACGTATTAATTGTATCTATGAGTAGTACTTCAACATAATATCTTACAGGCGAAGTTGCATAACACAGTCACGATGATACAATATTTATCCAAGTGTGGCTGTCTTTTTAGAATGTTATACATATTCTCCCACCTTTGAACACATGCCAACAGTGGCAATGCCTATGCATTATAAACAAAACGTGCACTTGTTGTTATACGAACTTCTTAGAATAAAATAAACTCATTTCGTTCCAGCTGATACCCTTAGCTTGTTCATAAAAGCATAATAAAAATAAAAAGCTACAATAAAATTAATCTCTTGATTGTTTTTATATAGGACTTCAAAATGACTCCACACCGTTAGATGGTGAGAGAAGCATAAAGAAAGCTATCATTTTCGATGCTAACAATCGTCAATGCTAAAATGTTGGTCCTCAGCTTGACGACCTCAATAAATGCTTTTTCACACCCGTTGAAAGACTTTTAGTCTAAAACATCGGCTCTGCTCAGGTCGGTGGCGGATCTTCCCAAACTCCTTGAGTACTATTCAGTGGAGCAAAAGGTAGATGCTTGAACAATTGCAAGTTAGCGGATCACAGTGAACCCCAGAATGCTGTTTGCTTCACTAGTGGATAGTGGTAGTGAATATTAGTGGACTGAGGGATTTTTTAGAATATTAATAATACTATATTTCTGGTAGAAGTCTTATTGGGTATTTCAAATAAAAGCGAAACGACTTTCGCACATACAAGCTCGACTATATTTAAGAAAAAAATGAGTAGCAATCCATTGGCTTACCTTTGCAGCCGTTTCAAATTAATTTAGTACAAGAAATTACTATACCAAGCATCTGCATTAAGTTTGTATTGTATTTGAGTAAGGATTGTGTGCAACTAAACTAAGATTTTGCTATTTATAATTTGCTGACGATGACGTTATAAATAATCCTCGATGAAAGTTTTACACAAATCAAACCTATTTTAGTTCGTCACTTTTCACCTGAAAAAAGTCATTTATGTCAAATATTATATTGTGAATACTATGGGTAGCACCAATTATTTGATGAAAGACGAAAAGTACTCCTAAACCTTAGAACAGCATTAATCTATGAAAAACCCCAGAATGTCATTCGGGGAATCCCAAGGACATATGTAACTGTGTGTCCGATCCTGAAACCCGTATTTATTTTTTACCCCCGCATTTACCATTCATACAACTAAACTGGGCTTACAAGTATTACGAAATGAAATTCTTTTTGTAAAACTTGATATCACTGTTCAGTTCGTTTTGATCACGGTTCCTATTATTGGTAAAATCCACTGTAAGAAATTCTTGATAATAATCAACGAGTGTTCTAAACTGCTGAGTGTTGAGGAACCTTGCAGGCAGTCCACTTGTTGAAGTCTTATACAAAACTTGCAAGCATTATTAGTGGTTGTCCACTCGCACCTGTAGATTCTGAAAGAGGGAGGGGAATGCTCCCCTCCATACACCTATGATTATAAGTTTTGTTTCTGTTCTTATGTAATGTTTGTATCAGGGAACCAAACGACACCTGAGTAGATTGAATCTATGACATTTATTCCAATGGACGGGTTTCAAAATAAATTTATGTTGACTGGTCTCCTCCAGGGTACCAATGGACAATATATGGAACGAATATTAGGGGACCAGCGAGTAAATAGTAAATTACATTTCTCATACGATATCATATCTTATCATCAGTCTCATCTTCATCCTGACGTCGTTCATGCATTGCATCTAAGGAACCTCGGAGCCCGAGGACCACTTATTCTGTCTCCTCCTTTTAGTTTGTACGGCTTTTATGGAAGCGACTGCCGTTGACCTCCCAACCCCGAGAGGAAATCCTGCAGCAGTGCCGTGTCGGTCAATCAGGAGGTATACCGACTTCCAGGTGAGATTGGCTCGGTCTAATAGGTCATCATACACCATCTCACCAGTCTAAGCAAATAAAATCAATCATGAATACTCTGCCACAAATTATGAGCATTGTCAGGATCTGCTTTAACCAATTTCCCGAGGTGTGATTGTCGGTGTGCCAAGGTCATCGGTTCGTGACATTGCGTTCATAAATAAATCTATTGTTCTACAAAATCTACAAGAACATGCGTGGAGGGTTATCCGTATTTTTTTCATTAGAAACAGAGATATGACTAACGTATACAATATAGCACACTTGTTACCCAATTATTGATGATTGTTTTTGATATTATTTTGTAGTAGGTTTTAGTCGGGGGGGTTTCCGAAGGGATTTCCGAACGAAAAAAAAAGAAAAAAAAAAAGGAATGTGATAATTGCGCAACATTCGAAATATTTAAGTTTGAGAACGTAAAGAAATTTTATAGTATACACTGAATATGTTATTTAAAGTGAACATAGCATTAATAATAAACAAAAACGTTTTTTCCTGGTTAAAAGTAGAGAAAATCCATTGAATTCTCATATTCCGCTGAAAGAACGCAGGGTTATAGAAATAAGGAAATATGTAGCTTTAATAATATGTGATAACATATTTTAATTTTTTTTCTATCGAAGGGAGAGAAAAGCGTTGGAATAAGAGGTAAGAGGAAAATGGAAAGTGAAAGGTGAAATGTTATATTACGTATAAAATAGTATAAAATAGTAATATTAATAGTAATAAAATAGTATACTCCCGACTCTGTTTTATTCTGTAATATGCTATTATTAATTAAATAATAATATGCTAAGCTACCTCGTAATATGCTATAATTAATTAAATAATAATATGCTAAGCTACCTCGTAATATGCTATTATTAATTAAATAATATTTATGTGTCTCTCCTTCTGTTTTACCTGTCGCTGTGTCTCGCGGAATTTGCAGTAATAAATGTGTCTTTCTTTCTTTCTTTTTTTCTTCCATATTTTATTATCAACTAGCTCACCCGGCAAACTTCGTTCTGCCTTAGAATCGTTATGTTGGCTACCTTATCAGCTGATATTCGTGATTGTCTCATATTTTTAACTATCCTTATAGCTAGTATAGGCACAGTATCAGGGGCCATCTCAAGTCGCAGATGGTCCAGGGTCAGCTGGGATGCGAGGGAATTGACTTAATTGGCCACCGTACACCCCGACATTAGAGACCCGACCCGGCGTACGGTTTTGGTCGGTTCGAGTCCGACACAACTACGACCACTCTAGCCGGCGGTACAGTATAGGCACATTATAGGAGGAGACAAATCTAAGAAATCAAAGATCATGAAAATCGGTCCACCTGTTTTCGAGTTCATCGCGGACTTCACTAAGACGGCGGTTACGGTTGGATGGATAGATGAATGGCTGGATGGTAGGATGGATGGATGTTTGTTGCTCAATCACGCTAGAAAGGAAGAACCGATCTGGATAAAATTTGGCACAGGCATAGATTTACATAAAAACATAAAACATAACTTCAAGCTTGTATCCTCGAAGGGGTAGGCAGAGGTGTATTACACACCCACGATTCGCCAGCCATGTTTAGGTTCAAATGTAATAGGGGCGAGCCTATTGCCATGTGCATAGATTTATGGTCTGGAATAGCACACTCTCACACTGTGACCAATGACGTCACACAAAACAGACTCCACTGTTTTGTGTTTGGATTGATCATAATTTTCATTACAGTTTAGACAGATTGTGCAGACGCATTGTGAATTATGCTGAACATCTGTACAGCATTGTGGCACACTCGTGAAAGTTGTGGAGTACATTTATAGTATTATAAAATTGTATATTGTGTGTCCTACAATTTACAATTTTGGTCTGTCGGTACATTGGAGATATTTAAAAAAAATACTGGGGGTATGTTAGATCAACGATTCAAAAACTACTAATCAGATTTTGATGCGGATTTTCTGTTGGAAAGATCTTGGTCAGACGTAAAATCTGCCGTATGTTTAATTAAGAAGAACCGGAGATACTAGATCTGCAAGGCGAATCGCTGCTTGCAATGTTGAGCTGAGTGAGACATCGCGAATCAGATTTTGAAAATTTTTAACAGTGATCATTCCTCCGTGGCAAGTCCGATTTTGAAAATTCTTTTTGAAAGTCACAACTCTGGGCATGCTTTCTGAGCGTGTAAAGTTTGGTCACAGTGTCTCGAGCGGTTATTATGTAATTCCATCTGGATTTTTTTTAACGGTGAACATTCCTCTGTGGTAGCATTAATTTTTTCAAAATATATCCCTAAACCTTCCTCTGATTGACCTTTTTTTTTTTTTTTTTTTTTTTTTTTTTTATGTTTAGGACACGTCAATTTGACTTCACCTCGCCTGATGGTAAGCTGAAGGTAAAGTCTCAGGAAAGAGGGTCACCATTACATACACGTATCATGTTAACAATGGTGACACTCAGCTTGACGGCCTCATCAGAAGAGGATTGTCGTCGCAGCACCGCGTGACACCCACCGGTCCCACTAGTGCTGCGACCACAGTCCCCCTGCCCGGCTATGCACTTGCTGACCCCTGAACGCAATCAAACCGAAATTGGATTACTATGGAGGGTTTTTCACAATCGTGCACGGTGGTACCTACCCGGCCGAATTTTGTGACAAATTTGTGTCATCAAATTTCTACCATTTCTACCATTCTACATTCTACCATTTAATCATGCCAAATTTGGTTCTGATTGGATTAGTAGTTTAGGAGGAGACCTGTGACAAAGAAAATCCTGAAGTCTGGTATGAGGAGCTTTCGCTCGACTTCGTCTCACTCAGCTCAATGACCATAAAACGATAACCACCTTCCACGCGGGCGGAGCCGCGGGTATCAACTAATCGTTTATATATTCCGTGAGTCTAATAGCAACATATCCTATATTGCGACAGACCTGATTAAAAACTACCCTTCTGCGTTTCTCCGAGACGCAGCAATAACTCACGCTATAAGAATAATTTGTGATAGCATCATTGAAAAGGAATTGTCGCTGTCGGCACAATCTGAAACGTAAATAATATTAGCATATAACGATTTAAGAGGCTCACAACAGTCGCTCGTCATTGCAAATGAGGCATATCCTGGCGGCAATTGAGAGGGTCTGGCAACGTTCGTGCCCGCCAGTGGTATTCTGAACCTCGACTTGAACCCATCACATAGGTACGTAAACTCTTTTGTGATTTGTTTTTTCTTATACGTCCTTGGTTTTTATTTGACGGTATTTAAATTTAGAACGTATTGTGAAGTACGCTTGCTTTTTTTAATAAGTTTCAGTTATGATCGGTCCTATTGTGGACCAGTAACCTATTTAACTATATTGTATAAACGTACTAGCAATGGGAATTGTTACTGATGGCTTACACGTGATTCAGGGGTGTCATACACAAATTTTATTATCATTTTATTATTGTTTTGTTCTAGTAGTAGTTTTGTTGTAGGTTTTATTTTATATAAAGTCTCTAATATATAGATAACAGCTAACATTAGCGATATTAAATGTCGATAAACCTTGCAAGACTCAACCAATAAATTTAAGATATTTTCTAATAGAACGTTTTTCCATTACCTAAACAGAAGAGTTTGCTTAGTAAAGACTTTCTTATATATTTTTTTTTGTACATGTTAAAGTATGTCTGCAAAAAATTGAATAATTTGGGCACATCGACCAAAATGTAGGAGAATTTAAATTGAATGAATTCATTTTATACATACATACCTCTAACTACCATAATCACACATTTAAATGAAGCTGCAACTAATAAAAGCTTTGGCAAACACAGTATAGTGCTTTCTTCTTTTGATATTATCAAGGTGACATCCCTGCTCATTTTGTAACCCTGTTAAACCACAAACCGAATGACTAAAATATCTTGTATTTATCTGCCCACTAGAGTTGCTCTGGTGACCAGATTGATGGTGAAAAACACAAGTAGCTTTTACTTATACCAATTTAATTAGTTCAAAACATGGTAATCATGGAACTCATTTACATGGAATACATTTATTTTGTCTAAGATATTGTAAAAATATTTCATTTGCGATGTTGAACGTTCTATTGTGTTATGAGGGCTTGCAACAAAGAAGGCGAAAGTAAAGGGAAAGAAAAGAAGGATAACCTCGTTGGCGTAGCGGTATAGCGTTCGATTGCTAGCTCAGAGGTTGCAGGTTCGATTCCCGCTCAGTGAAAATATTTGTGTTCATGAATATGGTCTGGGTGCTTTCTATGTATAATATGTATGTATTCACAAAAAAAATGTATCTAAGTATGTAAATCCGCATTCTAGAACCCATAACACAAGCTAGTTAAGCTATGCTTATTTTGGGTCTAGATAGCAATGTAAAGAATGTCGCAGAACATTTATTTATTGATAATGATAAAAGAGAAATAAATCTTCTGGCACTGTGCTAAATTTCGTAAGATTTGTCATGACAAACGTTAAAGTCGACATTAAATGAAAGGTCACCCTTGATCCCCGGGCGAGCCTCTACGAAACCATGACTCTAACACCTATAAATTAAAATGAAGTTAGTTGTCAATTGTATTTTAGTTACTTTCCACCACAGTTTTGTGCTAACCCTGCGTTATTTTTAGGTAAAAACACGGCCAAAGACATAACAATGTTCAGCCGTTTTCTTCTCATCATGTGCTTGAGTCTCCGAGTGGCGAACTCGTTGCCGCCGGATAAGGTTAGTAACGTCACATCCTGCTGACGTTTTAAGATAACTTTTATTGACGTCTATCTTATAAAAAGGGTCACGTGTATGATTCCGTTTTGTTTTTAGTTCATATCGCTATATTAGAAATGTGAGTCCAATCACATTTCTAAATTACCTTCTACTCAATTTCTTTTTTTTTTATACCACTTAGGTGGCAGACGTGGCCTATGGACGTGTGCAACACCAAGGGCGTCACACTCGCGCTGCCGAACCTGTAGAAACCTTCTAATGCCCTACTTAAATAACCCCATATTGTAAACGCTTGGGAACACTACAGCAGGGAGATGATTCCACAGCCCTCATCTTACTGTATGCACTGTTGCCGGTTGCAACGTGTGAGGATCAATTCCCGGTCTGTGGCGAGTGTTGCGATGATAGAATGTGATTTTACCTCACTTTCTTTCTGGTTTTACCTCACATTCTTCTTCATTCCAGCGTTAATTCGGTTGCATCTGAAGCTTGCACTTGGAGCTTGGGATCTGCTCTTCTAGGCTAACTCTTCTTCTCGTTTTAAAAAAAAAACGTTATCAGTCAAACGACTGAAACCTCATGGTGTTTCGTCACATCGGCCTGTGTGGCTGGAGAATCTTGTGTGTTCTAGGAAGGATATCCCAGAAAATCCAACCGGCCTTGGCTACCGACGTTGTTCGGATCAAAATCCCTCCCTCCCTATAGACAGGTGTGCGCAGAAACACGACGTGCTGCCACTCTGGTTTTCTTCTCCTCCATAATTTATTTGCCTTAACTTGGTTTTACCTCACATTGCCAATGGTCCACTGTCGTTCTCATATTTTGCCATACTCATCAAAGGATGATCTTGAAGTTGGACACAAGTTCCAACACTCTTTATAGCAACGCAAAGTACATTTCTTTATAGCATAGTATTTTTTTTCTAAATCAATCAGTAAATGACGGAGTAACTTAATTTCTTTTACTCCTTTTGATTTCGAATTGATGTCACCCGAATACTTTCCAAGCCTCCTTTGTGTCTATAAACCTTTTTGTCCTTTCATTCCTTTCAATGTGCACTGTGAGTTTTTTGACAACGTGCCCCATTTGGTCTATAAACTCTCTCCTAAGACGCCCAGTCCGTTAATACATTTTGTACATCTGAGGACAGGCCTTCAAAAGGAAATAAAATGTAGACTATCTACTATATGTGATAGCCAAACAAGAAACATTTTTTTAGCGAAGGCGAGAGAGCGTCAAATATTGACCATTAATACCATATAATCAATGATTAATACAATACTGAAAATATAAAACATATTCTACTAATCTATTAAATATTCTACTAATATTTGAAACAAAGTCGTGTTAGTGATGGTTGGGATAAACTCAAGACCGATTTTTTTTATGTTCTTTGATTTTTTATCCGCCTATACTGCTTTAAAAGTGGTTTTTTTTTACGGAAATTGGGGTGCAAGTAGATATTCACGAAATAAATTCAGCTGATAAGGTAATAACACATAAGACCTTATGCGCTGAATTTATTATAAAACATAAAATATAACTTGATTCTTAGGCAGAACGAAGTTTGCCTAGTCAGCTAGTATTATTATAAATGTGAAACTTTGTGCGGATAGATGAATATTGGCATAGAATTAGATTATCTATAGTCTGGAATAGCACATAGGTTTTTCTGGGTCGGGATTGGAGTACTTAATGCGTATGGAGTCAGGGGCAACAGATAGTTGTATAAAAATATTAGTTCCATCTAGATTCAATCTCAACGCTACACATAACCTAGACATAATCTTAAAATCAACACCAGTAGCCTTTTTCCAGCGAGGTGCATTCCAAACATAGCCCTGACGTCATCAGCATCGGTCAGCCGCCAAACAAATATTGGCTGATATAGCTCATTAATTATGGCCCATGATTAGTAATGTTAGTACTACCCGCAAATGTGTGCGTAAACAAACTAGGTGTATGTAACGATCTGGGTAAATTAGTGGGTTATTCTTGTATCAGGTCGGGTTTTGTGGAACGTATGAATGCCGTGCGGGGTGCTGTTTTTTGATTTCGTATAAATTGGACTGATTTTGGAGTCAATTCTTTTTGATTAAAATGATGCTGATAAGCGGCGAAAGCCAAAAGGCGTACGTAATGGGCTGCCGAGACAAGGTCGCGAGTTCGATTCCCAGTCACCCCGGGCACACACCTCTGGCTCTTCGTAGTTATGTGTGTATTAAAAATGTTAATTATCGCTCGCTTAGTAATGTGCCCGATAGATGGCAAATAATATTACATTGGACCCTAAACATAACTGGCGAATCGTGGGTGTGTAATACGCCTCCGCCCACCCCTTCGGGGATACAGGCGTGAAGTTATGAAATTATGTATGATGCTGATTTAGTTAACACTAAGGACTGTAGTCAAGTAAATGCCAAAAATTTTAATGACTACATTAGTTCTGTTCTGTTATACTTGAAATTGGTATTAGCAAAAGAGCTACGCTGCATCCTACAAGATCGGTGGTTTTTTATATACATGTCTGTGGCCATTATCTCAGAACAAACCACAGACTACCTATAGACTATGTAGGAGAGCAATAACTCACTATAATAATGTAGAACAACAACCATTATGTTTTGAGTGTCCAAAACTTGCTTGTAAACCTACAATTTTGATTTATGAATAAAAATATGTGGTAAAATATATAGTGGTAGAAATTTGATGACACAAATTTGTCTCAAAATTCGGCCGGGTGGGTACCACCGTGCACGGTTGCGAAAAACGCTCCATAGTAATCCAATTTCGGTTTGATTGCGTTCAGGGGTCAGCAAGTGCATAGCCGGGCAGGGGGATTGTGGTCGCAGCACTAGTGGGACCGGTGGGTGTCACGCGGTGCTGCGACGACAATCCTCTTCTGATGAGGCCGTCAAGCTGTGTGCCACCATTGTTAAAATGGTACGTGTATGTAATGGTGACCCTCTTTCTTGAGACTTTACCTTCAGCTTACCATCAGGCGAGGTGAAGTCAAATTGACGTGTCCTAAATATAAAAAAAAAGAATATTATTATTAAATATATCCAGGCAACGCTGTTAACCACGTTAGTCACTAGAGCGCAATGGATAATAACATGGCGACTGCGAATCGAAAAATGGAAGAAGGACCCTAGTAAGATGGATGGATGATCTGATAAATTAAAAATGAAAAAACCCTCTACGCCAAAATAAACTTTCAGTTTTGGGGAACGATCCTTAAAAAGTGTACCTACTCATTGAAACTAATGTATTGCACCCAAATACTCGTCGTCGTCGACGGGTCCAGTTCTCTGGAGACCATTCTGGTTGCAGCATCAGGTCGAAGTTATCAATTAATTGTCATTCAAAAATACATCATTTTAGAAATGAGCTGATACTCTTACATTGCTGGATCGATATTAACCAAACATAGCTACCGCAAGAATACTGGCTTCCAAATTAAAGAAAGCCGCATCGAAATCGGTGCATCCGTTTGAGAGCTACGATGCCACAGACAGACACACACACAGACATCGACGTCAAACTTATAACACTCCTCTTTCTGTGTCGAGGTTAAAAAAGGTAGTTGGTATAGACAAAGCAGAGGATTGGTTGCTATGACTCACATTCGGCTCTCCAAGCTTTGAATGCAATCAGGACTAACGCTGTCATGATGATGATTAATCACTTGCCTCATTATCTTAGAAAAAAGCTATCCGTTTTTCTTTTGCGATGATTTAGATAACCGTTATTCACTTTTATTGCCATATATTAGGTTCAACTTTATAAACCTGATATTTTAGGTATGACCACATCTTTGAAGAATCTTTTAAGGCTAAATATAATATTGACTTTAGGAGCTGTCCAGATAGGCAATGGACAATATCGGTATTTATATGATTCTTTGTTTACTGAGAAGTCTCACCGAATTTCCTTATATAATAATTCACACACTACCCGTGATAAAATAACTTACAGACTATAATTTATTTTTCTCTGTGCCCAATTTCATGCAGATCCGTTCTGTAGTTTTTGCATGAAAGAGTAGCAAACATCTACACACACACAGATACATCAATCCATCCTCACAAACCTTGACATTTATAATATAACGAAGATAGAAATGGGAAGGAAGTAGAATATTAGTAGAATTATGTTCCTAGACTAGTAATTTATTAGTGTAATAAGATGTGAATTGGAAACAATTAAAACCACAGTTCTTAAAAAGGCTATTATAGAATATGTCACAAAAGCGAGAGAAAAAAAAAGTTATATTCTATATAAAAATTATATAAAAACCTATTGCAGGTCCCAATCCACATCATTAGAGCCCGGAGTATAGATCTGAACAATGCTCACGGTCTTTCAATGGAGACGCGCTTGGAGAAAGTCGTGGAGCCGACAGGCTATCGACTAGACCTAGAGCCTTATCTCGAAGATGCTCTTTTCAAAGGACACGTAGCTATCAATATCACCTGGCTAAAAGATGGCGATGAACTTAGCGTACATTGTGCTCATGAACTTGAGATCTTAGAGTCTGAAGTTAGAGCTCATTTTCCTGATGACACGTGAGTATTATAATTTGTTGAGGGTGAAGAATGACACTATTTTAATTCAGTATCAATAAGACACCTATAGCAGCCTCATTTCATTATAGAATATGCTGCAATGTTAAATATTTATAAGTATCCTTCCAGTTGCACTGTTTTCATTTTAGCAAGGAATCTCGAAGAATTACAATCAACAGGCAAACTATGGATCCTAAAAAGCCCATAGCGACGTTGCATCTTGAGAGAACCGTTCCAAAAGGTTCAACCGGAGTCTTAAAGTTCAGTTTCAAAGGAAACATGGAAACCGGGTCAACTGAAGCTTTCTTTAAAACTACTTATATAACTGATCAAGAAGTAGAGAGGTAAGTAAAAGATGTTTGAACAATAAAAGTCAAAGGAAGGTATCTTGAATTGTTATTGCTATTATAAAGATCTTGGTCAATCAAGGACAATATTTTTTTTTAAATTTATTTATTTATTGAACTTTATGCAAAAGTACATAGGCGGACTTAATGCCACAAGCATGCTCTACCAGTCAACCAAAGGTGGTGCAGAGAGAAACCTAGTAGTTGCATTATTGAGAGCCAAAATTATTGATGAAATACAACTACAAATATAATACTGTACAGTGATATCATACCTACACTACAGTAGTATGTATCAATACCTACACATATTGATAAATAAATATATATACATATAAATAAATATACCATATACATAATAATACACAATATTAATACAGATTAATGCACCGTTAGTCCGCGCAGTCTTAGCAGTACATTTAAGTTATATATATGTATATAGGTTAGTAGCCGCTACGCAGCTTCGTCCCAATAATGCACGTCGCATGTTCCCATGCTTCGACGAACCAGGGTATAAAACACCCTTCGAGCTGAGTGTGGTGAGGCCAAGGAACATGATAGCTCTCAGCAACGTGCCTGTAGCGAGAACTGAAAACATGTAAGTACTTTTTGTTACGTTACTTTTCCTAACAAAAAATGACATCATCAAAATAGCGATTGTCTTTGATCACAGAGTTTAAACGAAAAGGAGCAAACCTATTATAGGTAGAATGTTTTTAAACTGCCTCAATATCGCGAGACAAACGTTGACAAGTGTTCTCCAAGCAGTAGTCAGAATTTGTCCAGTCCTGAATATACTAACTTCAGAGGAATGCGTAAAGCAGATTAGTAAAACTATAAAAGAAATGTATTGAACAAAGATCTTTTTCATAAAAGCAAATAACAATTAATAACTAAATGAATAGAACTCGCTTTGTCAACAAACGTGATTGTAGTTTGAAATTGTTTTGTCCGTGCGATTTACTTTTGATCTTTATTCTGAAAGCTGTATTGTATTATTTGAATAGTGTGTAATTTTTCTAAATTCGTTTTATTAAAACCTTTTTTAAAAAGATTGGCGAAAAAGGCGTATAATGTTTTCGGGGCTTATCACATAATAAATTAGTTTATTCAGCCAAAAAGCAAATGCCATAATTAATAGGATCTGTTGGTGTCCGGTTAAGTTCTGTCTTAAAAATACACTCAGGTGAATGATCAAGCAAAGACCTGGTTAAAAAAAACTGAATTTCAGTTTGAAATAATGTCGCAATTGTTCGATGGTTGCAAAGCATTTAATATCTTCAGTATCAATGTTACAATTCAACACAAAGTAACATAGCTTCATTTTTTTATATTCCATCCATCCATCATCAACCTATTCTAGTCCACTGCTGGACATAGATCTCCCCTAATGAGGTAAATGTAAAATACATGATATGGATAGTGATTAGTTCAACATGCTTTTCCTATAATTGATGTGCTTTATATTCCCCTGATAATTTTTTTTTACAGACCGGATGAACCGGATGCGGTATGTGACCATTTTGAGAAGACTCCTCCAATGTCTACATTCACACTGGGCCTGGTGATCGCAGATTTGAAGCAATTAGAGGAATCTTCTATATATAAAGATGATATTGGTAATGAGATCGGTAAGTTATTTCCACGCCAACTAATAGATTGCTATAATATACCACTTTGAAAGTGGACACGGTTTTGTACGTGTTAGCCCATCAGAGTAATGAAGTGTGTGACTTACCTGGAATTTGTCACCAATGTTTTCAGCACCAGCACTGAGTGTTACCTACCGTTAGTTAGTTGCCTACTGCTAAGTTCCTCATGAAACTCTGGAAGCCATAACTGCTAGAGTGTAGGTATGTCAAGGCTATATCAACAAGAGAACATACGCAGGAGATATATTATTTAATTGGAAGGTTTTTAAGGTTATGGGAAGATTATGAGAACCATTTTTTTTCTTTTAGTGTGTGGAAAACCCCACGGGCTTCACCCTATCGGTGCTGACGATGGGGTGGGCGTGTCGGAATCGGACCGACTAAAACCACACGGTGTCCTCCCCAAGTGTCCATTGCCGGGCACCCCGGGTAAGCCCTCAAAAGGATAACCCCAGGGTTACCGGCGGACTTTGGCCGCCACCGCAGCCTCGCCTGGTGGGGTCGGGTTTATGACATATGTGAACCCTTCACTGGAAGGAATTCTGATTTGTGTTTCTATAGGCAGATAGCGTTTTTTTATTTGAAAAATGTGCAGACTTAAACAATGATTGTGCCTCGGTGAGCGTGTTAAACTGTCGATCCCGGTTGCCATACGAGCATCTGTGGCATTTGTTATAGGTAGTTGGAGCCCTGAAAATTCCGACAACTTGGTCTAACTACAGGACTTCGATATCGTCAGTGGGTTCTGGAAATCAGATTACAGTCGCTTCACGGAAAAAGTACAGTCGTTTCGTAGTTAGACTGGAAAGTCCTAACTGAGTTAGGAAAAAAGATGATAGATAGTTTGAAGTTTGACATTTTGTTTCCCTAGAAATGCGAGTATGGGGCCGGCCAGAATATCTCGAAGCTCTAGAAGGCGTTAATGAGAAACTGCTGCGTGTGTTCAAAGAGCTCGCCCAGTTCTGGCGAGTGCCTTTACCCCTGCGGCGTCTAGATATTGTAGCTTTGCCCAATTATCAAGGAGTTAAGCCTGCTGATAACTGGGGTCTTATTGTGTTCAGGTAAGTCTCAAAACTTGAGGTTACGATAGCTTTTGTTGATTTCAAAACATGAATTATCTATATATATACAAAACATATTCGTGTTAGTGATGACAGTTAATAACTCGAGAACGGGTGGAGCGCTTTTCATGATCTTTAATTTTTTTGATGTGTCCCTGCCTATACTGTGCCATTTTGTAGATTTTCTTTACGCATGACCCCACCACCGGTCTGTGGGGGTAGTTATGTCGGACTCGAACCAACCATAACCGCACGTCCAGGTCTCTAATGCCATAGTGTAAGGTAGTCAAATGAGGCAATTTCATCCCACTTCGGCTGACTCTGGGCCATCTACGGCTTTGCGAAGGCCCCCTCGGGATTTTCGTCTTCCGAAAAGCTTATTTTTAATCTCGTCATCGCGACGTGATGTGACGTGTTGTTGCTTTGCGGTCAGCATCATCACAGACACAGACACAGAGGTATGTGATCGCGGCAGGTCGTGACTGCAAGCTCATGGAGGATTGGCTAGAGAGGCGACACGGAAGCCTCTCGTACCGACTGACGCAGGTGATCTCCGGGAAGGGGAGCTTCGGGGACCACCTGCATCGGATCAGGAAGGAGTCAACGCCTGACTGCCATCACTGCGACGCGAGCGAGGACTCGGGACTGCCCAGCGTGGGAGGCGCCGAGGCGTGACCTAGTGGCAGCCATCGGAGTGGGAGTCCTCTCGCTCGGCAGCATGATTGCGGCAATGGTGCAAAGCGCGAGCGCGTGGGCCACCGCCACCTCCTTCTGCGAGCATGTAATCATAAACAAAAATGGTCGCTGCGGTCGACCGTAGGGGCCGATGGCAGTGCCGCCTGCGGCTGAAGTCTGCGGTGGGTCTCGGTATGACACCTTAAATTCAGCTGATAAGGTAACCAAACCAACATCACTTGGTTCTGAGGTGCAACGAAGTTTTATGGTCAGCTAGTAATTATAATAAAA
This sequence comes from Cybosia mesomella, assembly GCA_946251805.1. NCBI lineage: Eukaryota > Metazoa > Arthropoda > Insecta > Lepidoptera > Erebidae > Cybosia > Cybosia mesomella. The sequence goes on from OX276396.1 coordinate 4,708,558, forward strand.
TGTATTCAGTGACACCGGTATCTTCTTTCTTTTTTCTTGCGGAAATCCCCTCGGATACCCCCCTGCCTGCCAGCGGGGACGGTTATGTCGACCTTTAACCGACTAAAACCGCACGCCGTCTCGGGTCTTCAGACGCCGGGGTGTAAGGTTGCCCCTAAAGCATATCCGTCGCACCCCGACTGACCCTGGGCCATCTCCGGTTTCGAGATGGCCCCCTCGGGTTTGGGAATCACGGTGTCCCCGTCTTTTCATTTTTTCATTTATTTATTTCATAAACAATTTACATTGTATTGAAAATTACAAACTTAAGATAAAAACACAATAAAAATCATAAGCTAAAAAAAAATAAAACAAATCAAATAAAATAAAAATATTAAATAATACATTATTAATTATGATGTCAAGAATTAATTGATAAAATTATATTGCATCAAAAAAATAAATAAAAATGATAAAAATTAAATTAAATTAGAGAAGTGAACATGTCAAAAGTTGTGCATATAGAGAACCATGTACCCATCATTGCAAATATTATTTACAAAAACATAATATAATACCAATTACAAATATTCATAAAAAAGAAAAATTTCATTGCATGCATCCTCTATGTCATTTTACAAATTCGTCAAGTGAGTAGAAACAACTCTCCAGAAGAAAACCCTTAAGTACGGCTTCAAACTCCTTTTTATATACAGCGCTTCTTATTTCTAGGGGAAGACTGTTAAATAGTTTGACTGCACTATAAGACACGCTATGTTTAACTACATTAAGAGTGGGTGCAATCAATAAAGGCATATGTTTCCTTCTCGTACTTTCACGTTCCCGTCTACCTTCTTCACTTTCAAAATTATGTAAGTTCTTGGCAAAAAAAGTCAATAAAACCAGAATATACAGACAAGGAACTGTTAAGATTTTTAGTTCCCTAAAATATTCTACACAGGACTGCTGCTGGTCTATGCGTACCATGGTTCTAATGGCCCTCTTCTGTGCAACGAAAGCTTTGTGAATATTGTACTCATAACTACCCCCCCAGAAAATAATACTATACCTCAATTTTGATACTACTAAGGCGAAGTACACACCTCTTAGCTGTTCCATGTGCACAACATCTCTAAGGCTTCTCAATACATAACAGGCCGAATGAATACCAGCCTCTATGCTTGCCAATTCACATTTCCACTTCAAAGAACAGTCGATATATACACCCAAGAATTTTACTTCATTAACTGTGACTATCCTGTCACCCTTAAGTTCACAAGCCAGTACATCTGACGTTTTACTAGTGGATTTAAATAATATGATATTGGATTTGCTGCTGTTTATTTTCAGGCAGTTTAATGTAAACCATTCATTGAGATGCCCCAGTGCCAAATTTACTCTTTTATTTAAATCTATAATGTTATTCGCCGATACAATTGCGTTGGTATCGTCGGCAAATACGGTAAGTTTCACCTGTTCCGGTAACTTATTCATCACAGTATTGATCAGGTCATTGATAAAAATAATGAAAAATATAGGACCTAGTATCGATCCTTGAGGAACCCCTGTTTTTATTTTGACAAGCCTGGATTTAAAAGTTTTAGCAAATTTAGTTCGAATCGTTCCAGATTTCTCGTAACTGTTGGACTTGATCTCTACGAACATTTGTCTGTTGCTCAGATATGAGCTAAAGAGATGCCTAGCTGCGCCCCTCACGCCGTAGTGCTCTAACTTTTCAATCAGTAGATCATGTCTAACTTGCCCCGGTTTGGGGGAGGGGCGCTAGTCACCCCACCGTCCCGATCTGCTACTGCTGGGGTGACAGGCGGCCTCACCTGCCACCCCCAGGCCTGCGCTCATGGAGGACGGAGGTCGTTAAGCGACATGTTCGATGTTCCGAGCTTGGCGGGCCGGGGGAGTTCTAAATCTCTCCCGAGCGTGCTCCGTCATCTCCTTCCCGAGCATAACATGCTCGCAGAAATTGGCGGCGGCGACCCACGAGGCTGCCACGAGGTCACGCCTCAGCACGTCCTACGCCGGGCAGTCCGCTGGTAACCGGTATCTGAGTAAGAAAAAGAATAACTTTTTAATTTGTTAGAAAACATTCTTTCCGAGAGATGGAATAGATTTACCAAAGACGCATATCGCGTTACCACAGGTGGGTTATCCTTTTGAGAACCAAATGAATACTAATATCAACACATACCTTTTCAGGGAAAGTGACCTAAGCAGCCGTGGTTATCTTCAACTCGCTCAGGAGCTTTCCTATCAATGGCTTGGTGCACTTACAACCCCAGCTTGGTGGTCAGATGCTCATCTTAACAAGGCTCTCGTCGGATACATAGCTGCTGCTACAGCTTTTAAGGTACCATAAACACTATCGCAAAAAAAAACAAAAACCTATGCTCTTCAACAGTGGTTTCCAGTGAACTAGAAAACAAGGTACACCCTATCACTATCTGGATTATTCTGTATCGGACAGGATCACCTGGAAGCCATTAGGGTTGCAGCAGTTAATCCCATAAAAGCCAAATATAAAAGTGTAGAAGGAGTAAGCGAACACCAGGCTTTAAGGTAGAAGCCTCGAATGCAACCGAGAGCCACGCTGAGATGATGATAATGATTTTACAGTAAACTTCCAAGTAAAATGCGTCATTGATTTCAATATATATTATGTCAATACTTTTAGCCCCACAAAAGATGGCGACGTGGTACTGAATGACTTAATTGACAAAATATGTATTGACTGATTTTATATGAGCATAAACTTTTCTCAGATAAACAATGGATCAGAAATGGAAGGCAAGTGGCCGCTCACAGTCCTGTACTCTCTTTACTATGAGTTCAGCAAGCGCTACCCCCATTCTCGCATCACTGGTATGAAGCAAGAAACCGCCTGCACGAAGATTGAGCTGCTGTTCCGTATGTTTAACTACACACTCGGAGACGAGACTTTCAAGAAGGGATTAACAAGATTTTTGGAGGCACGGTAAGTTGGACTTAATTTTTTTTTAATCTTTATTTATTTCGGGGTTTTGATCCAGTAAGCATATGTCAACCCCATCGTACCTTAATTCAAAGTTAAACACAAAACGTCTTCCGATTACTACAGTCTAGTACATTAATTATAATGGGTATATCTTTACTGAACTATTCTAATCAGGAGAGATAAATTTGGGCTGCTTCTGAAGTTGACAACTCATAATAGTTTCGTAATTTTAGTTCTTTAAGAAGAGCCTCACACTTAGTTTCATACCGGTCACATCCACCAGCAAATGTTGCACATCCTCAATTGTATCACATACAGAACAGGTTGGCGAGTCAGCTTTTTTCATCAGATATGTAAATTTTACTGATCATTAGTGACCAGATCTAATTCTTAGAGCTAATATATCTGCTCAATCGACCAAGTTAGACTTCATTAAGTAATTAATCAAATTGTGCTTACAGCTTTTCTTTACGAGATACCTAAGTCTATCAATTTGAAGGTGATGTAGAGGCATTCCTTCCTAGCATAAATCAGCTAGCGTAACCAGATATACCAGATGGTAACTCTCTCTAAATATCGACTTCAAGTAGCAATGCACTGCATTTCATATATAGTTGGTTGAAGTGCTGGAATCTCAAATATTTTTTATGGATATTTGTTACAGCCATTTTCACTGCCGTTTGAAGATATGAAGTAGAAAATATATTGATAATGTAATGGCTCCTCCATTACATAGTCAATACCATTAACTATTTTAACCAATGAACTTAATACGCACCATATTAAATTGCTTCTCCTTCCACAGTAAATTCAAAACATTCTCGGGCGATGATATCTGGAACGCACTAAACACTGCTGCTTTGGAAGATAACAAGATTCCAAAAGAGGTTGATATCAAGACGGTAGCCAAGAGCTGGATCACCAAAGACAGACTGCCTCTCATCAACGTTCAGAGACAATACAATAGCAAGACTGCAGTTGTAACCCAAGTAGGTATTATAATTGATGTAAAGGATTCTGTGACGTCCTGTTTTACGTTCACTAGTTTGAGAGCGGTCTCCAGGTTCCCTTGGTTCGATTTTAACTCCTAAATCGGACCTCAGGGACCGCAAAGTATTATTGAGTTTTTCAGTTAGAAGATTTTCAGTAGCAACATGTACTCTAGAAATAAACCAGGTAATAGGCACAATATCTGTTAGTAAATTCTAACCAGCTGTTTGAAGTTTTCAATACCACCAATAGCGATAAGGCCGCCATTTGTACATTTGTACAAGTGTTTTCCATATTTTTATGCAAAAAAATAATTGGTATACAATAAAGTTTATTTATATTCTATTCCATTGTATTCTGAATGCATTTATCCTGTTCAATTTGCGTGCTCAATATACCCTTTGCAATCTGGTAAACATTTAAAACATTTTGTAATATTTCTTCCCCTCTAATTAGAAAAAAAAAACGTTTCTAATTTTGTAAATAAACATCTAGCGTTTGTATTGTACACTTTGTTACGAGTGTGCGACTTAAGACGATGCCTTCAAGGTTTTCAAATGTAGTGCTAGTTCTGTTGTCCTGTACTAGATGGCGGTAAACATAACATAACAATACAAGGGTTATTCCCCATAGATACATTTTCCTCGTAGTTCACTTTTTAAAAACCCCTGCTTTCGTTCCTGTTAGATAGATTATTGTCTAGTACAGTCAATTAACAATCACCTTAATCTATAAAAATAAATAAAATTAAGGTGTCTATAGCGTTAAACCAAAAGGTTTTTCAATGAATGCGGATGAATATAAACACGGTACTTATAACAAAGAAACATTCTTTTTTTGTCTGTTTGAAAGAGGTAATCTCTGGAACAGCTGGGCTGATTTTGACTTCACTGGCAGATAGGTGATATTATAAGGCTCCATATAGGCAACTTTTATTTCGAAGTTATAACGAACTCAGTTAGTTATTGAAGGATGTAGTTACTAATTTCTATAGTCTCGAAAGTACTGCTTCTCTTACAAAAGTAGTCGTGGCAGATGGCATTTTTAATAGAGTATTGAGGTCCACATTACTTATATTCTCATTTAAACTTTTTAAATAATGAAAATGTTTGTATAAGAAGCGGTTTAAGTCGGTAGTATTCGAAATTGTATGCTTTCCATCACAAGTCAGACGCCTAAGCCATTATACAACTTGTTATTAAAATAAGCTAAATTCTAATTTATGGTTTTCACTAACTTCACCGAAAAGAATTAAAATAGTATCACTTTAATTTTTATCACATTTTCCTTAATTTTGTTGACAGAAAGTATATCTGCGTGAACGGCCGCATGACGTGCCTGAAGCAGCTAAAATGTCGTGGTGGGTACCAATAATAATTATCCAGGAAGATACTCTGAACATGAAGAATACCAACACCGCCTGGTGGATGAAAGACAAGAAGGAGCTGAAGATTAGCAACATGCCTGAAAGAGACAAGTTTATTATTGTCAATCCTGAGGAAATTGGTAAGTTAGAGTCAAGCAATTGCGTATTATTTAAGTAGTATCTGAAGTTATAATAATAATCTTTTTTGCTAGAATATTGTTATGAGGATGGTACATATAATGTCTTATGACTAGGTGCATTATGTGCTGCGTAAATTGGGCATGCAACATTTTATTTTTATTTCATTTAGCACATATAATATTAAATATGAAAGAGAAATCTAGATTATACACCTTTAATATTCTAAATAATAAATATTCTACGACATTCTACACAGCGCTTTCTAGACCCAAAGTAAGCATACTTTAACTAGCTTGTGTTATGGGTTCCAGAATGCGGACAAATATACTTATATACTTTTTTTTTGTAAATACATACATATTATACATAGAAACACCCAGACCAATGCAAATAGACATATTCATGCATACAAATATTTGCACTGAGTGGGAATCGAACCCGCGCCCCCTGTCTTAGCAGTCGAATGCACTACCGCTACGCCACAGAGGCCGTCATATATATATATAATATAATTATACATTTATCTATAATCTTTGCAACGTGTGGATAAAAAAGTCCGTAATGGAGTAAAAACATTTGTCAAGTAGTTAGTTGATGTAAGATTTTACTAAGAGATCTAGAAGACTTACATTAAGAAAGGAGTTTCCTAATAGTCCCAATGTCTACAGATGAAGAATATGGACAAAAAAACACTAAAAAAAATTTACATAACTTCTTCATAACATAACTTCACGCCTGTATCCCCGAAGGGGTAGGCAGAGGTGTATTACACACCCACGATTCGCCAGTTATGTTGAGGTCCTAATGTAATAGGGGGCGAGCCTATTGCCATCTTCCGGGCACATTATTAAGCGAGCGATAATTATCATTTATTAATGCACACATAACTACGAAAAGTTAGAGGTGTGTGCCCGGGCAACTGGGGATCGAACTCGACACCTCGTCTCAGCAGTCCGTTACGTATGCCACTGGGCTATCGCCGCTATTTAAAAAAAAAACATGTAAAATAACCCCAATACAAGACGAGGCCATCTCATCAAAAACCGTTTCATGTAATGCGAAGACGCGTATAATATTGCCCGTACACGTTTTTGACAATTTTAATTTTAAATTTGAAACTAAAAGTTAGCGTAGTAAATACTTCAAAAATTCATTCATAAAATACTTGTATTCGAAATAGGTATGGATGCAGGATAGGTAAGTTTGACTAATTATGAGTAAGTAATTCCATCACCGCCGTTAAAAATAATATTTGGGTTAGTCATTTTACTTCAACAAAATATAATCATTAAATACCTACTTATGTGGATTTATTAGACCATAAGACCTTATGGACCATGCCATTAATAAGACAAAATCTTATTTATGATTATATTGCGTTACCCGAAAGAATCTACAATAAGAGGAGTGCCTGTGCTGAAACGTCAAATATTAAAGAAATCATTATTTCACTCGTGTTTTCTTTAATAAACTCTTTGCCAGGGAATAAACAAAAGATTAAAATATCTCCATAACCATATCGCTATTCTGAAACTGTAAAAATTTAACAGAATTCCTGTACGCGTTATTTGTCTCTAAGTAAAATTGCATATTTCACTACCCCATAATAAAAAATATGCAAATGTTGCGAAAATGATACGTTTCTAATAGATTCAGCTCATCGAAAAACAGTGGTAGTAGAAAAGGTTCTCTGAAATTCATTTTAATATATTTCATTCCATTTGTTTGTTTGCAAGACTTTGAAGAATGGCCTATTCTTCAGTCTCTTGCTTATTATTTGCATATCTTTATATTGTAATCTTGACTTATGATACGATCTTGAGTTAATTGCAGTCTCTCGCTTGAGTAAACATGTTAAATATGAGTCTTGAATTTCGTAGTGATCTTCAGAATAGTTTATTAAAATGTTATGATTTGTTCGCTGTTGGAGAAATATTTTGCGAACGAATCTTCAAGTTTAGTTACAAAAGCAACAGATGAAAAGCGTTTGGCAGTACGTGTATATTGAAAAAAGAATATTATTGGGTTATCATATAAATCCTCTTTTAGATGATTGAGCACTGGCTTTCTTGCAATATGAGATGATGAGTTACAATCTTTTTTTTTAGTTAATTGAAAAACAGAAAGGCTTATAATTATTTGAAAGATGATATTATGGCGGTGTAGGATAATGCAGAAGTGATATATACAGAGAAGTAAAAAAGCGGCCAAGAGCGAGTCGGACTCGCCCATGAAGGGTTCCGTAGCAGCAAGTCACATAATCATGTTTTGTTTTTAAATTTTATATATGAGTTGATTAAATGAAAGGTAAAGCGGTTTACGATTTATGACGTATTAAAAAAAACTACCTAATTACTAGATCTCGTGCAAACCAATTTTCGGTGAAGTTTACATCGTATATTTTTTTTAGTTTTATCATTCTCTTCTTTTATAAGTTACAGGGGGGGGGGGGGGGGGTACACACATTTTACCACTTTGGAACTGACTCTCGCGCCAGCTATTCAGTTTAGAAAAAAATAATATTAGAAACCTCAATATCATTTTTGAAGACCTATTCATAGATATAACACACGTATGAGTAAAAAAAACCGCGGTAGCCTAGTGGTATGGGTAATGGACTGCTGAGACGAGGTCTCGGGTTCGATCCCAGGTTTTACCATGGCACACACCAATGACATTTCGATGCTTTTCGAAGTTATGTGTGTATTTATCGCAGGTTTATAAGTTCCCGGTTAATGGCAATAGGCTCGCCACCTATTACATTGGGATCTAAACATAAACTGGCGAAATGTGAGTGCTAGCACCTCTGCCTACCTCTTCGGGGATATAGGCGTGAGTTTATGTATGTATGTATGTTATGTATGAGTTTGATGGAAAAAATAAATTTGAGTTTCAGTTCTAAGTAGACTCCCAAAATTTATTGTTTATTTTTCTATTTTTGTGTGAAAATCTTAATGCGGTTCACATAATACATCTACTTACCAAGTTTCAACAGCATAGTTCTTATAGTTCCGGAAACAAAGTGCCTGTGACATACGGACGGACAGACACATAGACATGACGTAATAAGGGTTCCGTTTTTTGCCATTTGGCTACGGAAGCCTAAAAATTATTGCACTGACTAAGAAATTGGGATAAGATGAAGAGGATTCTATTATAGGTGCTAATGTGTATGTAATAATTCGCGATTTTTTTCTAGACCCAACTAAACGGAACATGTCATATGGGTTCTAGAATGTGTATAAACACTGACTCAACTGAGTTCACAGGTAAACTGTTTAAAACAGTTTTGTGTACTATACAATAATAATGATGATTGAAATATATGTATAATAAATAAATGAGATAAAAGTAACTTGCACAATTTTGCTGATTATATTGGTCATCAGCTAATTTTCGTTATGTGGTTTGCAAGTACATAATTATACAGGCCAAATGCGAAAATGAATATGCCATTAGTGTTGAATTCATGCTATTCGCTAGTAAATCAAACTCAAAATATGGTTGTTGAAGACGCACCTTTATAATTAGACCATTTTATACTAAACGTGTATTGGAAATAGCAATCTTGACAAAGCTTTTTTGATAGGCATTTAATACCGTTCACAACTCGCAGAAAAATAACTAGAATCATCTCTACAATGACTAAATTATAACGATAATTTTTTATTGTAATCTTTGTCAGGCGGAATTATTCTCATTATCAGCTGTCTATAAATTTGATTCTTTAGAAACATACTTACTTTATACAAATACATATATATATATAATATATGTTATATATATACATATACGTACTTTGCTACTCAGATTTGGTTCTATAATAATAAATATTACTTTCCAGCTCCCTATCCAGTAAATTACGACCAGGAGAACTGGATACTACTGTCAAACTTCCTCCAAAGTGACAAGCGGCAGCAGATGCCCGAACTTACTAGAGCTAAACTCCTCCATGATGCTTGGAATCTAGCTTACGCTGGTGAACTGTCCTTCGCTACTGCCTTCAACATGACACTATTCTTAAAGAACGAAAGGCATCACTTGGTGTGGGATCCAGTATTTACAATGATTGATCATCTTGGAAGACAAATTTGCCAATGTTTACAAGGGAAATTTCAGGTAAGATAATTTTAAAAGTAAGACACGTACACACGGCTAAGGAAATAAGTATACACCTTTACATACACCTTCACATCTAAAGGTGTATACTTATCTCCTTGGCCGTGTGTAAATGATAAAACTGCATTAAGGCACTGTCGTTACACAATGAATATGTTTGCGCTCTCTGTCATTGTTTTTCGCAAAAACTGAAGCCTCTTGTCTTACCTAACCCGATTTTTCTACCTGTTTTTCAATCAGTGACTGCCCATAGTATTCAGATAACAACTTAGTAGGGTTCATAGATCATATTATTATGTTTAAGAGAACTTACTTTCAATTTTGAATCTGAGTTGTATTTGTGTCAGTCAAGACTGACTACGTCCGAGGTGTGAATCTGTAACTTATCTATGCATTTAATTAAGCGTAGCGAGCGAGCGAGCGAAGCGTCTTTGGTTTCAAATTTGCATTTCAAACAAATGATACTCCTCCGAGACCGTATGACCGATCTCGACCAAATTTGCCACGGTGATTACCATCGAGGAATAATCACCGAAAAACCAAATCAATGGAAAAAGTCGACCGGTCACGTTGACCTATTGTTGGATAGGCAAATCTCGCTACGCTTAAGTTTGGGTTGATTGCGAAGCTGGTAACCGTCCTAGTTATATCAATGTTTTATGTAGTTCTTACGGTATCGTATACAAATCTGAATCTCCTTGTTAGTTATAAGATGAATAGTACGACATCAAGGTCACAATACGAAAATAATGATGTGAAAGGCTCCATGTAAGAGTAGCAATTTCAGTTGCCATTATCAAAAGTATATTATTTTCTCGTCAGAAACTTATACGTGCATGGTTAAGTCTCACGAGATAAAAAGAAAATATTTTATCTTTTGTTTAAAATTGAATTTCAACATACTCGAAATGAAAAGTAAATCTACTTCAAGTTTTGTACCTCTTTTACTCATTCCTTGTATTTAGATTACCAATGTGGTTTTAGTCGGTCCGATTCCTAAACACCCATCTCATCGTTGACACCGTTGGGTTGGAGCCCGTGGGGGTTTCCACAAGTGAAAAAATAAATAAAATCTATGTATATAAATGAAGTAACTTTCACCTACCTATTATTCTTTATTCTTGTAGGCTTACGTCAGAATCCTACTTAGTCCTCTATACGAAGAATTAGCCAAAGACGAGAAGGAGGATGACGAATCCTGGAAGAAAAACCTACGTTCATTCACAAAGTCGTTCCTCTGCAAGGCTGGATATAAACCCTGCGTCAGGGAAGCTCAGGAACAATACGGCAAATGGATGCAGGCTAAGAATCCTGATGAAGGCAATCCGTGAGTATTGTATATAGAACCGCTGAGTCTTTTCTTCCTCGATTTTCAAGGATAGTTTTCCTCGAATGAACCCAGCTTGTTAATAAATTATTCCAATTATATAATTAGAAGATGCTATTTAAGATTACATCTGCCTCTTTTAAAAAACAATAATGACTAATATATCTGAGTTTCACTATACTCGGTGACTGTAATGTATAAATAAATATAAAAAACCTGTGAGAATGCCGTGAGGCGAAACCGGTCAGGTGTAATTATTAAATATAATAGTGGAAAAGTACAAGTGATACATTTATTTCAATATGTGTATCAAGTTCCACCAAGTGCCATCAATCAACAGTATAAATAGACTAATATATAGTCATCATATTTAAGCTGTAAAAGTAATAAAAAATATATCATAATATAACTAATTGAAACTATGCATGTCAATACACAAAAGCATCCACCCATTTTGGTTGTGGCAACATAGTTCGATAACGTTGTTTGATCAATCGCACGAAGAGGGTTTTTAAATACACACTTTTCGATTGATTAGTCGTACCACAAGAACACACGATATTTCAGTGCTTATTGTTCGATTAAGTAGTCGATCCAAGAGAACTTACTATTTATCAGTGCTTATTGTCCGATTCAATGGTCGAAACATGAGAACTTACAATTAATCAGTGCATATTATTTGTATCATTAGTCGAACCACAAGAACTTACTATAAATTTGTATTGAATGCCAGTGTTTTACATAATATATCTATATGCGAATTCTGAACTATGAGGCGGAGGCGCCTTGCAGATGAGCCTACTGCTTTAAGGTGTTTTTATCACGAGGATGGTATGACAGTCTTCGGTTCAAAGCTAGTGTGTTACCTGTTATTATTCTCTGCATACCCGCTAATTCTAGAAAAAGCTTGGCTAAATCTATTGTATTAGTAGATTGCAAGAATGTTATTACTTTTGCTGTTACAAGGTAGAAATTACTTAATCTATATAATATATAAAACAAAGTTATGTTAGTGATGGCCGGTTATAACCCGAGAACGAGTGGATCGATGTTCATAATTTTTTTGTCATTTTGCCATTTTGGGTATTTTTTTCTGCGGATATCCCCAGTGGGGTTAGTTATGTCAGAGTTCCACCAACCAAAACCGCACGCCATCTCGGGTCTCTAATGCCAGGTGTAAAGCAGCCTAATAATCGGATCCACCCGGTCTCGATTTATGAACGGTATCACTAACCTGACTTTGTCACACATGATGAATATCTATCATAATTATGTATGATTTTGTAGCGAGAGTATTAACTAGACAAAATCTGAGCTGAGTGTTATAATGGGTGATATCATATGATATTAATATTCACATCATGCGACCAATCGAACAGCGTGAGTTTCAAAACCGTCATCGTGCGATTGATCGAACAACGTACTCGAACTATGTTGCCACAACCTCCATTTTAAGTATGCTTAAGTGTTTAAAGCCATCCTGGTTTTTTCTATCCATCTCTCAACCATTCACTGTTTTTTTTGCCTCTCTCTCTTTTTCAGTCTAGTTGCAGTTTTCCAAAAGCCTCGAAATACCAACCCTAATATTCGAAGATACAAATAGCTAACTCAATTAACTTTGAATACGACCCTTTATTGATCGGTCGATATTGTGAAAGGGAACTCAACAACCCCAAAATAGACCTCTTTTTGAGGCTGTATGTATTCGATGTATGTGTTCCCCTTTATTATTATTCTCCGTGAGCGTTTCACGACTGGACGTCCTGAATTGAATCCAATTTGATAATTTGGTAACATGAATCGAATTTTCATTTATTTCATCTCTGAATCTGCTCTGTGTCGTAATAAAATAAGTAAATCATTATTTAGGGTCCTAATGAGTTTGAGGCTTTAGGGTGTAATGTAATTAAAATTAGAAGTTTTCAAAAGTTCATTTTTTTTTTATATTTAGGACACGTCAATTTGACTTCACCTCGCCTGATGGTAAGCTGAAGGTAAAGTCTCAGGAAAGAGGGTCACCATTACATACACGTACCATGTTAACAATGGTGGCACTCAGCTTGACGGCCTCATCAAAAGAGGATTGTCGTCGCAGCACCGCGTAACACCCATCTTTCCCACTAGTGCTGCGACCACAATCCCCTGCCCGGCTATGCACTTGCTGACCCCTGAACCCCTGAAAGTTCATTTGAGTTTAGTTGTTGCAGAATACGTATTGTGGTTTTTAACATATTTGTTTAAAATTTATGTGAACGTTTAAAATGTGTACAATTTGTTACAAATGTGATTTTATTAGCTGCGTGAACATTTTTTAATAAAAAATGAATTATAAATGAAAAAAAAAAGTTCGAATAAAAAATATACTATAGGTACCTATTTTTCACAGTCTTGGCAACCAGTACGTCTGTCCAGTATTCAGATGGGGCACTCAGAAGGAATGGGAATTTGGATTACACCGAGTCATCAACTTCCCGTCATCAAGAAAACCAAGCGAACGGACCTACCTGTTGAAGACTTTGGCTGGATGCCCTTTAACTGAAGCCAAGATTATCAGGATTCTGAATGTGACGATGCTAGAAGGGAATGGAAACTTTTCGGAAACTGACATGTTCTTAATATTCAGCATGTTAACTGGATCCTCAGCGGGTTATACGACGCTATTCCATTTCTTGAGCAATAATTGGGAGGTGTTGAAAGAAAGGTTAGTAACAGACTAACATTACGAGATATCGAAAACAATACCGGCGTTCTAATATCATCATGTTTGCTTTTCTCTTAGGAAGGATTAAAGAAATAAAAGAGTTTTTGGCGCCAACATGGGAAAAGACGCATCGAGGCAGTGTTTCATTTTCTAAAATGAATTTATGTGTTAAAATGGTGGATTTTTAGACATAACGTCTTCGACAACACGCACAAGTGTAGGAAAGTGGCATATTTACCGTGAATTGTGATTTTCCATGTTGTTTCCAAAACTCCAAAGAATCCTTTAGTAAAGCTCCCACTACTTTACTAGGGCAAGACTAAATGTTTCCATCATGAAGTTATAGATGAACTATAACTTCATGGTTTAAAGTTGTAACTAGTTTATATAATAATCTCTTGACTTGACATTGGCTATAACAATATTTCAAATAAATATTTTTTCTTTAAAAGAAGTTCTTTCCCAGCACCGTGCTGGCAACATTGTAGAACGTTCACTAAATATAATCAAACTTAGAACAACAATTCCTGCATCACATAAACAAATTTCCTGTGTAAGAATCAAATTAAAGCACTTAAGTGGCAAAACAATACCGGCGTTCTAATATCTTCAGGATTGCTTTTCTCTTAAGAAAGATTAAAGAAATAAAAAAAAAGTTATGAAAATATTCCAAATAAATATTTTTTCTTTAAAAGAAGTTCTTTCCCAGCACTTTGCTGGCAAAATGAAAGAACGTTCACTATATATAATCAAACTTAAAACAACAATTCCTGAATCATATTAACAAATATTCTGTGTAAGAATCAAATTAAAGCACTTAAGTGGCAAAACAATACCGGCGTTCTAATATCGTCACGATTGCCTTTCTCCTAAGTAAGATTATAGTCATTTAAAAAAAAGTTATTACAATCTTTCAAAAAAAAAAATTTTTTCTTTAAAAGAAGATCTTTCCAGCACCTTGTTGGCAACATGGAACACCAACAATTCCTGAATAACATAAATAAATTTCCTGTGTAAGAATCAAATAATATAAATAATAAATAAATATTCTACGACATTCTACACAGCGCTTTCTAGACCCAAAGTAAGCATAGTTTAACTAGCTTGTGTTATGGGTTCTAGAATGCGGATAAATATATACACCCAGACCAATGCAAATAGACATATTCATGCATACAAATATTTGCACTGAGCGGGAATCGAACCCGCGCTCCCTGTCGTAGAAGTCGAATGCACTACCACTACGCCACAGAGGCCGTAACTCTTCAGTGGCAAAACCTCAATATTTTGTTGGACAGTGCTCTGAATAATGAGATGTGTACCTTTTTTTTTTTTTTTTCGTGCGGAAATCCCCTCGGATACCCCCCCGCCGGCCAGCGGGGGCGGTTATGTCGGGCTTGAACCGACTAAAACCGCACGCCGTCTCGGGTCTGCAGACGCCGGGGTGTTAGGTTGCCCATAGAGCATATCCCTCGCACCCCGACTGACCCTGGGCCATCTTGTGTACCTATGGAGACCTAGTATGAACACAGAATAAATAATAGTACAAGTGTATGAATGAAAAACATAATCTCAGTTGTAAGATTCTAGCAAAATTATGATAAAATATTCAAGTTGAAAAGACATCAATATTTATCACAATTTTTTGCACGTGAATAACATACGTCACTGAATTTGTTAACAGAATTGCTACTTCACGTGATTTGGACTTCATTGTCTCATGTCACAGACTTCTATACCTGACATAATACTTATCACATTGAAGAATACCTGTTGTTTCATTGATAGGCATTTGAAGGCCAGAAACCTCAACCATCGATAGCGTGAATGTTGCTTGCTATTGAACTGTCCAACTCTGACAACACCATGACTGTGCATTGGCAAGTTGATTGACTAATGTTCTAAAATGTCCGTAAATTTTATTTTATTTTATTTTATAATTTTCGAAAACTTACAGCTAGATACAAAAATAGTCAAGGAAAAGTTACATAGACAAGGCCAATTACAAGTTTTCACTTATACATGAATAACTAATTTGAAAGTAATTTACATCGGTAAACAACTAAAAAAAAAAGTAAACATAAAAAAAAAACAAAAATCAACACCCACTGAAGAAGGCACATGGCCTTTTTCAGTGTACTAACGCTAGTGTTGAAAACATCGATTTCGACATCCCGGCACGCTGCGTTATATGTACGGCATGCTCTTACTAAGTACGAGTTTTGCCTGTACGTTGTAGTTACCGCGGGTACATGTAGAATATTGTATCTACGCAGAAATGCACACGGTATTCGCAATCCTACTTTGCTCACCAGTTCTGGAGCGTCAACCGATCCGTTCATAATTTTGAACAAGAATGCCAAATCAGCGATCCTTCTTCTGTCATAGAGGGGCAGCATGTGAAATTTCTTGCATCGCGCCAGGTAGGTTGGTAGATATGTTTTAGAGCGATACTGAACGTATCTTAAAAATTTTCTTTGAATGCCCTCCAAGCGACTGACATAAGTTGTGTAGTTCGGATTCCAAACTTCAGAGTCATATTCGAGATGGCTACGTACCAAAGAGCAGTATAATATTTTGATGGTCTTTATATTTTTGAACTCTGCAGCGGTTCTGAAAATGAACCCGAGTGCTTGAGATGCCTTCTTCGTGACATTGTTGATATGAGCATCAAACAGGAGCTTCGAATCAAACGTTACCCCAAGGTCCCTAATCGTATTCACTCTAGATATTGACGCATCCAAAAGTTTGTAGGTGTGAGTGATTGAGTGATGTTTGTGAGTGTACGTGCATACAAAGCATTTAGAGATGTTCAAATCAAGCTTATTGACACTGCAATAATTTTGAAATCTATCTAGGTCTTCTTGGAGGAGCAATGAGTCAGCAATAGTGTAAATTTTCTTCATAATTTTCATGTCGTCCGCATACAATAGAATTTTTGTATGGTGAAAACAAGAGGTAATATCATTTATAAAGATATTGAACAAGAGCGGACCGAGCAGTGAACCCTGGGGAACCCCTGAGGGAATGGGCATTGCCCTAGAAGAATAACCGTTCAGTACAACTATCTGACACCTGTTCTCCACATAAGATGCAAACCACCTATAGAGATTCCCTCTTATACCACTTGATAGCAGCCGTTGCAAAAGCCTGGAGTGATCAATCCGGTCGAAACACTTACTGTAGTCTGTGTATACCACATCCACCTGGGACCTATGGGACATACAATCCGACAGAAAGTCACTATGTGCCACTAAATTAGATGCCGTAGATCGACCCATCA
Source organism: Cybosia mesomella (assembly GCA_946251805.1). Classification (NCBI taxonomy): domain Eukaryota; kingdom Metazoa; phylum Arthropoda; class Insecta; order Lepidoptera; family Erebidae; genus Cybosia; species Cybosia mesomella. The sequence goes on from OX276396.1 coordinate 4,725,453, forward strand.
AGAAGCCATGCTGAAGCTCGGTAAAGGTGCGTCTCAGTGCCGAGTACACTTGCTTATAAAGGATTCTTTCTAGGATCTTTGCAAAGACACACAGTTTGGATATCGGTCTATAGTTTTCGATGCACGTTTTTGAGCCTTTTTTGTGGATAGGTGTGATGTATGCTGATTTCCAAATCGTGGGTACGACCCCAGTGTCCAAAGACCGCCGGAACACTATCGATAGAGGCAAAGCGAGACTATCAGCACAACTAGCTATAAAGACCGGCGACATACTATCCGGACCTGCCGATTTGTTCACATTAATGTGTTTTAATAAGTTGTGAACTTCGTCAGGGTGTATTTCGACAGAGGAAATGTCCGGAGCAATATCTACACCAGTCCCGGTATAGTTCGGTGCATTATGTGATAATGATGATGCTAATGATGAATTAGGCGTTCCCTCGAGGAAGTTGGAACAAAAATACTTGCCAAACATGTCACATATCTCAACACCATCGCTTGAGGCGCGTTGTTCAAATTGCATTACTGACGGATAAGAATTAGATAATTTTTTTGATTTGACATACCTCCAGAAAGCCCTTGGATTCTTATGTATGTCTGCCTCTATTCAATGTATATAATCATCAAACATTACCTTTTCTAGTGTTTTTATTCTTTGCCTTAGTGTTATAAACGATTGATAATCGTTAACATTCCCATACTTTTTATATTTTGAGTGGAATTTGGCTTTTTCTTTAATCATTTTTATTAAAGGGCTTTTATACCATATAGGATACCTGGAATTGGGGGTGACTGTTTTGGTCGGTATATAGGTGTTACACAATTTATGAAGTTGATCATAGAAATAAGTAACGGCGTCTTCCATTGACCCACGGTTCAGTTCACATTGCCAGTCTATTTCTTTCAGCTCTTTACGAATTGCGTCAAAGTTCGCTAAGTGATATAAGAACTTGACGTGTGAGCTAGCTGGTAGACTATGTAACTGTACAAAGTCTGCGTCTACACATAAGGCTTTATGATTAGGGTCCTCCGACACCAATCGGTCACCGGGGCAAGTGACTTCGACTACATTGTTAGATAGTACCAGATCCAACATTCTCTTGTTAATGTTAAGGTAGCGGTTGTATTGAAGTAAATTACAACTATCTAAGTTATCTAAAAAGTTTGTTTGGTAGTCACCCTGCACGTTAGAAGGATAAAGAGAGTAGCCATCCTCAGCATCATGCCACGTTAAGTTGGGCTGATTAAAATCTCCCACAATAATAAATATATCCGACGAGTGACGCATGACAGTACCCAATAAGTCATCTGAAAAATTCCGCAACTGGACTGATAATGAGTTGCCAAGATTCTGGTTACATATGTAAACGACGCATTTATGTATTTTATAACTTATACTAGGTTTCCTACTGCGTAGTGTCAGAGTGACCCAAAGGTCTTCGGCTGTGGAACACCACTCCTTACGAGCGTCAGCCACAAGTTCACGTTTAACCGCGATTAAAACACCTCCACCCAGTTCTTGATCGGTTTCGGCATAATTCCGATCCCGTCTCCAAACCAGATATCTGTCGTCAAATAATTCACTATCTGCGATACCTTCCATAAGCCATGTTTCGGTTATGCAAATAACATCGTAGCTATTAATGCACACATTCCTATGAAACAATCCTGTTTTCGTACGTAACCCCCGAACATTCTGATAGTAAATGCTAATTGGTGCCATTATAAAATATACAAATATTAACAATTAAGTCTAGAAAGCAATACAAAGCATATTTGAAATAAGCTACATTGTTAATTATAAATGAGGGCCGATACGTTAGTATAAAGAAGCACATAAGACTAATAAATAGATATAATGTAGGTACAAAAATGATTTTACACCTGATGCAAGCAAAACTTTTAAAGTAAAAATAAATGTTTGTTGGTAGCAAATTGAGCGGTATAAACGAAGAAAGATGCACTTTAATAAAGCTTTTATAGTGTTTAGAATTAAATGACCAAATAGTGTACCGGTCGACGCCGAGAGATAAGCGAACAATAGACCTCATTAGGTGGTATGAATAGCAGGTAGCAAGTACGTACAAAAGGCCAATGTTTCTCAACATTATTACACAAATACATAACGCGTACGTACCAGAATGTCGAATCGATGCATCTAGTTTAAACACTTTTTTAAATCTTATTCAGTTCCGATCTCCAACATTGGAGAGGTGATATTTTTTCGTATAAATATTTTACACCCCTTGACCCACACATGTTCGAAACCACGTTCCCTTGCACGTATTTTGGTCTTGTTTAAAAGAATTTTATTTTGCAACGTAAGGTAATCGTTAATATAGATCCTGTTCGGGCTTTGCAAGCGCTAAGAGTTTTAAGCTTCTTCGCAGCAGCGACAAAGTTATTTTTTATATAGCTATTGTGGATCGAACAGATGATGTTTTTGTTGACTTTATCGTTACGCATTGGTACTCTTGCTATGTAGTTAATCTGTTCCTTAGGGATATGGTAGTTAATTGTATCTCCTATCTTTTCAATCATGGTGAACAGATTCTCGGAATTTGATATCGGCACTCCTTTGATCTCAATGTTATTCATGCGAGCCCTTTGCTCGCTCTCACGTTGTTGCGTTTCAAGAGTTCCAATCCGTTCTCGCAATGTTGATATTTCCTCCTTGTGTTTCTTAAATTCTTCGATTTCCTGTTCTATAATGTTAACCTTGCTGGTCAATGTATCCACAGTATTATACACGAAGTCCATAGATGTTTTTATATCAGAGATTTCGGCTTATAGCACTTTCAATTCCGTTAGTTCGGTTTGTATACTTTTCACACTCTCCAATAGGACTGGCAACGCTTCCATCTGAGCCGATAACCGTTTAAGTTCAGCAAGAATAGATTCCGTGCCCGATGTGATCTTCAGAGAGCCAGTCCTCGGACTAGTTGCAGCCGATGCTTTACAGGCACCACATTTCCACGTGGACTTGCGCTCTCCGAGTTTCTTCCAACCTCCTTCCGTTATTCCTGCGCACACGAAATCAAACCTGCCTGTACACAAAGAGCAAGTAACGCCTTCCTCATGCTGCACCTCACAACGTGTACAAATGAACATTTTTATGCTATAAACGGATTCCACCCAAAGTTTGAGAATCACAGTCAGAATCAAACCGGTTGCTAAATACAGTACCAGCCAAGTGCGCGCGCGATAGATTTGCCGTCTACCGACTGACTGTCCTGACTGACTGACTATCCAAGTTTCGAAGACAAAAAAGTTACCGGTACATTGATACCAATGTGGCTTGAGTTTTTATTCTTTACTATTACCTTGCTTGTTGTAAGCTGACCTCTAATACTTTTTATGTATTCCATTAAATGTAAGGAACACACAGAGACATTTCTTATTTTTTATTTTTATTTATTTCGGAAACAAACAGTCATTCACTTATAAAGCTAAATAACATGAGCTTCTTAATGACTTTGAGTTGCTGCAACTTGCATGCTGCACAGACTAAACACAAACAAAAACGACTAAGTATTTGATTTTAATTAAAACGTTGCTCGTAATTCTGTCTTGTAAACATTTAGACTACTGCTAAACATGTTCAAGTGATTGCATTCGCTATTATAGTCATTAACACTGCGTCTGTAAAAGTTATTACTTGTATAAACAGTTATAAATATAAGCGACGATAGCCCAGTGGTGTGCTGCCGAGACGAGGTCTCGAGTTCGATCCCCAGTCGCCCCGGGCACACACCTCTGACTTTTCGTAGTAATGTGTGTATAAAAATATTGATTATCACTCGCTTAGTAACGCTGGTAGATGGCAATAGGCTCGCCCCCTGTTACATTGGGACCTAAACATAACTGGCGAATCGTGGGTGTGTAATAAACCTCTGCCTACCCCTTCGGGGATACAGGCGTGAAGTTATGTATGTAAATAGTTTTACAGAAAGGAACAGAGAATAGACGATGTAAGCGGGAGTTAGGCCTGGGAATCTTAAATGATATTCTTTCTAAAATGTGAGGAGAATCTACGAGGCTATTTAGAATTTTAAATAGAACAACTCGATCAAAAATTATTCGTCGCCGAAAATCTACATTTCACCCACTATCTTTTCGATGTCACCTAATGAGAGCCAAGTGTATAGCTTTCAACCATGTAGTATTTTCAAACTCCGTGCTGCTAGTACGAATTGGGTTTTGTTTTGCCTGATCTGAGAACCTTTTTTTTTTTTTTTTTTTTATCGTGCGGAAATCCCTTCGGATACCCCCCCGCCGGCCAGCGGGGGCGGTTATGTCGGGCTTGCACCGACTAAAACCGCACGCCGTCTCGGGTCTTCAGACGCCGGGGTGTAAGGTTACCCATAGGGCATATCCCTCGCACCCCGGCTGACCCTGGGCCATCTCACCACTAACAGCATCGCTTATCCTGTCTCCTCTGAAAGCAGAGGAGTACGGAGAGCAATGTGTTCCCGCCACGTTGGGTATTGGCCGACGATCAATGCCAACCCTATGAAGGGGTGAAGGGGAAGCCATTGACCGCCGCCCAGGGTGTACCGGCCGCTCCGATTCCGTCCCCCCCGGACTGCAGCGGGATCGGAATCGGAGCGACACTCGAGGAGGTTACCCAACACACACCCCTGAGAACCTCACACTCAGTAGTTGTACTACATAGCTAGGAGCACTACCGTGGCGGTAAGTAGGTAATCTTATTAATTATATGAATTTATTTCCACAGGTACTCAAGTCGAACCAATATCTGGGATAACCTTATCACTTCAGCGACATCAGAATTCACAACCGAAGAAGGTCTCGACCTGGTATCTCATTTGTACGTCACGCACCAGGGCGAGTTCGGATCCGCTGAGCATATCGTCGAGAAGTCCATGAGAAATATAAGAGAAGAAGTTTCATGGTCAGCTGCAAATCTTCCAGTTATCGAAGCTTGGCTTGACAAATATCTTGCTGATAACAAAGGCAAGGACGACCAGTTTTTGTTTTAATATTATTTACGCGTGGATTTAGATATTTAAGTTTTTTTTTAATGTGCGGATCCCTAATTAGTGATTACTTTTCTAAAGTAAAATTAGCTTATGTTACATCTTATAATACTACCTGTTTGACAGTGAAAGTCCCGTCAAAATTGGCTCAGTTGTGACATGATACAGGCTCCCAATTATGCATTTATGTAGAACCTGTTCTTTTAAAGGACACTTTAATTTTATATTTATTACAGACACTTTAATTTTATATTTATTTGTATAGATAATAAGACTGGTTTCCTTAAAGAAGTTTGTAATATTCTTACTGATGTTATTGAAGTATTGTTGTATTGTATACTGAGCATAACTACATAAGTGTAGTAATACATTTTATAATGGTTATACATTATATAAGTTCAAATGATATTGCAGCTACTATTAAATTGTACTGTAAATTTTAGTGATCAAATAAATACAAAAAAATATAGAAAAACAAACAAGGAGAGAGATGTTGTATATTTTGTTGTGATTTTATAACAAACTGACCGCCACTTTTTATTCTACTATAGTATCACACAATCACATGGCCTACCATTTTTTTTTCCGTGTGGAATTCTCCCTGGATCCCGCCGGCCAGCGGTAATGCAAGCATGCAAAGTTGGTTGATTCCACCACTAATACCAATGGCTTTAGCGCCATTACATAACTTGTATTTCATGATCGGCACCAATACCAATGGCTTTAGCGCTATTACATAACTTGTATTTCAGTAAATACAAGTTAAGTAATGGCGCTAAAGCCATTGGTATTGGTGCCGATCAGTATCGTTCGGTAATTTTTAAAGGCGGAGGAAAAGTTTGGGAATTGAAAATATGATGTTAATGAAAGAAGAAAGAAAGAAAACACGTTTAATAACAAAGCACAACGCACATTACAACCATTGTTAAAACATTAATCTATGGGCACGAAAAAATATTTTTAAAACTAAAACACAGAATAAATATAGTGCCGTAAATGAAGTATGTGACACTTGGTGTTGACGTGTCACAAACGCCCGAACACCATTTAGACAGTCACGCGGGGGGGTATCCGAAGGGATTTCCGCACGAAAAAAAAAAAAAAAGGTATACGTGGCAAGGGGTGTGTGTTGGGTAACCTCCTCGAGTGTCGCTCCGATTCCGATCCCGCTGCAGTCCGGGGGGAACGGAATCGGAGCGGCCGGTACACCCTGGGCGGCGGTCAATGGCTTCCCCTTCACCCCTTCATAGGGTTGGCATTGATCGTCGGCCAATACCCAACGTGGCGGGAACACATTCCTCTCCTTACTCCTCTGCTTTCAGAGGAGACAGGATGAGCGATGCTGTTAGTGGTGAGATGGCCCGGGGTCAGTCGGGGTGCGAGGGATATGCTCTATGGGTAACCTTACACCCCGGCGTCTGAAGACCCGAGACGGCGTGCGGTTTTAGTCGGTGCAAGCCCGACATAACCGCCCCCGCTGGCCGGCGGGGGGGTATCCGAAGGGATTTCCGCACGATAAAAAAAAAATAAAAGGTATACGTGGCAAATCGTAATACGTATTTTCTCGACTGCCCTTATCCATATTACAATAAAATTATACCATGTACCCTGCTTTTGCAAATAGGCATGGACACTCAGCATACACTGAGATGGATAATCCATCTCAGCACTGATTTTCAGTGCCAACCTCAGATGACGTCTGACGCCGCCAGGCAATCGCCTTATCCCATGTACCAAAAAGTATGAACAAAAATATTCACAATTCACGGCAGGGAATGGAGGAATGGAGGAATGGGAATAAATGTGATCATGATAGGTATATATCTGTGCCTATACTAGAATCGTGTGAACTCTCGCTAACAGTCGGTATAAGAGCACAAAAGTTAGTTTGTGAAAGGAAACATTAGCTTAAATTTTTTTCAGTCCTACTCTGTGACCCCTTTTCTGTGACCGTTTCGATACAGGGTCACCCATTTATAATAATAATAATAATAATAATATATTGTACAGTAAATTATATTTATTTATTAAATATATCTCTCTCCATAGAGTTCTCTTTCTCTCTATAGAGCTAGAGAATTTATTCTACTGCTACCTTTTACTGAATCAAGCAGTACGAGTTATAGGGCCACAACCCTAATTTTAAGGTGAAAGCTTCTTTAGGCGCGTACGGCATTTTTGGTGATGGGAAAATCAATTTAAAACGCGACACTTACCGTTTACGGCAACGCACTGCGCTCACCGCGCTCAGCGCTCTCGGTCACCGTGCTCGAAAACAATCTGAGTGTCTTTTTTTTTTTTTTTTTTTGTTGCGGAAATCCCTTCGGATACCATAGTCTCTATGGGCAAACCTTACACCCCGGCGTCTTAAGACCCGAGACGGCGTGGTTATAGCCGGTTCAAGCCCGACATAACCGCCCCCGCTGGCCGGCGGGGAGGGGTATACGAAGGGATTTCCGTACGGAAAAAAAAGGTACAACACATTTTTTAATGAATAAAAAGGGTTTACATCTAATTTCTCCTATAGATTTCATTATGATGAAAATGGATGTGACAATAATATCAACACTGACTCACTAACAACTTCTTTCACGTCACGATTCGACTTGTCAAAATTTGCAACTCGCACTCGCTAGCATTTTGAATCAACCAATCACGTTCGCAAACGCTGTCACATCGAGCGCTATTTCACATTCGGTGCTCACTGTGAAAAGAAATGAAAGCATTACTCGCTGAAAAATGTTTCACAATTTTGTCGCCCGGTGGCGCTGACCCAATATCATACAAATTGCCGTTTTTTCATTCGCAAGTGAATGGGAAACGGGAAACGCAAAAACTCACACCAGGTGTCTAGTGTGTCTGTACGCGCTAGGTGAGTCCATAATACACGGAGCGCGATGAATGGGAGCCCGTCACGCCCGTGCCATAACGTGCTCCGCGCTCTCGCTCACTGTGTTTGAAAACAAGCTGTACGCGCTGGTTGAGTCCATAATACACGCAGCGCGATGAATGGGAGCCCGTCACGCCCGTGCCATAACGCGCTCCGCGCTCTCGCTCACCGTGTTCGAAAACAAGCTGTACGCGCTGGTTGCGTCCATAATACACGGACCGCGATGAATGGGAGCCCGTCACGCCCGTGCCAAAACGCGCTCCGCGCTCTCGCTCACCGTGTTCGAAAACAAGCTGTACGTGCTGGGTGAGTCCATAATACACGGAGCGCGACGTCTGGGAGCCCGTCAACCCGAGCACATAACGCGCTCTACGCTCTCGGTCACCGTGCTCGACAACAACCTGTACGCGCTGGGTGAGTCCATAATATACGAAGCGCGACGTTTGGGAGCCCGGCACGTCCGTGCACACGGTGAAAATACACACATAATGTACACACATAGTTAAAATACACACATAATTGTTTGAGTTTTCACTTCAGTCGGCACTCCCGGAGTGCCACTGTTTATAAGCCCTTACTTTAACTGTTCCATATCTTTCTGTAGAAGCAAAATTCCATTTATACACCATTTATTTTTTATTCAAATAATTTTTAGGGTTCTGTTGCCAAATGGCAAAAAACGGAACCCTTATAGATTCGTCATGTCTGCCTGTCTGTCTGTCTGTCCGTCCATATGTCACAGTCACTTTTTTCCGAAACTATAAGAACTAGGCTGTTGAAACTTGGTAAGTAGATGTATTCTGTGAACCGCATTTAGATTTTCACACAAAAATAGAAAAAAAAAACAATAAATTTTGGGGTTTCCCATATTTAGAACTGAAACTGTGTATCTATGGATAGGTCTTCAAAAATAATATTGCCGAATAGTTTGCGCGGGAGACACTTCCAAAGTGGTAAAATGTGTGTGGGGGGGACACCCTGTAACTTCTAAAATAAAACAATGATAAAAGAAAAACTTCCACCGAAAATTGGTTTGAACGTGATCTAGTTAGTAGTTTTTTTAATACGTCATAAATCGTAAACCGCTATTTACGTTTCATTCATTCAAGTGAAATATAAAAATTTTACTTGCTGCTACGGAACCCTTCATGGGCGAGTCCGACTCGCACTTAGCCGGTTTTTTATGTTTTAATTATGTATATGGATTTGTTTGTTAAAATTGTGAAATGTAGCTGTATGGTACATCTATGCCACTATTAGAATATTCAAGCGCAAAGTATTTATATGTACGTAGATACTGAGGGTCAGGCAATTTCCGAAAATCCATTCAAATCTTTGTTACCAGTGGGCCACCGCCCAAGTGTCGTCGATATCACAGCCGTCGAAATGTTGCGCTGGTCAAGGTCGACGGCCATTTTGTACCGCCCCATTGATAATCGATGCCGGCGCGGCGTAAGAATGAATGAAACGCTGTTTTTGACAGTTAAATAGCTGCCGCCTAAAAAAATTCAAATCGACCGCGTCTCATGAGCTGTCGTTTTGAATATTATTTTCTTTTCCGACGGTTGATTACGATGCCGATTGCACCTAACACTGGGCTACTATGGCTTTTATGGGTGTGACTGCCGACGAGTGGGTTCTGCCGTCCTATTGCACCTAACACTGGGCTACTATGGCTTTTATGGGGGCGACTGTCGACGAGTGGACCAGTGCAACATTTCGACGGCTGTGATATCGACGACACTTGGGCGGTAGGCCCACAGGTTGCCTTGATATCGTCATAGATCATCATCATCGGTCAAGCCATTTAGTTAACGCTTATTGCGAATGGAGCTAAGATTTGAAATTGCATGTTGTAAAATTTGAATAATGTGCTTTTGATGCTTTGGAAGCTATTAATTTGTATATTGGGAACTAAGATTCTAAAGAGGTTTAGAATTCGGAGACCAGCTTCAATCTCTGTATTCCGAGTTCATTGTTTAGGGCAATATTTACTGCCACTTCACGAAAGACGGATAAAAATAGAACAAAGTAAAATAGATTCTCCTTACCTTCTTGAGAAATTACAATTATTGAGAGTGCCTACTAGATCTGTTAGGTTACAAATTCCGCTTCACGTCGCACGAGGTACGGTACTAATTATTACTGGAATGGCTTATTTCTTGTAAGAGCAGCTGACTGTACTAATAAATTGGGAAAGCATCTGGAATTAGATCTGTTTAACACAAGTCCATCCTCCTATAGTCGCTTTATCATTAAGAAGTGAATCGAAAATTTAAAAAAAAATGTACAAGCAGGCACTAAAGGTATGCGAAAACTTTTAAATGGTTTACAGTTGTATTAACAGTTAGTTGTAAGATACTACTGACGGCCTCTGTGGCGTAGCGGTAGTGCATGCGACTGCTACGACATGGGGCGCGGGTTCTATTCCCGCGCAGTGCAAATATTTGTATGCAGGAATATGTCTATTTGCATTGGTCTGGGTGTTTCTATGTATAATATGTATGTATTTACAAAAAAAGTATATAAGTATGTTTATCCGCATTCTGGAACCCATAACACAAGCTAGTTAAACTATGCTTTATTTTGGGTCTAGAAAGCGCTGTGTAGAATGTCGTAGAATATACTTAATACTGTTTGTTTTCATAATAAACATAAACATAACATAACATAACTTCCAGGCTGTATCCCCGAAGGGGTAGGCAGAGGTGTATTACACACCCACGATTCGCCAGTTATGTTAAGGTCCCAATGTAATAGAGGTCGAGCCTATTGCCATCTACCGGGCACATTATTAAGCGAGCGATAATTAACATTTATTAATACACACATAACTACGAAAAGTCAGAGGTGTGTGCCCGGGGCGACTGGGGATCGAACTCGAGACCTCGTCTCAGCAGTCCGTTACGTATGCCACTGGGCTATCGCCGCTAATAAAATAAAATAAATAAAATACAAACGTGTATATATAAAAACATTAAGCTTTTGAATTTAACCTAACCCGTACCTGATACCAGAGCGTTGTTTAGATTCATGTAAGCCCTTTGACGTTTGATATCATCATAAATTTTCTAGACTACGGCGCGCGTCCGCGTGTCCGTAGTAATTACCAGAGTCCAGACGTGTCCGTACTAGGTTATGTGTTTGCCTGTCTATGTAGAGTATTATTTACGTATGTTCCACTGTAGCTCCTAAGATACTGAACTGATTGTAATGAATGAGATGTCAATTAATTCATGATCATGTTCTGTGTGCAATAGGCTACATTTTATACGAATAACATCTTTATTCTTCCGATTATGATGTACTCGCATTACAATCCAGACCTTTAGGCTAATTAGTAATTTAATTTATACGAATAACATAACACATTTATTATGCGTACAACTAAGGAGTGGAATTGCCGGCCTGAGTCTGTGTTTCCGGAAAGAAATAACCTCGGAATCTTCAAGTCTCGAGTGAATAGGTTCCTTTTAGGGAAACGTGATCCATCGTAGACCACATCGTCACTTACGACCAGGTGAGATAGAGGTCAAACGTGAGCCTATCATTCAAGAAAAAAAAAATAACGGCAGTTAGATCCAAAAATGTGGGACTGTAAAAAAATATTTTTGGCTATCGTATAGAGTGTGATTTCAAATGAAAGGAAGAAAATCCCGAGTTCAAAAATATAAATATAATGTAATATTTGGGAATACACCCTCTTTGTATAATACAATTATATGGTATATATCAGTGATTCAAAATACTACTAGCGCCGTCTATCGGTGGAGAGCTCTACACATTATTATTCTACTAAAATAGACTATATTTCACAATCTTAAAAAATGCTCCTGCACGTCTATATTTTTAACCGTACCAAAGTTTGGTTACAGTTTTAAACTTTATACTTGTTATAAAGGCATTTTACATAGTGCTGCTTTTGCTTTATTTTTTACGTGCAGCAACCCTCACGGGCATCACCCCATTGGTGCCGACGATGGGGTGGGCGTATCGTCATCGGATCGGCTAAAATCACACGGTGTCCTCCCCAAGTGTCCATTGCCGGGCACCCCGGGTAAGCCCTCGAAAGGATAACCCCAGGGTTGCTTGTAATAAACTGATAGATTTATTTGTTACTAGCAGCACGTGGTTTCACTCGTGTAAGTCCTGATCCCGTGGGAATATCGGGATATAAAGTAGCCTATTTTACTCAGGGATAATTCAGCATTTTAAATCCTCATCCTCCGAGCATTATTCCAACTCAGTTTGGGACGCCTTCTCAGTCTAACTACGAACCGGCTGAACTGCGATATCTTCCATGAAGCAACTGGCATCTGACCTCCACAACCCATTGGCGAAGCCGAAGTTCTGTAGTTAGACCAGGTGTCGGCCTTTTCAGGGCTCTAACTACCTGTAACGTTTCAGTAGTACTTTAAGAGTTTATCGATTACAAACAAACAAACCTTTCCTCTAGACTTAGATCGGAAATAGATACATCTAGGACGGGACTTGAACCCGCGACCAGTCCCTTACAGGGGGAAGGCTCTGACCAACAGAGCCACCTAGACACGTCCCAGATATACGAAATTCTCCGATATATTATATACGTCTCAAGGCGTTCCCCCTGTAAGGGACTGGGTGCGTGTTCAAGTCCCGTCCTAGATGTTCTCTTTTTCCGATCTAAATCTATAGGAAAGTAAGCATACTAATTGCTTAAAAATTTAATTGAATAAATCTTTCCTCTTTATAATATTAGTATAAAAGTATAAGATAAGATACAACTAGTGAAATTTCATGAGATAAGTATTCTCTGAGCTACAAAGCATAAGCTTTCAATGCAACGGATACTAACGCTCGCTGTGAGAATTATGAACATACTCAGAGATATGTGCCTAGAACTCAAATACGCAACGTGCTCTTAAGTAAAGCACAGGCACTGGAACTATTAGACGTTCTTCATAGGGCTGAAATTCACAGTTTGACAGTCTCTACAGATGGTTTTTGATTGGTTTTTACGGCATACTTTCATTTCTCCTTTACATCAAAACGCATAATATTAATTTGGTATAAATTGTCAGGTATAATTTGTTTTATCATAACTACTGTAAGCATAAAGATTGGAAAGCATAATATACTAAAGCATAACATTATATGGCATCCGATTTTAAAGCATAATGTCCAGAGACTAAAGCTTAATATAATAAACTGATAATGATATTGTAGCCTAATATCTATCGACATAAAACTGCTGAGTATTTAAAAAAACATGACGGAGCCCCGCTTCGAGGTGCTACTATTTCTGCGCGGTTATCAAAAAGATTACCACGAGGGTTGAGATAGGATCTCCACTTCGCTTCGCTCCCGCCTTACCTAATCTTTCAGAGTCGGATTGCCCTAGTATTGGTATCAACTGCTGTTTCCACCACCATGTTGAGTTTTAGTCTAACGACAGACATTAGGCGCCTTACTTGGCTATTTTTATTTTATTATTCTTAGTGAAGGTATGACACGTTGTTTAGTTGCTGAGTTGTATATATTATATGTTGCCCTAGTATTCGAAAACCTAGAAATGAAAAATAAATTGTAGAAATTTAAAACCAAGAAAGGAGGAATCAAATCAAATGTCAATGATTTCATATTGGATACAAGTTATACTGGGTGTAATTAATTAATAATTAAAATATAAATCTCTGCTTATTACTAAATTTCCAAACAGGTCATCATTCTTAGAACATTTACTAGAACCTATGTTGCACGCATGAATAATATTATGATGCCTAATAAGTTTATGCGATTTAAAATTAGACCTAAACCCTAACCCTAAAATTATTTATAAAAAAAAATTAGCTTAAATGATAGTTATTTCTAAAGAAACAGTATGCCATAAAATAGTAATGCCATTGTATAAAGTATGCTTTTAAAAGTTATGCCAAACGAGTTATGCCAAAGTAAAGAAGGACAAATAAAGTTATACGTTCCAAGGGAATCCCGATTTTACATCTCACTTGAAGGCATCTCTGGATTGCTGGAACACTTAATAAGAACAAAAAAAAAACACAACATTCTTCTGTTCTTTAGTTCAAAAGACAGCTGATAGATGGCTCTGTAAACAACACCTTCGACTTTTCAGACGAGTTCACGTAGCTTAGTTAGTCCAGTAGTCCCATTAGAAAGGGTCTACCGCAGCTTCAAGTCCCGTCCTGCATGTTGACTTTTGTCCAATTAAAATTTGAGAATACATTTCGTTAAACAGTTATCTACCTACTGTTTTTTTACAACGTTCTTTGTAGTTAGTACCTACATCGTTTTGACTGCTGACTTTTTCCGATTTCATTAAAATACATTAAATAACATGGTGAGCATCTTGTTCCTGTCAGCACAACATTTAATAATAATAATAATAAACGGCATGTATTGTGAGGAGATTCCTCTCTCTGGAGTCCTAACCACCGGTAGCTTGGTCCCTGTACCCGATGCCAGTGGGCCACTATTTTTTATATTTTTAAATATATTTGTTTTTTTTTTGTATAGAATGTATTTAAAAATATAATTTAATTTGTATTTAAGTTTAATAAAGGGAATAATAATAATAATAGCCTGATATCGTGCTGATGGACCGGGCACAGGCACGGGTATTTCTTGTGGACATCACTATCCCCTATGACGGGAACCTCGTTCGCGCCGAAGCAGACAAAAAGGACAATCTGGACCTGGCGCACGAGATAACCGACATGTGGAGGGTGGGGTCCACAGAAATAGTCCCAGTTGTGATCTCAGCCAATGGCTTGATTCCAAGGAGCCTCTCTGTCCATCTTGAGAGGCTCGGGATCAGTGGGACGTCAGTTACGGCCAAGATGCAGAAAACGGTCTTGCTCGATAATGCCCGAATAGTAAGGCGGTTCCTCTGCCAATCGCCCTAACACCCCGGTCGACTGTTGCCCACCTCGCCGGGGCTATCTTGCCGCCTCTTCCAAACTATGGGGGAGGCGTGATGTAGTTGAATAGAAGTAATTATAATAATCATTTATTTTCAGATAAAAATCCATAATTTATTAGTAGGTTGACTTATAAACTATGTTAGTAATTACGGCAATACAATTAATAAATTAAATTAAATTAAATAGGAATCAATGACATAAAATTAATATAAATTAACATTTTATAAATTTAACACATTCACACAAATATAGATTAACACATAAAATAAAATAAATTACACATTTTTTAGACATCATTATATTATATTGTCGGAAGTTTACGCGAATGTTACACATTGAAATAAAACTATTTTTAACGGATTCTATCGCGGTTTATTCGATGTTATTTTAACATCAAATAAACAACATACAATTCACTATGGAATTAGAGGCAAATAATTCATTAGCTTTCCTAGATGTTCTTGTGATCAGAAACTCTAATAATACTTTGAGCCACACTGTGTATAGGAAAAAGACCCATACTTATAGGTACTTAAACGGTGAATCTCACCACCACCCTAAACAGTTAGCTACCGTGGGAATCTCTTTGTTTCAGAGAGCCCGTGGGATCTGTGACAAGAAACACCTGGACGCTGAGCTACAACATGTCAAACAAGTTCTGTAGGACAACAAGCTCAAACAACCGCGCATCAGTCACAGATACCGAGAAAAGCCAGCCACTGTCGAGCGCCAGCCTGCAGTCCTACCATACGTACGAGGGGTCACTGACAAGATTGGCTACATCTTGAAGCGAGCTTCAATTAACACATACTACAAGCCGCCAACGAAGATATGTCAATTTTTACCATCTGTCAAGTGCCAATTGCCTCTACAAGATGCAGGGGTCTATAAAATAGATTGTGACTGTGGGCTCTCTTATATTGGTCAAACCAAGCGAAGCCAATGCACTCGCGTCAAAGAACACATAGCTGACATAAATCACCAACGCTCAAAAAATACTGCTGTATGTGAACACGTGCAACAGGTGACCAAACATTACTTAAGATTTGATAAACCACAGATACTCGCCAAAGATAATCGATTCCTACCTAGGATGCTCCGCGAAGCTATTGAAATGAAGAAACATCCTAATTTTAATAAAGAAGATGGTTGGAATGTACCACCAGCTTCGGACCCTGTCATTCACTTAATTAATTCCAAGAAAACTCAAAATACAACAACACTTCATGACACGGTGAGCTCATTCTGCGTAAATAATAACACCAATATTTCAACATAGTTCGGGTACTTTGATATAACTTTCACTTCAAACTACAAGACAACAACCATCTTTAGTCTCCCCGTGACCATGGCTGCTGAAAAGCAACCGAAACGTCGGGATCAGTGTAAAATATAAAATAACTTCAAATAAACCGCGATAGCATCCGTTATAAATAATTTTATTTCAATCATTATATTATTATTTTACACACATTATTATACACACGGACCCAAACTCTCCCTTCTCGGCCAGTCAGTACACATCTAATCGAGCACGATACGCATCCATCTTTCCTGGATAGGGCAATCTAACCGTGTAGCAATCATCTTCAGAATACTGTTGCCACTCTCTCTTACACGTCCACGTATAGAGGCGACTTTCTTTCGCATAATTACATGAAACTGCAAACATGCGTGACGCGCTGCAGTCTGGTGGAAGTCGCAACAGCATTCTGAAAATGTTGTTATATAACACTAGCAGGGCATCGGCTGCCCGGCGGGTATGACTTAGCCAGAGGCCGCCCGAGTAAAAAGACTGACAGTATGCCTTAAACAATGTAATTTTTACTTTTCTCGAGCGCCGCGTAAACCTTCTAGCTAGCATATTCCCCCGAATAGCCAATGACCTGCGCTCCCGCTCCAGATCGGCATCATCCCTCAGTTTCTCCGTAACTACGTGCCCGAGATATTTAAAACTGGTCACTACCCTCAGAGTTTCACCGTTAATCTTAATAGGCAGTACATGAGCTGGTGCGCTTGTTTTACTTTTGAAAACAAGTACCTCACTTTTTTTCGAATTGTATCTCAGCCCATGCTCCAACGCATAAGCCTCACAGATTGCCGTCAACTTAAATCGCGCCCACCGTCGGACCCAACAGCACCATATCGTCTGCGTAGCTGATGTTATATACGCAAACGTTGTCTATAATGCAGCCAGTGTGTGTACAGCTGAGCTTCACAATAAGGTCGTTAATGTAGAGGTTGAACAACAGAGGAGAGGTGAGCCCCCCCCTGCTGCACGCCATTAATTCTCTTCCATAATTTCCTGTGAGGAGTCATCTCCTCAATTACTCCTTTCCTTGCCATACCGTCATTCACGCAATCCATTCATTTTTTCTCGGGACTACATTAAAGTCCTCTACATTAATACTTTCAACCTTTCTAAAAACATTATTCTATTTTAGACAATAGCGTGATGAATGCTCTTCAAATTCATTTGTATTCTCAATTAAATATCGCTCGTTGACCTTTGTATTGATAATAAAGTTTATCACATTGAAGATTCTAGGCAATGATTCATAACAGAATCAAGGGTTTCGGTGATAAACTTTATCATACAAATTACAGTTTATTTCCTTGAAGATTGACATCAATAGCAGTTATTAAATTCTCCTACGATCAAAAATCATGATAGAATTATGTTTTTTTTTCAGAACGAAAGTTCTGACTGGTCGAATAGATTGCTGACGAAGTTATCACCATCTAACTTTTTTCATTTCCTCTTATTCCTTTGGAATACTTGGGAGTATACTGCAGAAAAAGGCAAAAAGGGAACCCCCTTACAACCCTTACATATAAAATTAAAAAAGCAACACGACCTCCACAAATAATTTAAGACCAAAATTAGCCAAATCGGTAAAGCCGTTCCCGAGTTTTAGCGAGACTAACCAACAGCAATTCATTTTTATATATAAAGAAGATATACTCGTATGTATACACAGGGGCATAGATAAGAGGCTCGGGACACTAGTGAAATTAGTGAAATGTCGAAAGACGGGAGCTTAAGGAGGGCTATTATCTCTATCCACCCCAGAGGCCGAAAAAGGAAATGTAATATGGTGTATAAGTATGTATAACATTTTTTTTTTTCAAAATAAATAACGCAATAATAACGGAAATCCCTTCGGATACCTCCCCGCCGGCCAGCGGGGGCGGTTATGTCGGGCTTGAACCGACTAAAACCGCACGCCGTCTCGGGTCTTCAGACGCCGGGGTGTAAGGTGACCCTGGGCCATCTCCGGTTTCGAGATGGCCCCTACCTACCTACAACATAACGAAACAATGTAAACAATGAAAAACTGTCCTGAGGTGAGCTGTTACGAGGATCCAGCAAGTAGTTTCAGTCCTCTTTAACATTTCAGAAATCATTGATTATTTCCTTGAGTGTTTTAATGAACGTACCATTCATAAGAGCCAAATATTACTACAGGAATATATTGCGATCAAATTTCTACTTACAACATAAAGTCTGAATGCGAAATGATACCAGAATCTTGAAAATGTAATAACCGTGAATTCAAACCATCAAATCAATTAATTTTGAGCTGTAATTGTTAGACTTCAAGGTTGAAATTTGAATGGTTAAAGTTGTTCATGTGTTATACCGATGTTAAATATTCGCGGATAGTTATCAAAGTTTGTTCAATCATTGCTGCAAGTTTCTCCATATAGGTCCAATCAATAATATACTAGCTAATATTTAATTCGTAGAGAATTCAGTACTAAGTTATTAATAGCAATTCAATTGCAGACCTAAACTGAACAGTTTCGTACTCACCCCATAACGTCGTATTAGGTAGGTTACTTCCAAATGTCAACAAACGAACCAAATACGAACGCGTTTCAGTTTAAGCATGTCATAGTACGGATCATAGCAATTCAGTTTACATACTTGTATTTTGATTGCTCCGACACTGAACTGTTAATAAGTCTTCATGGTAAGGCCCCTGCTTCCACTAGAGGCACGGTTAGCCCGCCTAATAAAAGGTATTGCTGTTAAATTAAACTCCACCTGTAGCTCACTCATCAGCATCTTAGAGTTGTTCCCATCTGAAGCTTTCAACTCGGTGTCTGGGGTCTGCTTCTTCTTTGATTTGATTCATACGGCTTTTATGTGACCGATAGCGATCTTACCTCCGTAACCTCTGTAACTTCGTAAGGGAAACTTGCGGCAGAACTTCGTCCGTCAATCGGCAGGTCTACCAGCTACCAGCTTGGCTTGTACGCGCGATTGGATATTTTATTATTTGAATAGTATTTTACGATTCCGTTGAAAGTACTGGTGCAAAATTCACCAAGAACACATGTTTTTATTATAATCGTAAGTGTCTTTGAAAAAAAAAATGGAAACATTTAAAAAAGGGTTATAATTTTCTTGTAAACTTACATACTCGCTGTCAAGTCAAAGCAAAATTAACAGAGTTAACTTCTTTGTGATTTAAAGGTGTCTCATATAAAGCAACCTAACACATATAAAC
Organism: Cybosia mesomella; assembly: GCA_946251805.1. Taxonomy (NCBI): domain Eukaryota; kingdom Metazoa; phylum Arthropoda; class Insecta; order Lepidoptera; family Erebidae; genus Cybosia; species Cybosia mesomella. The sequence continues at coordinate 4,744,780 of OX276396.1, forward strand.
TGTCAATGTTACTTATAAACGAATGTTTCGTATTTTTCCTTATACAATCATTTTAGTATTCAGTAGTTACATATAATAATGTGATTATAAATAAGCACAATGTCACGGTTCCGACGTCGGCGTCAAAGTTATCACTGCGACATTGAAAGCAACACACTGTAGTCAAGAGTGTCGAACTTGTAATACATATGAGCAATATCATAATGTATTATAATGTTAGTTTGATTACTATATCTATTGGTTTACAACCAATGACTTGAGCTGATTATATGTGCTAGGAAATACTAAGTGGTAGATGCCTGGCTAGAAAACTTCGCCGGAGACTTTCGTTATATACGCTGGGCAACGGAAAACTGAATTGATTCCTTCTTTTGGGAGATGCACTAGCTTCTGAAAAATGTGCTACCGAGGTGTGAGAGACCTATATGCGGGTTTACGAAGTGGTAGACATGGTCCACAAGTTGTAACTCTGAATGGTATCAGACAAGAATGGCACTTTTCAACACTACAAGGGCTACAAGGAAGAAAATATCCCACCAATAACATGTTCATGTTAAATGACGCCAAGACGAGCCTTTGTTTATACTGTAAAAAAGTTATCAGATCCTATAAAGACTCAGATCATCATGGTGTTCTGCATGAATTCTAGTGTTAAGTTCTCTACATATCCTAAACCTTAGTCAAAATATGTGGCCTGGCCGTTTCGTAAGAGTGATGTAGATAGACACTCCTATAAGTTTATGAACAGAATGTAGGTACTCAATTTACTAACTAGACGTTAATTTTGTCTTAAGATTCTTGAGTAACGATACTGTCAAGCCACACATTTTGACTACTCGTAAGGTATATCGTAAGGTAGGATTTGTAGAGAACTTTAGACTAGAATTCACGTAGAACAGTGTACGCTATGATGAGATTTAGAGCGTTAGATTAGGGCTTGCAGAGTTAGGTTTTTTTTTTTTTTTCTTTCACCTCTCGGCTGAAGACAGAGCCTTTCATACTTGTAGAAAGGGGGGAGGGGGAGGGCCCGGCTCGCAGGCGCATGATCCGCCGATGTAAGGTTCCTCCTTACACTTGAAACGGGTCAAGTATGCGGAGAACCCACCATGTCCTGTTAGAAGCTGGGTCGTAGTGCCGACGATCGCCCTTTTGCGGACGATGCTGTATGCAGCCAACGCGCATGGGAAGAAAAGCTTGGTTACAGAAGCGGTTTCGCCCAGTCTGTACCTTTCATTCCATTTGCCAAGCGAGATCTGACGCAGACCTCGCTTCACGAATGAAACGGGGCACAGAGGACTGTAATGCGGCGCTATCTTCGACCTCAGAGTTAGAATGTTGACTCTTCATAGGCATACGCTATCATGAGATTTAGGGCGTTAGGTTAGGGCTTGCAGTGTTTTTTTTTTTTTTTTTATATTTAGGACACGTCATATTGACTTCACCTCGCCTGATGGTAAGCTGAAGGTAAAGTCTCAGGAAAGAGGGTCACCATTACATACACGTACCATGTTAACAATGGTGGCACTCAGCTTGACGGCCTCATCAGAAGAGGATTGTCGTCGCAGCACCGTGTGACACCCGCCGGTCTCACTAGTGATGCGACCACAACCCCCCTGCCCGGCTATGCACTTGCTGACCCCTGAACGCAATCAAACCGAAATTGGATTACTATGGAGGGTTTTTCGCAATCGTGCACGGTGGTACCTTATCGGCCGAATTTTGCGACAAATTTGTGTCATCAAATTTCTACCACCAGTAGTTAGAAGGTTGACTCTTCATAGGCATACACTATGATGAGATTTAGAGTGTTAGGTTAGGGCTTGCAGAGTTAGGAGGTTGACTCTTCATAGGCATACGCTATCATGAGATTTAGAGCGTTAGGTTAGGGCTTGCAGAGTTAGAAGGTTGACTCTTCATAGGCATACACTATGATGAGATTTAGAGTGTTAGGTTAGGGCTTGCAGAGTTAGGAGGTTGACTCTTCATAGGCATACGCTATCATGAGATTTAGAGCGTTAGGTTAGGGCTTGCACAGTTAGAAGGTTGACTCTTCATAGGCATACACTATGATGAGATTTAGAGTGTTAGGTTAGGGCTTGCAGAGTTAGGAGGTTGACTCTTCATAGGCATACGCTATCATGAGATTTAGAGCGTTAGGTTAGGGCTTGCAGAGTTGGGGTGCGACGGAACACCTCCTCGCGGTGCACCCTGGGCAACGTGGGCGATGACGCATCATTGATTGCTCCTCTGGAGTAGCTGGCGTCAACGTCGACGGCTAACGTTCCAGCCCTTTTCAGGGCTAGCTGACCCCATTGCACGAGGGGGTCGTGGTATGGCGGGCCTGCTAGGCCCGCGAGGGATCCGCGAGGATCCCAGATCCGAAAGGATCGAGGGACGGGTCGGCCTACTGCTCGCGCAGGGGCTGACAGGCATTCGTGCCGCCGTCGGTGATGGGAGGGTGGCTGTCCTCCCGCGTCGCGTAATCTCCGGGTGATCGTCAAGGACCTGCATGCTAGCCACATGCGGGAAGATGTGATCTCGGAGGACGCGGGGCTTGCCTTCATTGGCCGGCCCGCGACAAGGAAAAGTCTTTAAGACCCGACAGCGAAGTCGTAAAAACCTGTGGACACCTGGGGACCTCCACAGTATGTACCCCGCTTCCCGGAATGAGCGTCACCCGGGAAGTGTATTCATTTCGTCTCATTCTCGTGGGTTCAGTATATGGATAGCTTAAAATTAAAAACAAAAAACCCCCCAAAAAAGAAGAGCTCCAAAGCGAGCACCGTCGCCCAGTGCGACAACGAGCTTCCTGAGGCCACTCCGGCCTCAGGGAGCGTTCAGGTTGGAACGGATGCCTCTTGGCAGCCGTCAGTTGAGTTGCGGCGTTCATCCCGCTTCCGTGCCTTCTCGGTTGGCGAGGAGGAGTTGGAGGCGGATATGGATGCCGCGTCGTCGTCGGAGAGGGGTTCAACGAGTTCGTTGAACCTCTCTTCCAAATTTTGGAAGGCGCAGAAGCGCCCACTGGAGGGCTCAGTGGAGGCTCTGGACGACTCCGTCGAGTTCGGCGGGGCTTCTCAGCCTCCCGCTAAGCTCTCCAGTGCGGGAAGGGGCCGATCGGGACTAGGTGGTCTCGGAGCCACCCGCAAGGCGGATCTGGCACGTCGGCGTGCCGATGAGGAGCAGGCGGCGCTCGGGCGGGTCGAGCAGTTATCTGCCGAGCTCGACTCGAGTGCGGTGGGAAACCCGCACTCGGCAGCGGAGCTGCTTGATAGGTCGTCTAAGAGTGTGGCCATAATTCTCGACGTGGCCACCAAGTCGACGCACCTCAAAGGGACCTATCAAAAGGCCCTTAAGTTGGCAGCCTCCGGGCTGAAGGAGGCGGTGGAGGCCCTCTCAAGCCGTACCGTCTCGGACGAGACAAGGCGACTCCAAGTCGCCAACAAGCGGCTAGCCGCCGAGCTCCTGCATCTCCAGGAGGAGATGCGGCAAATGCAGGCGGAGATTCGTCGCCTATCGAAAGCTTCGTTGGCACCGGTTCCTCCGCCTGTCGCGGTAATGGCGCCGCCTGCTGCGCCTTCATCGCCTGCTGCGCACGAAGAGGTGCCAGCGGCGGAGCCAGAAGAGGTGGCCCCAACGCCCTCACCCCCCGTGGTACCTCCCTCGGGCCTGCTCTCGCAGGAGTTTATGAGGGAGGTGATGCTGAGCGTCGGCTTTATGCTCGACGCGAAGCTACAGTCGTTGGAGGTGAGGCTGCCTCCTGAGCCCCGCCGCCTTACGACGGCGGCAATGAGGCGGGTGCAGGCGGTGCCGGCACCCTCGTTAGGGGTGGTGACGCAGAGTGCGTCGGCTGTGCGGCCTGCGGGTCCCGTAGCAGCCGGCCCAAGGGTGGACTTCCCATCCCTAAGACCGGTGCAGGCACCCTCGCGGGCCCCCGCCAAGTCTAGTCGTGGCCCCCCTCCCGTGGCACCTACATCTGCCTCCTCGGCTCCCGTCCCCTCGACTTCCGCTCAGCCGGACAGCGAGGGCTGGCAGACGGTGAGCAGGAAGAAAAAGAGGGGAGGGAAAAAGAAGAAGAAGAAGGCTGCGGCAAAGGCGGCCGCAGCCCCTCAGTCTGACGGCAAGAAGCCGAGGAAGCTCACGCCGCCCAAATCCGCCGCCGTGGTGATCACGGTGGCGCCGGAGGCGGTGGGCGTGGCCTCAGCTACGGCCAGGTTCTCCTGAGGGCCAAACAGGGCATCGACGTCTCCGATCTCGGAGGCGTAGGTGCCCGAACACGCCTCGCCCGTACGGGGGCTCGGATTCTCGAGTTCCCGGGGGCAGAAGGCGGTAGGAGAGCCGACGTCGTGGCTGAGAAGCTGCGGGGTTTGTTCAGTGGGGTGGAAGGCGTGAAGATCGCCAGGCCGACCAAATGCGCCGAGGTGCGCATTTCGGGTCTGGCGGACTTCACGACTGCCGACGACGTCCGGGAGGCCATAGCTTCGGCTACTAAGTGCAGCCCGGACCAAATCAAGGTCGGCACTATCCGCCCCGGTCCCGGAGGCGTTGGTGCAGTGTGGGCGAGCTGTCCGGTCGCCTCGGTCAAGGTTTTGGCCGATGCAGGCAGGCTCCTCGTGGGCTGGATATCAGCCAGGGTTACGGTCCTGGATAGCCGGCCCATGAGGTGCTACAAGTGCATGGCGGCCGGGCACGCTCGTGTTAAATGCACCAGCTGCTTTGACTGCAGCGGATTATGTTTCCGCTGCGGTCAACCCGGGCACAAGGCGGCGGAGTGCTCCGCCCCCCCTCACTGCCCAGCGTGTGCCGCGGGCAAGCTGCCCGCTAACCACTTGCTGGGCCGTGAGGGTTGTAGACAACCCCGCACCTCGGCTTCTACGCCAAAGCTGGGGGCCGGTCGCTTGACCGAGGTCGCTACCAGCGCCGTGTCACCGACGTCGCCGTCGCAAATGGAGGAGGATGTAGAGACCGCGCTCCATTAATGGATCGTGGTATCTACATACAGTGGTCCATAGGCCTTGCCGTAGCCGCGTTTCCATGTATCGTTCCGAGCTGCCCGAATTGGGTCGGTTCGGATTCGGTCGATGGAAGCGTGGCAGTCGCCGCCTCCACGGCGCTTCATTTCCCCCCCTTGTCGCCAAGAGACAAGGGTCCGGGAGATGTCGCTGCCGACCAACCGGAGGTTGAGCGATTTCGGGGACTTCGTCCTTCGACTGGAGACCTCGATGCGGCAGGTGACCTCAGGTCACGTGCTGGTCATGGGGGACTTCAACGCCTGGTCTGGGCGTGGGAGTCCTCCAGGGCCGGCTGCCGCGGCGACGTCGTGTGGTGTTTTACCGCGGTCGCGTCCTTCTGCGAGGAAGTCATCTCGCGGAAGGAGGCGGCGGAGAGGATCAAAGAGGCAGACGGCCTCGCAGATCCGATCCGCCGCCCGCGAACTGGGCGGCGTGCACGCGCATTTCTGCGCCTCATGCCGCCCTAGTGGGGCCGCGGGTGGATGGGCCGGGGATTGCCCTCCACCCGCATTAGAGCCCCCCGCGAAGGGGTGATGTCCCGGTGTGCCTGGACATCGCCTAGAAGACGGGCCCGCACCGCACCTTTGCGGGCCGGCGCTTGAGTGTTCCGTCGATGAGTGCGAAGTATTTCCGACGGTTCACTCACTAAGTCGCGGTGTATGGCACACGGCAGGTTGTTTTAGTGTGGTGAGAGCCCCACATAACCGCGCGGCGTCCCCGCGCTGCGCGGTATGCGGAAGGTACATTTTTTCCTGCCTAAACAAAAAAAAAAAAAAGGGCTTGCAGAGTTAGAAGGTTGACTCTTCATAGGCATACACTATGATGAGATTTAGAGTGTTAGGTTAGGGCTTGCAGAGTTAGGAGGTTGACTCTTCATAGGCATACGCTATCATGAGATTTAGAGCGTTAGGTTAGGGCTTGCAGAGTTAGAAGGTTGACTCTTCATAGGCATACACTATGATGAGATTTAGAGCGTTAGGTTAGGGCTTGCACAGTTAGAAGGTTGACTCTTCATAGGCATACACTATGATGAGAAGAGCGTTAGGTTAGGGCTTGCAGAATTAGAAGGTTGACTCTTCATAGGTATACGCTATGCGATGAGATTTAGAGCGGGCTAGGCAGCCCATTACCGATTTTACTTAAGTTTAAGTTAATATAATAACAGACAATAAAAGAAAAAGATGGGTGCGCTCTATCAACATCTTTGATGCCCAAGCCTGTGTGTGCCGAGTAGCAAGTGAGGTCACTTGCTAGTCGGTGCACCTGCTAAACAACGGACGAGGCTCTGACGCATGCTTTCCTCTCGAGATTTGACAGCAGTCGCTCCCGGAAAAGCTGACACCAAACAAAAGCAATAAGCGGACCCCGGGCTCCAAAGTGCAACCTTTGGACGCTACTGGGAAGTCGCTAAGAGGACGATGATGATAAAAGAAAAAGTTGGATCTAGAATCCGTACTTTTTGGGATTATTCTCGTTTGGTTCGTAATTCTTTCAGGCAGTGTGTATATTTATTTGTGTACGCTTGTCTCAAGACTCGGCTACAATTTATAAACCAACGGAGTACGTACTGTGTGTGTCACGAAATGCAGCGTTGTGTGTTCTTAATTGGTGAGTTTATTACACCTAATAACATGCTTACATGAAACTGTGTTTATGTGGAAATGTACTAAAGGGCACAGGTACCAACAAAATTTCCCCTCGTGCAATTAATGCAGAATAGCAACATGGAAAAGTTAGAAGTATGTCAAAGCTCTTGACATTTTATATTTACGGTGTGTAATAATTTTGACAGAAGTGCATTAGCAGTACTATCCAAATATTAGATAAGTATTTCAATATAGCCGTAGTTGCCTTGAAACCCTTCATAACCTAAGTTTTATGTCCTCAGTGGCCAGTGATAGGCCATGCCCTACAATGCGCAAATGTAGACTATCATCACAAAGGTGTTCACACAATGGTCCATAGCTCTTTGCTACGCCCACTGTGTTAGTAACATATATACTCCTACATCAATGAATACGCAACGATTTCTTTAAATTGTATCAAAAAACCGACTACATCTTGATTGCATGCCACGTTGGCCAATCGTGTGCTACTGTATACCGTTGCCCCTTGTACATAATGGCGATGATATATCACGGTGATCATGGACTAGTGTGTACTGAACGCTTTACAAATTGCCTGTTTATGTTTACGTTATTAAAATAAGTAAGTAGATATAGGGTATATGCATCCGAAAGATGGCTCCCTAAATTCGTGTATTAGAGGAGACTGCCAGGAGTAAATCCTGTTTGGTTAAATGTTATACTAAGATGATATCACCTAGCAACAACACTTCAAACACAACTTGAGTTTTTTATATATGTGCAAAACAAAAAACCAGCCAAGTGCGAGTCGGACTCGCCTATGAAGGGTTCCGTAGCAACAAGTAAATTTTTTATTTTTTATATTTGAGTTGATTGAATGAAAGGTAAATTTCGGTTTACAATTTATGACGTATTAAAATAAATACTTACTAGATCTCGGTCAAACAATTTTCGGTGGAAGTTTACATGGCAATGTAACTACCTACATCATATATATTTTTTTTGTTTTATCATTCTCTTATTTTAGAAGTAACAGAGGTTTTACCACGCATTTTACCACTTTGGAAATGTTACTCGCGCAAACTATTCAGTTTAGAAAAAAATCTATAAGGGTTCCGGTTTTTGCCATTTGGCTACGGAACCCTAAAAAACAAATAGAGATGAGTATCAATAATGCCGTTTAGTTAACTACAAGTTGGGAATTCAGACGACACTCATAAAAGCCGTACAGCCGAATCAAAAATATGAAGAGTAAACGGACACGGGACTCCGAAGTAAAATCCTCAGATGGAACCCGGAACACCGCTTATAAAATGATGAGTTAGCTGCAGGCCGAGTTTAATTCACCACCAATACCTTTAATTAGGCGGGCTAACCGTCCCTCTAGTGGAAGCAGGGGCCTTACCCCGATGGCTTACAAGCAGTTTAGTTTCGGAGCAATTCAATATAACTTTGTAAACTGAATTGCTATGATCCGTACTATGACATGCTTAAACTGAAACGCGTTTGCGTTTGAATCGTTTGTTGACATTTGGAACGTGGAACTGAACGACCTAATACGACGTCATGGTATGAGTACAAACTGGGGCCAGACGGGGACACCGTGGTTCCCAAACCCGAGGGGGCCATCTCGAAACCGGAGATGGACCAGGTTACCAGGTTACGTCGGGTTCAAGCCCGACGTAACCGCCCCCGCTGGCCGGCGGGGTATCCGAAGGGCACAGCACGAAAATAAAAAAAGGTCTCCAATTGAATTGATATTAGGCGGTCATGGTTAGCCCCCAGGCCCGAAAAGACGGTGCGATGTGTTTCGCTCTCATCTCTGTGAATGGATGGGAGTCACTTCCCATACTCCACGTCAGGCAATGCTGTGTAATAGTGGCCAATATATGCCGAATTTCCTGGAGATTTTCCTCCTAGACTAAATAAGCAAAAAGGCCCGAGAAGACGATGTAATGTGGTTTTTTTTATACCACTCAGTTGGCAGACAAGCTCACGGCCCACCTGATGGGAAGCGGTTACCGTGGCCTATGGACGTGTGCAACACCAGGGGCGTCGCTCTTGCGTTGCCAACCATGTAAAAACCTTCTAATGCCCTTCTTGAAGAACCCCATACTGTATTCGCTTGGGAAAACCACAGCAGGGAGATCATTCCACAGTCTGAGGGTGCGCGGAATAAAGTGCCTTTCATATCTAACTGTACGCACAGTTTCCGGTCGCAACGTGTGAGGATGAATTTCCTGTATGTGGCGAGCGTTGCGATGATAGAATGTGGCCATGGGCATCATATCATACAATTCTTCTGAACACACCCCATTATAAATGCGATAGAAAACGCTCAGGGAGGCGAAATCTCTCCTAAGGTTAAGAGGTTGTACACTGCCTGTAAGTATGGGATTGTCGACGATCCTCAGCGCCCGTCTTTGCACCGAGTCGAACGTGTCAAGTTGGTATGCAGGTGCTCCGGCAAAAAGGTGACAGCAGTAGTCCATCTGGGGCCGGAAGTATAAAGAAGAAGTCTTTGCTCCGCAGTGAAGTACTGCTTCGCCCTGTTGAGCACTCCGTCGTCCCCCAAGCACTTCTTTCTAAACGGAGAAGCATTGCCTTCTTATACTCGAACTCAAGACCGCCTGTTTTATGATATATAACGACCAATATCTGCCGAGGTTCCTGGCAATTTCCCTCCTGGGGTTTCTAATAATGAAGTATCGTGACGAAACACCGTATGGTTTTATTCAGTTTGATTTTTTTATAGCTACTCCACCATTAGCCCCGTTGATATAACTGTTTTTTTTTTAAATATTTAGGACACGTCAATTTGACTTCACCTCGCCTGATGGTGAGCTGAAGGTAAATTCTCAGGAAAGAGGGTCACCATTTCATACACGTACCATGTTAACAATGGTGGCACTCAGCTTGACGGCCTCATCAGAAGAGGATTGTCGTCGCAGCACCGCGTGACACCCACCGGTCCCACTAGTGCTGCGACCACAATCCCCCTGCCCGGCTATGCACTTGCTGACACCTGAACGCAATCAAACCGAAATTGGATTACTATGGAGGGTTTTTCGCAATCGTGCACGGTGGTACCTACCCGGCCGAATTTTGTGATAAATTTGTGTCATCAAATTTCTACCAACTGGGTAGGTACTATGTAAATATGAAATAGGTACAGCTTAATTAGCAGTCGTAAAGTGTTTATGAACAAAAGTAGTTATACACAAATACCTACGAGGAAAAAGAGAATAGGTAATTGGTTATTGTATAAGTAAGATGACAAATATATATTATGATGCGTATAATATTACAGAGTTGAAGTTCTCATTAGGTATGTGACTGTACGGACACAACACAGTGAAAATCACCAATTTTCACTGGTAATTGTGCGTCATCGCTTGTGATATTCGCGAACTGTTAAATGAAAACAAGTATTGCAAAGCAGAATAAAAATATTATACTTTAAAATAATTATCTTATAGAGCAGCGTATCAATGTAATATTATGCTAGACATAGTTTATATTTTAGGGTATAGATGGCGTTGTGGCGTGTGGCAACTGGCGGTAAGTGGCGAGATGCATATTCTGAAAGATACGTGTGGGTTCCCACCAAGATCTTCGGGGCTTACGCCAACCTCACCTTTAAACCGGTACACCTGCTGTTTGACCGACGAGACTTTGGCGCAGGTCTCTCGGGGTTGGCGGGTCAGACGGTACTCAGTCGCTCTCATAAAAGCCGTTCAAGTCAAACCAAAACGAAGAGAAGGAGTAAGCGAACCCTAGGCTCCGAAATAAAAGCCTCAGATGCAACCGGAAACAACCACAATATGATGAAGTACCTAATATAACTAGGGAACTACCTAATCTGCAGTTGCAATGTTGAGCTGAGAGTGCACTACATGATTACCTACAATTCACGCGCAATTTTTTTTCAATTGAATACCATTGAATTGTTTTTTCGGTGATTATTCCGTCCGATTTTCAGTTTTCTTTTTTAATCGGTATTTATGGCTATAGGCTACGTTTTGGCGCCAAAACTTAGATTTTACTAATTGTGATTTTTGAACCGCGGTAGCCTAGTGGTATGGGTAAAGGACTGCTGAGACGAGGTCTCGGTTTCGATCCCAGGTATTACCATGGCACACACCAATGACTTTTCGATGCTTTTCGAAGTTATGTGTGTATTTATCGCAGGTTTATAAGTGCCCGGTTAATGGCAATAGGCTCGCCACCTATTACATTGGGACCTAAAACATAAACTGGCGAAACGTGGGTGCTAGCACCTCTGCCTACCCCTTCGGGGATATAGGCGTGAGTTTATGTTATGTTATGTTATGTTATGTTATGTGATTTTTGAGAAATCGGCTTTTGAATTTTTTTATTCGATGATTATTCCTTCGCGGTACTTCATAATTTAAATTTGTATAGGCTATGTCCGCCACATCACTATCATCAATGATTATGGTAAAAATCATTAAAATCAGTCGAAGGGTCTAGGCGCTAGAGGGACACAAACGAAATACATCGAGTGGAGTGAAAGGAGCTTTTGCTCGACTTCGTCTCACTCTCGGCTCAAAAATTCATTAGTTCAAATAAATAAATCTCATAATTTATACAGGTATCAATAATAATGACATTTTGAGGATGCCAAATTGCCGATTCATAATATATAGGTACTTCCCCTAGATGTTTCCAGATGCCAAGACGATTGTAGACTGACAATTATTGTCTTTAAAATATGAATGAGGAGCTCGTAAACAAATTTATTAATAATTTATGCGTCGGCACTCTCTCTTCCTCCAGAAATACGTAATTTGACTTGAAATCAGTAGATTAGAAATTCATGACTGCTGAGATTCTTGTAAATATTGTATTGGCAGTTATTTAAGAATCATAAACGCTGTTCAGTTATACTTTAATCTTTTATCGTAAAGCCATCTGTTTTTTAAGCGTCTTCAAAAAAGAAGTGATCTGTTTGTATTTTTAACCCTTGACGTAATAACGACAGGGTGGTTCCCAAACCCGAGGGGGCCATCTGAAATCCGGAGATGACCCTGGGTCAGCCAGGATGCGAGAGAAATGCCTTATGGGCCCACCTTACGCCTTAGTCAGTTCGAATCCGACATAACCAGCCCCATCGGCAGGCGGGGGGATATATGGGGGATTTCCGCACATAGAAAAAGGTTGTTATAAGTTTGACGTGCGTGTGCATGTGTCTGTGGCATCGTAGCTCCCGAATGGGTGAACTGATTTTGATTTTGTTCTTTTTTGTTTGAATTAGTCGGGGTTGTTTTTTTTTGGCGACTGTATTTTACCCGTTGATATTTTAATTATTCGATAATTCGATTTTCATGATTCTTTCACTTGTATCATCTGCTTTGAACACCGTCTTAGTATATTTATAATAACATTAACTAGCTATTATTTATTTCTTCATATACACAAATTTTCGCCCTTTCTAACTAACAATTGAAAAATCGGGCCATTTAATGTCTTATTAGCTATTAAGACTAATATTACGAACTTCAGTTTACACAATAATTTAACGAGAATTAACGAGAACTTGTATAGGTATATAAATACCGGGGTGTGTGTTGGGTAACCTCCTCGAGTGTCGCTCCGATTCCGATCCCGCTGCAGTCCGGGGGGAACGGAATCGGAGCGGCCGGTACACCCTGGGCGGCGGTCAATGGCTTCCCCTTCACCCCTTCATAGGGTTGGCATTGATCGTCGGCCAATACCCAACGTGGCGGGAACACATCGCTCTCCGTACTCCTCTGCTTTCAGAGGAGACAGGATGAGCGATGCTGTTAGTGGTGAGATGGCCCAGGGTCAGCCGGGGTGCGAGGGATATGCTCTATGGGTAACCTTACACCCCGGCGTCTGAAGACCCGAGACGGCGTGCGGTTTTAGTCGGTGCAAGCCCGACATAACCGCCCCCGCTGGCCGGCGGGGGGGTATCCGAAGGGATTTCCGCACGATAAAAAAAAAAAAAAAAAAAAAGGTATATAAATACCTTGGGATTGCCTTTTTTTTTTTTTTTTATCGTGCGGAAATCCCTTCGGATACCCCCCCGCGTGCCAGCGGGGGCGGTTATGTCGGGCTTGAACCGACTAAAACCGCACGCCGTCTCGGGTCTACAGACGCCGGGGTGTAAGGTTGCCCATAGAGCATATCCCTCGCACCCCGACACCTTGGGATTGCCTAACGTTTATTATACATATACATGATCCCGTTAAATTATTTTTATTATATATCATGGAACGTGAAAGTTTAGAAATTTATTTTACACATTTTCAATTCTATTCTTCTTATGAAATCATGATTATAATCTGACTATTTTCTTACTTTTTTATTGTTAATCTGCGAACAAAAATGTGGGTTTATATATTTTGTTTACCAACTTAATAAAGTATACCTTTTTTTTTTTTTTATCGTGCGGAAATCCCTTCGGATACCCCCCCGCCGACCAGCGGGGGCGGTTATGTCGGGCTTGCACCGACTAAAACCGCACGCCGTCTCGGGTCTTCAGACGCCGGGGTGTAAGGTTACCCATAGAGCATATCCCTCGCACCCCGGCTGACCCTGGGCCATCTCACCACTAACAGCATCGCTCATCCTGTCTCCTCTGAAAGCAGAGGAGTCCGGAGAGCGATGTGTTCCCGCCACGTTGGGTATTGGCCGACGATCAATGCCAACCCTATGAAGGGGTGAAGGGGAAGCCATTGACCGCCGCCCAGGGTGTACCGGCCGCTCCGATTCCGTTCCCCCCGGACTGCAGCGGGATCGGAATCGGAGCGACACTCGAGGAGGTTACCCAACACACACCCCAATAAAGTATACCTACTTAATTGTTGTACTATTCTAACAAATCTGGTTTTTGTTCCAAAAAAAAACTTTAATCACTGAAAGTGAGTCTGTAGGTGATAGAGTCAGGCAACAGTCATTTTGGCCGTTGCATGAATGGGCCGACTCGACCGGGGAAGCACCACCCTCTCACAGAATATCGACGCCAAGTAACAGTATTTGAACTGTTGCGTTCCGTTTGATGAGTGAGAGTGCTGGAGCCCAAACTCCTTTCCCATCCCCTCCCAAACTCCTCTCCCATCCCCTTTCCTTTTCAGGGTCGGCAGCGTGAGTGTACCGCCACTAGTGTTGCAGACGTCCATAGGCCGCGGTAACTGCTTCCCATCAGGTGGGCCGTGTGGTTGTCTGCCACCTTAGTGGTATAAAAAAAAAGTAGTCTCTTTAAGTCCCCAGGTTAATCTAATTAAGTATTTCTGCTTCTCGTTCCAGTGGTAGTCCTAGCAGGTCTAGCATGTGGTGAGACGCCTCGTAAGAGAGGCTCCTGCCCACCAACGCTGCCAGTGGATATATGCGAACCAGCTTGCGGTCCTGAAATACCCTGTGAAGGGAAACAGCTGTGCTGTGCGACGGCCTGTGGAGGCGCTATGTGCGTTGATCCGATGACTGAACGGCACTTCGTTGACTACGGTGAGTACATCATATCTGGAATTAAGAAAATTAAAATTGTACGACATTCTACACAGCGCTTTCTAGACCCACAGACAGCACAGCTCAACTAGTCTATGCTATGGGTTCCAGAATGCGGATAAACATACTTATCTTCTTTTTTTTGTGAATACATACATATTATACACCGAAACACCCAGACCAATGAGAATAGACACATTCATGCTTACAAATATTTGCACTGAGCGGGAATCGATTCCGCGCCCCCTGTCGTACCAGTCTAATGCACTACCGCTACGCCACAGAGGCCGTCAATATATATGTATAAAATGAACATAACATAACTTCACGCCCGTATCCCCGAAGGGGTAGGCAGAGGTGTATTACATTCCCACGATTCGCCAGTTTTTTTTTTTTTTTTTTTTTATATATTTAGGACACGTCAATTTGACTTCACCTCGCCCGATAGTAAGCTGAAGGCAAAGTCCCAGGAAAGAGGGTCACCATTACATAGACGTACCATGTTAATAATGGTGGCACTCAGCTTGACGGCCTCATCAGAAGAGGATTGTTGTCGCAGCACTGCGTGACACGCACCGGCCCACTAGTGCTGCGACCACAACCTCCCTGCCCGGCTATGCACTTGCTGACCCCTGAACGCAATCAAATCGAAATTGGATTACTATGGAGGGTTTTTCGCAATCGTGCACGGTGGTGCCTACCCGGCCGAATTTTGTGACAAATTTGTGTCATCAAATTTCTACCACCAGTTATGTTAAGGTCCCAATGTAATAGGGGGGCGGCGAGCCAATTGCCATGTACCGGGCAAGATGTATCTTGTCTAAGTATTGTCTGTCGAAAAATCGTCTGTCGAAGTAGTGGTAATTCGAAGGTGTGTGTTGTCTAATAATTGTCTGTCGAAGCAATGACTTGTCGATCTATGTGTTTTTGAAGGTCGCTACATGTCGAAGTATTGTACTGTCTAAATTCAGTCCGTAAATGATCCAAGGGGATTTCCGCACGAAAAAAAAAGGTACATGTAAGTGGACAGGCAGGCCTAAGTCGTCGATGAAATTAATGATGTATTGAGAAAAGAGTAGTTCAATAGCAATTTGAAGCAAAGGGCTTGCATGAAAGGTTTAACGATAGTAGAGGATTAGCGTGTGACATGTGTAATGCCGGCCACACACGTTACGGTATACTTGTTCAAGTCTAGACTTGTACAAGTCCGCGTTTTTTCGATTTGCCCACAGACGCTCAAGTATACATGTGCAAGTGTCATTTTTGTCACAGCGAGCGTCCAGGTATGTCCACATCAATTTGTTAAAGGAATTAAAATTTACACCTAAAGACTGGCATAACTATTTGCGCATGGATGAAGAATGTTATTTAAAACTTTTGTCGATGGTACATACATACATCATACTACATACATACATCCTCTTTCCTCTTTACAAGACTTTGCCCTCTGCTTACCATCAGGCGAGGCAAATTCAAATTGACGGAACCTATATACAAAAAAAAACATACATACATCATACATGCATACATACTCTTTCCTACTTCCAAGACTGCCTTCGGCTTACCATCAGGCGAGGCGATGTCAAATTGATGAGTCCTATATAAAAAAAACAAATAGCTATAATAATTGCGTCTGGAGGTCTGGATAATGAATTTATTATGAAGTAAATCTCACTCATTTTGGCGGGAAATTGATCACAGAACATACGTACGTATAGGCGCGCGCCTAGTACGCTACTGAGACTTGAACGCAACGCTGGCAGCTGGCACACACGTTCATATATACTTGTACAAGTCTAGACTTGCGCAAGTTTGGAATCGAAAGTTGGAACTTTTTTTGAGACTTGTACAAGTCTGAAACTTGCGCAGTTATCTTCCAACATACGTTCAAGTATACTTGTACAAGTCTAGACTTGTACAAGTATACCGCAACGTGTGTGGCCGGCTTAAGGATAGAAGCGGATGGCGGGCTGTCTCTGCCTACTCCGGAGGGAAAAAGGCGTGAGTATTTGTGTATGTATGTGTGTATATGTACTCCATCTACTCATTTTGGTTTCGCTCACATGGCTTTTATGTTATCTATATTACTATAGAAAATGTAAATTAGTTATGTCTATACATTGGAGATATTTAAAAAAAATACGTGGGTTACGTTAAATGAACTATTATGAACACAAAAATATTTTTCTTGGAATCCTTGTCTGTCTGTTTATCTGTATGTCGCGATGGATGCAAAAACTACTGAACGGATTCTGATGCAGTTTTTTCTATTAGAAAGGTCTTGGTCACACTTAAAATCTACCGTATGTTTGATTGCAATTGGTTAAATGGAACCGGAGACATAACCAAAAAACGACAACCGACCTCCGTGCGGGTGGAGCCGCCGGCATCAGCTAGTGTAAAATACAACTTAAAACCTTAAGCGGCGATAGCCCAGTGGCGTACGTAACGGACTGCTGAGACGAGGTCTCGAGTTCGATCCCCAGTCGCCCCGGGCACACACCTCTGAACTTTTCGTAGTTATGTGTGCATTAATAAATGTTAATTATCGCTCGCTTAATAATGTGCCCGGGAGATGGCAATAGGCTCGCCCCCTATTACATTGGGACCTTAAAATAACTGGCGAGTCGTGGGTGTGTAATACACCTCTGCCTACCCCTTCGGAGATACAGGCGTGAAGTTATGTTATGTTATGTAAAACCATACATTCTAAAGGTGTGTCTTTTTTTTTCAGTGAAACCCGGTACCTGTCCTGAGTTTCCTCGAGGTCCATGGGTATGCACCCACACATGTACAAGCGACTCCGACTGCCCGCGCAAGCTGAAGTGTTGTGCCAACCGATGTGGAGCCCTTACCTGTTTGAGACCAGACCCTGCATCCATTGTGGAACGTCAAGAATAAATACTACGTCATAGCTATTACGCATATTTGTTTTTATCATACACCTCTTAATCGCCTCCGCTGGCCGGCGGAGGTGTATCCGAGGGGATTTACGCACGAAAATAAAAGCGGCCAAGTGCGAGTCGGACTCGCCCATGAAGGGTTCCTTAGCAGGAATTAACATAAGAAAGCTTTTTTTTAAATTTGATATTTGAGTTGATTGAATGAAAGGTAAATTGCGGTTTACGATTTATGAGGTATAAAAAAACTACTTACTAGATCTCGTTCAAACCAATTTTCGGTGGAAGTTTACATGGTAATGTACATCATATATTTTTTTTAGTATTATCATTCTCTTATTCTAGAAGTTACAGGGGGGGAACACATTTTACCACTTTGGAAGTGTCTCTCGCGCCAACTATTCAGTTTAGAGAGAAATGATATTAGAAACCTCAATATCATTTTTGAAGACCTATCCATAGATACCTTACACGTATGGACTGGATGAAAAAAAAAATGAGTTTCAATTCTAAGTATGGGGAGCCCCCAAAATTTATTGTTCTTTTCTATTTTCGTGTGAAAATCTTAATGCGGTTCACAGAATACATCTACTTACCAAGTTTCAACAGCGTAGTTCTTATAGTTTCGGAAAAAAGGGGCTGTGACATACGGACAGACAGACAGACAGACACGACGAATCTATAAGGGTTCCGTTTTTTGCCATTTGGCAACGGAACCCTAAAAAGGCACGGGACCTATCCTTAAGTCATCTTCCGAGTCTTTTCCCAACTTAGTTGGGATCGACGTTCAGTCTAACTACGAAACGGCCGAACTTCCTTGCAGCAACTGCCATCTGGCCTCCACAACCCACTGGTGATATCGCAGTTCTGTAGAACAGGTTATCGGACTTATTGGGCTTCAACCACCAGTAACGAACTCCACTAATGTTTGTATGGTAACCGGAATAGACGCGATGACGGCTCAACGTGCTGAACGAGGCACGTGTCAATATGTTAAGAACAGTCACCTATCCTAAGACTGACCTGGTTAGTATTACTTAACTTAGTCGCGATTATTTTCACTATTGAAATCCAATTTAAGCTGACAACAGTTGGATTTAAATTTTAATAACATTCAAATACTCCATTGTGACAAGAACTCAGCAAGCTATCGTTAATCCGCTTGAATCCATTATAGTCCTCTCGTTCATACGTACAGTCTTAAGTCACAGAATACTGAGTAAAACTTTTGGGAAGCATTGAATGTGCTTCAGTGTATTTTCTGTAGAAACCTGGCTGAGTACGACGCTCTTGAGTTCGGCAGCAATCTGCACGCTGCACGATTCTAACTTCGTTGCTCGGGATGATTCTAGAAATAATTTAGCGATTTCTTGTTGTACAATTTCTCTTACATATATAGGGTATTTACTTTGATTATATAAATGTTATAATAAAAGGGTATTTAGAACATAAATTTTCAATATTATTTTAAATAAGAATTTTTTGAAAGTTTTTGAAATGAAATGGATTTTAAGGGATTCGACATCGCAATTTATTTTATGTTATTTTATATTACTTGATACTTCACACTATTTCCTGACATTTCGGTAGCAAAGTACATTGCGATAAAATTCGTTAACATTCGTTACACACACGCGAACTTTCGGAAATACAATTTGTTTAAACTATGTTGATTCTGCCATAGAAATTATAGACGAAATAGGACGTATAAAAATGACGGTTTTCAGTTCGACGGTTTATCGTACTCTCCAAGGCACAACAGTTGCAGCTGCTGATACTTTCTGATGCTGTCCGATAGAACGTCTTATATCACGCTAAACATAAACGACCTAAGAACGGATCCCTAGTGTACCCCGACTGTGATGGGAAAGGTTTTCGTCGTGCCAACAGCGGTTCGCACTACGGAATCGTGGTACATGTCTCGCATGATGTCAATATAGGATTCTGGAACCCCTTTGGACAGCAATGGCCCCGAATGATAGCGCGAGAAACTTAGTCGACGGCCTTCTGCATGTCCAGAAATTGGTAATCACACTCCCGCATCGACCCCTTACCCTTGAAGACTGGGCTAATGATACTCTGCCCCAATTGGCTTGGGATCTTCCCGGTGAGGAGTACGCAGTTAAAAAGGATTGAAAGGAAACCCATACCACAGGGACCCATCGCCTTCCAGGCCTCGATGGAGACTCCATTGGCTCCAACCGCTTTCCGATTTTTCATGCGGCGAAGAGCAGTCTGGACTTCTCTAGGCGTTACCGGTGGCACTAGTCTTTGATTTGGAAGGAGATCCGGTGGCTGCACCTCTTTATGCTGCTAGTTTTTTATTTTATACCACTCAGGTGGCAGCCAAGCACACGGCCCCCCTGATGGGAAGGCGATTACCGCGGCCTATGGACGTGTGCAAAACCAGGAGCGTCACACTCGCGCTACCGTTCCAGCAAAAACTTTCCAATGCCCTTCTTGAAGAACCCCATATTATAGTCGCTTGGGAAACCAGATCAGGGAGATCATTCCACAGCCTGAGGGTGCGCGGAATAAACTTTCTTTTGTACCTCACTGTACGCACCTTTTCCGGTTTTCCGCAACGTGTGGGGATGAATTCTCTGTCTGTGGCGAGCGGTGCGATGATAGAATGTGGTCGTGGGCATCGGCCGTTATAACGTGAACTGAAGAAGTAATAAACATTCACAAAAAAACTTATGCGTTTAAAAAATCAAGGTTTCTGGCTAATTACAATCCATGGCCAGTTAACGGGCACTTTCAGCAGTATCTCTAATAAGTGCGTGGTTGACGGCACTGGATTTGCCCCCATATTAATAAGACCTGAAAAACAGCTGGCGAAATGTGGATGTCAAAATTCCTATGTCTACTTATTCGGAAGTATACGGGTGATAAATAATGAGTTTACGAAATTTGTATAAGATACACATCTTTCCTTTTTATTTCATTCAATTTCTAGATCAAATCTCTCTCGAATCATTTTATCGGAATTATATGATACAATAATGTTACAGTATGTTTTCAGCCTAATTATACTAGGTACTAAGAAATATGAAAATCGTTTATTCTCACAAATACGTGGGCTTTACTTGAAATTATTATTTTGAATTGGCTTTAAGTTAAATATGAAGTTAAGTGGGATTTATTTGAAATGTGGGGAAATAAATCGGATTACAGTGGAATAAAATTATTGGTCTAACGTTTTGAGGCTCGAGTGTTATTTATGTTTACGTTTAATTTGTCAAGGTGCATTTTACCGATCAAAAGTTTCGTGGCCCTTTTGTTTGTCGCGAAAACAATTAGTTTCACAGATTAAAATAAATAAATGGTATGAAAAATATTATTCATCGTAATTTAATCAAAATTCATCAATAATCATATTTTAATCAAAATTAAAAAATAATACAGCCCACTTAATACTTAAACAGTAATTTCACTAAGAAATGGATCACTTTAATCAAAAACTATTTTTGAAAATGATCATCTTTTGATGACTTTTGACGCTGACTGTACATCGAGCTGATGTGCTGTTGCAATGTATAAATATTGCGATAGAAATATCGTGATCCGATGTTGTAGGGTTTATTTGCACATTATTATTATCAATATTATTGACTGGATCGCGATATATATTGACTGACTCCACGCGCCACTACAGAGTCCAGAGAGCCAATTCTCGTAATAAAAAGATGTTCAAAATTCAGTCTCAATCTAGTTCGATCTCCCAAATATCAAAAAAGCGGCCAAGTGCAAGTCGGTATGTTGCTTGCTGCTACGGAACCCTTAATGGGCGACCATTATGGGTTCCGTAGCAGCAAGTAACATAATAATGTTTTTTTTTTAATTTATATTTGAGTTGATTATATGAAACTTAAATTGCGGTTTACGATTTATGCCGCATTAAAAAAAAAGTACTTACTAGATATCGTTCAAACCAATTTTAGGTGGAAGTTTACGCGTAAGTTTAAGTGTACATCATTTTTTTTTTTAGTTTTATCATTCACTTATTTTAGAAGTTAGAAGGGCCAAGTTACAATTTTTGAGTTTCTTTTCTAATTTTGAGTGAAAACCTTAATGCGGTTCACAGAATACATCTACTTACCAAGTTTCAACAGCATAGTTCTTATAGTTTCGGAAAAAAGTGGCTGTGAAATACGGACGGACAGACAGACAGACATGACGAATCTATAAGGGTTTCATTTGCCATTCGGTAACGGAACCCTAAAAAGGTATTCTCGTAACAAAGTATGCAATATATTCAACAAAATATTGTTACGAGAACTTCTTTTCCTTTAAAAATAGGAGTTCTCAAACCAACATTTTCAATATTTTTAACAATATTTAGTTAACCTTTTTTGACATTTAGGAGATCGAGACTTGATTAAGACTGAATTTAGAAAAAAAAAATTAATACGAGAAGTGGCCCGCAGATGCCTACCTAGCAGTAGGTACTCATCGTACTGGGGGTGTGTGTTGGGTAACCTCCTCGAGTGTCGCTCCGATTCCGATCCCGCTGCAGTCCGGGGGGAACGGAATCGGAGCGGCCGGTACACCCTGGGCGGCGGTCAATGGCTTCCCCTTCACCCCTTCATAGGGTTGGCATTGATCGTCGGCCAATACCCAACGTGGCGGGAACACATCGCTCTCCGTACTCCTCTGCTTTCAGAGGAGACAGGATGAGCGATGCTGTTAGTGGTGAGATGGCCCAGGGTCAGCCGGGATGCGTGGGATGTGCTCTATGGGTAACCTTACACCCCGGCGTCTGAAGACCCGAGACGGCGTGCGGTTTTAGTCGGTGCAAGCCCGACATAACCGCCCCCGCTGGCCGGCGGGGGGGTATCCGAAGGGATTTCCGCACGATAAAAAAAAAAAAAAAAAAAAAGGTACTCATCGTACTTATAAGAGTGCTTATTTGTACGAAACTAATTTTGTAAAGCCAACGACCTACATTTTCCTGGAGTGTGAGAGATGGCAAAAGTATTACATAAAATTACCATGTCAGTGCAGTTGAGTGCCGTGTGACGGGTAAATGGTTGTTATACGCCAATTAAATAGCTCGCAGTTCGCACTCATTACATGGTGGGCTGAAGCAAGTGGTGCTAAAGAATTTAATTAGGTACGTTCGTAGACTTGACGTATATCCTGAATAACCTTTAAAAAAAGGTAAACGTTGACTAAAAGTAACCTAAATTATGACTTACTGGTGGCAGAAATTTGATGACACAAATTTGTCACAAAATTCGGCCGGGTAGGTACCACCGTGCACAATTGCGAAAAACTCTCCATAATAATCAAATTTCGGTTTGATTGCGTTCAGGGGTCAGCAAGTGCATAGCCGGGCAGGGGGATTGTGGTCGCAGCACTGGTGGGACCGGTGGGTGTCACGCGGTGCTGCGACGACAATCCTCTTCTGATGAGGCCGTCAAGCTGAGTGCCACCATTGTTAACATGATACGTGTATGTAATGGTGACCCTCTTTCCTAAGACTTTACCTTCAGCTTACCATCAGGCGAGGTGAAGTCAAATTGACGTGTCCTAAATATAAAAAAAAAAAAAAAAACACTACTAGTTGTACCAAGCGGATTCGCGCGTGGTATACTTTTTTGTCC
Source organism: Cybosia mesomella (assembly GCA_946251805.1). Lineage (NCBI taxonomy): Eukaryota > Metazoa > Arthropoda > Insecta > Lepidoptera > Erebidae > Cybosia > Cybosia mesomella. The sequence continues at coordinate 4,767,375 of OX276396.1, forward strand.
CATACAAGTCCGTAATTTATTAAATCTACAATGGTGTAAGAAAATTTATCCCATTTGTTATCATTTATGATTACTGCTCTGCTTTACTAGGTCGTAGCGTGATTATATATAGTTTTAACCTTCCTCAATAAATGGTCTATTCAACACAATAATATTTTTTCAATTCGTACCTGTAGTTCCTGAGATTAGCGCGTTCAACCAAAAAAACAAACTCTTCAGCTTTATAAAATTAGCATACATATGTATATATTAAAAAAAACATATATATCTATATTTTTAAAGAATATTAGTAACCGAAATAACTAATATTCCCCCTAACCCCTCTAGCTAAGCTAAATTGCTTGTGTTAGGAGGGGGTTCACATGGCCAGGATCCGAACCTGGGACCTCTCGATCGTAAGGTCGACTCCTTAACCACTAAGCTACCGACGCTTAATATATAAGTATGTTTATCCGCATTCTGGAACTCATACACAACACAAGCTAGCAGACGGGCAGCGACGGGCAGTTCGGATCATTGATAGTCCTGAGGTCACCAGTTCTCTAGAATCTCTGCAGCTGCGTAGAGATATAGCCTCCTTGGCAGTATTCTATCGCATATACCATGGTGAATGTTCCGATGAGTTATTCCAATTGATTCCTCCTTCTTCCTTCTTGTCCTGAACAACACGTGAAGGACTTAGGTGTCATCCTCATACAGTGCAATCGATACCATCGCGAACCAAGCGGTTTGGTGACTCCTTTTTTTGTCGGACCATAAAGCACTGGAACGCTTTACCCACTCACGTGTTCCCTTCTACCTACAATCCTGGGCTCTTTAAGCGGGGCGTGAAAAAACATCTGTTGAGGCCGTCTAGGTAGGGGCCACCAATCTAGGGGCAATCTCTAGAAATGGTGGCCACTACTTTTTGGACTTTACCTCAGCTTACCACCAGGCGGGGTGCAGTCAATTGGATGGACTAAACATAAAAAAAGCTAGCTAGAAAGCACTGTGTAGAATGTCGTAGAATATTATATTATTATTATATACCGAGAACGCGCCCAAAAACGAAGTGAGGCGATAAATATTATTTTTTAAATCTTTCTCTCTAGAATGTTTTAATAGCATTATTCATGTTGCATCGTGTTAGTACAGCTAAAAGAAACCGTCTTTGACCAGTACTATGGAGCGTGAAAAATGCCAAAAAAAACTTTTTATTTTTAAATCCGTTCGAAAAAAACAGTGGCTCATTTTTTTATCTTCAGTAGGTACTATCGCTTGTCTTCGTTTTCGGGAGCACTTCCCTAACACCCGGTATAGTATGACTATGGGTGTGGTCCCCACACTTAAAATAAATAAATAAATAAAATAAAATGCAAGCCACCTGCAAGCCGGTAACCCCGGCTGATTGACGGACGAGGCTCTAGCGCTGGCTGTCCTCTTGGAGTTCGGGTGTCAGTCGCTCCCAAAAAAGCCATAAAGGCCAAACTTAAAGGTGGAGAAGGAAAGAGAAATATGATAAAAGTCTTTGCTTCGTAATTGAGCGAAGCTCGTCAGAACTTTGCTCTCTTTTAGACGACTCATGTGTTTCATTAGACCATCTTCTCCTCCCGAACGGCTGAACCGATTCTTATGAAATTTCACGCAAGCAAATATGTTACTGATGGGAAGGACATATACTATGTAATTAAAAATTTATGTGTACCACAGAGGAATAATCATCGAACAAAATTTTCAAAATCTGTTTTCTCAATGAACAAAAAAGCCTCATTCACGCGATTGGTAGTAAACTAAGTAATTTATTCATATCCACAAAACAACAAAAAAAAAATCGAAAATCGGACTAGCCATTGAGGAATTATCACCATTAGAAAAAGTCCTGGTGAAATTGCTTCGCTCAATTTTTGCAACAGCAGAATGAATTGCAGACCTTTTTTTTTATGTGCGGAAATCCCTTCGGATACCTCCCCGTCGGCCAGCGGGGGTGGTTATGTCGTGTATCGACTAAAACCGCACGGTGTCCTCCCCAAGTGTCCGTTGCCAGTTTAATTTGTGTCGAAACAAATAATTTAAAATCATGTAGAAGTACGAGCACATTGCTTTTATTCACGGATTGTGAAAATCCCATTAAATGATATTCAGAGCGTAGTGTATTTATTCTTGTCGTATCGAGTTAATTAAAATATCGGGTTTTTCCATTAGCACCAACATTTTGCACAGCGCTTCGGGGTTTATACACAGATGAATAGCCCCGAAGCGCGCTCATACAATTTGTGTAGTATGTTAATAAATTAGTGGAGTGAAGCAGTGAATGGATCACTAGGAATCGAAGCAGTTAAATAATTGTGCGGTGCCGAGATGCATGTCTGATATAGATATCTATGCGAAATTTAGATAAATGGTAGTAAAATATAATAATTAATAAATATTTTAGGACATTTTACACAACGCCACCTAGACCCAAAGAAGGAATACTATACTAGCTTGTGTTATTGTTTCTGGAATGCGGATACACATAGATACTTGTTTTAGGTAGATTTCGATGAAATCGATCTACCTATTGGTTTCTTGACTACTGTCGAAAATAAAAAAAAATTCTTCATAGGACCCCCTGAGTCCGAAATGACCACTGGTCAAAAAGTTTATATATATATATATATATATATATATATGTATGTATATATATATGTATGGTTCCACTTCCCAAAATTTGCGGCACTCTCACGGTCCTATTTTTGCCCCGATCGCTTTCGAACTGCGGTCGAAAATTGCTTGGGTGTAAACTTAGTTTAAGTTCGTGAACGGGTGGAATCCGGCCTTAGGGGACGGTAGGGCCTCACTTTTTGTGAAATCAGTTTTTCCTGAAAATTTCACGTTCCATGAAAGATATTCGAACCGTTCTAATTTTATCCCATAGTATACATGAATACCAACAACTTTTAATTATAAACCTAACTTTAACTAAAAGTGGAGGGGGGAAAAACCAAAATTTTTCGGTAAAAAAATCATAACTTCTAACCGGTGAACATTCTTGCCGTCGGAAACATTTTTAATCGATAGGCCATTTTTAAGTCTAAAATTAATGTATGAAAAGTTTTTCGCTAAAAATTACCGTTTTCGAGAAAAAAAAAATCCGTCCGTAGTTCTCTATATAAAATAATATTAATTGCTTCACGAAATCTACCTGTGCGTTCCCCCTGCAGGAACGGATTTTTTTGTATAGAAACACCGAGACCTATGCAAATATACATATATTATATACACGAAATGAAACCCGCTACCTCTAACTTAGCATTCAACGCTCTGCCGCTATGCCACAGAGGTCGTCGATAGTATCATGGTATTTTATCTGAACAAAAACTACACGTAACTATAAAACTTTGCAACAATCACCAATTAGATCAATTGTAGCTCAATTAATCAGTTCTTAGTTAGTCAATTGTAGTCCACTGCTGGACATAGACCTCTCCTAATGTGATCTGATGACCTGTGTGGCGTGGAGGTAGAGCGTTCGACTGCTACTGCTACTTTAGAGGTTCGATTCGTGCTCAGTGCAAATATTTGTATGGATGAATATAATGTATCTATTTGCATTGATCTGGATGTTTTTAGGCCCTATTATACAAAATTACAAACAAATTTATACAAAGAGGTAAAAAAACTTACTACCTCGCTATTCTGCGCAGTCGGATAGACCGGTCAGTTTGCTTGGAGAATAGGGACACTGTGAGTGTAGTATATGACGGTACATGGGGAAACGAAAATATGAAAAATTTAGAGAATGTACGGGTGTATGAAGAACTTTGTACCTCACGGACTCGACGACTGAGGACGTGCTCCACTGAGCCAGTCAGCCTGTGACTACGGCCAGTGTAACGATCGCAGAAGGAGGTGGCGGCGGCCCACGCGCTCGCGCTCCGCACCATTGCCGCTGTCATGCTGCCGAGCGAGAGGACTCCCACCCCGATGGCTGCCACGAGGTCACGCCTCGGCACCTCCCACGCCGGGCAGTCCGCCAGCGTGTGCAGCCCTGAGTCCTCGCTCGCGTCACAGTGATGACACTCAGGCGTTGGCTCCTTCCTGATCCGATGCAGGTGGTCCCCGAAGCACCCCTTCCCGGAGATCACCTGCGTCAGTCGGTACGAGAGGCTTCCGTGTCGCCTCTCTAGCCAATCCTCCATGATGGGCCTTACCGTGCCCTAGGTATGTATATACTTATACATGATCGCGTTAATTCCCGTTAACATTATTGTATATCGTGAAAGTTTGTGAAGATGTTTGGATGTTTGTTACTCAAACACGCTCTTACAGCTGAACGGATCTGGCCGATATTTGGTTTAGGGATAGATTACATAGTGGAATAACACATTTTTATCCCTGGAATATGGTCCCTGGAACAGGAACAGAATTCCATGTGGGCGGACCGCGGCTCCGCTCCAACAATTAGTAGTTAATAAATGTTTTTCTTCAGTAGAAAATGTTTTACACAAATCAATGCGGTCCACTTGGGGCGCGAGAAAACGGACCGAGTTCATATATCATGTAGCCTCAATTGCCTCCAACATTAGGTGCGGCGGATAAGAAAATGTAATGTGTTGTAACAAAGAATTTTTTTTATAAGAAAATGATGAATGACGGTCGAAAGTGTACAGACTAAGATAATCTCGAAAGAAATTTGTTGAAACAGGTTTTTGTTGAAATTTATTTTACTTACGCCCTTGTTTGTGAAGTTACAGAGCTTTGGCATATTTTAGCGTCATGCTCGCCAACACCGATAAGGCTGTCTCGGCAACGAGCATGACGTGGTTTGCGGCCTAGATTTTTTTTTTCATTATGATGTAACTGAATTAGTAGGAACCTTATAATAATTACAATGTATCCTATACCCCTACCACCCCTAACCCCTCCAACTAAGCTAAATTAATGTAATGGCGAGGATTCGAAACCAGTACCTCTTGATCGTGATACACCATATACTAAAGAACTGACGGCCGCAGAGGCCCGGTGAACCTCAGCGGGGCGCATCAATTCTGAATCGCACCAAATGATTGACGCCTTTGGACAATTTTGGTACAATTCGATTTGGTGCTATTGAAATTCGTGCACTCAGTGTTTTGCGTCTGTGATTTAAAATACCAATTTTTATTTCCAGGAATAAATCGATTAGGAACAGTGAATGGGCTCACATTAAAAACGGTGTATTTAATAAACAAACTAAATCATCTATAAGTCTCGGCTGTCTGCATTCTTAATCAATTGTTAATTGGCGTACGCCCCGTTCTGTAGTCCCAGTGTAGTAATAACAGAGGACTAAATATTTTTTTTGTTTTTTTTTTGTGTAGGGTACGTCAATTTGAGTTTACCTCGCCTAATCGTAAGCTAAAGGGGAAACCTCAGGTATGAAGGTCAAAATTGAAGTTACAAATTATACTACGATGGTGGCCCTCAGTTTGATGGCCTCATCAGATGCTTCATCACACCCCGTTTAAAAGACCCCGGGAGTGGATAGGATAGAAGAAGGAAACACATGTGCTGGTAAAGAGTGCCAAGTTTAATGGTGCGAAGAATATGTATTTTTTTTGCCATGGTTTTATACAAGTTAGTCCGATATTAGAAACATAGTCCACTAGTTATTACCCACGGCTCCGCCCGCGTGGAATTCCGATCCTGTACCCGCATCCATGGGAACCTATTCCAGGGGTCAAAAGTAGCCTATGTGGTTTTCAAGACTATAAAAAATATCTGTGTAACAAATTTAAGCTAGTTTTTTTTTTATAATAGACATGTCAATATGGCTTTACCTTGCTTGATGGTAAGCTAAAGTCTCAGGAATGGGGGTCACCATTACAAACACCGATAATGTTAGAAAAGTGGCTCTCAGCTAGAGGGGTTCACCAGATGCTTTTTCACGCACTGCTTAAAGGAAACGGAACCGAAGGAAGAAGGACACACGTGTGCTGATAAAGAATTCCACAACTTGATATGCTGCAAAGAAAAGATGTGTCGAACCGCTTGGTTCTTGATGGAATTGTTTGCACCGTGTGAGGGTGATACCTAAGCTAAGCACATGTTTTCTCATATAGGAAAGGAGAGGGCGGAACTATTTGAAAGAGCTCATCGGAACACTAACCATGATAGAGGCAGTAAAATACTGCCAAAGAGGCAATTTCGCTATGCTCAAGGGCTCAAGGGTGTTGGTGATCTCAGGACTGCCAATAATGCGGACCTCAATGCAACCTGTCCAGAGTCCAGAGCATCTAGTAAGTTCTGTACTGAGCCATCCTAGAGATAAGAGTAATATTCCACGCTAAAACGGATTTATATCTTGTATAAAAGACACCACTGCTTCGGCGTGAAAAACCGTCGCACGAATTTACGTGAGGCCGTTTTGATGATGCTCTTGATGTACTTTTTGTTGGTCTGTTTACAGCGAACATCCATGCCAAGTATATTTAGATAGTCCTTCAGTGGCAATGCTGTGTCCTGAAGAATAGGGAGGAGAAGGAAGGGAAATCTGTTAAGCCATTTGAGCGTGATTGCGTAACAAACTTCTAAACATCTTCACAAACTATTTTAACATTTAGTATTAAGTAGGATAAAACCTTAAAAAACATAGATGGTAAAATGTAGGTAGATTAATATAGTAGTATAGTATTAATTAGTAATTGGGCATTATGTACATTAGAGGATTACCAATGAGGTCTTGATAAAGTATTTATTGTGCAACTGAATGTAATTTTAGTACTCTGTGTCAGCAAATCGCCTTCATTATATTTTAGAACCTCAGTGAAGTGTGAAGATGTAGGTCACACTTGACTCCGATTAGTTGAATAAAAATAGAGGATTAGATTTCATTGTACTAGTAAGAAAAAGGTACGAATACGTACGATTGATTGATTGGTTCAAGGACTTAGAATGCGAGTCAGAGTTGAGCGTTTTTTATTTTGTTGTTTTGTTATGTTAAAAATTTGTTAACATATTAAATTTTTTAGTGATTTCAATTGCGGTCCTTTTGCTTCCATGGCGTATTGCTTTGCGGTCATATTTCAAACAGGAATTTTTGGCTCTTAGTAGTTACTATCTGAGCATAAAAGATTACATATTAATATATATATATATGTAATCAAATATAAAGTTACATATAACATACTACTAAGGCGCAGTTAGCAACATAACTTACTGGACACTTGCAAATTTTGCGAAATATGTTTACACTTTTCGTTTATAAGTATAATAATTAACGTGCAAGTGAGATTTTACAAAAATTATCACATTTATTTTTTACAAGCTGATGCCCGTGGCTCTGCCTGCGCGGAGATTGATTATCGTGTTTTAGTCATACCTTCGGTTAAACAATTGCAATGAAACATACAGTAGATTTTAAGTCTGACCAAAACCTTTCTAATAGAAAAAACCACATCACAATCCTTTCAGCAGTTTTTGCGTCTATCGTGAACAAACAGACAACTCGCCGTCCTTACAGAAGCAGGTCAAGACGGAGGCGTGTCGTGTGTGTCCTTACATACGCATGCCAATTCACCGTCCTGGTTAAAACCCGACCCCACCAGGCGAGACCGCGGTGGCGGCCAAAGTCCGCCGGTAACCCTGGGGTTATCCTTTCGAGGGCTTACCCGGGGTGCCCGGCAATGGACACTTGGGGAGGACACCGTATGGTTTTAGTCGGTCCGATTCCGACACGGCCACCCTATCGTTGGCACCAATGGGGTGAAGCCCATGACCCACATGTAAAAAAAAAATTAGTTTGATTTGATCACAGTTTCTATCACTGATGAAATCTGCTTTTAGTAATAAATCTCAGATTTCAAACATTAGTAGATCATCCACTTTTTTATAAAAGCCACATGATTTAACAAACAAAAAACAAAAGCAGCTGAGAAGTATGGCGCATTGTCACAAACTCCGTACCGAGCACAATGCGATACTATTGTCGTGATTATTGTCGGCCGGCCGGCTGTTCGTGAATGGGTCGCTTTATACTACGGTTTTAATGAGAAATGCGACACTAAAAACCAATGTGTACTATTTTTAAGTGTTTAGTTCATTATTTGATTCTGTATTATTTTATATTAAAATGTTAACGGGAATTAACCTGATTATAATTGACGGCCTCTGTGGCGTAGCGGTAGTGCATTCGACTGCTACGATACTGCTGCGCGGGATCGATTCCCGCTCATTGCAAATATTTGTTTATTTGCATCTAGGTCGTCGATCGTCTGGGTGTTTTTATGTATAATATGTATGTATTTACAAAAAACGTATAAAAGTAAGTTTTTCCACATTCTGGAACTAGCTAGTTAAACTATGCTTACTTGGGGTCTAGAAAGTGCTGTGTAATATATATATATATATATCCCTACATAGTAGTGAGTCAGGGGGGGGGGATTGCCTTATTGGGCACCTTACACCCCAGCATTAGAGACCCTAGACGGCATGGTTTTGGTCGGTTCGAGTAATAAAAAAGTGGTACCTTTTTATCAGGTTATTTTATTAGGTTTATTTTTAACAGGTTTAACCTAGTGTGTTGGAATGGAAGGTTATGATCCCCCGAGTCTTTTCTCAACTCAATTGGAGTCGGGAGCCTATGGCGGGAATCCCGTACGAAAAAAAATGTTCAGGATGAACTCTTACACTTATGTCGCCTGCCATATCATCCTTAGACTTCTAAGAGTCAGCTTAGTACTGTGACGTCTGGGGTCTGGCGTCACAACTTCTCGTGTTAATGAAATAATAAACACAAGTGATTATATTTTAAATGGCATTTATTTTTCACATAAAACTTCTATATCGAGTTTTAGGGGATTTTACGCGAGTAACTGAAGAGGGCCGCGGATTCTGCTCAGAGATTGAGCCTACGATCACTTTGCTTGGAACTCTCTTCGTACGGCGGGTCGAGGCAGGAGCCCCCGGTCACCCGCTGTCACCAACTTGTCCGCCAAGCCAATTGTTTTCCTATTCTACATTTTATATTTTAAAACAGATTTATTTTTAATCTCTGATGCATGATGGCCAGGTAACAATCTGTAGTGCTCGAACGAGGTCGGACGCTACAGTACCTAAAGAGTCCTCTCATACAAACTCATCCCTTTTTATTACTCGGAGCCATTACGAATGCCTTAGAAATCTAACGAAATTGAAAAGATTCATTCTATTGTATCGCTTAACATCCATCTGGATTATCAGACTATTGAGTTCGTAATTGAGTTATATATCTAAGAAATTGAATTTACATTACTAAGTCTTAGTACTGATACACGCTGGAGTTCAGGATTTAATTAAAACTGTTAGAAATCATCATCCCTTTTTAGGGACCGTGGGATTACAAAAATCTAGAAAGCAATGAATAATTATGATTTGAATCCCACAAACCCATGTACCAGATGGCGGGTCTACCAGAGGGTCATAAAAATATGGTCAAATTCAGTTCCGATCTCATCCCGATTTCACAAATGTCATATAAAGTATTCTCGTTACAAAGTTTTCAACATTCAATACCTTTTTTTTTTTCGTGCGGAATACCCATCGGATATCACCCCGCCGGCCAGCGGGGGCGGTTATGTCGGGCTTGAACCGACTAAAACCGCACGCCGTCTCGGGTCTTAAGACGCCGGGGTTTAAAGTTACCCATAGAACATATCCCTCGCACCCCGACTGACCCTGGGCCATCTCCGGTTTCGAGATGGCCCCCTTACTTGCTCTCCACTGTGCCATCTGCTAATCAGAGGGACACGTGGAAAGCTTCCGAACAGCCCTCAACAGGGCCGTCCTCGCCTCGGTCGGAGTTGGCCGTAGGCGGCAGCGTCTCTCCCGCCCTAGGAGAGATGCGCTGCTGTCTCCGTTTCAATACCTATTGAGTGTATTGTCGAATATACATCAAATTGTGCACGAAAGTTGAAAAAAGTGCAAATCAGTATTCTGCTAGACTTTGTAGGTAATTGATATTGTGATGCGAACGAAAAGAATTTCGTATTCTCCGCCCTATTTATACGTAAAGTTTGATATTTGAGCTGAGAGTGAGACGAAGTCGAGCGAAAAGCTCTCTATACTCCACTCGGTGTATTTCGGTTGTGATGCTACTCCTCCTAAACTAATCCACCAATTTTGACCAAACTTGGCATGTAAATACAACTTGATACCCGGTAGGTTTAGAAAAAATAAAATTGAAAATCGAACCTACCATGGAGGAACCCCTTTAGGAATCACCCTTTAAAAATGTCAAAATCTTATTTCTCCAAAAAGATCAATGTTGAGACTACGATTGCCAAAATGTGCAACTTAACTATTGGCTTCAGACAGAAAAAGAAAATTGGAACCCGGTCTAGCAACGGAGGGATAATCACCGCAAAAAAAATCCATTGTATTCAATTGAAGAAAATTGCTCGTGAAAATAGCGTTTTGGTAATCGGGGGTAGTTGTTGGGCAGGTTTTGTAGGTAATCAAGTAATCATGTAGTGCACTCTCAGCTCAACATTGCAACAGCAGAATCAACTATATACTGGGCGTAAAATGCATCTCTTCCTACCGTTTCAGGGTATACATGCCTGATTATGAGGGGGTATGATCCAAGCCAAGATCTATTGGGCCAAGTCAGCCTCACCTGCAAGCTGGTTGCGCATGCTGGTCGACGGATGAGGCTTCTTTAAAGTAGGTGTCCTTCATGTGGTTGGGAGGTCGGGCGCCAGTTCCTCCTATGAAAGCCATATAAACCAAATGAGGAGAAGGAGTGAGCGGAACCCAGACTCCAAAATGACAGCCTCGGATGCAACCAGGAACAACGTTAAGATGTAGAATATACTGCTTCCGGGCTGTTTGGCCGTGGTCCATATGAAACTTGTGTTCCAAACGTTTCGTCGATTACTGCGGCCGACATCTTCAGTGGTACGGGTCCGGGCGCCGACAAGTGCGTAGAACTCTCCTCGGTGGCGACTTCTCTGCGACTGATGTAGTCTTGAGTCACTGGCGTATCGACCTGAAGGAGGAAAGGCTTTTATTTTCTAATTAAATATTTCAGCATTCGTTCTCGACAAAAAATCAGTCCTATTTTTATAACAAAGTGAATAACCTCTGTAGCGTAGCGGTAGTGCATTCGACTGCTGCGATATGGGGGCGCGGGTTCGATTCCTGCTCAGTGCAAAAAAATGTATGCATAAATATGTTTATTTGCATTGATCTGGGCATTTCTATATATAATTTGTATGGATTTACAAAAAATAAGTATGTTTACCCGCATTCTAGAATCTTTATCCCTTTATCTCAAAGAACGGTTCAAGTTCCTTCGTGACACACATTCAAGATTTCTGAGGTCATCGGAAAATTTGAGACTGAAAATGCCAGTGCATTCTTCAAGATTCTATGATCAATCTTTTACTATTCAGGCAGTTCGCCTGTGGAATGAACTGCCACTACATATAAAGAGAGCACAGTCATTGGTGTCTTTCAAAAATATGTTAAAAGATCACTATTTGTCCATATAGCCGCGGTAGCCTAGTGGTATGGGTAATGGACTGCTGAGACGAGGTCTCGGGTTCGATCCCAGGTTTTACCATGGCACACACCAATGACTTTTCGAGCTTTTCGAAGTTATGTGTGTATTTATCGCAGGTTTATAAGTGCCCGGTTAATGGCAATAGGCTCGCCACCTGTTACATTGGGACCTAAACATAAACTGGCGAAATGTGGGTGCTAGCACCTCTGCCTACCCCTTCGGGGATATAGGCGTGAGTTTATGTATGTATGTTATTTGTCCATCTCCCGTTAGGTGACTATATGGTTGGTATAGGTATATGTAAATATTTTTTGTATTATATATATTGGTGTACACTTATAATGTAATATATTGTGTATATGCTTAAAATACGACTGATTTATATGTAATTTTTGTTTATTTATCTAGGTATAGTTTATTTTTCTTCTTTTTCATTGTTAATTGTACACTGCCCTTATCCATCTCTTTTGATTTCTATCCATCCAAAGGTTGCCTGGAAGAGATCGCTGTTAGCGATAAGGCCGCCCATTGTACATTTATTAACTTAAGTCGAATATTATTTATTTATTACTACTTTTATGGTGTACAATAAAGAATATTTTATCTTTTATCTTTATCTTTATAACACAAACTAGTTAAACTTTGCATACTTTGGGTCTAGCGCTGTTTAGAATATCGCGAGATATTTATTATTATTTATTTTAAAAAAAAACAAAAATAACTGTCTCTCCATTTTACTACCAACACAAGCCGTTAACTGTCGGCATTTATTTCGTGGCGAGGCATCGAGTTTTATTTACAACGGAAGCTTGTTTTACCTCTGGCTGTCTGTTCCTTATACCTTCTGCGAGATCAATATCTTGATGATTTGAAAGAAATTTTGAAGATTTATGCTATTTCGATACGTTTTAAGTTATTGTTATACAACAATAACTTTCAGTTTCAGATCACTGCTTTCAGATATATATATCTGAATATTAATAAAATTTACTAATATTATTTTCGATAATTTAAATGAAATTTTGAAGGAATTAGTGATGCTAACTTTACTAATGAATTTGAATCGGGAAAAGTCAACATCTGGGACGGAACTTAGTCTCTAAATGATGGAATTGAATAAAACAAAAGCACAGGGTATTCCGATACAGGTATTTATTATCACGCTGGGTATACCATAAGAAAGAAGTTGCATACAGCCAACGGCCCCCCTCGTGGTAAATAGTTACATACATATTATACATAGAAACACCCAGACCAATGCAAATATTTATATTCATGGATACAGGGAACCGAACCCGTGACCTCCAAACGCTCCACATCCAGGCGACGGAGGTCTGTAATCAATAGAATCAATCGCCAGAGTTTCTTGGTAATTGGATTCTTTAATAATTTTGACATCAATGATTGGAAGAGTTTCTAACATGTAGGTACTTAAGTAACTCACCCCAGCAGAAGCAGGCCGGGACGGTGGGGCGACTAGCGCCCCTCCCCCAAACCGGGGCAAGACGGGGACACCGTGGTTCCCAAACCCGAAGGGGCCATCTCGAAACCGGAGATGGCCCAGGGTCAGTCGGGGTGCGAGGGATATGCTCTATGGGCAACCTTACACCCCGGCGTCTGCAGACCCGAGACGGCGTGCGGTTTTAGTCGGTTCAAGCCCGACATAACCGCCCCCGCTGGCCGGCGGGGGGGTATCCGAGGGATTTCCGCACGAAAAAAAAAAAAAAAAGGTACTTAAGTTACTTTCTGGAGTTATTAGCGTCTATACGTATCGGTAATCGCTTACGATCAAGCGGACTGTATGCTTGTTTATCAACTCAATCACAAAAAAAAAACATAGTTTGAAAAAAAAAAACACTTTCATAAATTTTTGATTCTCAAATACATCTTCGTACTTTATCATTTCTTCACAGTACTGTTTGATGTTAAAAGAAAATAGATTCAATTTGTCAGTCAATTACCCTATTAAGTGCGTTATTTTCATATTTTGTGATAAATTGAGCGCGAGCGCCGACGGGCGGAGTGGCAGCGAAGCGAATTACGAAATAATCGACTTGTGACTTATTTACGTACTTCAAGATTATTTTTTTGATTGACAAAAACACATACTGTATTTTATATATTTATAATATCATTCAACAATTAATTTTTCGCTTAAAATTATACATGGATAACTATAGGCTAAAATTACGCATTTATAAGTATAGGTAGCATCTGCAGCCGAACTAGGACAAGCCTGTATCTCGGCTTACAGCGCCGATCCCCTCCGAAAACATTACATAGGTTCAATAGCCCTACTTCAGGTATCAAACAAATAAACAAAATAATATATTAACAAAATGAATTGTATAAAAATTACTTGAGACATAATAATCTAACGATATACTGTGATAATACTGCAGGATATTTAAAATATGTTTGTATAAGTATATATACGTGTGTGTGCGTACGTGCGTGCGTGTGTATGTATGTGTGTGTGTGTGTGTGTGGTAGGTGATTGATACCGAGATCAACAAAGCATCTAGCTCTGTATCATAATCAGATCTTCAGTCTCGTCATAGGTAAGACTTTGTAAATAGGTATAAGTTTTTTTTAGGTAGATTTCGATGAAAAGTTTACACTGGTCGAAAAGTTTATATATACAAATATATGTATGTATGGTTCCACTTCCCAAAATTTGCGGCACTCTCACGGTCGCATTTTTGCCCCGATCGCTTTCAAACTACGGTCAAAAATTGCTTGGGTGTAAACTTAGGTTAAGTTCGTGAACGGGTGGAATCCGGCCTAAGGGGACGGTAGGGCCTCACTTTTTGTGAAATCAGTTTTTCCTCAAAATTTCACGTTCCATGAAAGATATTCGAACCGTTCTAATTTTATCCCATAGTATATATGAATACCAACAGCTTTTAATTATAAACCTATAAGATTAAAACTTTAACTAAAAGTGGAGGGGGAAAAACCAAAATTTTTCGGGAAAAAAATCATAACTTCTAACCGGTAAACATTCTTGTCGTCGGAAACATTTTTAATCGATAGGCCATTATTAAGTCTAAAATAAATGTCTGAAAAGTTTTTCGCTAAAAGTTACCGTTTTCGAGAAAATAAATTAAACATGTTAAAAATGCGCTCGGCGTGGGTCATAGAAGAAGCACATAGGTCATAGAGGGGCAATAAAATATTTCTATTTTTTGCTCTAAAATAAATGTCCGAAACGTTTTTTGCTCAAATTTACCGTTTTCGAGAAAAAGAAAAAATAATAATTTAAACCTGCCTTGTCAATAGTTCTCTAGGAAAAATAATATTAATTACTTCACGAAATATTGTTTAAAGTCCGTAGTTCTCTATATAAAATAATATTAATTGCTTCACGAAATCTACCTGTGCGTTCCCCCTGCGGGAACGGATTTTTTACACAAGGACTTGGTGAGCGGGTAAATATTCAGAATTCTGTTAATTTTATTATACAAGAGCGGCTCAAGAAAACCAGAAAATTGACGAACAAACGATATGTTCGGTTTATGCAGCCTTGGACATACAGAGTAGCGTCTCCGCTTATTGAACTGATTAGGGTAAAACGTAAGCTTACTATGTTGCAGTAGTGCTTTTGTAAAAATAATTGCCTTACAGTGAGCACGTCACAATATTGATATAGTAGTGTAGTAAGATAAAGCGTAGGCTTAAATGTACACACCTTCAGAACGGCACGCTGGGCAACTTCAATACTTTTTAATGTGCCCTTAAGAACACCCCCCCAGGATGTTATGCAATATGTGATAATTGACTGACATAACGCGAAATATATTTGTTTTAGTAATGAAGGTTCTGCAACGTTTCTTAGGGTTTTGAAAACATAGATGATTTTCCTCACCCGGGCAGTCAGGGCCTTAATGTGTTCTTTAAAAGAAAGGTTAGAATCGATTATAACACATAGATATTTCATTTTTTTAGTACACTCCAGTGGTTTACAGTGGCAGCCGTTAGTAGAGCTGCACTGATGATAAATAATTGTATATCTCTCGTTAATGGGTATGTTTCGAATAGCGAATGTCATTAATTTAGTTTTATCTTCATTCAAAGTTAGCATGTTACAATTAAGCCAATTTTGCACTAGATTAAGTCCAGTTTGGACTGCGTTGTAGGCCTCTTCCCATGTATTGGCCGAAAAAAGGAGAGCAGTATCGTCCGCAAAGCAAATAATTTTACCAAGGGGTAGATTTAAATATTTTTTTTTAAATTTTGCAATAGTGTTGATCGAAAATATGGTAAAATGCGATTCGTATGGGCATTTGTGAAAAGAAAACAGTAGACGTTTAAAAATGTTTTAGCAAAACACATCGTTTTAGAGATAAATATAAATATTCTATGACATTCTACACAGCGCTTTCTAGACCCATTGTAAGCATAGTTTAACTAGCTTGTGGTAAGGGTTCCAGAATGCGGATAAACATACTTATTTACTTTTTTTTTTAAATACATACACATTATACATAAAAACACCCAGACCAATGCAAATATACATATTCATGCATACAAATATTTGCGCTGAGCAGGAATCGAACCCGCACCCCCTGTCGTAGCAGTCGAATGCACTACCGCTTGGCATAGCGGCAGAGGCCGTCAAATAGTTAAATATTTTGTATTAGTACCTAGCTAACGTTAACATGTGTCGTACGGAGCGCTTTAAAATGGTCTACACGAACAATGTCATGGGCTCCGTGCAGCTTAATCGATGTAGACGAAATACCTACTTTACACTGGTGTACACAATTTTTTCGTGCGTGGTCCAAGCTATAACAGGCAAGTATTTCAAATAGAATTTTAATCAAATGAATACAAGGTTGTCATTGTGGTCAGACAGGTTAAGTGGTTAGACATTACTGGCAATCTCGATACCTTCATTGTAAAGTATCGAGATTGTGAGCTTTTTCT
The DNA here is from genome assembly GCA_946251805.1 of Cybosia mesomella. Classification (NCBI taxonomy): domain Eukaryota; kingdom Metazoa; phylum Arthropoda; class Insecta; order Lepidoptera; family Erebidae; genus Cybosia; species Cybosia mesomella. The sequence goes on from OX276396.1 coordinate 4,783,786, forward strand.
GTATTCACCAGCTCGAATTTTTTTTCAGTCACATGACTATTTCCAACGATACATCCAATAGGATTAATGATATATCGTTTTGACCATCTGTGTTTGAATTAATTCGAACTTATGTGTGTATCAATGGAACTAACCTGAAAGATGTTTAATCTAATTTCTGCCAGCATTTGTTAGCCGCTGAGCCCTGATTTCTCGGGGCTCCGGTCTATGGCCCCGCTCCAGCGCCTCCTTGCGCCATTGGTACAACAACGCAAGGGCTCTCGCTTCCAGTTCCCATGGAGGAGATCCCAGCTAGGAGATATGCCACCTCGACGGAGATCGTGCGATAACCCCTGATGACTCTGACGGCCATCGCTTTTAACGGGCTGTTTAGAACAGCCGCGTTGCGGGACGCCATTGTCTCCGCCCATACGGGGGCCCCGTAGAGGGCCATGCTTCGTACGATTTTATCCTGTAACTCGTATTGTCTGTGCCCAGGAAAATATCGGCAGTCTGAGTTCTCCAACTTTGCTCATAACAAATAAAGGATGTTCACTCCAATCTCCTAACACTTGAAGGTACCACAAACGCTCCGCTGGTATGTAGGGCAGGTTCACGTTATTTTGGTTCGTGTACCCCCGGTCGCTCACCAGTGTAAAGGCAATTGGGCAAATGCGGATGGGCCTTATGCTACGATTGCTTTACAAAATGTGTGGATTGTTGATTTACGGTGTAGTTGTATCGGAGTTTTATTTTCAGAAAAATGATTTTGAATGTTTCTGCTATGGAAATATTCTGTTGAATTTATTTGAACATCGTTCAAATTACTGCTTGTTATGCTTCCAATCGATAGGAGGTTAGTATACTCATAGTGCGTACGATAATTTTACGATTAAAATGAAAAATAATAAGATTTTTGGATATTCAAGTAGGTACTTATGGAGACAAAATAAAAACGTTTTAGTGCATTGCAGCTTTAGAGTCGATTATAAATAATATGTTAATAATATAATAATATGTTGAGACCCTTAGATAATTTTTATAGCAACTATATATATATATATATATAGATATAGAAACTTCACGTCTGCACTGTATAGAATCGAACCCGGGACTCCAGTCACAATTGCTATCACTGCGCTATTGACGCACAGACACACATATTTTTATTTCCACCGAGATGTGTAAAACCTATTTACGTTATTACCAGTAGGTAGGTAAATTGAATCGATAGAATTATGAGTATAATTCTATCGATTCAATTTCCTTTCGAGTCAAAAGTGTTTAAGGTTATAAATAATACGCCACGCGAGTTCAGGAAATGAGTTAATTTCCACAGCTATTGTACATACGAGTATATTGTTATAGTCATATTGACCATTTAAAGGCTCGTTTTACCCGACTATCCTTTTGAGGCCCATGTTATAAGACTCGCCGTAGTTAATCACAGTTGAAGAGTTAACCACGTTGAATTGACTAATGTAATATTTCTAATACATAAGAGAGGATTTTACTTTTTAAATTTAAAAATTAATTTTAAAATCTAGGTATACTGTTTAGACCCAAGGTCAGTCGGGGTGCGATATGGGCAACCTTACACCCCGGCGTCTGTAGACCAGAGACGGCGTGCGGTTTTAGTTGGTCCAAGCCCGACATAACCGCCCCCGCTGGCTAGCGGGGGAGTATCCGAGGGGATTTCCGCACGAAAAAAAATAGGTATACTGTTTAGAAATAACGAGTCATTCCGCTTTGTAAATGTCAGAGTTGATGATTTTTTCGTGATTTTATCATCAGATCTAATCATATCAAATTAAATATCTTTAAACTGGCTGCTAAAGAGGTTCGTCCGACACTCCGGAGACACTCTTTAAAATTACTTCGATTCAATTAGCATCGGGACCCAGAAGTATTCCTGTTGTATTTTCTCATCATCCTCCAAGCCTTCTTCTAACTCAGCTGGGGTCAGCTGAGTTTACGAAGTGGCTGAACTTCGATTTCCATGAAGCGGCTGCCATCTGACGTTCACAACCCATTGGCGATATGGAAATTCCGTAGTTAGACTATTTGTCGTACTTTTTGGGGTTCCAACTATCCGTACGGCATGTTTGTATGGCAACCGGGACCGACGGCTTAACGTGGTCTCCGAGGCAAGTTGTTCTATTCTTTATTACAAATGAAAATAACACCTAAACAAATAGTCACACCTAACACTGAAACATGGACATGGGACAAAAATACAATAGACGGTACAAACAGTTACAATCACTCTTCTTCGAATTCTTCGTCAAACTCTCCTTCATCATCTGCCATCGCGTCTTAATATTGCTGGTATTCTGATACCATATATAACTTCTTCGCACGATTCGCCAGTTATGTTAAGGTCCCAATGTAATAGAGGGCGAGCCTATTGCCATCTACACATTATTAAGCGAGCGATAATTAACATTTATTAATGCACACATAACTACGAAAAGTCAGAGGTGTGTGCCCGGGGCGACTGGGGATCGAACTCGAGACCTCATCTCAGCAGTCCGTTACGTACGCCACTGGGCTGTCGCCGCTCTTACTTCTTTGCTTTTATTCTCTTTGCTCTTATTCTGATACCAGGTCATTTATATTATTCTCCGCTTCAGTCAATTCTATCTCATCCATTCCCACTCCAATGTACGAGTGTAGGAAAGCTACTCGTCTAAACATGGCAGTAAGTGTATCGAGGCATGTACTCTTTTATGTGGAACTAAGGGGACCCCAGAAAAAACAAAAATCATTTTAACAGAAAAAGAAACATTGAAATCGGATGAAGTGGGAAGAATTTATCGCTACATACATAAAACATGTATGTGGAACTAAAAACATAGTTGGTGAATGTGAGTACTTCTATATCTCTGCTTGTCGCTTGAACTAAACGCTTTTTTCAATTTTTTCGCAATTTTTTCATGCCACTTGAGTGGGAGACAACAGACGGCCCACGTGAAGGGAAGCGGTTACCGTAGCCTATGAACGTGTGCAACACAAGAGGTGGCACACTCGCCATTCCACGCAGAATTCTAATCCCGTTCCCGGAACCCATATACACCAATTCGAGGTATAAAAGTAACCTGTGTGTCATTCCAGAGTATAATCTATCTATGTACAAAATTTTAGTCAGATCCGTCCGTCTTTTAAGCGTGATTGAGTAACAAACGTTTTCACAAACTTTCACATTTATAATATAATATTAGTACTATTAAATAGGTTCTAAGATAGGTTTAATAATAATTAATAATAAAGAAAATAAAAAGTAGCAAATAAAAATATTTAGTATTTTGATGAAATGTGAAATTTTTCTAAAATGAAAATGAAAAATTATAAATGCAATGAATTTGTAGGCAAGCGGTGATCACACAGAGCTGAGCAAGTTGCTCGTGGCCGAGTTTGTACGGTGTTCAACTCATTTAACTTGGCTCAACCGCTGCGTATCGATTCAGTATGCTTATTTATTAATGTTCGCGTCATTCAGACGGGTAGGAGCAATAACTTTTTAATTCTGATGGATCACTGGAAGGTCGTTCCTTTTATAGTTTTTTAAAGGAGAACTATTTCGACACTATTGTACTTCGATGAAATTTATCTACCTGTTTTAAATCCTTGGGGCTAGAGGTTTTGTTTTTTAAAAGAAGACTATTTTTATTTTTATTACAGTTTTTTTTTTAATTGCTTGCTTGTGTTAAGCTTGTGTAATGGCCAGGATTCGTACCTGGGAAATCTCGATTGTAAGACCGACTCCTTAACCACTACGATACTGAGATATTTCTTCATCCCAATGCTAATTCCATTTACATCTAAAGCTTTAAAGCCCTTTTTTTTTTTTTTTTTTTTTTTTACGTGCGGAAATCCCTTCGGATACCCCCCCGCTGGCCAGCGGGGGTGGTTATGTCGTGTCTCGACTAAAACCGCACGGTGTCCTCCCCAAGTGTCCGTTGTCGGGCACCCCGGGTAAGCCCTCGAAAGGATAACCCCAGGGTTGCCGGCGGACTTTGGCCGCCACCGCGGCCTCGCCTGGTGGGGTCGGGTTTTATCCCGCTTCGATGAGTTGGCAGGCGTGTGTAGGGCACACACGACACGCCTCCGCCACGGCCTGCTTCTGTAAGGACGGCGAGTCGGCCAACTGCCGTCCTCAGGCCCCGATCATGGAGGTCGGTAGTCCCGGGCGTAGATGAGTCTGCGGCGTCCTCGCCGCAGACTGCGAAACTCGGGGGGCAGGGTTCTTTCCCGCTCCCTCTCCGCCGTCTCTTTCGCGCGCATTACCTGCTCGCAGAAAGAGGCGGCGGCGTGCCACTTGCTCCCGTCGGAGACCACGGCCCTCACCATGGTCTCCAACGAGAGAATTTCCACGCCCAGGACCGCAACGAGATCCCGGCGTTGACTCGCCCACGCAGGGCACTCCACCAACGTGTGGAGCGCCGTGTCTTCGCCAGGATCCTCGCAGTGCTGGCACTGCGGCGTTGTCTCCCGGTGGATGCGCCACAGATACTTACCGAAACACCCGTGTCCGGTAACCATCTGGCACATCCGGTAGGAGAGGTCCCCATGGTCCCTCTCCAACCACTCCTTCATGATCGGTCTCACCGCCGCAATGGTGGATTCCCCCCACCTTGGGTGCTCAAGTCGCACCCTCCATGTCTCCATGAGTTCCTGGCGGAGCAGGGACCGCTGAGCCCTGATTTCTCGGGGCTCCGGCCTATGGCCCCGCTCCAGCGCCTCCTTGCGCCACTGGTACAGCAGCGCATGGGCTCTCGCTTCCAGGTCCCATGGAGGTGTCCCGGCTAGGAGACATGCCGCCTCGACGGAGATCGTGCGATACCCCCTGATGACTCTGACGGCCATCGCTTTTAACGGGCTGTTTAATACAGCCACGTTGCGGGCCGCCAGAGTCTCCGCCCATACTGGGGCCCCGTACAGGGCCATGCTTCGCACGATCCCCAGGTACAGTCTCCTAGTGGGGGCGTTGGGTCCCTTAACGTTGGGCATCAGCCGCGATAGCGCGGCCGCAGCCCCCCTCAGTCTCGGGACCAGACTTCGGAGATGAGGTCCGAAGTCCCATCGGCTATCGAGTACGAGCCCAAGGTACTTCATCGTGGGCTCGATGCCGATGCTTACGCCCCCTACGGTTATGCTGGTTCCCGCAGGTGGCCCCCTCCGAGGCCCGTGGAAACACATAGCCTCGGATTTGTGGAGAGCCACCTCGAGTCCCAGCCGCCGTATTCGACCCACGACTTGAGCAACCCCTGCCGTGGCCTTTAGTGCCGCGCTTCGGTGCGTTGCTCCCCGCGCCATAACGAGGGTGTCGTCAGCATAACACGTTATGCTGACACCCTCCAGCAACGAACCGCGCAGCACCCAGTCGTATCCGATGTTCCACAGGAGTGGCCCTAGGACCGACCCCTGCGGAACACCGCACGACACTTCTCGCCGCCCTGGCCCTAGCCAGCTCGGGTAAACTATGGCCCTCTCGGATAGGTATGCCTCGACAATGCGGTGGAGGTAAGGAGGCACTCCGTGATACGCGAGCGCCTCCCTAACGCAGCTCCAGGGTAGGGTGTTGAAGGCGTTGGCGATGTCGAGAGACACCGCCACCACCACCCCACCCCGCGAGACTACTTCCTCCGCCAGGCGCCTAACGCGCATGATCGCTTCCACGGTGGAGCGCCCCCGGCGGAAACCAAACTGGTTGTCCGCCAGATCTGGCCCCACGTTCGTGAGATGCTCGACGAGGCGCTCTGCAATAATCCGCTCAAAGAGCTTGCACACCTCGTCGAGCAACACGATCGGCCGGTAACCGGATGGCTGGTCCGCCGGCCGCCCCGCCTTCCGGATAAGGACCAGTTTCCCCGTCTTCCAAGCCTTTGGAAACTGGCCCCTTTCGAGGCATGCGCTAAAGAGCGCCACCAGTCGAGGCCCTAGTTCCTCCAGGGCCAGGACCCATGCTCGGCCTGGAATGCCGTCGGGTCCGGGGGCAGTGCATTTCCGGGCTTTAAGCCGGAGCACTGCTACCCCCAGTTCACTCTCTCTGACTTCGGGCACATCGCTCTCGCTATTATCAGCGTCAGGCGCCTGAGGCGGAGCCATACGCGGAGGAACATGCTCCTCCGCTCTCGCTGGGAACAAGGAGCCCAGTATCCCCTCCAGCCGCTCCGGCTGGAGGCTCTGGGTCAGTAGGGGCGACCTTGGGCGGATTTTGCCCCTGACCGCAAGGTAAGGACGCCCCCATGGGTTCTGCTCCAGAGACTCCAGCAGCTCTTCGCGGGCCTGCCGTTTGGCCTGCTTAATGGCTACCTGGAGGGTCCTCTTGGCCCCCTTGTACGCCTCATACAGCTCCGCCTCTCGGACTGCCGCATCGTCTGGTCGGCGACGCCTCCGGCGAAACCTGGTGTACTGGCGGCGAGCGGTCACGCACGCTTCTCGCAGCTGTGCGATCTCCGCTGACCACCAGTACACCTGTTTCTTGGCCGGGCCGGGCTCGGCCCCCTAGGCAAACCGGAAACCCTAGGCATCGCCGCATCGCAGATATGCGACATGGCTCTCCTGAACCATTCCGCCTCTGCGTCGACATCGGCAGGCCTGGCCGGTGACGGAATCCAGGCCTGCACTATGGATGCCTCCAGGAGAGCCTCCCAATCCAGGCGTCTGAGCGCCCAACGTGGATCCGGGGGATTCGCGATTGTCGGCGGCTGGTTAGTTGGAGGAGAGACGTTGAACCGAATGTACTTATGGTCGGAATCCGTCTCCTCCTCCTCCACCACGCGCCAACCCTGGACGCGGCGGGCGAGAGAAGGGGTCGCGAACGCGACATCCACGACCGAACTGAGCCCCCGCCGCTCCCAGGTGGCGACATTCCCCCGGTTGAGGACCTCTAGACCACGGGTGTTGGCCCAGTCCACCAGTACTCGCCCCTTGTCATTGGTTTCCCGGGAGCCCCAGGCCTGAGACCAGGAGTTGAAGTCTCCCAGGACCAAGACAGGACGAGGACGGCACGCAGCGAGAACAATGTCCAGTTCAGCGAGCCTTAGCTCAAGCTCGTACTGGTCAAGGCTTGGCGAGAAGTAGACGGCCACGACAGCCAAGCCCTCATAGTCCGCCGCGACACAGCCTCTGCACCTTGCAATGAGTGCAAGGCGCGAGGTGTCCGCGGCGGAACCCCCGAAGACGGTCGCTACGCCGTCCAGGTCCACCCGGCTTCCGGGGTGGACCCAGTACGGCTCAGCGACCACGACCACATTGATAGACCACTCCACGATGCTCTGGTACAGAAGATCCTGAGCACCGGTGCAGTGGTTTATGTTCGCCTGCAGGATGCGGATTGGTGTGTCCATTAATGGACGTCCATCTCCGCATCCCGTCGCGAATGTGACCGCTCTTGAGCGGCACCCCCGCTACCCGTTGCGGACGAACGGGGCTTCGGCCTCGAGGCGGCGCAGGTACAGCTGTCCGCCCGGTGTTCCGCCGCTTTGCCCTCCGCTACGCACTTATAGCAGCGCGGCGGAGCATCACAGGCACTGGCCTTGTGACCGGGCTGACTGCAGCGGAAGCACCGGTCCCCCACGGTGTCTCCCGCTGTGCACTGCACTCCCACGTGCCCCACGGTCAGGCACCTAAAGCACCTGGCCTCGCGGGGTTGCAGGAGTTGCACCCGCGCCTTAAGGAAGCCCCCAACGAGGAGGCTCCGTTCGTCCGCAATCTTCTGCGCCGCTGCGACGGGGCAGTTGACGACTGCCGTGCCGTGACCGGTGGTGCTGAAGCGAATTTCTCCAGCTCTCACCTGATCCCGGGGGCAGCCGCCCGCCTCCACGACGGCGGAGATTACTTCCTCCGTCGTAGCCGCATCATCCAGGCCCGAAATGCGCAAACCTGCGCATTTGTTGGGTCTGGTGACGCGGACGGCCTCCGTATCCAGCGACTCCCTAAGCTTGGCCGCTAAGGCATCGGCTTTGGGGCCGCTGGTGGCGCCGGAGACCTCGAGGAGGCGAGCTCCGGTGCGAGTTGTTTTGCACCGGAGCCCCCCCTCAATCTCGAGGGCCTTGAGGTCCACTGAGGCTTTCACCTGCCTCAGGACCTGGGCGTACCCCACGCCCTTCTCCACACCCTCCGTCGTCACCGTCAGGACGACGGCAGTGGAGCGTGGGGCGCGGAGCCTCTTCGGCGCCTTCGCCGCAGCGGCTTTGGCCGCCTTTTTAGCCGCCTTCTTGGAGGCTTTTTTGGCTTTCTTGGCAGCTCCCGCTACCACCCATCCCTCCCCTCTGGAGGAATATTCGGGTGCAATGGGAGCAGCGGTTGCAGTGGGGGCGGGGGTGCCATGCTTCTTTCCCTTCCCCTTCCCATTGGCCTTAGACGGCGTAGGCTTCGCTGGGACGGCAATCCCTGCCTTGGGGCTAAGATTCCCGCCGGCAGCAGTCGCATATGATGCGGGTGGCGCTAGCGGAGGACGGTACGCCCGGTCCTCCAATACGCCGAGGCGCCGCTCGATCGCCACCAACAACTGACTCACACTCGGCGCAGAAGTGGTTGCCGCCCCAGGTGCCGGCATGGACGCCGGTTTAGCTGCCCCCTTAGGCGCTGGCTTTGCCACCGGCTTAGGCGCCGCTCCTATCGGCGGAGGAGCCCTTGGCTGGGCCGCCGTCGCCTGGGCTCTTGGGGCCTTCTGGGCCTCCAGGGATCCCTTGACCAGTTGGGTCAGGTGCTTAACCTCCTCCCGGAGGGCCCGCTGTTGCTCCCGGGAGTTGGCGAGCTCAGTTTCCAGGGTTGTTACCCGGGCCCTGAGCTTCGCCTCCTCCTCGGAGGCGCTCCTGGCGAGGAGCTCCTCCAGAGCCGTCTTGGCGACGGCTACGTTTTCCGCAACCGTCTTCCGCTTCCCGGCCACATTCTTGGCCCCCTTCAAGGCGTCGGTAATACGGGCCAGCGCCGAAAGGAGCTCCCTAGCTGCGGGAACGTCCTGGTCCCTGCCACTGGGTAGTGGCGGGACGTGTACAGGTAGCTTCGGCGCTCTACTCGCCGAAGTGGCCAACTTGGCCGGCCGATCATCCTCGCTTGAGGAGGCCGCCCGTTGTCCGGGGCTTCTGCTCCGGTCACGGGACGGTCCACCCGAGCGTGGCCGCTTTCGTCGGAGACCCTCTTCGGTCTCCATTCGGCTGGATATCGACTCATTATCGGTACCAGCCGTCGACGCCGCAGACACAATGTCCACGTCGGTTTCCCCTCCTATTGGCAGCGGAGTAGCGGGTCTGGGGAAGGCAGTCTTAGACGACCGCGAGTGAGACCGCGGCCTCACCTCCTCTTCTCCCCCCACTAGCTCCACTCCGTCATTTTCAGTTCCATTATTCGAGCCTTGTTCGTTGTTATTGTATCCGTCCGGTTTTTTTTTATTATTTGAGTTTATATTCATAATATATCCCACGAGTGTGGGGGAAAGATGGTCCATCCAGGCGGAGCCCCCTGCACCTGGATAAGCCTATATACTATGGAGGTCGGCTGGTATCCATAGGTTTTTACGACTTCGCTGTCGGGTGTTATAGACTTTTCCTTGTCGTGGGCCGGCCAATAAAGGCGAGCCCTCCGGTCAGCAAGTTCACAGCGTACCCTTCTGGAGCCACCAGTCGGGTCGTTGCTGATCACCTGCCGATTACGGAACGCGAGAGGATGGCTAGTCCTCTCTCACCGGCGGCGGCACAAGTGCCCGTCGGCCCCTGCGTTAGCAGTGGGCCAACCCGCCCCTGGATCCCCCAGGACCCTACGGTGGCCTCCACCACTAACATCATCGCTCAGCTTTAAAGCCCTGGGTTAACTCTTCCACTCCTCCCTTCCACAATTTGGTTTATTTGAGTTTTTACAGGAGCAACTGTAATCTGACCCCTAAACTCAAGAGGAAAGCTTGCGTCAGAGCCTCATTGGTCCATCAGCAAGTGTATCGGCTTGTAATAATAATAAAGAATAATCATTTATTTCAGACCATTTGTGTCCATAGTGTTAGCTGTATGTTACTAACAAAGTGCTTAAAATTATGTTAGTATTGTTACTATCAATTATATTATTTAGTGGTCGTTACATGTAGACTACAACAATGGTTGACATAGTGGCAGTCAACACGGTCAGCAATCATCTTCAGGAGGGAGTTGGAACTCGCCCTGACCCTGCGCACGAGTGAGGCTGCACGCTTACGCATCATCGTGTAGAAACAATCTACTCGCGCCTGCGCGAACTTACCTGACGCGCTGCAGCACCAAGGCAGACCCATCAACCTCCTAAATGTGTTATTGTATTGGACACGGAGGGCCTCGTACGCCTTCTGAATGTAGTCAGCACGTGAACGTGAAACCTGAAGATATTGGTGAGACTCTAATACATCCCTAGGGGGCGTGTAGTAGTATATAAATTGTAAAATTGATGTGCAAACGAGATATTATTGATGTGCAAATAAACGTGATTGGTCCTGGATCGGAAATTGGATCGCAACATATATTGTTAACTGTCTCCACGCGCCCCTACAGTTGGTGGTACTCTTGACCTCGTTTTTCTTTAGACTGTCGTCGATTTGATTGGAAAATTTGATGAAGCAACAAAATACCATCTGTAACTTTCCATCATAAATCAAATCACATCAATGTCATTTCCTTATTTCATTCGTTCATTTCATGCAAGACTTGTACAAAATTCGATCTGTTGATAGAATGAACGAATTTTTCTTATAAATTTACATTTGAAATATGACCATCAGCAACGGGATTTGGCTCCGCGACAGTTTCACACCAGGATATTACTCGGTCAACTGAATTACTTAGCGGATCACTCTACTGGTAGTTCACTTTTTAGTTGAAGTTTAAGAAGATATTTTTTTAAATTTCGGCTTGTAGTTATTGCCACTTATGAGTGTTTGAGGGCCCCACCAAAATCTACAAGACCCTAGCCAACGTCACTGCTAGCCGGTAAACCTGCTGATTAACATGCTTTCTTCTAGGGATTGGGTGGTCAGACGGCTATCACTACCTTAAAGCCAAGAGGAGGGGTAAAAGCAAGCAGCTCAGTCTCCAAGATGAAAGATTTCAAAGCAAATGGTAACCACGCTAAGATACCGATGATACGATATCTACGGGAAAAGAAACTACTACTACACCTGAAGACACAACATCTCTGATGTTATAAAGTATTCAGGGTCTGATGATGGAGTAGGAAGGTGGCCATAGGAACTCCTAAGTTAAACATGGTAAACCAATCGAGTTTGGGCTCATTTGTTATGTCTGGATAAACTCTCTGATGTGACATGGTATTCTTTTTGGCTTCGTAAACACTCTGATTCTACATGATCTCCAAGGTATGAAACTAAACAAGATGGACTCATAGTGTTGAGGTCCTTTAGCTCGTCTTGGCAAGAATTCTGATGCTACATGCCATTACTAGAACTGAAAAATTGATAATAAAATAATAAATTAAGTAACCTTTTATTTTAAATATATATAAAAGAATTATACTTAGTCCTTAACATGGGTCATACATGTGTTGAACCACGATATGGAAGAGCGAGGTCTCCTGATACAGGCAAACTATTTGCTTAAAAAGAGGCTTCATTCACTAAGAATGAAAAAAAAGGACTTTTGTATAAATAAAGTAGATATTATTATTAATATTAAAAAGATAGTTGTAATAAAACGAAATTAATAAATTTATGCAAAGGTTGAGCTGATTCCGGCGAAGACACGGCGTTCCACACGTTGGTGCCGTGAAGCAGACCAAGACATTTATTTTTATTTTTTGCGTGTGGAAACCCTCACGGGCACCGATGGGGTGAAGCGCCTGGGCGTTTCCACACGTTAAAAAAAAGGGTTGTGCTGATTTCTAAAGCTTGTAGCACAATTAGAATACCGAAAAAAACTTGCACGATACAAGCTTTTGAAATCAGCACAACCCTTATATAAAATTATTTTTTTCCTTGTAGTACAACTAACCTTTTATAAAAGCTTGTTTAAAAAAAGAATTTCCATATTAGTGGAAACAATGATTTATTGGTTATAATAATCTAATAAATGTAATTATTTCACACTTGATTGTAAGTAATAAACAATTCTCTAGTACAGGTAGTACAGGTAACGTGGGGTTTATCAATAGGAAATTTAAATGGAAAATCTGTTCAGTACTATCAATTATTTCAATTTAAATATATTATCTTCCGAATCTGCATGATTACTGTGTGCATATTCAAATTTATACAAAACTGCAATGAAAATTCAATTCACTCTTGTTCCATGGACGGAATGTAACTGATTCCACTGGCTTCCATCAATTGCTAGCTATCAGTTTTCCATTGACAATCTGTATTTCTTCGTGAGTTTGTAGATTTTCATCAAGTGCAGTCTGTTTGGAAATTTAAAAAATGCAGTTTCTTTGTGATCTGGTGGTAAAAAATAAAATACTAAGGATAATGCCGCGAATGGCTACATGGCGCTGACACCAAAGTAACATATGTAACTAAATATATTGTCAAATAATAAAGTCTGTGCATCAAATATGTGGACCGTTGCGTCGGTGCTGCATCGAGGACTCGTTCACAGTTAAGACGCATTACAGATTTGAAATTTAGAATTGCACAAAAAGTAGATGATAACGTTATTGTCAGCAAACTTCAGTTACCTATTGAACAGAAGGTGGCCTAGTTTCGGCCTTTCAGTTCAGAAAGGCAAAGAACTTAAGTCTGCTTACTGTGAAAAAGTGTGTTATCAGAAAACCAGGTGTTTTTATTTTATACCTAAGTTGATTTATGATATAGAATGCAAATTTTCAGAGTAAGCAAAAGAAAAAAAATCAGAAAAAAAAGATCAATTCAAATTCTTTACTACCATCATCAACTTCGCGTTAGTCCCGGTCGCATCCGAGGCCTTCAACTCGAAATCTTGTGTCCGCTTTCCGGCTTTCACTTTTCCACTATGCATGGTCTGATACATTCATGGACCATTGGTACGTAGGTCATTTTCTACGACCCTAAGCCAGCACTTTAGGTCTACTCCTACCGGGGCCCGGCGGAGGCGGCATGGCCAATTAAAAAACTTTACTTGTATGAATAAATTCACAATAAATTTTCAAAGTACGTCTATAATGTGAGACAGTCTTAAATACATACATATTAAACACGCGTGCTTGAGCCTTGGATTACGCCCCGAAGGGTGAAAGACGTGAATATAGAATTGTATGTTCATCTTTAAATCAATTATACTGTATTTATAAGCAAGTCACATATGTGGAGCGATAAAGTGTTTCTCTTATATCCCCAGTACACGGTAGCCAGTGATGGATCATGCCCTACAATGTGCAACTGTTGGTCATCATCACGTAGGTGTTCACACATTGCAATGGTGCATTGCTCATTGCTACATCACGATTGATGGCCAATCGTGCGCCACTGCACACCGTTGAATGGATCGGAGAACATACCTATAAACCACACACCCACACACGAGTTTCCTTCTTCCCACAATGCCGTGAATAAGCATTTGAAGAAGTCGTGAAACTGAGGATCATATTTTCAGATTTTATAACTAGTCTGGCCATAATACTGTTACATCAAAACTTTTCTTTCTTTTTCAACACGGAACACGTATATTTATTTTAAAAACTTGTTTCGATTTCACGCCATTTCCATATTTTTTCGTGTTCATTATCGAATTACAATATGGAATGGGGTGTCAAAGAAAATAGGATCGCAGCGATCGCTTTGCACAAAGTGGGTATGGAGCCATCGGTCATATTCCAGACACTTCAAAAACTTGCTATCAGCCGTATGTTCGTATATCGTACTATCAATAGATAGAAAAACACTTCGTCTGTCGAAGACCAGAAAAGATCGGGGCGGCCGCGTGCTGTTACTACAAAGGCTATTATGCTGCTAAAGCCAGAATTCGTTGAAACCCCATAAGGAAGCAAAAAATCTTATCGCGAGAAATGAAGATTCCCGCTAGGACTGTCGCGTATTATAAAACAAGACCTGAAACTCGGTGCTTATCGTCGATATACAGGACATGCTCTAAATCAATATTTACGATTAAAGAGAGTGGATCGATCAAAGCGTCTTTTGTCGCGATAGGCAGGTGAATGGCACAGAAATATACTCCTTACCGATGAAAAAATTTCACGATTGAAGAACACTACAATAAGCAAAATGATAAAGTGTACGCTCACAGTTCTAAGGAAGCTGTTCAAGTGGTCAAAAAGGTACAACATGGTCATCATTCTGCGTCAGTGATGGTTTGGTGGGGCGTGTCTTATCAGGGAGTCACAAAGCTACATTTTTGTTGAAAAGGAGTGGAAACTTCAGCCAAAGTGTATCAAGATACCGTCTTGGATCATTTTGTGAAACCTCTCAGCAATACACTTTTTAAAAATATACCGTGGACTTTCCAGCAGGACTCTGCTCCTAGTCACAAGGCATGAACTACCCAAGCCTGGCTAGAAACCAACGTTCCGGACTTTATAAGAGCTGAAGACTGGCCCTCGTCTAGCCCAGACCTCAACCCTTTAGAATACAAATGATGGTCAGTTTTAGAGGACATGGCCTGCTCTAAACGACACGGTGACATTGAGTCTCTTAAAAAATCTTTGGAGCAAGCAGTGGCAAAATTTCCCTTGGAAACAGTGCGTAAATCCATAGATTCGTGGCCAAACAGATTAAAGGCCTGTATAAAAGCCAAAGGTGGCCATTTCGAATAAAATATATTTTAATTTTTTGCTAAGACTTTAATAAATATGTAGGTATAAATTGTAACAATATTACATTACTTCATTTAAAAAAAATGCATTTTCATTTGTAACAAAACTTATGGCTGGACTAGGTAGCATTTGGAATACCAACCGTTACTTTTGAGACTTCACCCATCAAGCGGGGTGACACTAAATGATGAAGTTAACATAAAAAATAAGTGCGAGAATATACATAGTGCGATGCAGGATTGGTAGTATCGATATATCAATACTACCAATCCTATCCCAATCTAATTCCAAAATAAAAATAGTACTACCAATCCTGCATCGCACTATGTATATTTTATCATTAGTATTGGTTATTACATATTTGGTTTATAATTACTAGACGGCGCGGCTACCTTGGGCAGGTTATCCAGCTCGGTAGAAACAACTTCGAGAAAGAAGTCACCAAAAAGGTCCAATTAGGTTGGGCAGCATTGGCGAACTGCGTCGGGTTTTCTCCTCCCCTTTACCGCAATGTTTTAAAACAAAGGTGTTCGACCAATGCGTCCTACCTGTCATGACTTATGGTGCCGAAACGTGGACATTGACAGTGAGGCTAGTCCACGACTTAAAAGTCAATTGCTTTTTTATTATTTACTGTTTTAAGATATTTTGTGTAGTTATGCTACAAAACTACTAATTACCAAGCAATGGGTATCAATTTTTTACATTTTTCAGTACCTTAATTAGGCGCATAGAAATTAAATCAGATAACTGAAAAATCCAGCGTTTTGTTCGTACTGACCTTGGTTACGTAATGCCAAAGATTATTGAAGTAAGACAGAGGTGGTATTTAATACTTAGTTTGATTCTTATTACTCACGATAACTTATTATAATCTCACAAACATGGTTAACCCACCAGAGACGATTTGATAATTATTAGATGGAAGGAAAGAAGTAAGAAATATGGATCTTATATATAGCGATAGATCTTAATAGTACCTAATCGCTGAACATTTTCTTGGACAACCACTGTGATAGTACACTAATCACGTAATAATATATAAATTAATAAACTCCTATAGGTGCATCTGAAACATTTTATTAATATAGTATTTTATATTTATTCTCATGTATACACATCTGGTGTCAATCGTTGCTATTGTTAACGGCCATAAATCAGATAAACAACAGGACGTTGCATCTTGATTTCTTGTAAGGGTCATTGTTTTGCGATACTTGCACCAAGTCTATACAAATGTAACACGTGCAAACTATTGGAGTCCAGTTTTGGTTAAGTATCTGTAAATCACAAGCACAAATACGAGATATGGGTTAAAGAAGACGTCAGATAGAGAAAGGTTGGGGAATGGCGACAGGAGTTAGTTTTGAACTCGCGAGGTGGACGGACAAGACAGGCGGCCTGAGGGAAGAAGGGCTTGAGTAAGTTTTGGGCCTGGAAGACTTGGTGAGTCAATCTCTTATTCTTAACTATTATTATAATTAATGTTTTATAGATGTATTATGTATTCCTATCCACGGTTGAGTGATGGAATACCCAGAGTACTCGCGTATTAATTAACGGTAAAGTTTAAGAGTTATTGGAATCGACACTGCGTTGATATTGGTTACCGGTACCTGTGTTAGAGATGCATGTTTGAGAGTCACATGTAACGAGCGAGACATTATTTCGAAACTCATGAACTCATGAACGTCTCTGAGAACGCAATCCAGGTTCAGCGCATTCAGAACGCATCCAGGCAAACCCCAACAGCACACTGAGAAAACAGAATCATTGATACGATAGAAGAAGAAACCTTCAAGTAACATATTCAAATTTCTTACTGGTTCCATGGTTGGAATATTAGGACCTGATTTCTGAATCAGCATTAACGTAATTACAGCTGTTTTCTGTCCCACCGGTGAAATTGTTTGACTTTGACGGATTTTTTTATGTTAATTACATTTCTAATGCGGTATTAGCTTCAGTAGAATAACTTAGCTGCACGGATGGCGCATTGAATTTATTTGTTTTTTTATTTGAATGATTACGACTTAGGAAACAAAATTTTGCAAACATCTGTGCGACAGTCAATATTAGAACTAATTAGCATACTCACATTAAGCTTCTATACTTATAATAAAATATAATCACTCCTGACCCACTGCAATATCAGGCTACACTACTAATAGTGAACTAATTGTAATGAAAAACTAAGACAATTATAAATAAGCAATATATATATATATATATATATATATATATATATATATATATATAAATATAAATCAATATTCGAATATTTAAGCAAAACACTAAAGTACTGTACTGAGTAAATAGAACGACACAAGCAGGAGCTTCTGCTCTGCATGTCATTGAGATGAATAAAATAGGCTGTGGTGGATGTGTGGAATCACATGCAAGGATCGCGTGAGGAACCCTCGCATTCTCGGCGGCCATCTGACTCCCTCAACTCCGCGAGGAAAGCCTACACCAGAGCCTAAACCATCTATCAGCAGGTGAACCGGCTTGCAGGTGAGGTTGACTTGGGCCCAGGGACTTAAAAACACATTCATAAAGGTTACATAATTATATGGGTTACACTATAAAAAGGTTACAGAATGAAAGTGTTACACTTATAAATGTGGTTATGTGTGGATATGTGTGTGGTGGTGTGTTACCACTTTCAATTGGGTAACCGTTATATATATGTAACAGATATTAATCTGTTAACAGTGTTAATAAGTGTTAACCGAAATGCAACGATGTCAAAGTTACTATCCTATTATATTTATAATCTAAATTTTTAAATAAAGGTATTTTGTACAGCCCCGAGTAATTTAGGACGATATTTCTGTTACACTTATTAATACAAATAAAACGTACACTTTGAATATGGTAGACTTTCGTATCTGTTACATTTATAAATGGGTTTCTTCAGTATTATAACACTTTATTACGATTACAGTTTGGGTCCCTACTTGGGCCACGATTGTGGTAGAGCCCCATACACGCTAGATAGAAGCTAGGTTGATAACAAAACGTCACAGAGGATACTTGAAGTGCATTACTTTAGTTCACTATATGACTTTAGAGTTCGTACGAAAACTAGTAGGCATGTTTGATTTCACTTTAACGATCTCCCACAAATTAGTTCTATAACTTTAGTACGTAAATTAGTTAGACTCAAGTCCTAAACTAATAAATATAACCCTTAGTAAATTCTAATTAATTTATTTGATGAAATGCGGTTATATAAGATGTAGTGCTTTGTATATAATAAGAAGTTGCACGGTAACCGTTTTCTAATTCAGAAGAAATTTCTAAAACCTATTTTGTCATCAATCTCGTAGTAAAAAAGAAAAGAAAAATTAAAACCTCCAAGTATGAAAAATAAGTGTATTTCTGTACTACTTATTATAAAAATGTTAATTAGTTGTGTCAAACTACAGACTACGGAGGTGTTTAAAAAAACTTGGACTGTGTTAAATTAACGATTCTGAACCCACTTCGTTCGGGATGGACGCGAAAACTAGGGATCGTATTTTGAATGGTTTTTATTAGAAGGGTTTTGGCCAGATTTAAAAAATGCCGTATATTTGAGTAGAACTGGAGATATGATCAAAAAATCATTAATTAAAAAATCAAATAACCCGACTGCCCTAAAAAGACCGAAACAAGTTTGATAGCAGGCGGGACCCATTAATTTTCTTTCGGTTTATGATTTGCATTTGGGTCCCGCCTGCTATCAAACTTGTTTCGGTCTTTTTAGGGCAGTCGGATTATTTGATTTTTTAATTAATAATTTTATTGTATACTTTTTAGTTATGATATACCTATATTTTTTTGAAATCCCCTTTAAGTTCTTCATTTTGATACCCTACTCGATAAGTTTGAGTGAAAATATTTTTTGAATAACATACATTTTAGCGCCAAAAATCCACCATTTCGTTTTTTTAGTATTTTGATATACCCAGTGTCACTCTCACAGTAAATACGAATCTAACGACACCTCTCAAGCTAAAATCCATCGAGCCGTTCAGGCTGCAGAGCGTGCCAAACAATTATACATACATACATACATACATACTTACTCTCGAAAAACATAACCCTCCTTCTGGCGCAGTCAGGTAAAAATAGAATCATCTGGTCGTCGCGATGACCGACATTCACGCAGGCGGGCATCAGCTAGTATTTTCGTAGTAAGTAGGACCAGAAAGGGGTGTTTTCATTTAAATCTCTAATAAATCAACGTCTGTCTGAGCTTACACAATTAAGAGTGAATTACACAAGCTTGCTTATAATTAATTAAAGAGTAAAATATCATCGCGCTTCCTACACCTAATTAAGTAAACATATTTATTATCTACACTGGTTTATAAAAAACATGTCACTATAACTAACTATAATTTTTCATTACATAACATAACATAACTTCAAGCCTGTATCCCCGAAGGGGTAGGCAGAGGTGTATTACACACCCACGAATTTGTGAATTTTTCAACTGGTCTTTAAATGAGATCTTTCCTTAAGTTTAGCGTATGTTATTACTTCCTAGAATTCGCACCTAATTAGTGGCATTGTCGAATGGTGTCATAATACAGAACGTGTTTTTTTTTCAAAATCAATGGGTTCGACTTTTGTTGAAAAAGAAATCCAATGGTCAAGTTTTTGTTTTCATGAAATTCGGTCCCGAGACTCCTTTGAGCATTTTTCGATATTCCACATAGTTTCGAATTTGGCATTTGAACAATTCACCCTATTTTCAATTCCCAACACTATTTTACTGCAACAATTCCCCCTACCAACTATCAACTTAATAAGCTTCCATTTAATTGGTCAATAATTGCAAGCCGGTGGTCAGGCCAACCGCCAATTTCACTGCAAGGAACACAGAGTGCTCGTTGGTCGCACATTTGCATCACAAAGCCGCTGAAATGACGGTACGTGTTGACGGGCCGCTGAAGTGACGAACAGTAAAACGTGCAATGTTTTTTTTTTACCTGCGTTTGTATAACAACAGGGCGGGCTATTTTCGTTTGGATTTTTGCTGACTTGTGTTGGGGCCACGGTTCTTTTGTAGTGAATTTTTAGTGTAGTCAAAACGGGGAATTTTATATTTAGCTTTTTGCTGTAATATATTTGCATGTAAGTCGATATGTGTATCGTATACTACAAGAGTCCTGAGCCCATGAAACTCAACGTGACACAGGTTTTACAGATTGATTTTGAACGCCCAGGTGATTTACGGTCATAGAATCTTCACTCAAGTTTAGTTCTAGAACACAATCTGTACTTAAAACTAGTTTCAAGTCGAGATTCATGACTGAATGTCATTCTAGAATACGGGCGTTATAACTAATATCAATGCGTATAGTGGCATGGCAGTAAAAAGTTTTGCTGCTATTGCAGAGGTCACGGGTTGATCTCGTGCAATGCAGATATTTGTGTGATTCAATATATCTTTTTGTATTGGTCCGCCTCGGTTGCAATCGGTATCATAGCTGAGATGATGCCTTGGCGTTGATCCCGGTTGCACCTGAGGTTGCACCTCGAAGCCCGGAGTTCGTTTTGTATTTTATGTTTGGTTTATTGTGTCTATTACGGGTGCAACGGCTGTCAGAACTCCCAACCCCGAAAGGAAATCCTGCATCAGATCCTCGGCCGTTAAACAACGCAGGTAAAGCTGGCTTGAGCCCCAAGATCTTGTTGGAGCTCCATACACACAAAATAAAGTACTAAAGTACAGTCAACGACAAAGTAGCTTAACACATTCTAATTTATTTCCACCTTAGCTCTTAAACCTTTCATAAAATAATAAATAAAACATGAATTATATTAACTTCATCTTCTGGCGATTATAGAACTAATCCAGTGAAAGTGGGAGCGAGAGGCATACCAGCAAAATCTCTCTATAACCTACTTAAAGATCTAGGCCTATCGAGAGTTAAAATAAGCTCATTACTAGGACGAATGTCTAAAGCGGCACTAGTAGGTTCGCATCAAATTTGGTTAGGCAGGGAGGGGAACTTGGGTAGTGAGTGTTGATGTACATCAACAAAAGGGGGGGGCTAAACCTACACTTGGGTCGCAAGTCCCAAGCACTGTCCCGAGTTCCCAACTCAGCAACGCGATGGACCCAGTACCCGCACGAAAAATCCATGGATTGCTATGAAAAAAAGGTTTGAAAATATTTACTGTATATATATTTTATCATTGACTGTACAATGGTCCAGCACACAAAACCGGCGGGCTTGTATGAGAGGCTTAATGACAGTAGAGGCAGCTCGTGAAGTGTGTAAGGAGAGAAGCAGAAAACCAAAAAGTTGTGAGTGTATGAATACAATCGTCAAAATAAATCAGTTACAATTGAATATAAAAGAAATAATGAAATACTCAGTATGCCAAACACCTCGAAGGGGATTCTATTTGATGACAAATAGCTGTTCTTAGCCCTTGTCAAATGAGTTACGTTTCACGAAATTCAATTTGTTATTTGCGCTACACTGGTTGTTTGATTAGTCAACAAACTACGAAATTTATTATTCGGTCCGGGAACTCGGTATTGAAGTTTCATTGAATTCAAGTGGATGGTTTGAAATTTTGAAGTGGATTTTCCTCCTTTAAGGCCCATTTGCAATAGAGAGATTCTCGCAGAAGCGAGAAGTCGTATGTGATTATCGTACGCGATAATCTTTAGACGATAATCGCATTCACATATATACATTGAATCAAAAAATTAAATCTATCGCCTACCAGTAATAATAACAAGTTTTATAATAGAGGTAGGACATGACGGTATTCCCGTCCAACTGAGCAGTCCGACTGGGGAAGTACCTCCGCCCTACAGAATACCGCGGCCATAATAACCTCGTGTTGTGTTCCCGGCGGTGAGTAGGGTAGCCAGAGCTCACTGAGAGTTTTTGTGCTGTCAGAGGGAAGAGTCACCCTTCTTCAAAACTAAAAAAGAAGGGAGAGGCGGGAGTAGCCTTTGGTCTTCCCGGAAGACTATAGGCTATTCCTGCTTTGCAATTTATTTTTTTTAGGGTCGGCAGCGCGAGTGTGACGCCCCTGGTGTTGCACACGTCCATAGGCCACGGTGACCGCTTCCCATCAGGTGGGCCGTGAGCTTGTCTGCCACCTGAGTGGTATAAAAAAAAAAAGTTTGTCATACGATATTCTTAAGGTGATTATCGCCCAACGTTTTATTTACACAACGACACAAATCACAATAATTACTTACGATTTCTCGACTTGTCTAGACTCAATCTCGTATGACATTTTTGCAAGTACATGCGAGTATCGTACAAATCGGTTTGAACCAATTTTGAAAGCGAGATTTGCTATTTGAGCTCGGTAACTATAGCTTGGCAAGTTCTTGCGTGACATTCCCATGGTTCGCGCGGGATGTAAGGCGTAACGCAGGGGTGGCGGTGGGTAGTGAAACATGCGCGCGGGACGGCTAGCTGTCACTTTACTACGTCCCGCGCGAACGTTTCACCACGCCTCCTCGCACCTCGTCCCGCGCGAACCATGGGAGTATCATGCATGACTTTGCTAAGCTATAGCAGGATATTCTTTTGTTTACACAGGGACATCTAGTTTTTAATGGCAAGGCGATTATCGCTCTTCCACCTACGATATCGTATGTTTAATTTACATGGTCACATTTTTATTCCTTGCTGAGGATAATTGTATCGTCGGGGTAAGAAACTCTCTACTTGTAAATGGCCCTTAAGGGAGGAGAAAATGACGGAGAGCGGTCTCTGAGCTTTAAAGTAAAAGCTTTGAATGCAACCGGAATTAACACTGAGGTGAAGAAGAGATATAAGCTCTTTGTTGCCTTGCTATAATATTGCAAATCTCATTTAACCTTTAAGCTTACACATTATGAAATTGCGTTAATTCCTATTAACATATTATATACTAGCTGTGCCTGTGTACTTCGTCCGCGTGGATTTCGATTTAGGGCGAGGGTTTTAGTAATTTTACGCGGAACCCTAATTATTTTTCTAAAATTAAAGTAATCTATATTACGCCTTGCAACATTATCTAACTGCCAGTGAAAGTCCCGTCAAAATCGGCCAAGCCGTTCCGGAGTAAATCAGATTTTATTCACAATTTTGTGGGTTTCCATTTTTTGCGCAGATCTCTAAATTTTTTTTCTACAGTTAAAGTAGCCTATGTTACGTAATCTATATTACGCCTTGCAACATAACCTATCTGCCAGTGAAAATCCCGACAAAATCGGACCAGCCGTTCCAGAGATTACCTCTTTCAAACAGACAGATAGACAAACAGACAAAATAAAAAAAAATGTATTTTGTTACATGTATCGTGTTATACATTCATGTGCAATAATTAAAATTCAATAATAATTTAAGTTATTTTAATATTACAAACAGACACTTCAATTTTATTTGTCAATTTCTCTTTGCTTATCTTATTTCCCAAAATAATACACTCAGCATGCACTAAGAACGAGCAACGAGATTGAAGTAATACCAAAACCCATCAGGTCGTTCATCATGACACGAAGAATTTGCAACACAGAACACATCCATTACTTAAGGTTACCTGAGTCGATGATGCATGGATGGCACCCATATTTAAGAACTTTCCACCTTTTACTATACAACACCTGGGTATTGGTAGCCTTCAGTCGGGGTGCGAAGGATATGCTCTATGGGCAACCTTACACCCCGGCGTCTGTAGACCCGAGACGGCGTGCGGTTTTAGTCGGTTCAAGCCCGACATAACCGCCCCCGCTGGCACGCGGGGGGGTATCCGAAGGGATTTCCGTACGATAAAAATAAAAAAAAAGACGGTATTGGTAACGTAGTGAAAAACGTCGTTGGATAACCATCTTCTTTTCTCTTTTCTTGCCTTGCCTTGCCTATTGCCTTGCGAATCTGGCAGTAATTGTCTATGTAAAATTCTGCTTCCGGGCTGTTTGATGCCGATACCGGGGATGGTGTTGGCTTCGTCATGTTTGAACCGTGATAACGAGCGGCCCTCAGTGCTGGGTACCAATCTGTTTGAAGATGAAAACCTTCGTTTTTCTATTAAAATTGTTGGGATGCTTCAATATTTCGATGGCTTCTCGAATTAACTGTGGGTAGAAATGTGAAGTGGTGGCTATATGTTTATATGGCTATAAGTTTCATATGGACCACAGCCAAATAGCCCGGAAGCAGTATATTCTACATGTAACGCCGGCCGAGAAAGCCTTAAAAATTAAAATCATCTTGATGTTCATAAGTGTTACTTTGTTACCTACATGTATAATAATATTTTGATTGGATTTTGTATTATGCTCACTGTTTCTCGTAAGAATGGAGATTATTTTCGAAACGAAATAAAATTTAAAAAGGATTATATTGTCATCTCATTGTCACAAAGAACAAATAAAGATTTGATATAACTAATATGTAAAAATCACTATTTGTTTTTTTTTTGTGTTTTATGTACTGAGTGTCGTATAGTAATACAATATACAATTGATTATTCTGAGAATATTTCAAGCGTCTACCTGTTGCCGTTATTAATCTCGAGCAAAAAACGGCATAAAAATCATATTTCTTGTATGGGAGCCCCCTTTAAATATGTATTTTATTCTGTTTTTAGTATTTTTGTTAAAGCGGTAACAGAAATTCATCATCTATGAAAATGTCAACTGTCTAGCTATTGTAGCGCCCGACTTCGTTCGTGCACTACAGATAGTTTCCTGGCCATCATGTGTCAGAGATTAAAAATAAATTGTTTTAAAATAAAATAAGAGAATAGGGACGAAAACAATTGCCTTGGCGGACAAGTTGCTGACAGCGAGTGACCGGGGGCTCCGGCCTCGACCCGCCGTACGAAGAGAGTTCCAAGTAAACTGATTGTAGGCTCAATCCTTGAGCAGAATCCGCGATTCTCTACAGTTCGTTTAAAGTATAAATAAACTCGTTTAAAATCCCCTAAAACTCGATATAGGAAGTTTTATGTGAAAAATAAATACCATTATAAATATAAATACTTGTGTTTATCATTTCGTTAACACGAGGAATTGTAACGTCAGACCCCAGACGTCACACTATCATGGTTCATGAGATACAGCCTGTTTATTGCCTCTATTATTACCGAGCAAAAAACGGCAAAAAATCACGTTTCTTGTATGGGAGCCACATTAGATATTTATTTCATTTTGTTTGTAGTATTTTTTGTTATAGCGGCAACAGAAATACATTATCTGTGAAAATTTCAACTGTCTAGCTATCATGGTACACGAGACACAGCCTGGTGACAGACGGACGGACGGACGGACAGCGGAGCCTCAGTAATAGGGTCACATTTTACCATTTGGATACGAACCCTAAAAAGTTCTCCAACATTATCGCCCATGTGTATCGCCCGTCACGATTGTACTAAGCTCTCCTTCAAAATGAGAGTTAGCTTCATTTAAGATATTAAGTTAACCGCCGACGCGGCGTTGCGCGATTAGCTGACTACAGAATTTAGTAAAACACTCGCATTGATATTCCTGAGAGATGAATCGTGTTTACTTCGTTATCTTGGCTACATACATAATTATTATTATTACACCTTCGAAATCCTTTGTCCGTGTAAAGAATTCAAAAAACTTAAATTCGACTTGTACAGTTACCCGCAGAAGTTGTTGAATACTAACAAATTTAAAGACGATCTTAGCATTGAAATAAATCAATAAATATTAATTTTTGTAATCTTCAGAGAACATTTTTGAGAACAACTTTTGTTTATTATTTTAAGTAAAGCTTGTGTGTTACGCTAATTTCGATGGTGACTACGTAGTGTCATGTGCTGCTTATGCAGATTCATTAATATTCAATTCCTTAATATTGAGGGTTTTGAAGAACGCAGCAGATTGAGCGAAACCGTCCCCGCTGGCCGGCGGGGGTATATCCGAAGGGATTACCGCACGAAAAAAAAAGGTAGGGAAAAAACAAGTCATATTGCCATGCTAGCCTGTTGCAGTAAATATAAAAGCTGAACGAGAAATGGTCGACCTGGCTGAACATACACTTATCAAATTAATGAGGTTTTGAAAAAAGGGTAAATCAAATATACTCGAAACCGACAAGCTTGCATGAAAGGTTTAATGACAGTGAAGGAAGCTCGCGAAGTATGTAAAGACCGAAGCAGATGGCGGGCTGTTGTCTCTGTCTACCCTGGAGGGTAAAAGGGGTGAGTATATGTATGTATGTATGAACCAGAAATGTTATTTTGCGATTGAAATGACGTTTTTGATTCTGACAGTTTTGTGTAATTTTAATTCGCTAGCGTAGCGACATATGAACACAATCAAGTAAAATCGATCAAATTATATAATAATTCACCTTGTTTCATCATCAGTCTATTCTAAATTATTGTAATTATTTTTCTTTCTCAGTGAAAATCTTATTGAAACAATGAATTCATGATATTGTCGGAAGTTTACGCGAATGTCACACATTGCAATAAAACTATTTTTAACGGATTCGTTAAGGATTTATTTGATGTTATTTAATATTTTACATTGATCCCGACGTTTCGGTTGCTTTTCAGCAGCCATGAGTACGGGGAGACTAGTAAACCATAAAATAACATCAAATAAATCGCGATAGGATCCGTTAAAAATAGTTTTATTACAATGAATTCTACTAAACTTTATTCTATTCAGCTCCCAGTTTCGGTCAAACTTTATCTTAGTTTTTTTTCTGAACATTCTTTGACACCGGACATATTAAGATAATGGCCTCTACACTTTCACACTATTCGAGCACAAAGACCTAAGTGAGGTTAAAAAGGAAAATCCTTATTTGGTCGCTTTTCATATTACGTCGGATGGTTTACTTCTAAGATGTCGAACATGGTCCGTTACCAAAGAATAATGCTACATGATTAATCTTTTGCTGGGCATTAAGCGTAAATCAGGCCGATTTGACACTAGCTGCGTAAGGCAACCGGTCTGATCCACTTTTGAAAAGAAAATGCTACTTGTCCCATATTTGCAGAAGTATCTGTAATTTGACAAAGTTTCAATGACTCATTATTAGAGTTCACTCTACTCATATATCTATACTAATATTATAAAGAGGTAAAGCTTGTGAGTTTATGATGTTTGTGATGTTTAAAGTTTGTGAGTTTGTGATTTTGTGAGTTTGTGATGTTGGGAGTTTGTAAGGTTATAGGAGGTAATCTCCGGATTTACTGATTATGTGTTATAACGGTAAGAATAACTAGTAGAGTTAAGGAAGTTGATTCATCTTAGGTCACTAAAACTGATTAAAAATAACAGTAAGAAATGCTAAATAAAATCGGTCAAATGCGAATCGAACTCGCGTAGGGAGAGTACCGTACAGAACTAGATAAAGGTATAAACTTAACGTTGCTTTTGGAAAACTAGAGATACTAAAGTAACTCGAGGCAAGCAGAAGTGATAATGTGCTCGTCACTTTGCTGAAGGCCTGATGGCCGCAAACGAAGTCTAGAGTGGAGACCGCGAAAGAAGAGACAAAAAACCTGAAAAATGTAGTTGGGTCACTGAAAGAGCAGGATAACTGCTGATAGTATGCTGTAAATTAAGTATTAAGTATGAAAGCCACCATTATAGATGCTGCCAAGGATCAATGCTAAAACCCAAGACCAGCAAAGTCTTCAAGTTGTCGGTGTCGATAAAATACATTTTCACCTCTCCAGCACGTAAAGGTTTTTAAAAATTTGAGTTTTGCTGCGAGTTTTTAGCGTGAGGAAAAGTGAGCGGGCACGCGGCAGCAGGCTGCGGGTACTGCGCCATGGTTCCGTGTGTGAGCACAATCGTGTTGTGTTCTTCACCTGAAACACTTTTCTCACTGCTCGAGGTGAAAAGTTGTATATGCAACACGAGAACCAATCTTGTTTGTCTCGTGCCCTTAAATCACTTACTATGCTCAGTAAGTAAGACTACAACGATTACCGTCTGAATGTTAGAAAAGGTTTGCAAGCGTAATGACTGACTGGCGGAAATGGCTGGAATAAGCCCTCAACTCTGAAAGAAAAGCCTGCGCCAGGACGTCGTCCGTTATTCAGCAGGCACTGAAAATCTTGAAAGGGCTTCGTAAACCCGGATAATAATATCCACCTTAGACTCCTTCTAGTTATCTTTCTCGTGTTGGTTCATGTAATAGGGTTCATACATAGATACCATGTTGGACGATACTACTTTCTGCCTGCCAACTGCGTCCGCCTAGGAGCGCCGTGTGTCCCTAAAGTTAATACTTGGTAATCGAAGTCATAAGAAATACTGAAATTATTATATTTATGCACTCGTATCGATGGTTTAAGAATATAGGATATCATAAAGCATCCTTTGCATATCATTACTTTCGGTGTTCTCATATCGACCTCGTGCTAGCTACAAGAAAAAGTTTACCCTACATAACATAGACATGTTAGAATCACTAACTACTCTCGTGATTCAATTTTAGACTACTTCACTTGTTCGTGATTTAAAGCAGCAAGAAATAACTTTGCTCACTTGTTGTAAAAAGTAACTATTTTCATAATGTGATGTTCGAGGTTTGTCAAAGAAGTATAGTTGTTTCAGTACAAACATTATCTAGATACAATAATATGAAAAATATAATTTATCGTAAACAGAAATATATTTGACAATATGCTCTCCCAAATGCAAAAATAGCTCAGCGTTTGATTTCAAGCCGGCCGCGTTTAGTTTTAGCACCGGATGCACGTCGAAAAACGAGGGTTGTTATTAGTTTAACACTGATGTCTACGTGACTGTCAGACTGACTGGCTTCGTAGCTACCAAACTACCAAACGAATGGACCGATGTTACTGTGTTTGGTTTTTGCTTGGTTTATTCGGGATATCTTTTGAAGTTGTTCGCTTAATAATGTGCCCGGTAGATGGCAATAGGCTCGCCCCCTATTACATTGGGACCTTAACATAACTGGCGAATCGTGGGTGTGTAATTTACCTCTACCTATCCCTTTGGGGATACAGACGTGAAGTTATGTTATGTTATGTTTATGTTAGAACAAAATTTGTACAGTCGTTTAAAACTATGGGCTGTTTCTGTTATATCTTGACCTAATAATAATCATTATTCAATATATGTAATACTAGGTGACCCCCCAAACTTCGTACTGCCTTAGAATCAAGTTATGTTGGTTAACTTATCAGCTGAATGTATTTCGTGAATGTTTCCTTGTATCCCAGTATTAAAAACCCGAGACGGCGTGAGATTTTGGTCGGTTCGAGTCCGACATAAGCACCTCAGCAAATTATCAAAATTTTATTTCCCTGGATTGCGCTACCAGTATATATCATCACTCCACTATCACTATAAGTACATTTTATAAAACGAAGTTCTCCGTCGCGTCTGTGTCTGTTCGCGATAAACTCAAAAACCACTGCACCGATTTTCATGCTGTTTCCACCAATGAATAGAGTGGTTCTCGAAGAAGGATTAGTGAAAAATTTTGTATACATTGGATACAATATAATGATATTTGTTGGAGGTGTCAGCAAAAAATAAGCCGCCTGGAAGCTTTCAACGAAAACGCTGCCTAAACCCTTTGAGATATAACAAAACGATGTATGGTGGAATTTTGTATCTTATATAGGTTGTAGTAGCAAACTACCAGTAGAATCCACAGGTTCCTGCTGCCCATGGGACCCCCCTTGGGTAGCTGGAACGGGATCAGAATTCCACGCGGGTGAAGCCAAGGGCAACAACTAGTCCGCTTATAAACGTTTTGAACTTCAAATACATAGAGACATACATATAGTCACGCATCTGTCCCATTGGGGTAGGCAGACACAACATCTTTCCAGTTGCTACGAGCCTGGCATACGCCTTTGGCTGTTTCCACTTTCATACATGCACGCCGGCTACGGGTACTTCTGACTTTGCCCTTCTTGAAAACGTTCTCGATCTGATTGGCATACGTACGCCTCGGTCGACCTTTACCGGGTTGTCCAGTAGCCCTCGCCTCATAAATCTGTTTCGTTAATTTCCCTTCTTCCATCCTCTCTACACGACCGAACCATCTAAGCATCCCTTTCTCTATCTTGGTCACTACATCTTCTGCCACACCACAACGTTCCCTTATCACGCTGTTCCTCACTCGGTCCATCAGAGTCACTCCAGCTATATTTCTCAGACTTCTAATTTCAACAGCATTCAGGTTACTCTCATGTTCCTTCTGCCATACCCAACATTCACTACCATACATAAGTGTGGCGACGAGTACTTCTCTATTCATAGCCAGTCTTGCCTATTTAGATACTTTCTGGCTGCTCTTAAAATAATGCGGGGCTCCATTCACTTGACTACCAGCCAAAACTCTTCGCTCAATATCACAGTCATACTTTCCATCCCTCGTAAACTGTGAACCCAAGTATACAAACTCTTTCATTTGTTCTACTGATTCTCCTTCTCTACAATTTTTCATGCTTTCTTCTCTTTCAAAAATCATCACTTTCGTCTTACTTACATTTACTTTCATTCCTTTGCTTGTTAAGGCCCCATGCATAATATTAACCATCGCTTGCAACTCCTGTTCCGATGATGCCAATATTACTTGATCATCAGTGTACAGGAAGCATTTGACGGTCCAGTCATTCATTCCTAATCCATACGCACTCTATTTTAGTTCTTTCAAGCAATCGTCTATAAATAAGTTAAACAGTCCCAGCGATGCCACACATCCCTGTCTTATCCTTTCTTCGATGTTAAACCAGTCTGTGCAAGCTCCGTTTATCCTGACACAAGCACTGGAACCCTTAGTATTATAGGCATCAAGCATACTTACTCTGGCATCGATAAATACCACTCACCTATGCCTAATTCTGCGGCTTATCAAACTATCAATGGTATTTCCAGAATTTTGATGAACGATACCGCGGTAAGTACTCGTACAATGCGCGGGTACTTACCAATCCGTTTCCTGGCTAAAGGAAGTACACCTATTCCATACACCATATTCATACCTGTTTAATCGCCAAGGGTTGGGCAGTGGTGTATTATTATATACCCGTATTTCTGACTATCTTTGTGGAGTTGCGGTATAACGTTAGCGGTCAGACAGAGATATTTGTATGCATTAATATGTCTATTTGCATTGGTCCGAGTGTTTTTAGGTATAATATGTATATATTTACAAAAAAAATGTATGTACATATATGTTTATCACTATTCTAGAACCCATAACACTAGCTAGTTAAGTTATACTAACTTTGGTTCTAGATAGCACTGTGTAAAATCTCCTAGAATGTTTATTTCGTCAGCTATATTTTTTAGTTCTACGTAGTATTTGGGGGTGGGCGTCTT
This sequence comes from Cybosia mesomella, assembly GCA_946251805.1. NCBI lineage: Eukaryota > Metazoa > Arthropoda > Insecta > Lepidoptera > Erebidae > Cybosia > Cybosia mesomella. The sequence goes on from OX276396.1 coordinate 4,814,804, forward strand.
GCCGTCTTCTATGCAAATTATAGAACTCTATGTCGATACTAAGAGGGTGTAGATGGCCCCAACAAGACCTTCGGAGTGTAAGCCAAATTCAACTGCAAGCTATAGGGATTTTAGGGAAACTGCAATTGCTCCAGTAGACGCCAAGATAAACTAATCAGGAACAGTAAGAGAGCTGTTCGGCCTCCAAAGTCCAAGCTTGGGATTCAACCTAGATTGGTAATCGGATGTTGATGGTGAGATCATTTATTTTTTGATTAGCTGATGCCCATGGCTTCACCTCCTGGGAATTCTGTTCCCGTTCCAGCTTCCCATGGGAACCTATTACAGGTATAGAAATCATACGTGTCATGCTAGACTATAATGTATCCCTGTACCTGTTTTACCGTTAGAACGTGTGTGAGTAAAAAAGCAATTTTCACAAAATTTCACATTTATGATATTAAAAGGATAGGAAGCTTAACATTCCAGTCTGATCCGTTCTGCCGCTAGAGCGTGATTGAGTCACAAAGATACAAACACTTTTACAAATTTTCACATTTATGATGTGCGAAGCCAGGGCGAGTTAGCGACCCGCCCTGGCTTCGCACGGGTGCAATGGATGTTATTATACATATAAACCTTCCTCTTCAATCACTCTATCTATTGAAAAAACCGCATCAAAATCCGTTGCGTAGTTTTAAAGATTTAAGCATACATAGGGATATAGGGACAGAGAAAGCGACTTTGTTTTATACTATGTAATGAAGTAGGATAGGAAGCTTACCATGCACGTAGGAAGTGTACATACATAATAAATCCAATAACTTAAAAACTTCACTTGTTCGTATAAATTATTCCAAGTTTCTTACGACAAAAAAATCTCCGAACTTTTTATAAATCATATTGAAAAATGTAACCCCATTTAAATTCAATCCGTATTTTTTATAACTAGCAGTAAAACTCCGTTATTTTTTGGTCTGGCATTAAATTGCCGGCAGGTGCAGGGTCCGCCATTAGGCTGAGAGTCAATTAAGCCACTCGAAGCGCTTGAGTCCCGACTGAAATCTCATTACCGGCCAACCTACTGGAATTATTGCTGCGAGTTTGTTTGTTATTTTCAACTTAGATGTTAAAAGATAATATATATTAAGATTATTTATGATATTAGAAGGATAGGACGCTTAACATTTCAGCCAGATCCGTTTTGCCGTTAGAGCGTGATTGGTTGTTATTTTCAACTTAGACGTTAAAAGAATATATTAAGATTATTTATGATATTAGAAGGATAGGACGCTTAACATTTCAGCCGGATCCGTTCTGCCGGTAGAGCGTGATTGGTTGTTATTTTCAACTTAGACGTTAAAAGATTAAGATTATTTATGATATTAGAAGAATAGAAGGCTTAACATTTCAGCCAGATCCGTTCTGCTGTTAGGGCGTGATTGGTTGTTATTTTCAACTTAGATCTTAAAAGATAATACTAACAATAGGATAAGATTGTTTTTTGATTTTTTACTAACACTATATGGACTCCCTTGGTCCGAAATAAAGATTTTATTATTATTACTATTATTATAATATATATTATGATTATTTATAATATTAGAAGGATATGGTCCGAAATAAAGATTTTATTATTATTACTATTATTATAATATATATTATGATTATTTATAATATTAGAAGGATAGGAAGCTTAACATTTCAGCCAGATCCGTTCTGCCGTTAGAGCGTGATTGGCTGTTATTTTTAACTTAGATGTTATAAGATAATATATTAAGATTATTAATGATATTTGAAGGATAGGAAGCTTAACATTTCAGCCAGATCCGTTCTGCCGTTAGAGCGTGATTGGCTGTTATTTTTAACTTAGATGTTATAAGATAATATATTAAGATTATTAATGATATTTGAAGGATAGGAAGCTTAACATTTCAGCCAGATCCGTTTTGCCGTTAGAGCGTGATTGTTTGTTATTTTAAACTTAGATGTTAAAAGATAATATATTAAGATTAGATCTATAAATGTATACTGTTAACGGCAGAATATGTATTTTAAAAATCAAACTGAAATAAATACACGTACATTTAATCACGCCTCTTGCTCATTGGGGTGGGCAGAGACAACATGTTTCCTATAGTTCCGAGTATTTTCTTTAATTTTATTTTTTTGTATTTAGGACACGCCCATTTGACTTCACCTCGCCTGATGGTAAGCTGGCCGCAACAAGATCTTCGGGACTCAAGCCAACCTCACTTGCAAGCCGGTACACCTGATGATTGACAGATGAGGCTCTGCCGTAAGCTTGCCGCCTCTTGGAATTGGGGAGTCAGACGGTAATCGCTCCCACAAAAGCTGAATAAGCCAAATCAAAGGAGGCGAAGGAGTATGCAGACCCCGGGCTCCGAGGTGAAAGCCTCAGATACACCTGGAATTACGCTTAGATAATGATGGTTCCATTTGCTAAGATCCTGATACACGCGTTTCGCTTCTTATAGTTTCATAACTGTTTTCATATATGCTCGCCGGTCACGGGTACTTTTGAACTCGCGTGGGCCGCCGCCACCTCCTTTTGCGAGCATGTAATGCTCGTGAAGGAGATGGCGGAGCGCGCCCGGGAGAGATTTAGAACTCTCCCGGCCCGCCGAGCCAGCAACTTGCTCGCCGCGCGTCGCAGGCGACTCAGGCGCCGGAGGTCGCTTAACGACCTCCGTCCTCCATGAGCGCAGGCCTGGGGGTGACAGGTGATGCCACCTGTCACCCCAGCAGATGCAGACCGGGAGGATGGGGCGACTAGCGCCCCTCCCCTAAACCGGGGCCATCTTGAAACCGGAGATGGCCCAGGGTCAGTCGGGGTGCGAGGGATATGCTCTATGGGCAACCTTACACCCCGGCGTCTGACTTTAGTCGGTTCAAGCCCTACATAACCGCCCCCGCTGGCCGGCGGGGAGGTATCCGAGGGAATTTCCGCACGATAAAAAAAAAAACAAAAAAAAGGTACGGGCTCGGCGGGGCGACAAGCGCCCACCCTTTCCGGGGCAAGATGAGGACACCGTGGTTCCCAAACCCGAAGGGGCCATCTCGAAACTGGAGATGGCCCTGGGTCATCAGGGGTGCGAGGGAAATGCCTTATAATGCCACTTTACCACCAAAAGCCGGTTTACCATATTATTATCTTGTTTTTAGTGTCCCATATTTCGATTGCCCGCCACGATAGTCAGTCGTCCGCCACTGTAAACCAATGCCCCCTATACACAATCGCAATCGTTAACCATGGGCCACCATGTGCCAATGTGTACTTCGGCCTTAAGAGTAATTATATCGGTCTATCCTTTTTCGTAATCGTTTATAACGCGTTTCTCTCTATAGATTTGTATATAAGGTGTCACAAAATTAGGCCTCTGAATTTGGTGAGATGACGTGGTATCGACAAAATATGTATTTGAAAAAAATAAAATAATATCGGGTAAAATAAAAAAAATATATATTAAAAAAATATAATAAATATTAAAAAAAGGAAAACAAAACACCACCAGCGACCAGTGTCACGTGACGCGACGAGCACACGTGACGCTGGTCGCGATTTAGTTTCGCGGATTGGTATCGCGGATAGTATCCTCGCAGTATTCTCCAAGCGGATGTGTGGGAAAAAAAATAAATCGCGACCAGCGTCACGTGTGCTCGTCACTGGTGGTGTTTTTTTTAATTTTTTAATTTTTATATATATATATTTTTTTATTTTTTTTTATTTTACCCGATATTATTTATTTTTGTTTCAAAAACATATTTTGTCGATGTCGATGTCGAACCAAATTCAGAGACCCAATTTTGTGACACCTTATATATGAAGAACTCCAGAACCTATATTTAGATTCCCGTTTGTAAAAAAGTATAGAATCGTACTCGCACCTGTTCATTGGGTCGGATATATAAAATTCTCTAAATTTTCTTTGTAGGCAAGCTTCTTTCGAATACCAACCCCGTTCCGTCTCGATGATTCTATTTAACTGGCAACACGGTGAAGTTTACATGAGTCTAAATAATATTTTTGAAATGGAGATTGTGAAAGTTTATTTTATGCCAGCTATTTGTATATATAGTCAAAGTCAAAGTCAAAGTCAAAGTCAAAGTCAAAAACCATTCATTCTGTATAGACCATTAATACGGAACTTACAAAATGTCAAAAAAAACGAATGTTTGGTAAATGGACCACCGGTTCGAAACGCGGCCCTGTCCCAAGAAGACTCCGGCAGGAAACTCAGCGGGCTGTTTTTTTTTGGTCTATTTACAAACATGTTTACTTACAAACATGTTACTAATTACAATATTTCGTTTGAGTAGCATAGTGAGAGAACAAACAGTTCATGTCCAAGCTTGTTTGTCGTCTAAATATTCTTGAATTTTATAATAGTGAATCATATTATAGTGAATGCTATAGGGGTATTTAGGGTCCCAACAAGATCTACGAGGCCCAAGGTAATCTTACTTGCAAACCGGTATACCTGCTTATTGACTACGAGACTCTGGCGCCAGCTTTCCCCTCTGGGGGTTGGGAGGTCAGACGGCAGTCGGTCTCGTAATAGCTAACATACGTCAAATCCAGATAAAGCGTAGAAGAGTGGAGCGCGGCTTTCAATGTGCCAAAAATAGAGTAATTAACATACCTTGTCATAGGATGGTTATAAACCCGACTAGACCTCGATCATTTTACATTTTCTATTTCACTCTGAAGATAAACCAGACCGACATATTAATAATCTAAGACCAGACCCAATACAAAAAGAATTGTCAAAATCAGTTCATAAATGACGGCAAAATCAAATGACGGCAAATGTATATACTAAACATATCTGCATTATGCAAGTATGTAAGTAGGTTGAATTCAAAAAGCGCTGTGTAGAATGTCGTAGAATATTTATTATTATTATTGAATCCAAAGATTCCGGTACATACGATAAAATATTTTAAAAACCCTCTTCAAATATTGTATTGTCATCGGTCCTTGACAGGTGTAAAAATAATTAAATTATTACAACGTTTATAATCAAAATTTTTAGTACTCTAAAATCAGGTGAAATATTCTATTACATACAAACATACTTGCGAAGTTAATAAAAGCGCATTATTAATAAATAATTATTTTTATGAAAAAGTAGACATTAAACTTTGGTTCTGGAGATGTATTCGTATACAAGTCTAGAAGGAGAAACGTCTTACAAACGTTTACGAAAGAGGACAGATCGATAGGTATATTTATAATAGAACCTTCTCCAGAATGTTACAAATATTTTTCTGAAAACCACATCATTATCGGTTCAACCAAACGTGAGAAAATCGCGGACAAACATACATACAAACATACAGGTCAAAAAGTGAAGTTTCTTTTGAAGTCGGTTAAAAAGGCTGTTATTTCAACTATTTTATAACTTGTGTAGTGCCAATGTATAAAGCATTTTCTAACAATATGTATTATCAGTCAATCAATTAGTCTATTCAAGTCTACTGCGGAACCGAAGTCTCCGTCTTCCGCATCCAGTCTATACCAGCTACCTATTTCAGGTCATCAGTCCATTAACAAATGTGTCTTAAACTCTATTTTCATAACCGTACAGATAAGTACTATGATCGTCAAGACTGAATCAAAACTCTCATCCAAACACAATAGGGCTTCGTCAAACACGTTGGTGCTCCTGCGGGAGCTGACTGCAGCGCTATAAAAGTTTCCATTTGAGCCGGAGATGCGTAACGAGCCTCTTCTTGGCGACTGAATGAAGGGCCTCTTTTCGTATTCATACGATGCACGTACCTTTGTGGAATGGGAAGGGGGAAAGGTGAAAGTTGGAAGCTGATAGCGAGAAATGGAGTTTGGGTGTAGACTGATTGTGTACGGAATAAGATTATTGATTCAATATAATCAATTGTTTGTGCTTATTGCTAAGCATTGAAAATTAATATAGTTAAGTAACTACTAATTTGCATAAGGTGTGAGCTGTTTGTGTAGCTATTATTATTGCTTTCACTCACATAAGTCGTGGTCTTATTCTTCTGTTTGTTTTTTTTTGTTAATTATTTAAAACATACTGTTTGCTATAGAATAAGTTTGTGAAGGAAAGGGGTGTGATGTTCCTCCAACACAAAGGGAGAATTCTCCGACCAGGCAAGGTGATCACACCTGGCGGGCCGCGGCCCAACGGTTGCCGTAGGGATGTTGAATATATATGTTATACTAGTGCGCCAACTTCAATTTCGCGATTCAGGATCGGTAGTCACGTAGTAGTATCGAAGTAGTTCAACTTGTTGTCACTAGATGGCGCTGGGTAGGTATATGTGGTATCGCCACAAGTTCGGAAAAAGTGAACATCCAGGATTTTTTTTCCGGACGAAATCTATATGAAAAGTTAGTATACTCATTGCTTCAAACTTTCATTGAAATACTGTTTTCTATTTTATAAACCGCAAATCACGTATTATTATATATGTGTCATATTATATCATTGTAGTGAGTTTTTAATATTATATTAGTAGTGAGTATCATAAGCTGAATAATTATCTGAAAGGAGTGTATTTATGTTTCATATTCTTTATCCGAGCACCAAACCCGATTGCTTCCGAAGCTTGCATCTTTGGGGTCCGGGGTTCGCTCTGCTTCGCCTCCTTTTCATGATTTGGTTTGTTGGCTTTTACGGGAGCGACTAACATCTCCTCCCACCCCCTTAGGGAAAACCTGTGCCAGAACTTCGTCCGTTAATCAGCAGGTATATGGTGGTGCTGGTGCATGTGTGAGTTTATGTGTGTTGGTTTGACCACAAGACTTGTAACACCAAAGGGCACACAAGCTAAATTTTAAAAGTGGTACATCCAAAAGCGTGGTGAACGTGAAATCTATCAACTATAAAACAAAGGTAAGAAAGGTAGAAGAAAAAAATTGGATCCTAATTGGATTATTTAGGACGAGCCCAAAAGAAAGTATAAACGAGCTCAGGATCAAATAGGTGCATAAAGTTAAAAAACTAGTGGGGCGGAAATCACACAGTGATTGTCAAACTTCGGGCCAAACTTAGATTTTTTAGGGACAATTTGTATGGTAGGTACCCGAAACCTTGAACGTACAAACCCCAAAATCTAATCAGTTCTTCCCATTAACAAAACAAGATGATTGGCGAAAGAATTTTTTAAATCGGATAAGTGGTTCTTGAGTTATTGCGTAAACAGACATCCAGACCAACAGGCAGACCGACACAAAAATTTTTATTGCTTAATTAGACTTAGAATCATGTGAAACGTCGAGAAAAGTGATAAAAAGTGGGTGTAAGATTTTGTTTTTTTTTTTGCGTGATTTTAAGACTTCGGTGTCCACCTGGTTGGTGGCCCGAAGTAAAATGTACCTATACTGACATACATTATATTAAATCTCACAAATAATATTTCATTCGAAGTAAATAGATATAAAACTTGGTCGCTACCGGGTCCCTAATAACGTTCTACGTTGCTTATCTATCACAATATCAAGCAGGACACAAAACTTCCTAAAGGACAGCGTCCAAAGGAAATTGCCGATATCCGTCTGTGGCTTGCGCTGCCGCCGCACTTAGCTTCGGCCCACGACCTCGAGATGAACGAAGTATGAACAGAATGCAATCTCCCTCGCCGTTGCTTCAAAGATAAAAAAACATACTTTATGCAACTTCTATCACTATCGTCATAGGGTTGAGTATCGCTTGGCTGTTTGTACAGTGGTTTCGTTTGAGATTATAGAATGTCTGACGTGAAAAAGGGGTTTTTTTGATCCACTAAATGGAGTGGTGCATTGAACTTCATATCAGTCCGTTAATTTACTATACTCCGCTGGATGATAAGAAAATAGGCTGAAGTCTAGAAGATGCGGGTCACCATTCCAGCTGCTGAAGATCTTAAAATTATGTTTGAGTAAAACGTGAAAATCCAGTTTATTTTGATATGAGCGTAATTTTTTTACTGGTGAATCCTACCTTAGCATTGCTGGTTGTATGACATTTATTCGCATATGTTTTACGATCAAAAGGTGTTGGTGAAATTTTTGTTTGTTTGTTAGGCTAAAAAATGTAATCAATTCATTCTTTCGGGGAGAAACAGGCGTGAATTTAGACGTGTCTGAATGTGTATTTTCATCAAATGCCTTACAAATTGTTGTCATAATTTGATTTTTTCTTCACGCTACCAGATAATACAACTGCAATTGAAGCTTAAAGAATGGAGGCGATCATTATTATAAATACCTATAATGGTCAGCGATGATGTTTTTTTTTTCTTTTCCTTTACCTTTTTTTTATTTAGGAAACAGACAGACATATACAGTTTTACATCAAAAAGGAAAAACTATACATATAGATTTAGAGTACCATAGAGTTTAAAGTAGTATACGGTACATTACAATGAACAATTAAGTATATATATATATAACGAGGTCAGTTCACCTATTGCGGGTACCTCGCCATCAGAATCCCGGTCCGACATGATGTAGGTCCAAAATAATAGTCTCAACACTAATCACAATAGTCTATTTATTCACTCCCGATAACAATTCAACAAAATCTTAAATGATTAAGGCGATGAAAATAGATTAAGTTTCGGAAACGCGGTAAGTTCGGTACAGGTTGGCAGAACGACCTCTCGCCCTCGCGTCTCACTCAAAAGTGTCGTTCCTCCAACATCATACGTCTAATGGCCAAGCGAATGACAGCTGACAACTGTCAAACATGCCAACCCTGTACCGACCATACCCAAGCGCACCGCTTGACGTTTCCGACAAACGATAATAGATGGCGTTGTTCTAATCAATAGCGATATGCCTCTTTGTTGGTTCTGCGACACGGCCATCTTGACAATTCACACGTCCTCGTGTGAAGCATCTGTAACAAGAGGTTCTGGAAAGTAAAACGTCCTTTGCTCGGCCTTCCTGACCAAGCCGTCAGGATAAAGAATACGGAATAAAGACAATGTCATACGATTCAAACAGCACAATTTTATTCCAATTCACATTATTCTCATCAAGTTTTATAAAGGAAATCTTAATATCGAAAGCATCACTCTATAATAAACATCAATTTTCAAACCAATTCATGAAACATTTCGACCAAATCCAGTATGCAACACTCTTTTCGGGTATCCAGCCTCATCACACACACGCACTGCCTTCATCCGGCATTCCAACGGGACCTCCAACCGGTACCCGACTTCAACACATCACATTGCCTCCATCCGGCAATCCAACGGGACCTCCATCCGGTACCCGATCTCAACACATCACATTGCCTCCATCCGGCAATCCAACGGGACCTCCATCCGGTACCCGACTTCAACACATCACATTGCCTCCATCCGGCAATCCAACGGGACCTCCATCCGGTACCCGATCTCAACACATCACATTGCCTCCATTCGGCAATCCATCGGGACCTTCCTCCAGTACCCGACCTCAACACAACACCGTGGCGACTACCCACATTGCCATGCTGATGCTGGTCACTAACCTTAAGTGAATACTTAGGCTCACAGCCATGAACAACATCGCAATGTACGTAATCTGAGTCACTTGCATACTACATTTGAATCTTATAATCGCTCACCTAAGATCTAACACCTTCATCGTCAGTCGGTCTCGTCTCATCAGTTTTGCTAGAGTCATGGTTAGAGTCGGTGTCTGAGTCCTTGTCGTCAAAACGATCACTGTCGGGCATTTTACGAAGACGGTCGTGGGCATACTTGTATGTCCGATTCGAATTTAGAGTTCTAAGTACATACCGGTCTCCTTCTAGTACCTCAATCACTTTGAAAGGCCCTTTGTATTTAGGGTCGAGCTTTGTTTGGTTTCGTTCCTCGTTCTGCAGAAGAACGAAGTCTCCAATAGTAAATGGTTTTATTTTAGCTTTGGTAGAGTCAAAACGTACCTTATCGTAAGCTGATCCCTTCTCCATATTCTCCACAGCCCGTAACCTCACCTGCTCAATGTCAATTTTTGGGTCCTCATCAATTACTGATAAGACATCTAAAGGCCTTGCAACCTTCCCAATAAGAAGTTCTAATGGGCTAGCTCGCGTGACTCGATTCATCGTGCAGTTGAGAGCCAGCTGCACCTCAGGTAAGGCATCCTGCCACGAGCGACCACTTGTTTCTACTGCAGTAAGCATGTTTTTCAATGTGCTCATTACACGCTCCACCTGGCCGTTGGCTCTCGAACTACCAGTCGCTATTAGGTGAAGCTTAATTTTTACAGACTCACAATAGTCCTTGAAGTCCCTACTAGCAAAGCACCTACCTTGGTCAGCGATTACACGGTTGGGTGCACCAAACAGTGAAACACTAGATTTCAAAGCCTCAATACTTTTACCTGTGTCAATGGAAAGCGTATGGTGAAGTAATACGTACTTGGTGAAGGCATCTATAAGCACAAACACATATTCTTTCCGGTCATTCTTGCCGCTTAGTTTCCCCGTAGCGTCGATATGTATGGTGTGCCAAGGTATAGCTACCTTAGGAATGGGATGCATTTCTACCTGTACTTTGCCAGAGTGTGATTTAGAAATTTTACATGTAGCACAGCTGTCTACGAACTTTCGTACAAACCTTGTCATTTTGTCGAACCAGTAGAGCTCGTAGACCTTTTCTAAGGTCTTTTCCCATCCTAAATGCAGCAAACCTTCATGCACATTGTTGACGATGGACCAACGGAACGTTCTAGGAATTATTGGCAGGCACAGATTCTTACCACGTCGCTGAATTTTCCGATGCAAAACACTGGACCGAAGCTCATAGGTCTTAGCCACATCAAGAGGAAGTTTTCCATCCTTCAAGTCGGATATGAGTTTTGAAAGCTCTCCATCCTTCTGCTGTTCCGCAATCAGCCAGTTGTCATTCAGTTCGGCTAAATTAACATGTTTACAATTTACCTTCTCAAAAGTATTGCCCTCTCCGTCGTCCGGCAATGGATTTCTTGAAAGGAAATCTGCATGAGACATTCGCTTACCGCTACGATGGACAATGTCAAAGTCGAAGGCTTGCAAAAAGGCCCACCATCTGTGAACACGTGGCGTTAAGTCTGTTTTCTTACGAGTGGACTGCAATGAGCTGCAATCGGTCACCACGTCGAATTTGCGACCATGCAGATAATGTCGGAAATGTTTTACTGCGTTGACAACAGCGAGAGTCTCCAACTCGTATGAGTGATACTTGGCCTCTGCAGCAGTTGTGCGTTTGCTAAAATAGGCAACAGCATGTGACTTACCTTCACTTATCTGAATAAGAACAGCTCCGTATCCAATAGCACTCGCGTCCGTATGCAACTCCGTCTTTAGTGCTGGATCGTAAATCGACAATACGGGCTGACTAGTTAAAATAGAAATTACCTGTTGTCTTATGGTCTCATAGTCGGGTTTCCATTTAATCCTGCCATTACCAGAGGTCAACGCATAAAGCGGGGCCATAATCTGGGAAAACTTAGCTATGAACTGACGAAAATACGACGCCAAACCAATAAATTGCCGCAATTGTGTCACAGTCTGGGGTGGCGGTAACAAAGTCAGACAACTAACCTTGCGAGGATTAGGCCGTATCTGCCCTTGACTAACTTCAAACCCAAGGTACTCTACCTTCTGTTTCAGGAAAGCACACTTTTTATAATTAAGAGAGAATCCTTTCTTTGAAAGGATTCCAAGGACCATCTGAAGTCGCTCAAGCGCGTCGTCAGCATTTTCTGCGACGATGAGCACGTCATCCATATAAACTACGACATACGTATTCACCAAATCCCCAAGTGCATGAATTAGAGCTCGTTGGAACACCGAGGGGGCGTTTCGAAGTCCGAACGGCATGGTTAAATATTCAAATTGCCCGTCGGGTGTCACAAAAGCTGTCCGCTCTATAGATTCAGGCGAAATGCGAATCTGGTGAAATCCTGATGCCAAATCTAAAATCGTAAAGAAATGACCTCCATACAACCTAGCTATTTGGTCAGAGATAAGTGGTAAGGGAAATCGGTCAGGTACTGTATTATCATTCAGTTCGCGATAGTCCACACACATTCTATCTGTACCATCCCTTTTTTTGACAAGAAGAATAGGACTCGCAAACGGCGATGAACTACAGCGAATTATATTGGCCTTAAGCAATTCATCAATTTTACTTCGTACAACCTGTCGCTCCTCGGGGCTCAACCTATAAGGGCGTCGGTTAACAGTCTTATGAGGGTCTACAAGACGAATTTGCATGGGTTCGGTGTCTGCAGGGGACGTAGGTACACCGGAAATAAAATTATTTTTGAATGATAGCAAAATGTCCAACATTTCAGTTTTTCTTTCCGGGGGGATGTCTATCGTATCAAGGTCAAATTTACAGTCAACAATAACGTCACATATCTGAACTGTCCGTATTTCATATATTTATCTGAAGACATCTGAACTACTAAACCAATCGATAAAACTTCGCGTCCAATCATGATGTCATGTCGCAAAAAATTGTCAGGTAAAACGTGAAAAAGAATTTCTAAATTAATCCCATCTATCTCAACAGTAGTCAAAATTTGTACAGTCGACCTTACAGAAGTCTGTCCAATACCAGTTAATGTCACATTGTCACAAAATCGTTTACCACTAAATTTACAAGATACAGATTCTTTAATAAGCGAGCATTCCGCACCAGAGTCATAATAATAATCAAATTGCTCACCAGAATGCCGTAAGAATCCAGCAGGTGCTTCCACAAGGCACACATCAACCCGCTTCTCTTTGGCGGGATCGACCGCCGTGCTGCTGCGTGCCTCCCTGGCATCCCTCTTAGGACAGCTGGATGCGTAGTGTCCCTGTTCACGACAATTGAAACAGGTGATCCAGTCAGCTCTTCCCGGTGCCTTTTTACTCTTGCCACTGCTAGACGCTATCGATCTTGATTGCTCTTCATGTGTGCTCGTGTCTCTTCTCAGGCGGCATTGCACTGATCTGTGTCCTGGTCCCCCACAGTTGAAACATTTGGGTCCAGTGTTGGGCCAATTCGGGCGGTTCCTCTTCGCGTCAGGACCTTCACGTTCATCACCACCGGATGGGGCACTCCTCTTTAAAAACGAGACAGCCTTCAGCTCCCGATGTAGATCGCTTCGGGTTCTAATGTCCGTAGTAAAGGACAATCGCTGGACTCGCGTATCATGCTTCGCGACGTGAGCTAGCACCGTCGCGATAGCTATCTGTTCTGTGGTGAGGCCGTTCCATTTTGACATGAGGGTAGTCATAAGGGTAGCCGCATACGCGGCCAAACACTCATTTTCCTTAGGTTTATTTCCATGCAGATTGATTAAAAAGGAAGTGGTAGTCTCTGAACAATCATACCTGGCTATAAACAGTTCCTTAAAATCGCTCCATTTCATCCCGGGGTAAGATACGGACGACAGCCATGATGAAGCTTCTCCCTTAAGTGCGCGGCTCAAAGCAATCATCAACGATACACCATGGTTACTTGGATCAACCACACACATGTCTGCTGTTGCTAGCCAAGCACGCGGGTCAACGTTACGTTTTTCAGGGTCAAAATCCGGTAGATGAACATCCAAAGTCTTAGAAGGTGTTTTCATTGCTTGCACGATAGCCATAAAGTTTTCATTTTGCTGGTCTAGCAGAAAACGCCATTTTTGGGTCTCCGTGTCACCTTTAAACACGTGCGCATTGTCGTCATACTTTTCTTGGTTTGCACTTCCACTTTCACCACGTGGTGCGTTTGAGTTGCATCCCACTTCTGATAACGAGGTCAGTTCACCTATTGCGGGTACCTCGCCATCAGAATCCCGGTCCGACATGATGTAGGTCCAAAATAATAGTCTCAACACTAATCACAATAGTCTATTTATTCACTCCCGATAACAATTCAACAAAATCTTAAATGATTAAGGCGATGAAAATAGATTAAGTTTCGGAAACGCGGTAAGTTCGGTACAGGTTGGCAGAACGACCTCTCGCCCTCGCGTCTCACTCAAAAGTGTCGTTCCTCCAACATCATACGTCTAATGGCCAAACGAATGACAGCTGACAACTGTCAAACATGCCAACCCTGTACCGACCATACCCAAGCGCACCGCTTGACGTTTCCGACAAACGATAATAGATGGCGTTGTTCTAATCAATAGCGATATGCCTCTTTGTTGGTTCTGCGACATATATATATATATATATAAAAGAAAAACAAGATGCAGTCATACACTGAATGAAGACAACCGCCACAATTAAGTTCTAAATAACACGTAATAAGGTCTTCAGTCAGACGACTTCAAAATACGCTTTTCAGGCCACACTTAATGAGCTGGGGATTATAGTAAAATGGATATACCAACACACGTTGGTAAAGAATTCTACGTCTTTATGGTGCTTCGAAATAAATAGGTATTGTTTGCACCGTATGGAGGTAACACCTGAACCCTGCATGCCTGGGTAGAAAAGGCGAGGGAGGAATTAAATCAGAAGAGTTCATTGGAACATTCACTATGGTAGATGGGGTGAAATTCTGCAGAAGCTCAAGGGCGTTAGACGCCTTAGGACTCATAATGATGCGAACTGCACGCCACCATTTCGAAAATAGAATATTATCATAAATAAAAAATCATATTTATAAATGTAGCCTACATGAAGAGTACACGGGAATCCACTCAATATTCGGGGCGGGCATGCATGCGAGGCTGGGGTGATTCGTTCGTGTGCTTGGAATATAAAACGTGGATGAGACATGACATTTTGTAAGTAATATAGCTAACGGGAGAATGATGTTTCGCGATGACCTGGCTTTGCACAAGAAAAAATGTTGGTGAAGTAACTACGTTGTGCAAAATTTAATTTATGGTTTGCTGGCATCCAGTTCAAAGTCAAAGAAGAAGATAATAATGTTATTTTTATTGCTAGCTGATGCCCGCGGCTCCTCTCGTGCGGAGGTCGGTTTTCGTTTTTTGGCCATATCTCCGGTTCTACTGAACCAATTGCAATCAAACATACGGCAGATTTTTGCTGATCAAGACCTTTCTAATAGAAAAAAAAACGCATAAAAATCCGTTCAGTGGTTTCTGCGTTACAGATAAATAGACAAACAGACAAGAATTCTAAAAAAACATTCTGTTATCAGAATCACTCACCAATGTACAGACATAACTAACGTACAATATTATTATAGTATTGATAATAATGAAAAATTATTAATAAAAAAATCGAAAAACCCGACTACCCTAAAAAGACCGAAACAAGTTTCATAGCAGGCGGGACGGTTACCTATCTTAATCCCGAATTTTAATATTCCGAATATCATAATCCCGAAAACGTTTGCCCATATTTTCATAATCCCGTTTTTTCAAGTTCCGAAGTTTTATTTGCCATATAATCACAACTCCGAATTTCATTTGCCCATTTATTCATTTGTACGACGTTTTATAATCCAGACGAACGAGTTCCAGACACACGAAATCTAAATGCACAAAATCCAGGCCGTAATCCATATGCACGAAAGCCGAATTTTTAAAACACAAATTTTTGAAATGCAGTTAATTGCTATCCAGATAAACAATATCCAGATTTTTAAAACCAAGATTTTTTAAATTAAAATAAATGATTTCCCCAAAAACTAAATCCTTTTATTTATATATTTTATATATTTATAGATAATTTATATAAATTTAAATTTAAAATAATGTTGCTTTCAAGAAAATAAAATTTTTATATTACCTATACTTGAATTATGTTGATTAATAAATGATTATACGACACAGATTTTTTATTCACAATTAAACCCTAAAACTAAACCTCATATGGCGTCTACTAACTAAGCTCGACGACTTCTGGGTGGTTTAAAAAAAAAACCACGACGACTAAGGCGGGAGCGAAGCGTAGCGGAGCTCCCGCCTTAGTCTTCTAACCTAACCTATCCGAGTCGGATTGCACTGAGTCGGGGTGTTAACGATAATTAATTTCGACCTAACAATATTACGTATTATTTTCATAATTATATCAAATTTTGATTATGTCAAGAGTCAAATATTTAAAAGAAATTTCTAAATTAATGTAAATTTCTAAATTACTTACTGTACCTAATAAATGAATCGTATAAATTTACTGAGTTTTTCTATACCTGTATATAGTTTAGCTGGAACACGATTGTATGTGTGGAACCTAATAAAAAGATTATGAAAATTTGGTAATAGTTTATTTAGAAAATGATACGATGGGAAACAAAAAAAAATATTCTGAGAATCTGGTATATCATATTTGGATTATGACAATATGGGAAACAAAAAAATACTATTTGTAAATTTGGTTTTAGTGCACCTGGAAATTGATTCATCTGGGAAATTAAAAACGGAATTATAGAAAGTTGTCATTCATTACATCTGTCTTTTAAAAGTTCTATCAACCGTTTTCGGGGTTTTAAGATTCGGGTAACAGAAATTCGATATTTCAATAGGTTACCAGGCGGGACCCATTAATTTTCTTTCGGTTTATTATTTGCATCTGGGTCCCGCCTGCTATCAAACATGTTTCGGTCTTTTTAGGGCAGTTGGGTTTTTAGATTTTTAATTAATAATTTCTTACTCGTTAAGTTTGAGTGAAAATATTTATTGAATAACATACATTTTAGCGCCAAAAATCCGCAAGTTTTTTTTTAAATATTATTTTGATAAACCCAGTGTCACTCTCACAGTGAATACGAATCTAACGACACCTCTCAACCTAAAATCCATCGAGCTGTTCAGGCCGCAGAGCGTGCCAAACAATTATACATACATACTCTCGAAAAACCCTCCTTCTGGCGCAGTCGGGTAAAAAGAGATATATCTTTCGATTAAAATTCTAAAAGATAAAATATGTGTCCTGACCTTGATATCGTGAATCGTGTTTATATATAATACACTACGTCTAGTCTACGAGTCTAAGTCGAGTCTTGTTCACAATCGTACGCGCGTAGACAATTTAAGTTATGTGTGGCAACACTCAGAACCCTCACTTGTTAAGCACAATAAAATTCAAGAAGATGTATACGGACTGGTCCAGACAATAATAATTAATTATGATTTGAAACAACCGTTCCCACACCCGAGGGGGCTATTTCAAAAACCGTAATAGGCCCAGGGTCATCCGGGGTGTGAGAGAATTGCCTTTTGCCGTACGTAAATGAGATATATGCGACCTGAATTGGCGTGCGGTTTTTAGTTAGTTTGAGTCCAACATAACCACTCCCGTTGGCTGGGAGGGGGAGTGGGGGGAGGGGGTTGGGTATCCGTCGGGACTTCCGCAAGTTCGTTGTCCCGTTTAAGCAAAGATACTGAGTTTTAAGTTAAGACATTTTCAGTGGCTTTTTAGTCTGGAACAAGCATTGGGCAGACGTAACTGCTTTTTTTTATCGTGTAGTAACCCCCACGGGCTTCATCCCATCGGTGCCGACGTTGGGATGGGCGTGTCGGAATCGGGCCGACTAAAACCACACGGTGTCCTCCCCAAGTGTCCATGATATAACTTTATTTTTATTGTTTATTAACTATCAATAAATGATAATTATCGCTCGCTCAGTAATATGCCCGGTAGATGGTAATAGGCTCGCCCTCTATTACATTGGGACCTAAACATAACTGACGAATCGTGGGTGTGTAATACACATCTGCCTTCCCCTTCGGAGATACAGGCGTGGTGTTATGTAATATTATTTCTGTAATACCTATCCTGTTTTGTGTTATCCGTATATTTGAATAAGTGGAAATAAATGCATCCACTGTGAGATGCATTTCATAGCGCAAGCATGATTCTGCGTGACTTCATTGTTAAGTAATATTGAAACATGTATAAGTTTATTTAGGGTTCAATTTGTAGTCTACCGGTTTATCGCTGGTCTCAATTTTTACAGGCTATATTGTTAGAAAAACGAATATAATTATAAATTAATATTCTAGAACCTTCTGCACAGTAAATCCAACACGTGACCTCTGACTCTGCAGTTGAACAGTCTACTGCAATGCTACAGAGGTTGTAAATTGGGATTCGCTTGAAGGAGAAAGGAAAAAATTAAAGTAATACATGACCCGCCTGCTGGTAAGCGGTTGTTATACTGCTATCCTACTGATATTATAAATGTGAAAACTTGTGAAGATTGTTGGATGTTTGATACTCAATCACGCTTTAACGGTTTAACGGATCTGGCTGAAATTTAGTACAGGAATAGATTATAGTCTGAAATAACACAGAGGCTTTATCCCTGAAATAGAGTCCCATGAGTTCCAGGAACGGCATCAGAATTTCGCGCTGGCGATGCCGCGGGTAACAGATCGCAGATCAGATCGCCCGACGCAATATGATTGTGAACGTAATTTATACTCTTTGTTATTTTTATAATGTAGGTAATTTTTGACTATGTTGTGATAAATGTAAAACGAAGCGACTTGGGTTTGCGGCGTCACTTGAACTACTTACCTATTGGTTTAAGTGCTGTTGGGAGTCTAAGTTGCTTTATACGATAAATAATTTAATTTTGTATCAACAGAATGCATGGTACTCCGCACAAGTTGTGTTTTTTTACTGGTGGTAGAATTTTGATGACACAAATTTGTTACAAAATTCGGCCGGGTGGGTACCACCGTGCACGATTGCGAATCCCTGCGAACCCTCCATAGTAATCCAATTTCGCTTTGATTGCGTTCAGGGGTCAGCAAGTGCATAGCCGGGCAGGGGGATTGTGGTCGCACCACTAGTGGGACCGGTGGGTGTCACGCGGTGCTGCGACGACAATCCTCTTCTGATGAGGCCGTCAAGCTGAGTGCCATCATTGTTGACATGGTACGTGTATGTAATGGTGACCCTCTTTCCTGAGACTTTACCTTCAGCTTACCATCAGGCGAGTTGAAGTCAAATTGACGTATCCTAAATATAAAAACAAAAAAAAAAAAAACCCTTCGTGGTTTTTGGTGTGCTAATTTATATTGTTTTTATATTATTGTGTAAATAAATAAATTAAAAAAAAAGATAGTTGCCTCTAAGCGTCAGCAACACGTTCTTAACGGACCATCATCAAGGAATTTAGATTTTTCAGGATCGTGATTTTATAAAATGCGTAATTGTTTTTTAGTACCCCATGTAATCTTTTCACACACACACACACACGTGTTTAACATTTTTTTTTACTAGCTGACGCCCGCAACTCCATCGTAAACAAACAAACGAACAGACAAGAAATCGAAAAAAAAATTTGTAAAGATTTAGATCGGAAAAAGAGAACATCTAGGACGGGACTTGAACCCGCGACCAGTCCCTTACAGGGGGAATGCTCTGACCAACTGAGCCACCTAGACACGTCCCAGATATTCGAAATTCTCCGATACATTAATACGTCTTAAGGCGAGTCATCTACCGTAATTCTTGCGAACTACGGAAACAATGAATAACTTTAGTCATTTTTAAACATTGTATTTTTTTTTCTTTAGAAAAGTAAGCATACAAAATGCATAAAAATTTAATTGAAAAAAA
The DNA here is from genome assembly GCA_946251805.1 of Cybosia mesomella. NCBI lineage: Eukaryota > Metazoa > Arthropoda > Insecta > Lepidoptera > Erebidae > Cybosia > Cybosia mesomella. The sequence continues at coordinate 4,834,285 of OX276396.1, forward strand.
AATTGTATTCAGAATCATTTATTTAACATTACACAAGTATTGTTTTTTATATCTCCAATATACATGCAGACACAACTAATAAACAATTTTATAATAGTATAGAAGATGTGACTTGTCTATCAGTGAAGAGAAGGAAATTTGTAGGGTAATAAATGCAAGACAATAAAACTATACTTTTTATGCTAAAGAAACTATTCTGTTCAGTTTTTTTTTTTTTTTTTTATTTAGTACACGTCAATTTGACTTCACCTCGCCTGATGGTAAGCTGAAGGTAAAGTCTCTGGAAAGAGGGTCACCGTTACATATTACCTACCTCGCTTAACACTTGTTCCAAGTGTTTCTTTTTTTGTGCCCTTTTATTCTCAAAAATAATAGCTATACTTACTTTCCTTCTAATATAGATTACTTCCTATAAATTTAACATTTACTTCCTTATAAATTAGAACTTTTTGTTTTTTTTAATTAACCCTCCTTTCATATAATTTTTTTATCTCTTTTATCATTGCTTCTTTATTCCCTTAACTTAATCAATTCTGTACACAGTTGCTTATCACCACCCCTTTCATTTCAGTGCCACTAATTCCTCACTGATCTACTACAAAAGAAGCACAACATAATGATAACCCGCAGTGCTGTAGCCCGTGACTTACAACAATAGTTCAATCTGACAATAAAGGAACTGGAGATTTGCAAAAATCTCAACAAGCAGTTGTTAGAAGAACGGGAAGACAGTGAGAAGGAAGTTGGCTGAGCTACATACACAGGTTAGGGAGCTCACACTACAACGGGATCACATCCAGGCAACATTATCAGGTCTAGAAGAATGCAGCAACACTCATGAGCGTGCTTTAAAACGCATCAGCATTCTGGAGTGCGAGCTGAGTGATGTTCACAACTCTATCACTCACATGGAAAATCTGAAATTGGCAGATCAGACTGCCCTCTCGAACAGTCTCTATGATGAGTTGGTGGGTACCGAGCCTGATCTGATTTGTCTTGAGCCATCCATTACCACAGACCTGATAGATATCTCAACACCAGATATTCCTGTTAAATTATGAGATACAACCTGTGACGACCAACACATATTCCGCCGGTCCCACTAGTGCTGCGACCACAATCCCCCTGCCCGGCTATGCACTTGCTGACCCCTGAACGCAATCAAACCAAAATTGGATTACTATGGAGGGTTTTTCGCAATCGTGCACGGTGGTACCCACCCGGCCGAATTTTGTGACAAATTTGTGTCGTGTATGTCCTCACACGCCTGCCAATTCACCGACACGGGATTAAACGAGACCCCGTAGGCGAGGCCGCGATGGCGGTCAAAGTCCACCGGTAACCCTGAGGTTATCCTTTTAAGGGCGCATCCGCCATGGAAGTTTAGGAGGACACCGTGTGGTTTTGGTCGGTTCGATTCTGAGACACCCATCTCATCGTTGGCACCGATGGGGTGGATCCGGTGGACACGCAAAAACCTCACATTTTTTGTTTACCTAATTTCTGTTGCTAGAATTAAACACCTTTCATTACTTCGCTATTACGTCGCTTTTTCCTTAAATCATCGATGTCGCTTATGCTCTTTTGGCTTTTAGCAGTCGACGCACTTCACTGCCTGGTAACATAATAACCGCAACATGTCGAGATGAACTGGCACTTAAGTCGCAATCAACAGCTTGATTGGAACCTTGGAGGTGAACAGTGTGAACAGTTCCGACTCAATAAGGACATTGCTTGTCTATATTAAACATCTCAATATTGGTTGGCTTGGTTTAGTCATCGGAATTTAATTATGGAATGGTATCTCAAGAGAAAAATAGTTGTCGGTGAAACTATTTTTAGAATAGTATTTGTATTTAGTAGTTTAAATAATCTCACAATTACATCACAATGAGATGCGGTTTTAAGACTGATTGCGATTCCTTTCGGGTGTGGTGGAGTCAAACCGAAGACGCTCCCGTAAAAGCAAAGTAAACAAAATTATGAAGGATTAGGAGAGAGAATTGCAGGCCTAAAAGTACAAGCTTTGGGTGCGCCCGGTTGCACGCTTCGATGAAGATGTCGTAACAATAATACATCTAATATTTTATTTTTACTGCATTGTTGGTCAAGTATTTAAGTTTACGCTCAAGTTTGCGTGCGATAGTAGCAGTGTTTCGATTTACAGCTTGTGTAAAATTATTAATATTTAGAAACTTTTAGTAGTTAGTTAGTCGAGGTGCAAGGTTGCCCACAAAGCATATCTCGCACCCCGCCAGCCTAAATAGCCTTAGATTCAAAACACGTGGACCGAAAAAAATTGCTGGTTAACCGTGGCTGCTAGTCTTCCCTGAGTGATCACTTCTAGCTAGAATAGCTGTTTGTATCACGGTTCCTGGGTGAAGCGGGAATGAATTTTGAATTTCGAATTCGGAAGAGGGACGCAGAAACTAAATTAAAAAAGATATAAAATTTTGACACATCGGTGTACAGTAAACGGCGCTTTGGTTGGCACGTCGTCGTGAAGCAGATTTAGACACACTCTTTTTTTTTAACGTGTGGAAACCCCCGCGGGCTTCACCCCATCGGTGCCGATGATGGGGTGGGCGTGTCGGAATCGGACCGATAAAACCACACGGTATCCATGTGTCCATTGCCGGGCACCCCGGGTAAGCCCTCGAAAGGATAACCCCAAAATTAAAAACCTGAAACATACTATTCGACAAGCATAGTTTTGTAGTTCAGTAGGTGACAGCAGTCTTAAATTATTCTCATAATAATGAAACTAGATTTCCCAGTGAAAAAAAAACTATCGCTATTCCTCTAATAATAATTCTCATAAGCGGCGATAGCCGAGTGGTGTACGTAACGGACTGCCGAGACAAGGTCTCGAGTTCGATCCCCAGTCACCCCGGGCACACACCTCTGACTTTTCGTAGTTATGTGTGTATTAAAAATGTTGATTATCGCTCGCTTAGTAATGTGCCCGGTAGATGGCAATAGGCTCGCCCCCTATTACATTGGGACGTAAACATAACTGGCGCATCGTGGGTGTGCAATACACCTCTGCCTACCCCTTCGGGGATACAGGCGTAAAGTTATGTTATGTTATGTGTGTTCATTCCTCTCTCGTATACGCTGATAGCCAGTCTATAGTTTATGATCGTTCTACTTATTACTGTCAGTGTATGACAGAGAGAACGCTCCACAAAACCGAAGTAAGTCGATCTTAGCCAGACTCTTTCTCTTCTTCCCGACGACGACGTGCCAACCCAAGCGCCGGGACCTGTACTTGCATAGCGCGCTTTTTGGTAATGTTCTAACGGGCTGCTGCAGTAGAATCACCGCAATTTCGCCAATCTCTAGTAAAATATAATAAATCTTTATAAAATTATTAATCTCGAAGACGCCAATTTCATGTCAAATCTCTTATTTCCCTTTTGTAATGTTATTTGTCTGACAATTAGCTAAAAAAAGTCGCGCATTGTTGCTGATCAAGTAGGTAGTTGTCTTTCGTCACACCAAAATTAGTCTTGTAGTATAATATAGTATAGTATGTAGTATAAGTTTAAAATGCGTTTAATTATTTTTTTGGTAACTATGTGTAGTATATTTTATATATAAGTATATATTATAATATATGTAGGTATATATGTATATATATATATATATATAATATATATATGATATAATTTAGGTAATTACATTTATGTGTATATTATGTACCTATTATATTTAACTACAATTATAAGTACGCCAAACAACTACCGCGCAATCCTACCGACACATTACCATCCAAAGGTTGCCTGGTAGAAATCGCTTCAAGCGATAAGGCCGCCCATTGTACTGCTTCCTCCTCTAATTTTATAATACTTCTAATAATGTATATTATGTTCACCTGGTGTACAATAAAGTGTATAATAAATAAATAAATAAATATATATAGAAGTCATTGGCCCCGAGTATATTTTATTTTGATTCAATGCAATGTCTATGTAAGATTCGAAGCGAGATGTCTTTAAGCCGTGTATCGAATATCACGTACGAGTAATTTGTTGTCCGCTTATTTACCCGTTCTGACTGCACATACGCTAGCTTTGTAATATGCTGCATTACATCGTGTAACGTCGGTAGCTTAATGGTTGAGGAGTCGACCCTACGATCGATCGGACCCGGGTTCGAATCCTGGCCATTACACTACCGACGTCAACCCACTCCTAACACAAGGAATTTAGCTTAGCTGGAGGGGTTTAGGAGGAATATAAGTAATTCCAGTTACTAATATTCTTTTGTAAAAAATAAATCGCCAGGTTACGTGGGTAACAAAAAAATGTCTGGCTATACCACCTCTGCGGTTCCCGGTACGACAGGTGAACCCCAGAAGTGTTGGTTTGACGTCGTAGAAGATGAAATACATACAAATGGTGTCACTGCCAGAAATACAAAATGCGAAGTCTAGGAGGAAAAGTTGAAAGGTAGACCTGACAAACGAGGTGTAGGCCTCGGATACAATTGCACAACGCTATGATGATTATCAAGCCGCGCCACGCCGGTCAGTGCGCACTTTTTTACCTCTCATAAAATCACCCGTCATTATTTTGAAGTATATTTTATTATAGCTATCTGTTTCCCTATATAGACATACAGTGCCAATATTCACACGAAATAAAACAGCTTGTCACAACGTTGTTCAATGTATATAAATTTAGCGACATTGGAGAAATCCCGAACAGCTTACGTCGCGTGCCGACGTTTCAAGGTCATATTAGCAAGGATAGGGTTGCCTTCTCGTGTTCATAACTTCAAATTAGGAATGATAGCGGTGTTTTTTTCATAGTGAGTCATGCTGCCATTATGGAACAAGATACAAAAAGAGAGTAGCTTATACTAAATTATATGCTGAAGCAGTGAATACTCCTGTAGGTCAATTGCTATGTTGCTCAATTGCTTATGGGTATCATTTTGCAGCACCATGATGAAGTGGTTATATTGGAGTTGAACCAGTTAAACCACACAGCTCCATCACTTGAAACTGTTGTTGGAGTCTGGGGATAACCTCATAAGACATCCAGAATAAATATTAGTTTAAAAAGAAACACACTTTAACGGAAGACCAACTAGAGCTAAAAAGTAATTGTTAAAAAGCTATTATTTATTTTAACTTTTTGTTATTTTTTTAGTTAATTATTATATTGTCTTTGGTCCTTGATTAATGTGCAAAATTTCAAACCAGTATGACGCTTGGAAGTGCTCCAAAATCGAGTTCAAAGATTCAATTACACACAAACATATATGCCGCGTTAATAAAAGCATGTTATACAAAAATGAACAGCCATCTTGTTTTATAACATCAATTACACAACAATCCGTCACTGAAATCTGTTGCCGGGGTTAAACATTAATTGCTTTGTTTCATATGGGCTTGTATTTGATCGAAACGGTTGAATGTTCAGGCCTAGGAAATACCACAGGTGAGATTATAATAATCACTATTGACATTTTCTATCGAATGTAATGGAACCGCTAGACACACTTTTTTAACTTTCTACTAGCAACTTGCAATGCTCGTTATTAAAATGCAAGTTTTTCTGCACTCTCAGTTTTCTACAAATGCAGAGGTGAGATTTTCTCATAAATTATTCCAAAGACTGTCTTGGTGTTTCAGCGATAACTGCGTCACTGCGCACTCTGTTCTACATCAAGGACCGTGCTTGTTAACCAGCTCGCGCAAAGTGTTATTGAAATTTTCCATGACAAAATTCTTAGAAGCAGCACTGGAAAAGGGCTCGGTTGAAGGCAATAAACTCGCCTTTTTCAACACGTATCCAAAGCAAATTGACTAAATAACGACTTAAATACACCTCTGCATACTCTGTAGTATTTGAAAAAAACATCTTACAATCGTCACAACGCAGCCCTACTTCAGAAATTTAAGTCGTAAGGTTCTAAACCACAAAGGTTATTGTGTCAACAGACCACAAATACGAGTAGAAGCACAAAATCTTTGACTATATAGGTACTATATTCAAAGCATAAAATATACCTTCTTCGATAATACTTTTCAAGATGTGTTTAGTAAAATGTATTTTTTTATTAGTTTGTGTATAGTAACAGTTGACGAACCAACTTTGTGTTACATATTATTAGGTCGTTACATATGAAATTGCCGTTTTTCTTGAAGAAATTGTAGGAAACCCAATTTTCAGTCCTAACATTTTTGCATTTTTTTTAGGAATGACAAATCCAAATTTTATAATTTTTTTAGTGTATGAATGAGACAACATTAAGATAACAAACAGCAATTTTTATTACATTTTTGAAAAGTGACAGCTGTTAAGTAATACGAAATTTATAATCAAAATGGATAGCATTTAGGAAGTATTGTTTTTGAAGATCGAATTAATTTATCAAGCGGTCAATAAAAACAAAATTTAATACAGAGTTGTAAAATCTTGAAATCAACTTTCAAACAAAATATAAATAATGGAAATAGCTATTAAATTACAGGAATAACGAACTCATGAATATGTATGAAAATTTCGGCAATTTCATAGGTAAAGACTTTTTTTTTTTAACGTGCGGAAATCCCTTCGGATACCCCCCCACCGGCCAGCGGGGGTGGTTATGTCGTGTATCGACTAAAACCGCACGGTGTCCTCCCCAAGTGTCCGTTGCCGGGCACCCCGGGTAAGCCCTCGAAAGGATAACCCCAGGGTTGCCGGCGGACTTTGGCCGCCACCGCGGCCTCGTCTGGTGGGGTCGGGTTTTGTCCCGCTTCGGTGAGTTGGCAGGCGTGTGTAGGGCACACACGACACGCCTCCGCCACGGCCTGCTTCTGTAAGGACGGCGAGTCAGCCAACTGCCGTCCTCAGGCCCCGATCATGGAGGTCGGTAGTCCCTAGGTAAATACCTATTATAATTTCCATGGTAAGTGGCCTAAGCAATTCCTTTTGATATGGCAGGTAAACTTTAGGAATCCTTGTACATTCCAAAATTTTCCCCACCCTTCATTAATCCCCACCAACATCCTTGAGGCTCGAGCCAACCTCAGATGCAAGTCGGTGCACCTGCTAAATCAAGGACGAAGCTCTGGCGCTGGTTTACCTTTTAGGATGGGGAGGTTGGACTTCAGTTCAAGTTCTAGTTCTTTATGCAAGTAATTCTAAAATGTTTCCCCTTATTCTTAGCAGTCCAGTTTATTTATCAAAATATGACGATCTACATAGTCAAATGCTTGTGTCATATCACAGTAAACAGCTCATATGGGTATTCTATCATCTATCTCGCAGTCGCTCCCGGAAATGTCGTCGCACCAATCATAAAACAAAAAGCGGACCTCGGGCTCCAAAGTGCAAGCTTTGGACGCAACTCGCAAAATGAAGCTCAACAACATGTGGTGTGCTAAACAAACTCACGGTTTAACTGATGATAAGCAGTTACCCTGCTCTATGACCGCCCGCCCAGTGGCATATGTAACGGACTGCTGAGACGAGGTGTCGAGTTCGATCCCCAGTCGCCCCGGGCACGCACCTCTGACTTTTCGTAGTTATGTTGTAACAGGGATAGTTAAATTTAAAGGTAGGTTATAAGTTACAAGTTATTAGAAGTGAGTGGTTGGTTTATAAGGTTATAGCAAATCAAACATGAGGCTAATTTTACCTTTCATATATTAAATCTCAAGGGTGAGTACATATAGTTCAATTAAAATTTGAATTTGGAGAGTTAAAGAAAGATGTTAAGACGTGAAGACGGAAGGACGGCCCGCAGCAGCTAGGAGTCTGCACTTAGCTTTGCCCGGCGTGTCGCGCTGGCATCCACCGCTGCGTGACTCGCTCGGCGGACCTGAAAAGAGAAGGCAAAACTTTCAGTATGTGAATACATACTGCTAGTGCAGGCCGAGCATACCGAAGGCGTAAGAAAGGTGACAAGCTTCCCCAGGCACGTGATGCTTATGGTCATTATTGCAAAGCAGGCAGGTCACAGCCTTTGCAAGCAGCAGGAACAGATGCACAGAAACATAGATGACACTGAAGGATTGTTCACCATGCGGTCACTGACCGCGTGGCCCGCACAGGTTATTGTCCTTTTGACAAGCGCGAAAAGGGAAAGCATGCCTTGCGTATAAGCTACACAATTAAAACAAATAGATACTGCTCACGTAAAAAGCAGCATCCCAATTAGAAAACTTTGCCACGACTACAGAGGTGTAGTGTGGCATGATAACATTCTATATAATTCCAATACATGGATAATTGTTGGCAAGCCTCGTTCACGTAAAAAACGAGGCGATGCCTGGAGTAGCTTAGCATAGCAGTGGGAACCTGACGTGGCACCATTGGTGAAGATGAAGAGGCCACGGGGAATATCCCTGGTGGGCCATTGGTACCACGTCACCCTCCAACACTAATGAGCACTCTGTAATAAAAATGATTAGCACACGTAATGTATAAATTGTAAAATTCTCACCAACGGCTCAGTACCAGAGCTAGCAGCACTAGTGGTAGCTATGCAGAAAATTAGGGGCTCGCAAAACCGCTGCACTGTAATTTATAACGTCGGCTGAAAGCAGCGACTTGGTGGGAGTTCATAGATAATGAACCACAGCCGATAGGGTTGACCACAGCTAACATAGACCGAGTCGATGAAAGAATACAGATAATATTAGTAGACTATGAATCGATATCAACTAAGGAATCGACTACATATTCCACTAATATTCTTAAAAGTACAATGTGCATTGTTACAATACCCCGTCCCATCAGGAAGAATTTCTGTTATTCAGAAATTCGATACTGTGCTCAGTACTACAATCATCTACGCTTACCTTCTATACTTTCATACATGCTTCATCATTCAAACAAGCGTTTACCATTAAAGAATATGGTAGACGCATCCTTTCAGACAGAGTTTCCAACATAACTGCCGTTGGAGACTCAACATAGACCACTGAAGGTGTTAGGCACCGGAGGACCAGAATACAACTGTTCCAACTAGAAGAGAACATGAGCAAAATTTCCACTATGTAATTTCAACTAATAAAAGAAGATTTAAGTTTTTGTATATAGGGTTATTTTAGATGTATACCCCGCATCTACTGAAGGCTTATTTTACGAGTCGTAAGCCGCTCGAAAACAATGATAAAACCATCAATAACACCCGGATACTGGTTGAATTCCCAGATCCAAGCAGAAAAAATTGTATTAAGGCTTATTTTAGATGTTTACATCCGCATCTACTGAAGGCTTATTTAACGAGTCGTAAGCCGCTCGAAAAACAATGGTAAAACCATTATAACAACTCCCAGATACTGGTTGAATTCCCAGATCTAAGATGAATTCCACGGTCGATGGTTAATGGCCGTCGCCGCAGACAATTCGTTGATTGAATCACCAACGAACAAAAACAACTATTGTTTAAGTACAATAATCGTGGAAGACATAAGTCTTTCAATAACCTGGTTAAAAACCAATGGTTTAATAGAAGAAAATACAAGTTGAAATTACACAGTAGCAACAGGGTACTAGGAATTGCAACACTAATTAAATTTCCACATAAATATTCATATGTGACGAGATAATTTTAAATTATTTAAGTTTAGCTTACCATGATACAACAATTTAACCTCGAAACAACGTAATTGTCATTCAGTGTATGACAGTTCGAATCCAATACAATATTACGTTTCGTTCTATAAAAGAAGTTAAGATAAGGTATGTTATTATGCTATGGTTAAGCATGTTATTATAATTATAACGGAACGTGATCAAGTTTGACAGAACTGTCAACACTAACGTCATTGACAAGTTACACAAGTGAGGTTATTTAAGTTTATAACAATGATATTGAACATACAAAATATAGATAAATTATCCGGAATTACGGTATAACCGTGCATAATATGCATATACAACAAAATAAGCGACCAGCTTATTATGTAAAGTGGGAATGTATGTAAGTTTTTGTAACTACAATAGAATTTTACACAATTTGGTTATTGATGTGATTTAATTGATTAAACTTTAATTTATAGGCAACAATGCTACCAGACAACTTAGTGCACTCTTTTATTATAAAGAGGTGAAGTTTTATTGGTATTAATACTACAATAAGAGGTTTATCACAAGTATGAACATACAATTGCTTATATGCCATCTGTGTACAACCAGAAGGAAATTTATGTAACTTAACAAAACAACTGAAGATAATTAATCTCCCACAACAATATAACAATGGAGTCTAAGGTTTCACAGATCTGGAATCATTCCAGACTTCATTTCTAACAACAAAATAACAAATTTATTTTTCAGTTTTTAAAAGTTTGTAACTGGTTTATACAGGTAATGTATCAAAATTGTGAAATAAACTATAACACAACAAACTTAATTTTAATTATTCTTTGTAATTTATAAGTTTAATATCTTTTATGTGCCAGTCACCCAGCGGTTTACCTGACATATCAATAAGTTCATACACCAAAGGAGATTTTTTTCTTAGTATTTTACATTTAACAAATTTGGGAGCTAATTTTTTAGTAAAGTACTTATCCTTATCACTGAGATAGAATGTTCTTTTCCAAACTATATCACCTGCATTAAATTCAACATTCTTTCTGCGTAGGTTGTAAGATTGACAGTTCCTACTGTGTGCATTTATCAAGGAAGCCTGGACCTTATCAAAAATAGACGATAGGGTTGACCACAGCTAACATAGACCGAGTCGATGAAAGAATACAGATAATATTAGTAGACTATGAATCGATATCAACTAAGGAATCGACTACATATTCCACTAATATTCTTAAAAGTACAATGTGCATTGTTACAATGTGTGCATTAATAAATGTAAATTATCGCTCGCTTAATAATGTTCCCGGTAGATGGCAATAGGCTCGCCCCCTATTACATTCCGACCTTAACATAACTTGCGAATCGTGGGAAAGTGGGTAAGTTGGAAGTACACCGCTGCCTACCCCTTCGGGGATACAGGCGTGAAGTTATGTTATGTGTTATGTTATGACAGCTTGTAACAAACATGATTTAATTGCCACATTGCTGCAAAGGAGAATGGAATAGAAAACATAAAGGACTGTATGGCCTCCGATATGAAGCTTACGAAATCTAGCTTACGAAAGGTAGCGTCTGCTGTCTGACCTCCCAACCCCAAGAGGAGAGCTTGCGCCAGAGTCTCGTCCGTCAATCAGTTGGTACACCGGGTTACAGGTAAGGTTGGCCTGGTCCCGAAGCTTGGGAACCAAACAGATAACCAACGGTAGTTCTTCAGTGTTGCTTATAATAATCACCGTAAAGACCTGGTAACAGAGGAAGCTTTTTGCTAGTGTCTCACATGTGCTTCCCAAGTGGTGACCCTCCTACTTAGGAATCGCTTCCTAATTGGGAGAGTAGCTTGCTCTCCTCTGGAAGCTTCAAGTTACTAGCAATAAGGACCGAGATCTGTTGTATCGTGTTAAGGGGTTGCGCGAAGATCTTTGGGGCAAAAGTTAATCTTACCTGGTGGCTGGGGCACCTGCTGACCGACGGACGAGGCTATGACGAAGGTGTCCTTTTCGGTATGCATGGTGAGATGTTGTCGCTCTCATGTGTTATCATTAACCAAATTAGCTGAATATTTAAACATATTCCACGGACTCCAAAACCTCAGATGCGACCGGGATCAACGCTAAGTCGATGATGATGATGATCTGTTAGGGGTTGATGGTCACTTTACTGCGGATATACCCACTCCCTCTATACTGGATTAAGACGGAATACGATTTGTTCCTGATTCGTGCAGCAAAGTAACTCCAAATAAAACATTCTTGACACTGTAGATTTAGTTGGTCCTGTTCGGTAGAAAGGTCTAGTTACCCTTTGTTCTTAATGAGTTGCAACTTTCGCAAAGCAGATTCAGAGAACAGGAGACTAACAAAAACATGGTCAACTTAAGCTAAAGCTGTGGACTTACACGAAATTCTGGAGCTTCGAAATAATTTCTGATGTTAAAGGCAACATTTCATAATAGTTTCTTTTCACTAAAAATTCCATGTTGAAAGCTTTTACAGTATAAAAGTCTGTCCAGGCAGAAAGTTGAACAAGTAAGAGATTCATGAAAATATTTGTAGCGGAACTTTTGAAGCTGTGGTTGCGGTGGCGTGTACCACTCACAATAGTATTAAAGTTAAGTTGGATGTGGTGCAAGTTGGAAGATTTTGACTTATGTGAAATCAAATGGAAATCAGTCAAAAATTAAATTGACAATTTAATTTTATTCAGCATACTCAGGTAATTTTATCAAAGTATTTCAGTAGATTGGAGTTCGTTGACGGCAGACTTCGGTAGTCGTCTAATCTATAGGGAACAACGCACTTCTATCGTAATTGACTGATCAGTAACATTTCTTGATTGCACATTGGTTCACAAATAAATATAATAACTTCATAACTTCACGCCTGTATCCCCGAAGTGGTAGGCAGAGGTGTATTACACACCCACGATTCACCAGTTATGTTTAGGTCCCAATGTAATAGGGGGCGGGCCGGTTGCCATCTACCAGGTTCATTACTAAGGAGTGATAATTAAAATTTTTAATACACACATAACTACGAAAAGTCAGAGGTGTGCGCCCGGGGCGACTGGGGATCGAACTCGAGACCTCGTCTCCGCAGTCCGTTACGTACGACACTGGGCTAGGGTAACAGTAATTGACATTCTTGTTTACATGTTAAAGTCAAATTCATAAATTAGGTGAAATATTGCTCTTAACGTTAACAATCTTTTGCTAGTCACAAGCGTCTAGTATCAGGTCATAAATAAAGGTCAGTTATCGCGAAGAGTTAAGCGTCTCTGCAAGATTTGTAGACCTATATCAAAATATGTTAGATTTGTCCCAGTCTGAATTGCCTCATTTGGCTTATAATAAATTCACAATTGTCAAGTCCTAATAAGATCTTCAGGGTCTATGTCGACCTCACTTGCTAATTTGTACGCCTGGCGATCAATGGTCGAAGGTCTGGTGCACACTTTCTTCTCGGTGATGGGCGGTTAAATGGCTGTCTCTCCCATAAAGAGGAGGAAACTGAACCCTAAGCTCTAAGGTGCCTCGAATGCAACTGTAATATAGTTTTGAAGGACTTAAAAAGAGAAAAACAAAAATAAGTATAAACATTAGAAAATCTTTGGGAAGTCGAAGAAAGTAAGAAGCAACAATAATGTTCATTAAATTTTTTTATGATAAAATTCTATTCATATATCTTTCGCTTATCAAATAAAGGTAGTCTCTCAAAGTTTACCGCAAGCATTGTATTATAATAGGTAGATACTGTGCCACAGTCCTGTATCAAATGAATGAGCCGCCTGGAAACTGCAAATGTTGCAAATCGTCTACAGGACGTCTACTGGACCATGAAGCATGTAATCAGATTTATGAATAACATAAAACTGGTTAAATTGTAGGACGGTGACGGACGGACACGAAACCGGAGATCGCCCAGGGTCAGTCTGGGTGCCAGGGATATGCTCTATGGGCCTTAACACCCCGGCGTCTTAACACTCGAGACGGCGTGCGGTTTTAGTCGGTTCAAGCCCGACATAACCACCCCCGCTTGGGTTTCAAAAGGGATTTCCGCACGAAAAAAAAGGTACTTGGTACTTCGTTTATTTTAACATTGATAATATTTTGACAACGAGCGTCGATATCAGTAAAACTACTGATCGAATCTGCAGAAAATTAAAACGCATTGCTAGTGTCGAAGTACTCTACCGATTAATGTAGAAAAATCTAGAATCGCCAACACAAAGTCGCATACCTATACCTACTTTAACTACAATCTTGAATACAAGGTTATTCACCTTGAATGTTGGCGCTTCTATACATACTACTGTTGTAGGTACCTTTCTCGAACGCTCTACTTAGATACCTTTTTTTTTTTTTTTTTTTTTTTTTTATCGTGCGGAAATCCCTTCGGATACCCCCCCGCCGGCCAGCGGGGGCGGTTATGTCGGGCTTGCACCGACTAAAACCGCACGCCGTCTCGGGTCTTCAGACGCCGGGGTGTAAGGTTACCCATAGAGCATATAGATACCTAACGTGCCTTATGTCTAGATGATTCTGGAACATTCTACTCTCATAATTAAGAGCTATAAAAGGCGCCCGGATATCGACACGCAGTCAGTTAATTTTCGGAAGCGAAAGCGAACATATCATACCGAAGCGATTCAAGAGGATTATACCTGTGATCTAAGCAACGACTGTGGACTACTGTGAACTGCTCAGCGACTTGAACTGTTGAAGAGTACTGTGTGTGCTAGTTATTTAGTTGTCTAGTTTGTGGTGAGCGAATACGTCTCTTCGTTGTATAAACGGCATTTAATTGTACCACACGCACGTAACAATATCTTAGAAAAATAATAAAAGTTCTTCAGAATTTATACAGTTTTATTACTTGTTGTCGTAGAGGTCAATGTATGTCTCCGAAATCCAAAAACTTGCCTTCACCCTGATTGGTAATAAATTTAAATGTGGTAAGTCTCCTGAATCCACAATAGAAATTAGTTAGCTTTAGTTAAAATATGTTCAGTCTTATTATTGAGACATTATATATAATCAAATTAAATTTAAAAAAAACCAACATAGCGAAGAACAAGACAAGACACTTTTAAATAAAAAAAAGTAAAACCTACATCGGTAAATCAGTTCGGGAGCAACGATGCCACAGACAGACCCATGAAACTTATAACACCCCATCGTTTTTGCTTCAGGGATCAGAAAAACAAAATATAATGGAGGAAGAAACTAATTTAAATAAACAACTGGAATATTACTCACTCTTTTGTTTATAACTTCTTTAATTTTAAATTTAGGGCAAAAAGTTTTCATACTTTTAGGCAAAGCAATTTGCTACAAATTATGTCTTTGCGATTTTTTTGTAGGACACATAGTTTCTGAGATATCACGAAAAAGGTGTTTGCACCCCTTTTTCCAAGATGGTGGCCGGAGGACAAGGGCGGCAACCCCACAAACTTGGGGTTAAGTTTGTATTAACCGGGGCAAGACGGGGACACCGTGGTTCCCAAACCCGAGGGGGCCATCTCGAAACCGGAGATGGCCCAGGGTCAGTCGGGGTGCGAGGGATATGCTCTGTGGGCAACCTTACACCCCGGCGTATTAAGACCCTGTTGGCCGGCGGGGGGGTATCCGAAAGGATTTCCGCACGAAAAAAAAAAGGTATAAAAATCAAGGTCCTGAGTCAACACGATAAAAAGACATGGGTAAATTTAGATTTTACCTAAATTTCAACTGTTTTATTTTTCAGAATTTTCCCTTTACTTGTGCTTTTAATCAAAATTGATAATTCTAGGTCAACCGGAAGCACCCGCTAGGTTTTGAGTCGAGAACCAATATGTTAGGTCCCGTTAGCATAGAATATAGAATAAGATAGTCACTGGTGGTAGAAATTTGATGACACAAATTTGTCACAAAATTCGGCCGGGTGGGTACCACCATGCACGATTGCGATAAATCCTCCATAGTAATCCAACTTCGGTCTGATTGCGTTCAGGGGTCAGCAAGTGCATAGCCGGGCAGGGGGATTGTGGTCGCAGCACTAGTGGGACCGGTGGGTGTCACGCGGTGCTGCGACGGCAATCCTCTTCTGATGAGGCCGTCAAGCTGAGTGCCACCATTATTAACATGGTACGTGTATGTAATGGTGACCCTATTTCCTGCGACTTACCTTCAGCTTACCATCAGGCGAGGTGAAGTCAAATTGACGTGTACTAAATATATAAAAAACCACGAAATTTCGCAAAAAGCAAGGTATTACAGCCCAAATAAAGAAAAAATTCCAAAAATTAAAAAACTGGAAATTAAGGTAAATTTTGATACATACAAGTTTTTATAGATAATTGTATCGAACCCTTCAGGCGCGAGTCCAACTCGCACTTGGAGGGTTTTTTGAGCTGAGTGAGACGAAGTCGAGCGAAAGCTCCTCATACCAGACTTCAGGATTTTCTTTGTCACAGGTGTCCTCCTAAAATACTAATACAATCAGCACCAAATTTGGCATGATTAAAGAGGTCAGTCAGAGGAAGGTTTATGGATATATTTTGAAAAAATGAATGCTACCACAGAGGAATGATCACCGTTAAAAAAAATCCAGATGGAATTACACAATAACTGTGACCAAACAGTACACGCTCAGAAAGCATGTCCAGAGTTGTGACTTTCAAAAAGAGTTTACAAAATCGGACTTGTCACGGAGGAATGATCACTGTTCAAAATTTTCAAAATCTGATTCCGCAATAGCGTTCAAATCTATTGATGAATGAATGATTTTAATGATAAATAAATCGCTCTTAATAATTCAAATCACGATGTCTCACTCAGCTCAACATTGCAAGCAGCGATTCGCCTTGCAGACCTAGTTATTTTAAAACTCACAGAGCAAATATATGAACCCAACGGTTGATGTGGCCGTGTTGGGATATTCTATGTACCTATAGAAGTCTGATAAAAGTTCCGCTAGCTATCACTGCTCAGTTCATAGTCCAGGGTAATAACTAGCGACCAGATAGGCCGTATGGTTATTTGAGGGTAAGACACCAATGGCAGGTAAGTAATATGAAAAAAAAAATGACTTCGTTCAAAAACCCAGAAATTAACAAAAAGAGAATATACTCGGGCTGATAGTTAAAGAGTACGATAAAATTTTTGAATTGAAACATTCTTACTGAAATGAGAGCACGAAAAATTTACTATTGAATGAAGAGACGCAAATACTTGAGCTCTTTACGTTAAGCAGAATACTGTTGACTGGTTTTAGTGAGCGAGACTACTATGGGTTTTTAAGTTTACTACTGTAGTTTTATTTTGTACACAATACACAAGTGACAATGTACATAATAGGTTGCACAAAATAAGTTTGTAACAAAAAATCTTCAGGAAATTTTCGTGGTACAAACGCCAAACAACAGAAAACAACGGTTCGTACGTCATAAGGACGGTCATTTTGCGGCAACGTTAAGAATTATATGCCGATTAATGATATACTTAGAAAGTAAAAAAAAATTGTAGATGTCTCTTGTCTCATTATATGAATTAATTACCACAGCAGACCGATATTCGTAGCAATCCATGGATTCTCCGTGCGGGTGCCGGGTCCATCGCGTTGCTGAGTTGGGAACTCGGGACAGTGCCTGGGACTTGCGACCCAAGTGTAGGTTTAGAAGGGGCCCCTTTTGTTGATGTACATCAACACTCACCTTCACTGCCCAAGTTCCCCTCCCTGCCTAACCAAATTTGATACGAACCTACTAGTGCCGCTTTAGACATTCATCCTAGTAATGAGCTTATTGTAGCTCTCGATAGGTCAGATAGGCAATTCTATTGATTTAATTTATTTGTAAATTTATACTTGAAAATGTCAACATATAAAATGGTATGACCTAGAAAGGTACTACTGCGGTATTGGCATAACAGGCAATAACACTCTACCAAATAAGTCACTTTGATCAATCGTACGCTGCGACGTGTATAAACAAGAATAAAATTTTCATTTCGCAAGTGACTCTTCTGACTCCGCTACTGAATGTCGAAGTTTAAAATGTCGACGTATGTTAGTTCTAAAGTACAGGATCTCGATGTACGCCAGTTCGAAAGTTCACTGCAGCGAAGTATGCAAGGCCGACGTATGAAAATTGTATAAAACAATATCACGCGACACACAACAATTAATTTTCTAGGTGCTTAAAAAAAAATATCCACGAAGGCTAACCTAACCTATCCGAGTCGATACGTCGGCCTTGCATACTTGGCTGCAGTGAACTTTCGAACTGGCGTACATCGAGATCCTGTACTTTAGAACTAACATACGTCGACATTTTAAACTTCGACATTCAGTAGCGGAGTGGACTCTTCTGGTTTTTATAATGATTCCCTTCAGTTTCCAGCTATCATCAACCTTCATTCTGCCTGTCGCCTACCTACATTCTTTATACTATTTTGGAAAATAAATGTAAGATATTTTTTAGTAAAAGCGCAAATCTTACTCGTACTTCTGCTCCTAACGTGAATGAGCCACCGCTTATCCACCAGCTTATGGCTCACAAGCCATGAATGTGTCTAATCGTTACGATAGTAGTAAAAACAACGTAGTAACGTGGCTGGTAACTTTATTATAGCTCATGGTAGTGCCGACTTTAGTGCTGAATCCAAATTTAAATCGTTCGCGGGATTAATGTAATGGAAATCTTTCAACCAGCCATGAAACCGCTCCGGGATTACATTTGGAGTTATTAAGATTATTTCGGGACTTGATTATGATTCTTTAAAGACAAAAACGGTTTTATTTGTTTTTAAGTTAAAGTGATAATATTGTAACAATGAGTCGCCATTACGATATTAGAAAGTGTAGTTTGTGTTCGTAATGACTGAAGCATCGAACCTGTTATCGTTTTGGTGCGCGTTCGAAATCAGCCCAGTTTATTTTTATATTACGTTTCTTTATATTAGTTGCTTTATAGCGATGGAAGGGCAATGTTTATAAATTATTTCCACTCACTTCGTATTATACTAATAATACGAAGTGAGGTTGTACTTATTACCTTCATGAAATTGTAAATACCCAGTGTATTTACAATTTTATGAAGGTAATAAGTGATATAGTTTGAGATAAATGTTTTGCAACGTAATTAAATAATAGTCTCCCCTTGACCATGACTGCTGAAAAGCAACCGAAACGTCGGGTTCAATGTAAAACATAAAATAACATCAAATAAATCGCGACAGAATCCGTTAAAAAAGAATTTTATTTCAATGCGTGATATTCGCGTAAACTTCCGACAATATCATATGATTAATAGTGTTCATTGAAGTTGATTTTTTTTTACGATATAATATTTAAGAATATGAGATTATAATTAAAGTAATGCAAGGTTATTGTACCTATATAGTTACAAATGAAAGTGCAAAGCACCTATGAGGGTGACATATTTTCTTTATATAAACACAAACAGCGCGGGTTCGATTCCCGCTCAGTGCAAATATTTGTATGCATGAATATGTCTATTTGCATTGGTCTGGGTGTTTCTATGTATAACATGTATGTATTTACAAAAAAAAGTATATAAGTATGTTTATCCGCATTCTGGAACCCATAACACAAGCTAGTTAAACTATGCTTAATTTGGGTCTAGAAAGCGCTGTGTAGCATGTCATAGAATATTTATTTATTTTATTTATTTACACCCTCTTTAAAAAAAAGTGCAAGGTAAAGTTTCTGCGGTGTAAAACTTTTATTAGAAATTCTATGCAGAACACTTTTTCCAGCTAGATGGGGCTGACTCGACAATATAGGAAGTACCCCCTTTTACTTCAGATCGACTTGAAATTAGTTTACGAGAGTGAAGACCTTTTTTTAGCCTGTGGCATTAAGGTAACATTTTCTCCCTTTTTTCATTTTTGCCATTTGATTATTTTCTTCTCCTCTTTCCTATTATCCTAGGACGCCAATTTAAAGCTATACTTATGTAAAAGTCACTTATTTTAAACATTGAAGACAACATTGATATTGTGACAAACTTTTAATTAGAAAACATTTATTTTAAAACATACTCTATTTTCTTAGTTTCTTATATGAGAACAATGCGTGACAGATGTCATGAAAAACTCAAATTGATTGTGTAGAACTCGTAATACTACGAGTAAACCATTTACCGGTGTGGAACCTAAGATAGTAACACGCTTGTACGATACGACTACATACAGAAAGCACAGCTAACAGAAATCTCTATTCCTAGACAGCACTTTTCGCCGAAAATTTTGTGGAGAGAAAACATTGTTTGTAGACATCTCGGTACATAGAAAGCACTGTACACAGAGATCTCTCTTCAAAGATAGCACTTCTTGCCTCGCTCGGCTTATATTCCAAAAATAAGTAAACTGGGTTAGGTTAGGTTAGAACTGTGACCCCAACAGAGCGCAAGCCGAGCGAGCGTAGCGAGTGTGCCGCGGCAGCGGCCGGCGAAGCGCCGGAACCAGTAGTCCGGAAAGTTTACGGCAAGAAGTACTCCTGTGTAGCGAGATGTCTACAAACAATGTTTTCTATGAACAAAATTTTCAGCGAAAAGTGCTGTCTAGGAATATAGATATCTATTAGCTGTGCTATCTGTATGTAGTCGTATCCTACAAGCGTGTTTCTATCTTAGATTCCACACTCACCAATTACAGGGGTTTATGAGTTCTTAGGATGTTCCGTTCGAAACGGCTTGTCAAATTACAAATATTTGACGATAGAACTTCAGAGCACAAGGTGGTCTTAATTGGCCTATAATATGAGATGCTAGAGAGTTA
Organism: Cybosia mesomella; assembly: GCA_946251805.1. Classification (NCBI taxonomy): domain Eukaryota; kingdom Metazoa; phylum Arthropoda; class Insecta; order Lepidoptera; family Erebidae; genus Cybosia; species Cybosia mesomella. Next base: position 4,854,607 of record OX276396.1, read on the forward strand.
TACGGAACTAGCTGTCTTCTGCTGTTTCACTTGTGGTTTACATTTTTCTGTAAAAAATGGTAATCCAAAATACGTAAACTTTTAACTCGATGGAAAGATAGGGCGATGCCGATCTCATAAATCATTCTTATGCATTTTTTTAATTACCTCATAATTATGTATGGGGATGTAGGTGCAAAATTTGATTATCCACGGATGGTAGGTCTTTTCTAACAGTTTGGTTTGGGTGGGGTAATAAGCACAGATTTGGGCAATGTTTTTTTTATACAGGTGTTTTTTTAGGTGGCAGACAAGCACACGACCCACCGGATGGGAAGCGGTTACCGTGGCCTATGGACGTGTACAACACCAGGGGCGTCACACTCGCGCTGCCGATCCTGTAGAAACCTTCTAATGCCCTCCTTGAAGAACCCCATGTGATGAATTCTATGTATATTTGCTTTGTATATAGCTAAGCTATATTGGGATGTATATAGCTTGTCAAATTCATGATGGAGGATGAGGGGCGTAAGGCAGGGGGGGGGGGACGTGCACGCGGGATAGCCGCCAAGGTACCACATGGGAGTGTCAATTGTCATGCGAGAATTTACGAAGCTATAGAAAAGCTGATCGTAAAAAAATGTGTCACGGTTCCTGGGCGAGGCGAGAATAAATTTTGAATTCCGAATGTGGAACGGGACGTAGTAACTAGATGAATGAGTAAATTGATTTACACCTATCTGTATAGATATATCTTTTAGTAATGTCATCAGTATGACAGCGACAGACTGTATGTAGTGGTCTTAAATCAATATCAATACATTTGCACTGCACAGCCAGTGAAGTATTACACATAAAAGTAATTGGATTTAGAAGTAGGCTACCGCCAGTATACCTCGCTACTTTGAATGTGACGATAAAACTGTATACTACGGTTATATCATATCTGGAACTTTACACATCTATGAGTATCTAAGCTAGGTATGCATGTCTAGTATTAGTTAACCTTCTCGACCATCTTATTCGGTCGGATAAAGGAATTGAAACCCTATTTGAAATAAGTTTAAGAAGCATTTCACTTCGTCTATATTCAAGCATAGCAGATATCCAGTAAACGTCATCTTGGGATCACATTACGGGGACAGAATGGGCTCAAATATTTCGCAAGATCCATTAATGAAATTTAATGAAGATTGGTATTTCAAAATTTCTCTCTTAATATCAGAATGGGTATTGTAATATTTTTTGAATCACTAGAGCTTTTAGTCGCCATAAAACGGTCATGTGCGAGTGGAATTCACGCATTTGAGGTTCTGTACAAAACTGGATTAAGCAACAAATTTAACGTTGCTGTTGAGAAACTTTTGTACCCATACATTGACAAAGACTGCAGTCAGTATTACTGCATGACTGTAAATAAGTTTCTACCACCAGTGTGCCCTGTTTGTCATGACTTACGGTGTTGATAGTGGGGCTAGGAGGTACTCCACCTAGAGCACCTGTCCGAATAGCACCTGCTCAAATAGCACCCGTAGCCTAGTCCGCGAATAGCACCTTTCAATATTTATGTGCTCTTCATGTAGTACATAAACTAATAGTAGCAGAACGGGCTATGGAGCAAGCTATGTGTGAAGTTTTCTGGAAGGATTCAATTCGAAATGAGGTCAACCGACAAAGAATATGTGTCACTATTGGTGTTGCAATGACAGTACATATTTTAAATATCGACGATTGAAATGTAAAAAGAAAAGGTCCTAAACGTCATCATAAAATCTTACGAGCCCAGTGTTTTTCCTGTAAACTGTAGTAGTCACTTACAGCCTTTTGCTTCTCAAATAACATATTTCTACAATTTCGAAGTATATACAACATTAAGTTTATCGGCATTAAGTAATTCTAAAGTGGACTGGTACTGATTATTCTTGAACGATTTGTACTTAGCCAAAGAAAATTTTATTATTTTTCTTGGTAATATAGTATTCGTAAGCTATAATCTAATTTTTGACGATAATCTTTGAGGCCACTTGTCACCTCAACAGAAGCAGGTCGCAACGACGGGGCGCCTGCCCCCCCCCCCCACCCCAAACCGGCAGTTTCTGATTTGCTTTAATCGTAAAGTTTAGTAATCTAGACTTTTGAATTTATCGTTATGGTAATTTTGTATATTCTTTTTTCATTAAAAGAAGAGATTCTGAAATATGATTTACAAGTTTTCACACACGTCCCACCTAAATTGCTTAGTCATTTTCTATATTCCATCATTTTACAGAAGACTAACAAGAAACCTAGATATTGAAGCGGGTAAACCGGGACCGGTAAAGCGGGAAAGCTAAATTTAAGAAGCGGGTGATATTATAAGTAGCCTTTTTAACTTTATCAACGGCTGGCAATAAATTAACATATATCAATTTGGTATTACTGTAATGTATGTGGGCTTCATCGAGTCTTAATGATGTTTTAATGTCGCAAAAAACCAGGCTGGCTGGGCGGCCTAAATATCAGGGTACGTTCCACGACTGTACTTTATTAATATGTGTATCTGTGTAGCTAATATGTACCTTTTCCTTAAATTTCTTCCTACAATCCCGAGATAGACAGATTATTTTTCACTACCACCTTAAAGAATTAAGCGAGGCATGAAATAGCATCTATTGGAGCCGTCAAAGTAGAAAGCACCAGCTGTCTAGAGACAGCACCTGTTTAGTTAACAACTACTTTATGGACTTCACATCAGCTTACCATCTGGCAAGGTGTAGTCAAATCTACGGCTCGAACATAAAAAAAACATTAAAATCCGGATCGGTTACAATTTAGATGGACCTCCGACGGCGTCCGTATGTGTAGGACTTTACCCACCACTCTGTAAGAATACAGAGACATGAACCCACCCGCCTGTTCTTACCTGTCCACAGCTAAAGTCAAGCAACAGTCATTTTGGCCGTTGCATGAATGGGCCGACTCGACCGGGGAAGCACCACCCTCTCACAGAATATCGACGCCAAGTAACAGTATTTGAACTGTTGCGTTCCGTTTGGTGAGTGAGAGTGCCGGAGCCCAAACTCCTTTCCCATCCCCTCCCAAATTCCTTTCCCATCCTTTCCTTTACAGGGTCGGCAGCGCGAGTGTGACGCCACTGGTGTTGCACACGTCCATAGGCCGCGGTAACAGCTTCCCATCAGGTGGGCCGTGTGCTTGTCTGCCACCTTAGTGGTATTAAAAAAAAAAGCTTCCTGGTAATCAGAGAGATAGTGGTAAAAATGAAAAACGTAACATGGACCAATCCCGCCTCGACAGATCAAGTCGGAAGCAGTAACACCTGCCCCTAAAAGCCTGGTCACGGAAACGCCTATATCAGCGACAGAGCGACGCAGAGCAGTAAGAAAAAATGTCATAAAAATTTCAATCATGCGACAAGGACTACGTTTTAGAGGAATACAAACACCGTAACAAGAGATTATTATAAATTAGAAGAAATTAGTAGGTATTTCTCATTGACAATGTTATTTTACTTCGCATTCGTCTAACTTAATATTCTTGGCATACAGCAGCCTCCAGACTGTCGGATGATTAATCGAATATTGCTACTAACCTTATTATGATTGAAGTCTACAACTCTAGACTGACAACCTACCTGAATTTCAACCTTATTGCCATAACTTTATATTACTTAGATATTAGAGGTGTTTAATTTCATTATATTTTGTGGGTATCGAAAAGTGGTGAACTTCGATTCGATAGTTTGTGTAAGATTGATATTTATTACGAGTGGATTGTGCATGAATTCATTATTGAAATTAAAATTGTATTACAATTTAATTTATTAACACCCAATATCAAATTATTGAAAAAGACGCACTACGCCTCCTTAGGTCCCCAATCTTAGAATATGCATGCAACTCCTTTATGGAGGAGAAAATTCAAAGTTTTTGTGACATTTCAGCAGATATTCGGCTATAACCTACTATTCTTTGGTATTCCTAGCCCTTTTGGTTCAAAATTCACTCCTCCCAATTTTTGAAACATTTAACACTTTAAAAAAAAGGTGGACGAAATTATACAAAGCACTCTCACGGTTGTGCAGAGTCTCTCCGCAGAACCACTGCTACTGCTTCTGCGGGGACTCGAATCTCATTGGAGATTAAAAAATTGTGCCGTTTGGAGTCGAAACGTCATGGGAAACGTATGACCGACGCTTCTTGTGACCAGAAGGCTGGCTTCTTTTTAGCAAAGAGAATAAGTATTACCATACAACGTGGCAATGCTGCCAGTTTTCTGGGCTCGTTACCACAGGAAGCATGCGATGTGGAGGAATTCCACGATGCATTTCAGGTTTAGGTTTCTTTTCATTATTCGTTTTATTTTAGGTTAGTTATTTATAACTAGCTGTGCCCGCGACTTCGTCCGCGTGAATTAAGATGTTTAGGGTTTTAGTTTTTTTTGCGCGGAACCCTAATTATTTTTCCTAAAATTAAAGTAGCCTATGTTACTCCTTGTTATATTACCTTTCTGCCAGTGAAAGTCCCGTCAAAATCGGTCCAGTCATTTCAGAGATTAGCCGGAACAAACAGACAGACAGACAGACTGACAGACAGATAAATACATGTAGTAAAAAACGGTTATTTCAATATTACAAACAAACACTCCAATTTTATTTATATGTGTATAGATTAGTTAGAAATATTAGTTAGAAAGTTTGATATAGGTAATTAGTTAGATAAATATAATTATTTTAAGAGTTTTTTAAAACATTTGTATTATTATCAAAATAAGTTAGTTGTTTTATAAGCTTACTCTATTATTAAAACTGTAGAGGAGAAGAAGCATTTAATGTAACCGGGACCAAAGCTCTGATGATGATTATGCAGATTCACAATGTTATTTATTTTTTTGTATCTGTAAAACCCGCGCGGAATGTGTACTAGTTATTTATGAAAAGTATCTACGTAGTGGTACTACGCTTGCGCTACGAAACTCGTAGCACGCGTTTCTTTATGAAAACCTTTTTACTTTAAAGCTGAGGTTAATAAGTCATGCTCTGATTGCAGGAAGTCACTTAAATCCATCCCTTCGGAAACGTGTAAGGGCTTGGATTCCAGTCAAACACATGTTACGAATCTATTTGGGTCCCTAGTTAGAGGTAATATGATCAGCAATCGGTTTTTTTGTTTAAATCTATTAGCCCACCTTTTTAGGAAACTTTATTACTAAGGCTCCGTTGTCCGTCCGTCTGTCATCAGGCAGTATCTCATGAACCATGATAGCTAGACACTTAAAATTTTCACAGATGATGTATTTCTATTGCCGCTATAACAAGAAATACTAGAAACAAAATAAAATAAATATTTAAGTGGAGCTCCAATACAAGAAACGTGATTCTTTGGGCGTTTTTTTACTCGATATGAATAACGGCAATAACAAGGAACTGTGGTAGCTAGATAGTTAAAATTTTGACAGATGATGTATTTCTGTTGCGGCTATAACAACAAATACTTAAAACAGAATAAAAAATTTATTTAAGAGTTGTCGGCGAGGACATAAAATTAAACATATGATAAGTTAAATGATTATAATGATATGATAAAAATTGTACAGTAAATGGATGGTGAAAATAAGCGCACGCGTGCTAGCTCGCGGACGAGCGCCGGGCGAAAGGGCCGTGACCGGCCGTGGCTGCGGCGGAGCGGCGCTGGCGGCGCACGAAGGTAGCTCCCCCGCGTCCGTCGGGGGACGCGATCACGTAGGCGCGAACAAGAGGGGCTCCCATACAAGAAACGTGTTTTTTTTTTGCCGTTTTTTGCTCGATATTAATAACGGCAACAGGTTTAAGTTTGAAATTTTCACAGAATAGTTAGTTGCATATTCATTTCAAATATAAATGATTAGATAACAATAATATGTGGGGGGTCTCCAATTGTATAGATAATGGTAGGGAACTCTTCATGCTCAAGTCCGACTCGCATTTGGCCGGTTTTTTAAGGCCTATGGAATCCAAAACTGATAGGGACCAAGATCTTCGGGGCCCAAGCGAACCTCACCTTCTAGCCTGGTAACCGGGGTTGGGAAGTCAGACGACAGTCACTTCCGCAAGAGCCAAGATAAGACAAATACTAGAGTAGCGGGCTCGGAGTAACAGTCACCTTTCTAAAAGAAAAAAAATGTCAAACAATAAGTTATAGGACAGTGAACACCGGTCTCTAAAGTGCAGGGATTTAAAAAAAAATTGAAGTGAGAACTTCTTTGGCGGCGTTGTGCACTTTTTGTGTAATGGGTAAAAACGTTAAACTCGCGTCAGGACTGACGCCTCAGGACAGGAATTCGAATCAGGACACGTGACCTGCACGTGTCCTGATTCGAAAATTCGTAAGACGTTTGCAGACAAATATAGAAGCGCTAATTTCACACTGTACTTAACAATCTTTGTGGCGCGTTCGTCTAATGAGTGGTCGATGACTTCGTCAAGACTGAGATCGATTCCGACCGAGGCCCAAGAAACACTTTTTGTCATCATATAACTTTTTGTAGTATTTGTTCTATTTTGTGCCATAAATCTATTGATATAAAATGGAAATTCAACAAATTGCATCTATTAATGAAAAAAGTGACGAAGAAATAGCAAAAGAAATTGAGTGAGTACTTTATAAATATATTGGCGATGATGGTTCTGGTAATAATGATGGTGAAAAAGTCGTTGAAATTATAGATGGAAGTTGACTTTTCTGAGAGATAAACTTTTTAATGTAAAATAATTGTATATAATAGTTCTGAACTGTTACATTTTTAATGTAATATAAATTGTCATGTTTGTGTACGATAACGCAATAAATGAATATTGTGTGTTACCACATAAATGATAGTAATTTTATACTGATATTTAAAGCAATTCGTGCAAAGTTATTCCCTAACCATTCCAAAATGTCAAAAAAGCACAACGTTAATATTCAAGGTTTCACTTCTGCCGGCACTCCCGGAGTGCAACCCGTCGTTTTTTTTATAGAATATTAGTAATCGAAATTACTAAAATTCTGCATAACCTCTCCAGCTAAGCTTAATTGCTTGTGTTAGGAGTGGGTTCAGGTCGATAGTGTAATGGCCAGGATTCTAACCCGGGACCTCTCGATCGTAGGGTTAACTCTTTATCCTCTAAGCTACCGACGCTTTTTAAGGGATTGGCCGGGGTCCATATTGGGTTGCATAAAATTGAAAGTCCTAATTTCGAAATGCATAACTGGTTTTAGCATAATCATCTTTTCGCATAACGCTGTTTCAGCATAAAATTTTCACGCATAATTTCTTTCTTACATGTACTTTAGTCATAATCATCTTTAACCATAAAATTATTGAGCATAATGGTTTATCGTATAACGATATTGAAACATAATTTAACTCCTTAAATTTTAATTACATTTCAAACGCACACATTATTATTTGCATCTGAAGAAGCAGGTAAATTTGTATAAAAATAATTAACTCGATGAGTGCGATTCGCTTCTGGCACTTCGCCGGCCGCTACCGGGGCACGCTCGCTTCGCTCGCTCGGCTCGTGCATTGTTTGTCATGTTCTAACCTTTTTTTTTTTTTTTTTTTTTTGTTTAGGCAGGAAAAAATGTACCTTCCGCATACCGCGCAGCGCGGGGACGCCGCGCGGTTATGTGGGGCTCTCACCACACTAAAACAACCTGCCGTGTGCCATACACCGCGACTTAGTGAGTGAACCGTCGGAAATACTTCGCACTCATCGACGGAACACTCAAGCGCCGGCCCGCAAAGGTGCGGTGCGGGCCCGTCTTCTAGGCGATGTCCAGGCACACCGGGACATCACCCCTTCGCGGGGGGCTCTACTGCGGGTGGAGGGCAATCCCGGCCCGTCCACCCGCGGCCCCACTAGGGCGGCATGAGGCGCAAGAATGCGCGCGCACGCCGCCCTGTTCGCGGGTGGCGGATCGGATCTGCGAGGCCGTCTGCCTCTTTGATCCTCTCCGCCGCTTCCTTCCGCGAGATGACTTCCTCGCAGAAGGACGCGACCGCGGTGAAACACCACACGACGTCGCCACGGCCGCCGGCCTTGGAGGACCCCCACGCCCAGACCAGGCGTTGAGGTCCCCCATGACCAGCACGTGACCTGAGGTCACTTGCCGCATCGAGGTCTCCAGTCATAGGATAAAGTCCCCGAAACCGCTCAACCTCCGGTTGGTCGGCAGCGACATCTCCCGGACCCTTGTCTTTTGGCGACAAGGGGGGGAAATGAAGCGCCGCGGAGGCGGCGATTGCCACGGTTCCATCGTACGAACCGACCCAATTTGGGCGGCTCAGAACGATACATGGATCCGCGGCTACGGCAAGGCCTATGGACCACTGGATGTAGAGACCGAGATCCATTAATGGAGCGCGGTCTCTACATCCTCCTCCATTTGCGACGGCCTCGGTCGAGCGACCGGCCCCCAGCTTTGGCGTAGAAGCCGAGGTGCGGGGTTGTCTACAACCCTCACGGCCCAGCAAGTGATTAGCGGGCAGCTTGCCCGCGGCACATGCTGGGCAGCGAGGGGGGGCGGAGCACTCCGCCGCCTTATGCCCGGGTTGACCGCAGCGGAAACATAATCCGCTGCAGTCAAAGCAGCTGGTGCATTGAACACGAGCGTGCCCGGCCGCCATGCACTTATAGCACCTCATGGGCCGGCTCTCCAGGACCGTGACCCTGGCTGAGATCCAGCCCACGAGGAGCCTGCCGGCATCGGCCAAAGCTTTGACCGAGGCGACTGGACAGCTCGCCCACACTGCACCAACGCCACCGGGACCGGGGCGGATAGTGCCGACCTTGATTTGGTCCGGGCTGCACTTAGTAGCCGAAGCTATGGCGTCCCGGACGTCATCGGCTGTCGTGAAGTCCGCCAGACCCGAAATGCGCACCTCGGCGCATTTGGTCGGCCTGGCGATCTTCACGCCTTCCACCCCACTAAACAGACCCCGCAGCTTCTCAGCTACGACGTCGGCTCTCCTACCGCCTTCTGCCCCCGGGAACTCGAGAATCCGAGCCCCCGTGCGGGCGAGGCGCGTTCGGGCACCTACGCCTCCGAGATCGGAGACGTCGATGCCCTGTTTGGCCCTCAGGAGAACCTGGCCGTAGCTGAGGCCACGCTCCACCGCCTCCGGTGCCACCGTGATCACCACGGCGGCGGACTTGGGCGGCGTGAGCTTCCTCGGCTTCTTGCCGTCCGTTAGCGGGGCTGCGGCCGCCTTTGCCGCAGCCTTCTTCGCCTTTTTCTTGCCTCCCCTCTTTTTCTTCCGGCTCACCGTCTGCCAGCCCTCGCTGTCCGGCTGAGTGGAAGTCGAGGGGACGGGAGCCGAGGAGGCAGGTGTAGATGCCTCGGGAGGGGGGGCACGACGAGCTTTAGCTGGGGCCCGCGAGGGCGCCTGCAGCGGTCGTAGGGGTGGGAAGTCCACCCTTGGGCCGGCTGCTGCGGGGCCCGCAGGCCGCACAGCCGACACACATTTCGCAGAGGCCGCGAAGGAGGGCGCTGGCGCTGCCTGCGTCCGCCTCATTGCCGCTGTCGTAAGGCGGCGGGGCTCAGGAGGCAGCCTTGCCTCCAACGATTGGAGCTTTGCGTCGAGCATAAACCCGACGCTCAGCATCACCTCCCTCATAAAGTCCTGCGAGAGCAGGCCCGAGGGAGGTACCGACGAGGGTGAGGGCGTTGGGGCCACCTCTTCTGGCTCCGCCGCTGGAACCTCTTCGTGCGCAGCAGGCGATGAAGGCGCAGCAGGCTGTGCCATTGCCGCGGCAGGCGGCGCCATTGCCGTGGCAGGCGGAGTAACTGGTGCCGACGAAGCCTTCGTCAGGCGACGAATCTACGCCTGCATCTGCCGCATCTCCTCCTGGAGATGCAGGAGCTCGGCGGCTAGCCGCTTGTTGGCAACTTGGAGCCGCCTTGTCTCGTCCGAGACGGTGCGGCTTGAGAGGGCCTCCACCGCCTCCTTCAGCCCAGAGGCTGCCAACTTTAGAACCTTTTGATAGGTCCCTTTGAGGTGCGTCGACTTGGTGGCCACGTCGAGAATTATGGCCACACTCTTAGAAGACCTATCAAGCAGCTCCGCTGCCGAGTGCGGGTTTCCTACCGCACTCGAGTCGAGCTCAGCAGATAACTGCTCGACCCGCCCGAGCGCAGCCTGCTCCTCATCGGCACGCCGACGTGCCAGATCAGCCTTGCGGGTGGATCCGAGACCACCGAGTCCCGATCGGCCCCTTGCTGCACTGGAGAGCTTAGCGGGAGGCTGAGCAGCCCCGCCGGACTCGACGGAGTCGTCCAGAGCCTCCACTGAGCCCTCCAGTGGGCGCTTTTGCGCCTTCCAAAATTTAGAAGAGAGGTTCAACGAACCCGTTGAACCCCTCTCCGACGACGACGCGGCATCCATTTCCGCCTCCAACTCCTCCTCGCCAACCGAGGCGGCACGAAAGCGGGATGAACGCCGCAACTCAACAGTTGGCTGCCAAGAGGCCGCCGTTCCAACATCAAGGCTCACTGAGGCCGGAGTGGCCTCAGGAAGCTCTTTGTCGCACTGGGCGACGGTGCTCGCTGTGGAGCTCTTCTTTTTTGGGTTTTGGGGTTTTTTTGGTTTGAGATTATCCATGTAATTCCCACGAGCATGAGACGAAATGAATACACTTCCCGGGTGACGCTCATTCCGGGAAGCGGGGTACATACTGTGGAGGTCCCCAGGTGTCCACAGGTTTTTACGACTTCGCTGTCGGGTGTTACAGACTTTTCCTTGTCGCGGGCCGGCCAATGAAGGCAAGCCCCGCGTCCTCCGAGATCACGTCTTCCCGCATGTGGCTAGCATGCAGGTCCTTGACGATCACCCGGAGATTACGCGACGCGGAAGGGCAGCCTCCCTCCCATCACCGACGGCGGCACGAATGCCTGTCAGCCCCTGCGCGAGCAGTGGGCCGACCCGTCCCTCGATCCTTTCGGATCTGGGATCCTCGCGGATCCCTCGCGGGCCTAGCAGGCCCGCCATACCACGACCCCCTCGTGCAATGGGGTCAGCTAGCCCTTAAAAGGGCTGGAACGTTAGCCGTCGACGTTGACGCCAGCTACTCCAGAGGAGCAATCAATGATGCGTCATCGCCCACGTTGCCCAGGGTGCACCGCGAGGAGGTGTTCCGTCGCACCCCGTCATGTTCTAACCTAACCTAACCTACCAACTTTTATTTAACCTAAACCAAAGCTTTTGTTTCATTTATGCGTTAAGATTATTATGACTTTAAAATTTATAGATAACAAAGTTATGGTCAAGACAATTAGGGAAATTGATAATTATGCCAAAGAATACGTTATGCGTAAAGACCATTATGCCAAAAAACCATTATACGAAGTGACTATTATGCTAAACATTTTATGCCATTCGACATTAGGATAGAAAATGTTATACGAAAAAAGGGGCACCCGATTGGCCGCAACCGGTATAGGCGCTCGATCGAATTCAAATTCAAATTCTTGATTTGTAGAACCGTGGTAGTACAAACTGTCACATTATTTTAGTTCAGCACATTTATAGCAATGTGCGGAGACTCTGGCAGCCAGCAACGTGGCTGTCCAAAACAGCCCGTAACCCTGGGGTTATCCTTTCGAGGGCTTATCCAGGGTGCCCGGCAACGGACACTTGGGGAGGACACCGTGCGGTTTTAGTCGATACACGACATAACCACCCCCGCAGCCTCCGTGGCGTGGCGGTATTGAAAGCGGCCGCTACGCAGGAGGCGCGGGTTCGATCCCCACTCAGTGCAAATATTTGTATGCATGAATATGAGTATTTGCATTGGTCTGGTCGTGCCTCGGAGAGCACGTTAAGATGTCGGTCCCGGTTGCCATACGAATATGTATGACAGTCGTTATAGGGGAAATGGGTGAAGTGGCCCCACATAGAAGGGCTGGTCACCCGTCTGGTCAAACGGCGTCCCCACTGACAGTATATAACCACCCCCGCTGGCCTGCGTGAGAGTATCCGAAGGGATTTCCGCCACGTAAAAAAAAAGCAAATTTATCATTTCATTATAAGGTATGCAAACATTAGGGCACGCCGCAATAGCGGCGGTAAGGCCCATCATGGAGGATTGGCTAGAGAGGCGACACGGAAGCCTCTCGTACCGACTGACGCAGGTGATCTCCGGGAAGGGGTGCTTCGGGGACCACCTGCATCGGATCAGGAAGGAGCCAACGCCTGAGTGTCATCACTGTGACGCGAGCGAGGACTCAGGGCTGCACACGCTGGCGGACTGCCCGGCGTGGGAGGTGCCGAGGCGTGACCTCGTGGCAGCCATCGGGGTGGGGGTCCTCTCGCTCGGCAGCATGATTGCGGCAATGGTGCGGAGCGCGAGCGCGTGGGCCGCCGCCACCTCCTTCTGCAAGCATGTGATGCTCGCGAAGGAGTTGGCGGAGCGCGCCCGGGAGAGGTTCAGAACCCTCCCGGCCCGCCGAGCCCGCAACAAGCTCGCCTCGCGTCGCAGGCGACTCAGGCGCCGGAGGTCGCTTAACGACCTCCGTCCTCCATGAGCGCAGGCCTGGGGGTGGCAGGTAAGGCCGCCTGTCACCCCAGCAGAAGCAGGCCGGGACGGTGGGGCGACTAGCGCCCCTCCCCCAAACCGGGGCAAGACGGGGACACCGTGGTTCCCAAACCCGAGGGGGCCATCTCGAAACCGGAGATGGCCCAGGGTCAGTCGGGGTGCGAGGGATATGCTCTATGGGCAACCTTACACCCCGGCGTCTGCAGACCCGAGACGGCGTGCGGTTTTAGTCGGTTCGAGCCCGACATAACTGCCCCCGCTGGCCGGCGGGGGGGTCCGAGGGGATTTCCGCACGAAAAAAAAAAAAAAAAAAGGTATGCAAACATTAAATAATATTTGATATTAAACCATTAGAAAAAAAAAGTAATCAAATGTACCCATCTGTGTTGAATTTATATGATTATATATTGAAATAATTATAAACTGTCATTGGTTTGATTTATCAGAAATAGAAATAAGGATTATAGTATAAAACAAAGTCACTTTTATCGTCTGTCTGTCCCTATCTTTAAAACTACGCTTTTTTTAATAGATAGAGTGATTCAAGAGGAAGGTTTAAAACTGAAACTAAACTTAAACAGTTTAATACATGCATAATATCAAGCGGGCAAACCGCAGTCGTTAAAAAATTTAAACAGAAGAAGGTTAGCAGTTTACGACGAAAAAAAACTATATTGTGATCCATCCCCGTAAGTCCAGGTGTAAAAACCACAGCTAAAATCTGTCGTGGCCCAAACGTATTCAGTTACACATATCTTTGTAGCCTCAAATCAATAAAAGGCAATACGGGTGGTGTGTTTGTCAATTAAAAGAGGGTTCGAAGCTTGCAAATATTTGTTGTGTTTGCGTGTTGACTCTTGCTCACGTGCCGCGCCGACCCACTAATGGTTGCGTGGTTTTTTACATACTGGTATTAATGCATAGTACTGAGTAAGGTAAAATGTTTTACAATACTAGCTGTTGCCCGTGGCTTTGCCCGCGTGTAATTCTGATCCCGTTGTCGCTTCCCATGGGAACCTATTCCCGAGATAAAAAGTAGCCTATGTGTTATTCCAGACTATAATCCATCTGTAAGCGACGCGTTCTTTAAAAATGCACCTTTTACTTTTTATTTATATAGCATATGTGTGTTAGGTACTTTTGATTGGGGGTGCTTGGTTGGGGACCTCCACGCGGTGCACCCTGGGCAACGGAGACAGCAGCGCCTCTCTCCTAGGGCGGGAGAGACGCTGCCGCCTACGGCCAACTCCGACCGAGGCGAGGACGGCCCTGTTGAGGGCTGTTCGGAAGCTTTCTACGTGTCCCTCTGATTAGCAGATGGCACAGTGGAGAGCAAGTAAGGGGGCCATCTCAAAACCGGCGATGGCCGGGGGTCAATCGGGGTGCGAGGGATATGCGCTATGGGTAACCTTACACCCCGGCGTCTTAAAACCCGAGACGGCGTGCGGTTTTGGTCGATTCAAGCCCGACATAACCGCCCCCGCTGGCCGGCGGGGGGGTATCCGAAGGGAATTCCGCACGAAACAAAAAAGGTACTTTTGATTAAAAATTGTGAATAAGAGTCGTCCGGTATCCGTCGCTGCGATCGACACGTTAAGATTATCGTTCCATTTCTATAATTATATTGTTGCCCTAAAAGTTGTAAATTCGCAATAAATACCCTTTATTTGTGCTCAAGAGTTGCCTGTTTATTTCTACATAACCAGGAGTTATGTACCCATAGTACCCAGTTATGTAACCCATACACCATCTGATGATGCGAAAGCGAGTATATATTTATTTTTTATTAATTAAAGTGGACTGTAATAAAATAATCAAGGTTTAAGTTGTAGGAAGGTTCGGAATGCCACAGACCTGTCGATGATCGTCTTTCTTCCTCTCAGCTTACTCCGTGGTACATCCAGCACATTTGCACAATCGATATTCAATTTCACTTGAATTCAAACAGAGTTAGAGTATAGTTTTATGGAGCGAAAAGTACGCGTGGCGGCCGCCATTAGATTTGTCCTTCCGTGTTTTAGTTTCAAATGATTCGCTGACAGTTGCGAGCGAGATGGCGATACGGCTAAAGTGGCGTAAGGGAAAGGGGCAGGTAGGTAAACAGTCCTTGAGCAATAAAAATTAGAGCGGAAGTTAACATAAATTTTATGATTGGTCGTTTTGAACGGTGTAACATAATAATGAACAAATTTAAGATTAATGGCGGCTACACCATCCCTGTACCAAATTGCAATCAGAAATCAAACACCTATCTATATCTATCTATAAGTATACTATAGTAAAATTATAAATTAGTTGTGTCTGTACATTGGATATATTTAAATAAAAATACTTAGCATAATATCCATGTTAGATGAACGAATCTGAACACAAAAATATTTATTTTTTCGGAATTTTTGTCTTTTTATCTATTTGTTCGTGATTGACGCAAACACTACTGAACGGATTTTGATGCGGTTTTTGTTATTAGAAAGGTCTAGATTAGACTTAAAATCTGGTGTATGTTTGATTGCAATTGGTTAAGTAACAATCGGAGATATGATCAAAAACAACGGGCATCAGCTAGTCTATAAAACTAAGTAGGATACTTTTTTTCGCCCACCCCATCGGTGCTGACGTGTCGGAATCGGACCGACTAAAACCACACGGTGTGCTCCCCAAGTGTCCATTGCCGGGTACCCCGGGTAAGCCCTCGAAAGAATAACCCCAGGGCTTTTTTTTAACGTGTGGAAACCCCCACGGGCTTCACCCCATCGGTGCCGACGATGGGGTGGGCGTGTCGGAATCGGACCGACTAAAACCACACGGTGTCCTTCCCAAGTGTCCATTGCCATGCACCCCGGGTAAGCCCTCGAAACGATAACCCCAGGGCTACTGGTAGACTTTGGCCGCTACCGCGGCCTCGCCTTGAGTAACATTGTTCTTGGTGAATTAAAATACAAGACCTATCTTATCTAGATATCTTTCTAGACTTTCTTATCTAGACTATCTTATCTATATAGATCTATCTTCTCTTCCCGTGAGTGGTACACAAAGCGACAAAAGGGCGTGTTAAAGAACGGGCTGAGATATTCTTCTGAAGTAAAGGTAGGATTCTCCGACTAGGCAAAATGATTACGCCTGGGAAGTCACAGCCCATCAATTGACGTTGGGATGTTGTATATACGTTAACCAACACGTGAACTTATATCTTTCGTCTGACGCCCAATGACGAGAAAAAAGCCGGCGCCAGAGTCTCACCCATCATTCAGCATATCTATCAGCTTGCTGATGAGGTTAACTTGGCCCTGATACGTCCTCTCCAGGTTAAGAGGCCAGACAATAGTTGCTCTCATAAGGCCGCATAAGCCAAATCTAAAGTAGTAGGAGGATTTAACGGAGCCCAAGCTCCGAGCTGAAAGCCTCTGATGAAACCAGAAACCACGCTGGAATGATGATGATTGCGGGGAAATGTTATATTCTCTGGGTGGAACTTTAGCTAATATTATAAAGAAAAAATCAAATTTACCCTAAAAGTTTTACAAAAAGGTGAATACGATTCAATCAATAAGTTACATTTCGGTGTCGAAGGATTTATGGCAGTTCGAAGTTTACATATTTAATTCAGAATCGGTGAATAGACGTGGTGGATTCAGCCAGACATGAATGCATTGTGTTTGGTAGCCCCTACCTTGAAGAACCCGGGATTGTAAGAAGAAGGAAACACGTGCGCGGGCAGAGCATTCCACCCGTGTACGAGCAATATGTATTTTTCGTCAGTACGATTCCAAAATAACTATTTCATCAAGGTACAGTCAACGACAAAAGTCGATATACACCAAAATAGTTAAAAAGTATAAAATACCAAAAAAGTTAATATAATTCATGTTTTATTTATTATTTTGTGTAAGTTTTAAGAGCTAAGGTATATGTAGGTATGTAATTAGAATTTGTTAAGCTACTTTTGTTGTTGACTGTACTGCAGGTTTTTATACGCCAGGGTAAAAACATTACATTACATTACGCCAGTAAATTAATAAAACAAATATAGCGTTTGTGCCTAAAATTCAAGACATTTGGCATTGATCGTCGGCCAATACCCAACGTGGCGGGAACACATCGCTCTCCGTACTCCTCTACTTTCAGAGGAGACAGGATGAGCGATGCTGTTAGTGGTGAGATGGCCCAGGGTCAGCCGGGGTGCGAGGGATATGCTCTATGGGTAACCTTACACCCCGGCGTCTGAAGACCCGAGACGGCGTGCGGTTTTAGTCGGTGCAAGCCCGACATAACCGCCCCCGCTGGCCGGCGGGGGGGTATCCGAAGGGATTTCCGCACGATAAAAAAAAAAAAAAAAAAAAAAAGGTACTTTATAACGAACTTACATATTGAAACAAATTACCATAACATTGACAGTAAACAATGGTTACTACAGGGTATTAGTGATTTATACATGTAGACATGACGAATGATCGTATATTATGGAAACATTACATTTTTAGGGTTCCGTTGCCAAATGGCAAAAAACGGAACCCTTATAGATTCGTCATGTATGTCTGTCTGTCCGTCCTTATGTCACAGCCACTTTTTTTCGAAACTATAAGAACTATGCTGTTGAAACTTGGTAAGTAGATGTATTATGTGAACCGCATTAAGATTTTCACACAAAAATAGAAAAGAACATTATATTTTGGGGGTTCCCTATACTTAGAACTGGAACTTAAATTTTTTTTTTCATCAAACCCATACGTGTGTAGTATCTATGGATAGGTCTTCAAAAATGATATTGAGGTTTCTATTATTTATAGTAATCATTTTTTTCTAAACTGAATAGTTTGCAAGAGAGACACTTCCAAAGTGGTAAAAAGTACCCCCCGCCCTGTAACTTCTGAAATTTGAGAATGATAAAACTAAAAAAAATGTATGATGTACATTACCATGTAAACTTCCACCGAAAATTGGTTTGAACGAGATCTAGTAAGTGATTTCTTTTTATACGTCATGAATCGTAAACCGCAATTTACCTTTAACTCAATCAACTTAAATATAAGAATAAAAAAATCCGTTCCAGCAGGGGGAACGCACAGGTAGATTTCGTGAAGCAATTAATATTATTTTATATAGAGAACTACGGACATTAAACAGTTTAATTTTTTTTTCTCGAAAACGGTAACTTTTAGCGAAAAACTTTTCAGACATTTATTTTAGACTTAAAAATGGCCTATCGATTAAAAATGTTTCCGACGCCAAGAATGTTCACCGGTTAGAAGTTATGATTTTTTCCCGAAAAATTTTGGTTTTTCCCCTCTCCACTTTTAGTTAAAGTTTTAATCTTATAGGTTTATAATTAAAAGTTGTTGGTATTCATGTATACTATGGGAAAAAATTAGAACGGTTCGAATATCTTTCATGGAACGTGAAATTTTGAGGAAAAACTGATTTCACAAAAAGTGAGGCCCTACCGTCCCCTTAGGCAGGATTCCACCAATTCACGAACTTTAACTAAGTTTACACCCAAGCAATTTTTGACCGCAGTTTGAAAGCGACCGTGGGAGTGCCGCAAATTTTGGGAAGTGGAACCATACATACATATATTTATATATATATATATAAACTTTTTGACCAGTGGTCATTTCGGACTCAGGGGGTCATAACTAGACCTCCTATGAAGATTTTTTTTTTAAATTCGACAGTAGTCAAGAAACCAATAGATAGATCGATTTCATCGAAATCTACCTAAAAAACATTATTATGTTACTTGCTGCCAGGGAACCCTTCATGGGCGAGTCCAACTCGCACTTGGCCGCTTTTTGTTTATGTATAAATTATGACATACTCGATGTCATAATTTAACATCCTCTATAAATGTTCTATGACATTCTACATAGCGCTTTCTAGAACCAAAGTAAGCATAGTTTAACTAGCTTGTGTTATGGGTTACTAGCGTCCCTCCCCCGGGGCAAAACGGGGACACCGTGATTACCAAACCCGAGGGGGCCATCTCGAAAGCATCTTCGCTTTCGAGATGGCCCAGAGTCAGTCGGGGTGCGAGGGATATGCTTTATGGGCAACCTTACACAGTTACAACCCGGCGTCTGAAGACCCGTGACGGCGTGCGGTTTTAGTCGGTTCAAGCCCGACATAACCACTCCCGCTGGCTGGCGGGGGGGTATCCGAGGGGATTTCTGCACGAAAAAAAAAGGTATGCTAGAAAATGCTTTATGCTAAAAGGAAGAAATAAAGTTTGAAACTTACCGTCGTTTTTATACTCAGCTTACATTAATGTCTTTTAGATATAGAAGTGGCTGATTCAAGCCACTTCTATATCTAAAAGACATTAATTGAACACACTATTACAGAAACCATCATATACCTACCTATTATTCTGTATAACTAACTAAGATATTGACCGCCTGTAATTAGAACGCTATGAATCTTTCATATCTTTCGCACATTTAATAACGGTAGCTTATTACTGATTCCATTGCAATTATCACTAGATATACCGTGTTAAACTAATATCTTTTAGCAATCAAATTTCGAGCAGTGTGTTTTACCGGGGAAATCCCCGGGTCTACAGGCCGCCGGGGTGTAAGGTTGCCCATAAAGCATCTCCCTCGCACTCCAACTGACCCTGGGCCATCTCCGGTTACGAGATGGCCCCCTCGGGTTTGGGAACCACGGTGTCCCCGTCTTGCCGCTGTTTGGGGGAGGGACGCTAGTCGCCCCGCCGTCCCGGCCTGCTCCTGCTAGGGTGACAGGCGGCCTCACCTAATGTAAATATCAAACGGAGTACGGGTAAACTTAGATGATATGGTGTTTGCAATTTATGTGTTGGTCGAGTTCGGGAATCCTATTTCCACAATAATAATGCGCCTGTACCTGTTGTCTTGGCTGCGAATACTGATTCTATTCTTTCAATCCGTAGGAATTCTCTATTCCCGGTAAAAGTATCTCACCTGCAGCCCAGGACACCTACTAATTGGCGGATATTTCCTCCTATAAAAGTCGTATAAGCCAAATAAAAACTAGGAGAAAGAGTCAGCGGGCCTTGTACTTGCGGACAGATGGCTCCACCTGTCCGCAAGTGAGCGCATGACTCCATCTCGCAGCTCCATGAGCGCAGACCGGGGGGTTACACCCCCAGGTCTGCGCTCAAGGAGGATGAAGGTCGTTCAGCGGCCTCCGATGCCTCCGCATCTCGCAGTCTCTGTGGATCAGGAGAGACCTCAGTCTCCCCCAGACTTTATCTCAAAGTACCTTTTTTTTTTATCGTGCGGAAATCCCTTCGGATACCCCCCCGCTGGCCAGCGGGGGCGGTTATGTCGGGCTTGAACCGACTAAACCCGCACGCCGTCTTGGGTCTACAGACGCCGGGGTGTAAGGTTGCCCATAGAGCATATCTCTCGCACCCCGACTGACCCTGGGCCATCTCCGGATTCGAGATGGCCCCCTCGGGTTTGGGAACCACGGTGTCCCCGTCTTGCCCCGGTTTGGGGGAGGGGCGCTAGTCGCCCCACCGTCCCGGCCTGCTTCTGCTGGGGTGACAGGCTGCCTCACCTGCCACCCCCAGGCCTGCGCTCATGGAGGATCCTTAATATTGTTTAATTTTAGGCGTTACCATTGACGCAGAATTTTATTTTATAGATTTGTTCTAGTTTGTCCTAATCGTCAGCAAGAGTTGTTGTTCTTTTCGCGCACACCGCGCTTTCTAGACCCAAAGTAAGTATAGTTTAACTAGCTTGTGTTATGGGTTCCAAAATGCGGATAAACATACTTACTTATATACTTTTTTTTTTGTAAATACATACAATATTATACATAGGAACACCCATAGCAATGCAAATAGACATATTATTGCATACAAATATTTGCACTGAGCAGGAATCGAACCCGCGCCCCCTGTTGTAGCAGTCGAATGCACTACCGCTACGCCACAGAGGCCGTGTTTATCACAAGGTGCACCTGACATCGATTTTATAGTCCAGATACTAACTAGAATCTCAGCTGCAAGTAGGCCGCTTTATAACTTTCCGCCGGCATATTACAGGGTTTAAGACATAACGTAACATAACTTCACCCCTGTGTCCCCGAAGGGGTAGGCAGAGGTGTATTACACACCCACGATTCGCCAGTTATGTTTAGGTCCCAATGTAATAGGGGGCGAGCCTATTGCCTGTTGACGGCCTCTGTGGCGTAGCGGTAGTGCATTCGACTGCTACGACAGGGGGCGCGGGTTCGATTCCCGCTCAGTGCAAATATTTGTATGCATGAATATGTCTATTTGCATTGGTCTGGGTGTTTCTATGTTTAATATGTATGTATTTACAAAAAAAAGTATATAAGTATTTTTATCCGCATTCTGGAACCCATAACACAAGCCAGTTAAACTATGCTTACTTTGGATCTAGAAAGAGCTGTGTAGAATGTCGTAGAATATTTATTTATTTATTATTATTATTGCCATCTACCGGGCACATTATTAAGCGAGCGATAATTAACATTTATTAATGCACACATAACTACGAAAAGTCAGAGGTGTGTGCCCGGGGCGACTGGGGATCGAACTCGAGATCTCGTCTCAGCAGTCCGTTACGTACGCCACTGGGCTATCGCCGCTTTTTTTTAAGACATCTTCAGAAAATTATGCTATTCTGCCCTAAGGCTAGAATAATATCTACCAGTCATTTTCATATTCTTATAAGCTACGAAATTCTCTTTTAGGGTAATTCCAAGGATTTAAATACAATCTTTGTAAAAGCGGGCTATCCAAGCTATTTATAATTTGAGCCCATGAGTCTCCTTCCGAGAAAAATTTAAGCAATAAACATTGTGATTGCAGTATCATAATATATTTTCGACGGCCTCTGTGGCGTAGCGGTAGTGCATTCGACTGCTACGACAGGGGGCGCGGGTTCGATTACCGTTCAGTGCAAATATTTGTATGCATGAATATATCTATTTGCATTGGTCTGGGTGTTTCTATGTATAATATGTATGTATTTACAAAAACAAAGTATAATAAGTATTTAGATCGGAAAAAGAGAACATCTAGGACGGGACTTGAACCCGCGACCAGTCCCTTACAGGGGGAATGCTCTGACCAACTGAGCCACCTAGACACGTCCCAGATATTCGAAATTCTCCGATACATTATTACGTCTTAAGGCGACGTTGGAGCCATCTACCGTAATTCTTGCGAACTACGGAAACAATGAACAACTTTACAGGCTCCAACGTCGCCTTAAGACGTAATAATGTATCGGAGAATTTCGAATATCTGGGACGTGTCTAGGTGGCTCAGTTGGTCAGAGCATTCCCCCTGTAAGGGACTGGTCGCGGGTTCAAGTCCCGTCCTAGATGTTCTCTTTTTCCGATCTAAATCTTTAGAAAAAAGTAAGCATACAAAATGCTTAAAAATTTAATTGAATTAATTAGGCGGAGTCATCAAAAAACAATGTTTAAAAATGACTGTAAAGTTGTTCATTGTTTCCGTAGTTCGCAAGAATTACGGTAGATGGCTCCAACGTCGCCTTAAGACGTAATAATGTATCGGAGAATTTCGAATATCTGGGACGTGTCTAGGTGGCTCAGTTGGTCAGAGCATTCCCCCTGTAAGGGACTGGTCGCGGGTTCAAGTCCCGTCCTAGATGTTCTCTTTTTCCGATCTAAATCTTTAGAAAAAAGTAAGCATACAAAATGCTTAAAAATTTAATTGAATATAATAAGTATGTTTATCCGCATTCTGGATCCCATAACACAAGTTAGTAAACTATGCTTACTTTGGGACTAGAAAGCGCTGTGTAGAATGTCGTAGAATATTTCTTTTTATTTATTTATTTATATTTCCAAAAATCTTTTGTATGTTCGAAAAACATTGCATATTTTAATGGTTGTTATATACATTGTATAAATACTAGATATAAAACAATCTTGCAGTTCGTGATAGTCGACTTCGTCAGTTAGTAATTTACTCTAGTTTCCTGTACAACTAGCTTCCTAATTAAATTAAGAATCTACTTCTTAATTGAGCTGAGTGAGACGAAGTCGAGCGAAAGCTCCTCATACCAGACTTCAGAATTTTCTTTGTTACAGGTCTCCTCCTAAACTACTAATCCAATCAGAACCAAATTTGGCATGATTAAAGAGGTCAATCAGAGAAAGGTTTATGGATATATTTTGAAAAAATTAATGCTACCACAGAGGAATGATCACCGTTAAAAAAATTCCAGATGGAATTACATAATAACCGCTCGAGACACGGTGACCAAACTTTACACGCTCAGAAAGCATGTCCAGAGTTGTGACTTACAAAAAGAATTTTCAAAATCGGATTTGCCACGGAGGAATGATCACTGTTCAACATTTTCAAAATCTGATTCTGCAATAGTGGTAAAATCTATTGGACAAGAATCACGATGTCTCACTCAGCTCAACATTGCAAGCAGCGATTCGCCTTGCAATTTCCTACCTAGACCTAGTAATTTTGAAGTGTAATCAAATCTAAACTTTGTCTGAAAGGTTAGTATAAAACACAAAAATATTCGAGACGACCTATAAGCTTAGAAATGAAGTGTATAGTCTACTATGCTACTTAAACAAAACATTGTAAATGGATTAAGTGAAAATGTTTGTAAATACGAGTAGACAAAAAAAGCCTGCTGAGTTTCTTACCGGCGTTTTTAGGGTTCTGTTGCCAAATGGCAAAAAACGAAACCCTTATAGATTCGTCATGTCTGTCTGTCTGTCCGTTCGTATTTCATAGCCACTTTTTTCCGAAACTATAAGAACTATGCTGTTGAAACTTTGTAAGTACATATATTCTGTGAACCGCATTAAGATTTTCACACAAAAATAGAAAAAAAAGAATAAATTTTGGGATAAATTGAAACTCTATTTTTTTTTTCATTTAACCCATACGTGTGTGGTATCTATAGATAGGTCTTCAAAAATGATATTGAGGTTTCTAATGTAATTTTTTGCTTAACTGAATAGTTTCCGCGAGAGACACTTCCAAAGTCGTAAAATGTGTGCCCCCCCCCCCCCTGTAACTTCTAAAATAAGATAATGATAAAGCTAAAAAAAATAAATGATGTACATTACCATGTAAACTGCCAACGAAAATTTGTTTGAGCGAGATCTAGTAAGTAGTTTTTTGTTAATACGTCATTAAACCGCAATTTAACCTTTTTTTTTTTTTCGTTCGGAAATCCCTTCGGATACCCCCCCGCCAGCCAGCGGGAGCGGTTATTAAGGGCGAGTCCGATTCGCACTTGGCCGCTTTTTACTCCGTCTTTTAGCCTCGTTTCGAACCGGGCGATCAATTCCAGAAGGAAACTCTTGTATTGGTAAAGAATTCAAAGGAACTTAGGACCCTAGGAACGTATTTATTCATTACTAACTGATGCCAGCGGCTCCGCCCTTATAAAATTGTAAATTAGCTGTGTCTGTACATTGAGGATATAAAAAGAAACTTGCGTTGCGTTTAATTAACTATTCTAAATACCATTTCTTTTTAGGAATTCTTATCTCTTTGATCACGATGGACTTCAAAACTGCTGAATGGATTTAGGTGCGGTCTATTAAAAAGCTCTTGGTTAAACTTAAAATCAGCTGTAAGTTTGATTGCAATTGGTTAACTAGAACCGGAGATATGACCATAAAACGATACCCGAGCTCCGCGCGGGTGGAGCCGCGGGCATCAACTAGTAAAGATTATTTTCCAGGTAGCTTGATAAATCCAGGCACTTTTTTTTAGGGTACCGTTGCCAAATGGAAAAAAACGGAACCCTTATAGAAACTCAAATAATTGTTTTCATCAAACCCATACGTGTGGGATAACTATAGATAGGTCTTTTAATATAATATAATTTTTTTCTAATATGAATAGTTTGCGCGAGAGGCACTTCCAAAGTGCTAAAATGTGCCCCCCCCCCCTGTAACTTGTAAAATAAGACAATGATAAAACTAAAAAAAATACATGATGTATACATGATGTAATACATGATGTTTGAACGAGATCTAGTAAGTAGTTTACCATTCATTCAATCAAGTCAAATATAAAAATTGTACTTGCCGCCACGAAACCCTTCATGGGCGAGTCCGACTCGCACTTGGCCGGTTTTTCCATTATTGAGTTTGCAAGCTTATCCAAGTTTCTTAATTAGATTTTAATAAACTTTGTGCTCCAAATAAGATAGCTTTGAATTCAAAATAGCAAGCACAAATTAGTCAAACAGGATTAAGGGATATCTCATCCTAACATGCAAACGATTTGAGGGCAGACGGGAAAATGAATATATTAAAAAGGGTTGTTTAATGTCCCTCTTTCTTTGAAAAGATATGAGAAGTACCCGATTACTGTTCCCACGCTACGATAAAGAAGTAATTTCTCAAACAAAATTAAACTTTGCACCTTATCCGCAAAGTTGCTTTTGGAGCGTGCTTCCCCTTTTGTTTGATTTAAAGTGTTACGAGAATTTTATGTAAATGTTAAAGACTTTTTTTTACTATGCGGAATGTTTCCGATTTGAGCTTCAATGCCATTCGTATAGATTGTCGCTCAGGAAAATCTGTATGAAAAATAGTTATTATAGCTAAGTGGTAATTTTTACTATTAAATATTGAGAACTGGGTAGTTGTTCCAAATCTGGTCGCACGGGTGACGACTTGTACGAGAGGATTCGGTTGTGAGCTGTCTCACGGATCGGCCACGCGAGCGTTCGCCATTATTGGATGAGAAAGGATCAAGTAGCAATGAAATTGATACGGTTCAATTATTATCCCTACGGACCTTCTGCCTGATTGTGTCGTATATTCGTGCTATCACCGGACGAGAGGAATACGGCCATGACCAGTGGAAACTGTTTTTCGGTGATTATTCCTCAATGGTACATTGTATTTGCACAGTTGACCCCTCTAAACACTCAGCGGTGTCTACACTATCACCATGGCAAATTTGGTCAAGATCGGTATTGTGGTTCCGGAGGAGTACAGTCTCGCCCAAACGGCTTAGCCACGTATGAGAGCTTCGCTTCGCTCAGTTCAACTATACTATTAACACATATATACACATAAAGTCGGTTTCGGTTCAGAAGACAGATCAGCTACATCTGGTGAAAGGCCATAGTGTTGTCATCATATTTTATTGGCTTCGTTTCGCCGCGGACCGTTTTGGAGTCGCGGACGATTACAAAACAGGTAATTTTCACGAAATTATATTCAATTAAATTTTTAAGCATTTTGTATGCTTACTTTTTCTTATAGATTTAGATCGGAAAAAGAGAACATCTAGGACGGGACTTGAACCCGCGACCAGTCCCTTACAGGGGGAGTACTTTGACTAACTGAGCCACCTAGACACGTCCCAGATATTGGAAATTCTCCGATATGTTATATACGTCTTCAGGCGACTCTCTTTTCTTCTTCTCTTTTTCCGATCTAAATCTAAACGAAATAATATTTTCAAGACAAATATATTATTTCGGATACTCATCCTCAATACCTTAGCATTGTTCCCGGTTCATCCATGGCGTTCAACTCAGAGCCCCAGGGTCCGATAACTCCTTCACCTCCTTTTAGATTGGCTTGAACATTTTTTGTTTGTTTGTTTATGTTATCAAAGGTATATAAAATTTAATATGGATACGATTTTTAAGATTGTAATTCTTTTGCGTGAAACCCTAATTCTTTTCCTAAAACAGTAGTGCGCATGTAAAAAAAAAACAGTAGCTTAACATATGCTTATGTTATTACCACACCTTATAATAGCCATCTACCAGTGAAAGTCCTGTCAAAATCCGTCTAGGGCGTCTAGCCGTTCCCGAGATTACCTAATTCAAACAGACAGAAAGACATACAGACAAAATTAAAAAAAAAGTGTTTTTGTTATATCGTATCATACGTACACTTATATGCATGTATTTGTAAAGATTTCTCCAACGTCGGCTTAAGACGTATTAATTTATCGGAGAATTTCGAATATCTGGGACGTGTCTAGGTGGCTCAGTTGGTCAGAGCATTCCCCCTGTAAGGGACTGGTCGCGGGTTTAAGTCCCGTCCTAGATGTTCTCTTTTTCCGATCTAAATCTTTAGAAAAAAGTAAGCATACAAAATGCTTAAAAATTTAATTGAAAAAAGATTTCTTTAATCACATAATGATAATATAATATGTACACGCATACGTTTTCTTTAAAAATTCCCAATTAACCTTCCCAATTACACTACGACGCACATGATGAAACATAAAATAAAATGTTTATTCAGAAATCGAATCTGTCATCGCAAATAGTCACAGCATTTTATCTTGATGACATTCCATCTGTTATCTAATCCACTTGATGTAAAGCCAGAGTGACATCCAATCTGAAGGAATCTGTAATAATCTAACATTCAGACGTACTTTTATGCAAACCAAAGACGAGGCGACGACAATGATTGATGCTGTACTGTAAACGGATCTGAGACATAACAAAAGTTAAACAACAATGAATAAATGTTTGCTTTATGAGTTTCCAATGCATATTTTATAAAGATTTATTGGGCTTCGGTAAGCTATTTATAATTTGGAGCCTTTTTTAGGGTTTCGTACATTTTTTTTATTTCGAGCGGAAATCCCCGTATGGCCCCCGTGCCAGCCAGCGGGGATGGTTATGTCGGATTCGAACCGACCAAAACCGCACGCTGTCTCGGGTCTTCAGACGCACCCCGGCGCGTCTGAAGACCCGAGACAGCGTGCGGTTTTGTTCGGTAAGGTTAAAAAAAATAAAAATAAAACACCACCAGTGTGCATTGTGAATATTAAACAAGCCCACTCTTGTAAAAGTGGACTCGTCTGTCCACAAAAAAAATCTGGTAGGATCTTCCACCTACAAAATCTTAACCGCGGATCAAAATCTGTGGTAAGGAGCTCTTGCACCATAAGGCATTTCCCTTGCAGCCCGGCTGACCCAAGGCCATCTCAGGGTTTCGTAACTCAAAGGTAAAATAACGATCTTATAAGGAAGCCTTATAAGATTACTCTCTTGTCCGTCTTTCTGTCTGTCCGTGTGTTACCATCGGTTTTCTCAGGAAGGTGTGGACCTTGGAAGGGAAATTTATACCAGATACTGGGACTGGAGTCTATAGTCACTAGACACGATGAAAAGATATGAGCTAATTCAGATTTTCTCAAAAACTTGTAAGTACCAAAATTTACCTTAATTTGCATTTTTTTAAATTTTTTTGAACTTTCCCTTCACCTGTGCTAGAAGACCCTGCTTTTTACCAAACTAGGTCTACTAAATTCTAGGTCAACCAGAAGTAGGTACCCTATAGGTTTTGGGTTGGAAACCTAACCTTTATGAAACTGTAGGTGTTAGTTCACGTTAACCTAGAATCACGATATTTGGAGAAAAGCAAGGTAAAGGACAAATAAAGGAAAAATTTCAAAAAAAAAATTCGTTCCCGCAGGGGGAACGCACAGGTAGATTTCGTGAAGCAATTCCTATGCTATGCTTCTTCTATGACCAACGCCGAGCGCATTTTTAACATGTTTAATTTTTTTTCTCGAAAACGGTAACTTTTGGCGAAAAACTTTTCAGACATTTATTTTAGACTTAAAAATGGCCTATCGATTAAATATGTTTCCGACTGCAAGAATGTTCACCGGTTAGAAGTTATGATTTTTTTCCCGAAAAATTTTGGTTTTTCCTCCCTCCACTTTTAGTTAAAGTTTTAATCTTATAGGTTTATAATTAAAAGTTGTTGGTATTGTAACGCTCCCCCCTTACAGTATCCGAAAGTATATGAACCGCCCACTGATGAGACGATGGACCTGAATGCAGCAACTGATTACAGTGCTGAAGGCACTGAGAGTATCCGTTACTGTTATATCTTCCAAGTTTAGGAAGATACTATTAAAAGTTTGGCTTTATTGTGATCGTCTAAATATTTATAAGTATGGAACCCTTTATACGTTGTGTTTAAGCATTGTAGTAACTCATAGTCCTTTATTTGGTACATTGAGACAAGACAAGAGTACATGGTATTTAGAACACTGATTTCAATCTAATTCCTATAACTATTATTCTATCTAGTAATAAAGTTAAATAATGTTACTATACAACTACATTGAATCCCTGAACCTAATATGATTTAAGAATTTGATTTTAGAAGCTACCTAGTCTCTATAGTGATAATTAGTGATATTTATAAAATTCTGAATACTAAGTTCATTCCTAAGTGATCCTAGATATAGACATTTTAAGTTTTGTGTACCTTTAAATGCAAGCTAGTTCAATTTCACAGTATGATATATAAGCATTTAGTTTAGGTAGAAGTAAAGATATAACACACACAATATGGAGTTGTCTTACCATAACTGGACCCTGCAAAGGAAATGTATATAGTTTTCTTATATACAATTTGAGTTATTTAGACAAAGATATAGTAAATATTGGTAGTCAAGTAAATAAAATGTGTGCTTAAATACATATCTGGTTAATAATTAGTTACCTTGAGATAACCTACATAGTAGATTATCTCAGAGTAGCCGGAAAAATGAAATGAAGCATCTGTTGATATGTGTAGACTGCTAGGATGGGGTAATTTTATAGGTAATAAGGAATCCTATGACCGGTTCCATTTCTGGAACCGGGGAGGCCGCCTCCTCCAAAACCCCAGGCCCCCAACGAGCAACCAATCCTCTCCAGAGCTGAAGGCATACTACTTTTAAGTTATGCACAACCTTGGTGCTTTACAAAATACAATCTATTTCTTCTAAAGCAGTAGGTGATGATGGTCTTCAACTTCAAATGCTTCTTCCCATCCTGAATCATATCATTTCTATCTTTACCCACATTATCAACTACTCATTATTCTCTAACTGCTTTCCTTCATCGTGGAAGAGGGCCTTTGTCTTGCCTCTGCCTAAAATACCCAACCCTACCATGCTTACCCACTTCCGACCTATCTCAATTCTTCCTATCATGTCTAAGGTTCTCGAAAGTGTTGTCTACGATCAACTATCTAAATACCTCTCCTCTAATAGCCTGCTAAGTCCATTCCAATCTGGCTTTCGCCGTGGTCATAGTACTGTAACAGCTCTAGTCAAAATAACTGATGACATAAGGATGGCCATGGAGAATAAGCAACTCACAGTTTTGGTCTTATTGGACTCTAGCAGTGCCTTCAATTCTGTTGATTTTGACATCCTTTTGGGAATCTTAACATCTCTTAATGTTTCTGCTTCTGCAACTGCATGGTTCAAGTCTTATCTTCAGGGACGCTCGCAATCTGTTCGTATCAATGAGGACTCTTCCGATTGGTGCGACTTGGGGGCGGGCGTGCCTCAGGGTGGCGTTCTTTCTCCTCTTCTGTTTTCCGTTTTTATAAATGCCATTACTAAGGTACTTACTTCACACTATCATCTCTATGCAGACGATTTGCAGTTATATCCACACTTTGGAGCCGATGAATTGCCGGGGGCCGTGGCCGCCATCAACAGTGACCTAGCGAACATTAACTCTTGGGCCAAATCTTTTGGATTATTAGTAAATCCACATAAATCCCAAGCGATCATTATTGGTGGTAGATATATGCTTGGCCTTCTCAATCACAATTCCATACCTCCAATAATTTATGACTCTGTGGCCATCAACTATTCGAAGAGTGCTAAAAACTTGGGCGTGTTCATCGACTGTAATCTCTCTTGGGATGTTCACATTGCAGAGGTGAGCCGGAAGGTATACTACTCGTTTCAATCTCTCAAACGTCTTCAGAAGTTCCTTCCTCTTCAAACTAAAGTTACTCTTGCACAATGTATTCTTCTCCCACTATTAGACTATGCTGATGTCTGTTTTCTCGATGCTTCGGAGGACCTCCTAAACAAACTCGAACGCTTGCAGAATTTGGGGATTCGGTTTGTATTCGGTCTACGAAAATTCGATCATGTTTCTGAATTTCGGAAAAGACTGAACTGGCTCCCTATTCGGCAGCGTCGTAATACTCATATCTTATCTCTTCTCTATACTATCCTTCACAGCTCTTATTCTCCAAATTATCTGCGGGAACGTTTTGAGTATCTCGTACCTCGGGGCAAACCCTGTCGTCTTTCCTCCTCCCTTCTACTTCATACTCCTGCACACAGCTCCAGCTGTTATGATGGGTCATTCACTGTACGGGCTGTTCGCCTATGGAACTCACTACCGCACCATATTCGAGACAGTAGCAGTCTGGACATCTTCAAAAGAAGAACTAAAGAACATTTCCTCTCACAATGTTAAAGTATAAATGTATGTATATAACGTATTTTTATATATGTATAACTATGTATAAAATATAAATGTATGGATGTAGGTATATTATTTTATTTTACAAATAGTATATTATATTTACTTTTTGAATGTATAATTTATGTAAGTCTATTGATTTATTTTTGCCATCTTTCGTTTATGTATACTTTTTTTATTTGTACACTTTGCTTCCCTCTGTTATTTTCTTTTTTCTACCTCTACTGCTCAAAGGTTTGCTGGTAGAGAACTCTTTTAGAGTTAAGCTCGCCTTTGTACATAATTTATTTTAATTGTAAAACATTTATATCTTTTTCATTTTTTGTGTACAATAAAGAATTAAGAATGTATAGCTCGAATCATTGCTGTAGTGTATTCATACACAGGCAGTAATTGGGTAACCCCTTGGGCAGTTCATCAAGAACACGGCCAATGAGTTACTAGCGCTGTTATGGGTACCAGCTGTAAACAGACATGGTAATATATATGGTAAGGTTTCGCGAGCTTGTGGTAACTGTCCACGTTTCAGGGTCAAGTGATACCGCGACCAAACGCTTTCAAGACACAATGCGAGCTTGTGGCAACTGTCCACGTTTCAGGGTCAAGCGATACCGCGACCAAACGCTTTCAAGACACAATGCGAGCTTGTGGCAACTGTCTACGTTTCAGGGTCAAGCGATACTGCGACCAAACGCTTTCAAGACACAATGCGAGCTTGTGGCAACTGTCCACGTTTCAGGGTCAAGCGATACCGCGACCAAACGCTTTCAAGACACAATGCGAGCTTGTGGCAACTGTCCACGTTTCAGGGTCAAGCGATACTGCGACCAAACGCTTTCAAGACACAATGCGAGCTTGTGGCAACTGTCCACGTTTCAGGGTCAAGCGATACCGCGACCAAACGCTTTCAAGACACAAGTATTTTCCCCACACCGATAAAGACATAATAATAAGTAGGTAGGTAAGTATGATAGCATGTATTGCGAGGGCTTAGCCCAGCATGACATATCACTTACAATGAAACGAGCTCACATCCGTCAAACAGGATACATAGATCGAATTGGACATCGATCCTATAAATAATTTGTTTTAAATGTCTGAATTAAACCAGGCACTCACAAGGGCTGGATAAAGACAAAGGAATTGTCAAGAGTTAAATGAAACTGCTTTGTAAGACATAACAATCATTTACTCAAGTAATTACCGTACCTTTGAGCTTCTCATCTTTACAATGAAAGTGAGGTCTGTATTTGATAGGAATAATAGTCCAGCAGATGGCTGTATGTATACACAATACAACACAAAGTGGACTGTCTGATCTTGTCCTATCACCAGTTGAGAAACCGTATGATACTACAAGATAAGCTCAGTAGGGTTGAGCTAGCTAAGGGGCATCAGTCGTCACTAAACATCCCCTCAGACCGAACCAATATTAGTGATGAACTGAGTCAGAGTATGATTATGTTACCTTACTTGATTAAGCAAGGTTTCACAACACACATCGACAATCCATTACTAGCTATTGTTGCGTACAGTACTGTTGTCTCGGCAGACTAGGCAAGTAAAGGGGACGCTACATTCCATCCACTAGAATAAACATTTAGTTTGTCTAGCACATAGAATGCGGTATCCAGCGCTGAACGGGCTCTACCCAATTGGGGTTCCCTATAACAAAACAACGGTCGAATACAGCCATCCTCTGGACTCATCCCAGACAGACTGTTGAATTTCAGTAGAACCATCGTAAAAATAAAATAGCTCAATTTCTCAAACCTTTACCTCATTCCAAGCAAACTTAAGAACTTGGGAGGCTCTTAAGAGTGCCTAGAACTACATATTTCGTGTACACAAGGGTATTGTGTAGTGTGCAGGATGAGTGTAATGATGAGTGTATAAAGTAATATTTTATAAGTTAGTTTAACAAGTCATATGACCCGTTAATCACACTTTGAATATTAAATGCCATTACAGATACAGGCTAAGAATCTACAATAGGTATCCCAGGCTTATAGGAACTAGCCATCTAGATTTAGATAAGGTAGCATTAAAAGAAAATGTTAGTAGCAAATTGCTTACATATAGGTTAACGGCAATAAAAGTGTTTTGTCACCTCATTCCAGATAGAGAGCCTCGAGTACTCTAAACCCAGCATGAATCGACAGAGAACGCTATCATAGCATAGTCACAGTCTGATCCCTGACTTGACTTGGCCAAAGTCAACCCAGTTTACATACCACGACCACACCAGATTATCGAAGACATTAACTAAAATTTACTGTAATATAGAATGATTTTAGGAAGCATTTACTAAATAAAGGTGTAGACAGCCAATTTAAACTAATTCCCTACGAAAATAGTTCTTACAAAGAAAATTTCACTTTGCGTTTTATTTTTCTACCTCCAACCCACAAAAGTAAATTATCATGAATACAATTTATGAAACCTAAATACAGTCAACATTTTAAGAATAAGAAGAATAGAAACTAAGATAACTCACCACGCAGGCTACAAGGCTTTCTAAAATTCGGATGAACTTTTCAGCAACCTATAGTTCGCGACGAATTCTTGAAGACTCCTCCCGATATTCTCCGGTACGCTCCTTTTATTACCTCTTACTACCCCCCTTTCCTATAATCACGCCACTACACGTCATCTCTCCTGAGTTGCCATAGAACAATATGTTTCAAAGCCACTACTAACTATCGACTATTTGAAATTAATAACGGAAGCTATCAGCCTAAACAAATAAATTCACTTCAACTATTCCTACTCTTTAAATTGTCTTGTAACCAAATTAACATGAGATTATACCAAAATTATATTAAAAGTTAATAAAAGAAATCATTAAGTCTTGAATTATCATTACAATTTTTATTTTACTTTTAGGCCAACAATGTATGAGCAGTGAGAAGGGTATTTTAATGTTAATCTGCAACGTCTGAAGCCGTTCTGAACAGCAAGCCCCCATCCTCAGACCGCCAAT
This sequence comes from Cybosia mesomella, assembly GCA_946251805.1. Lineage (NCBI taxonomy): Eukaryota > Metazoa > Arthropoda > Insecta > Lepidoptera > Erebidae > Cybosia > Cybosia mesomella. The sequence goes on from OX276396.1 coordinate 4,888,373, forward strand.
GCAATCTCGATGGTTTTTTTTTTTTTTTTTTTTTTTTTTTTTTTGTAGGTACCGTGTGCCTAGTGGGCCTACCAGTCCACCCGCGTGGGGTGGCCCGCGAAGCTGGGACCTAATCAGTTTCTCCCTCACATAATGAAGGCTTTGTTCGTCTGGTGTATGTGTAGCTACTGTGTTGTTTTTTCATTTCCCTTTTCGGGTTCATTCATTTATTTATTACCATAGTTGTAGAGTACAAATTTTACATTTAATTATAATTTAAAAACAATAAATAATTCCACATTCTTTAAAATAGCCAAAATATAAATACAATTGGTTAAAAACAAGTTAAAATTAAAAACGATAATAATTATTAAAACTAAGACATAATACAATTTGGTTAAAAATTTAAAATTAATTACAATAATAATTCCCACATTTACAAACACAATAATTATAAAATTAAAATAAAAATAAAATATAAAATAATTACAATTTGGCTAATACTTTGCATTACAATTAATAAAAAACTCATACATTTGATTATTTACAGTTGTCAATATTACATTTTAAAATAAACAATTCAATCCTATAAATGATATAATAAATAGTTAAAATCTTTATCTGAAATACTGTACTCTACTGGAGTACTGCACCTCCTTGAACGGCGTTCTTTTTGGTGACGCGCTGGGACCGCCATATGCTGGCAGCGCAAATGCGCTTATCATACGGCGCCCAACACGCCACCCGCCCTGTTCCTTTCCATGCATTTTCTTACTATCTTGGTGCAGTACTCCAGAAACTGTTCTCTATCATCATTATTTTTAAAAATTTCTAACAACACCCCTTTGTCCAGCCTCTTCCCTAATCTCATTTCTGTATTATACTTGTCTACCCCGTTCGCAGGGCAGTCAAACAGGAGGTGAGAGACCGTTTCGTCCTCAGTCGGACTACAGATGCACGATGGGCTCGCCCTGCACTTGAATCTGTACAAGTACGCGGCGAACGCACCGTGCCCCGTGAGGACCTGAGTGGTCTCGTACGAGAGTTCCCTTTTTAAGGCGAACTTATAAGCGGTGAACACATCAGGGAAGAACAGTTTTGTGCCGCTGGCCACCGTCCCCGACTGGTAGCGCCGGTTCCACTCGTCAAGCGCTCCATTACGGATAAGACGCTTGACGTGTGACACCGGCACCAAGTCGTACACTGGTCGAACTTTGGACCGGAGAGCCGCGGCTTTCGCCAGCTCGTCAGCCCTCTCGTTCCCCGCTAAGCCTGCGTGAGCCTTGATCCAGTACAGGGACACTTCCCCGCCTTGGATCAATGCTTCACGCAGGTTCGCCCTGGCTTCAACCGCCAGGGGATGCGGGGACTGACTGTTTACAACAGTTTCTAGGGCTGAACGAGAGTCGCTTAGAATTGCAGAAGCTCCGCGGTGCTTTGCGGCAAGCCCCGTAGCCTTGCATATGGCCAGCAGTTCCGCCTGGTAGACAGTGCAGTACGGTGAGAGAGCAAGCTTGATGGCCTTGGTTTCGGTTTCGCCATTCCATATAGAAATGGCGGCCCCCACCCTGCCATCAATCTTGCTCCCGTCAGTATAGTACCGCACTGCACTGTCCACCCGCTCGACCTCCTCTGCGGTCGTCAGGCAAGCGAACTGCAGGCTCATATGGTCGGCCGGGTGGGGCCTGCACCTGAACGGAGTCGGTGTCTCCACCTGCCGATCCGCCAATTCCGGCCGCTCTGCCCCCCGCCGGCATTCGTACAGGGCGGCATTTTCCCTTATGCGAATGTCGAGGGGGAGGAGACCGGCCAGAGCCAGAGCGGCATTTAGAGACACCGTCCGATACGCCCGACAGAGCTTCTGTGCGAATCCGCGCTGCACGGCTTCCAACCTTTTCCTCGTTTCGACCTTGTGTGTAGACGGTGCCCAAACGGCAGCGGCATACGTGATAATGGGCTCCACGGTGGCCGTGTATATTATACGGACCACCTCCGGGTGGAGCCCCCAGCTGGATCTGGCAGCTGCCGATACACCCTTGTAGACGTTCAACGCCCTACTGCAAACACTTTTAACATGGGCGTTGAACGTCAACTTGCTGTCTATCAACAGCCCCAGAATCTTGACCTCCTGCACCGCGGCAATGGCAACGCCCGCCATGCTCAGGCGTGGGGTGTCATACTTAAGTTTCCGGGTTAGCACCATTGCACTGGTCTTGTGCGGTGCAAACCTCAACTTATTTATGACACCCCATTCCCGCACGTATTCGAGCGCGGCATTGCCGCGATGTTCGATATCCGCTGCTGTGTCACCGGAGAAGACGAGTACTACGTCATCGGCAAAAGCCTGGCAGTACTCGCCTCTCCGGGTCAGGCCAACTAGCAGCGGGTCGATGAGGAGGTTCCAAAGCAGGGGTCCCCCTATGGAGCCCTGCACGCAGCCTTTGTTACATTCCCTGGTGTGCTCAGCGCCCCCGTACCTGACCGTGACCTGCCTCTCGCTTAGGTAACTTCGCAATATGGCGTCGAGCCGTGGTGGGCAATTGGCCCTCGCCAGCGCAACCTTCACCGCCGGCCACCAGGCACTGTCGAAGGCGCCCTCTATGTCTAGCGAAACCATCGTGACGATTTTCCCCTTATGGGTTTCGCCACGAATATGGTTCACCAGATCATAGAGGGCGTCTTCCGTGCTGCGCTGTGCGGTGAAGCCGTACTGGCGAGGACTCAATGCCGGCGCCAGATGGTGGCCGAGTCGTCGTACCACCATCTTCTCGAGTATCTTCCCCATGACCGGAAGCAGCCCTATGGGTCTGTACGACCGTGGGTCCTGGTAGTCCGACTTCCCAGGCTTGCGAAATGCAACCACGGTCGCCTCCTTCCAGTCCTTCGGGAAGTACCCGAGTGCGAAGCACCTATTATATAGTGTTAGATGGAGCCCCATGTCGAACAGAATGGCCCGCGAGCATATTTCAGCCGTGAAACCCTCTGGCCCAGGGGCCTTTTTCGGGTTAAAGCTGAGCACCGCGGACCGAAGCTCTTCCTCGGTAAAGGCCGGTTCATCATCATTATGTAACAGGACCTTTACCGGGATTTCGGCTTCGGCCCTGATACGGCGGTGCCCGTCTGTATCGCTACCCTGATGGTCGCTGGGGAAGAAGGTTTCCGCCAACACGCGCGCGGAGTCGTTCTGGCCGACCGGAGCCCCATTCTGCGAGAGCGGCAGTTCTTCCTCCTGTTTACCTGTCCTGCGAATTACCCTGTATATACCCTCCCAGACCCCCTCCTTCGTCTGACGCTCACAAAAGGATTTCCAGGACCTAATTTGTGCTGCTTTCGTTTCACTTTCGTAGAGGGCTTTCGCCGCCACGTACTCATCGACGACGCTTTGCCGACGCGACTGTGAAGCCCAATGGATTCTGCGCTTCTTGGTCGCGACTGAGCGCTTCATCTGTTCTAGCTCGTCGGACCACCACGGAACTTTGTATTTGCCGAATTGTTTGAGCTTGGGCATCGCAGCTTCGCACGCCTTCGTCACCGACTCCGTGTGTTTTCGGACTATGTCGTTCAGAACACCCGCGTCGTCAACTGACCGGATATCTTCTGCAGTTAGCCGGTTCAGCCCACACTCCTCGCTGAACTTACTGCAGAAGTGTTCCCAGTTGGCTTTGCGGGTGTTGAACACACGGGTCGTCCGCTCCACTGCGATACCTTTCGCTCTGCGTAGTTGAATTTTGAACATTATTCCGTTGTGGTCCGACGTAGTTAGGTCCTTGACTACTCTCCAGTCGTCGACCAAGGCGAGCAGGTCCACGCTGCAACAAGTCACGTCGATAAAGCTCGTGAACTGTTTACCCCCACGCATGGTATCAAACGTGGGGGTAGACCCCTGATTTAGTACGTGGAGGCCAGCCCCCTCTACGAAAGCGGCGAACTTCTTTCCCCTCCTATTAGTTTTGTGGTCCCCCCACCATATATTCCTGGCGTTCGCATCCCCTCCAACGATGAGCCTTGATCCACCTAGGGTCCCCATGATGGAGGTCAAGTGGTCCAGGTATGGGGCCATCGCCATCTTCTTGTCTAGGTAGTACGATACGGCGAGGACATCCCAGGCGCTGGTGCGTAAACGGACCACCGCGATGTTGTTGGTGGTCATGTGGGGGAACTGTTCAACGCTGATGTCCCGGTTGAAAACCGCGACAGCAGTCTTGACAGTGCCCCCACCGCGATTCGCGCACTGGAATATCCTCACCCCACCGTACCCCTTCATCTCATTGATGGCCCCGACGTATGGCTCCTGGATGAGGGCCACGTCCACTCCCTTCCTCTGGGCCTCCATCATGAGTTCCGTAGTGGCCAATTGGTTCCGCTGGAGGTTCGCCTGCACCACGGTGTACAGTGCGGTACCATCTGCAGTGCCTGGGACGCCCGCGGCCACCTTAGCAATAAGCCACGTTCTGCCGACTTATGGCGTCCCATTTCTGCCTTACTGGACAGTCCGCACTGAACACCGTATGAACGCCAGTCCCACACTTTGCTTTTTTGCAATTTATGCACGAGGGGACCTCCCCCTCGGCCACTGCAGGGCACTCCGCTCTATGGTGCGGGCCCCCGCAAAAGGCACAGAGGTCCGCGACCTCCGTGCAGCGGGCCCTGCCGTGGCCGAACGCAAGACATCTCGTGCATTGTAATAGAGGGGACTGGTCCTCAACCCGCACCTGTTGGATGTCGATATGAACCCTGCCAGCCTCGATTAGGCGCCGCCATAGTTTGGGGTGGACCTGGAGGACAGCGTGGCACTCCAAAGAGTTCCGCGCTGACCTCCTGTATCGCACCACTGCGGCGGTCTCGGTGGCTGATAGGCCATCCATCAGGTGCCGGTTCTGGACCTGAAGTGCAGCAACAATGTCCTGAATCTCGATGGTTGGACCGTCACAGTATTCATGTATAATATGGGATAAAATTAGAACGGTTCGAATTTCTTTCATGGAACGTGAAATTTTGAGGAAAAACTGATTTCACAAAAAGTGAGGCCCTACCGTCCCCTTAAGCCGGATTCCACACGTTCACGAACTTAAACTAAGTTTACACCCAAGCAATTTTTGACCGCAGTTTGAAAGCGATCGGGTCAAAAATGCGCCCGTGAGAGTGCCGCAAATTTTGGGAAGTGGAACCATACAGACATTATATACATATATATAAACTTTTTGACCAGTGGTCATTTCGGACTCAGGGGGTCATAACTAGACCTCCTATGAAGAATTTTTTTTTAAATTCCACAGTAGTCAAGAAACCAATCGGTAGATCGATTTCATCGAAATCTACCTAATACAAAACTTGAAAATTAAGGTAAATTTTGGTCCTTACAAGTTTTTATACATAATAGTACGGAAGCCGTCAGGCAGACTCGCACTTAGCCAGTTTTTATTTACTGTGGAGATTAGAAACAAGCTATTCAGTATACCTACTTGCTTCACGGAAAATATATTGCGTTGTATGATATTTTGAAGCAATTTGCATGCTAACTTTGCCTATAAATTCAAGGTCAACATCCACGACAGGACTTGAATCCGTGACTAGCCCTTTTCTAGATGAAATACGCTGACCATCTGAGCCACAGTGACCTGCCCAATATTTATAAATAAATAGCCCAAATTCTTGTCTTACCACCCCCGCTGGCCAGCGGGGGGGTATTCGAAGGGATTTCCGCACGTAAAAAAAAAAAAAAAGGGAACGTTGGGCACAGTCTATTCACAAGAATTGCGTTTTCGGTTTTTTTTTCACATCGATGGAATACATCGATGAAAAAACAAACAAAAAAACAAGCCAAGATGACTTTCAAGCACTTCGTCAGGCATAAAATCTTTTAGTAGTATTGTGAATAATTCAAGTATAGAGCACAACATACCTTCAAGTCTGTATCCCCGAAGGGGTATATAGGCAGAGGTATATTACACACTCACGATTCGCCAGTTATGTTTAGGTTCCAATGTAATAGTGGGCGAGTCTATTGCCATCTAGCGGACACATTACTAGCCGAGCGATAATTAGCATTTTTAATACACACATTAACTACGGAAAGTTAGAGGTGTGTGCCCGGAGCGAGTGGGGATCGAACTCAGACCTCGTCTTGGCAGTCCGTTACGTATGCCACTGGGCAATCGCCACTCATTATATATCAAAATGATATAGAGCACAACTTTTTACATTTTATATTACTCTCACGATTCTTTAACTTTAGAATATGCATATTTGAATAATCTATTGCCTTCCAAGTTGTTAAGAATGCCGCACATCTTTCAAAGCTCTTGGTAGTATTTTTATTCTGATAATAGTAAGTCCGTTCAGATGTGGACAAGAATTTTAAGTATTCTAGAAATGAATGTCTTTAGTTTTCAATGCAAAAGCCTGGACAAGCTGGATGCATGCTGATCGTAATTAATTTTTGTGGTATTTTATTTATGTTTCAACCGTATCAGAAGTTTATAACGGCTGATTTTTCAAGTGTATGGTTTTTATTTAAAAAAAAACGGAACATTTGTAGAAAATATAAAAAAATATATTGGGGATTCTAAATCAATCCTTGCCATTTATGTTTTAAAGATTATTTCATGTACATTTTGGCCACGACTACGTTTTAGATGATCCATACGTGAATTTTGAGTTACTTTTCGAGTATATCGGCTTGTATATCACTGATAACACGTGTGATGTCTGGATGTATCTTCTAGTGCTTGAATTGATGCTGGTTTATCGGCATAAGCAAAAGATTTGACGTACCTCCAATTCCGGTGTCCAATTCACTTTCAATTCAATTCACAATTGCTCACCAAATTCATTGCGCAATAGGTCCATCGTTCTGAGTGCTGTGTGACATGTGGCATTCCCTTATTGAAACCACATATCAAACAGATTTAGTTCGTGTATTTAGGGCTGATAAACGAATATCAATCAAGCCCTAGAAGACAACATGACACGTATTATCGGTGAGATACCAGCCGATATGCTCGAAAAAGTAACTCAAAATTGGACTTCACGTGCCCAAAATGAAATAATTTTTAAACATACATGGCAAAGATTGGTTTAAATCGCCAATAAAAAAAAACATTTGAAAACAACTGTTTTTTTTGGTAAGTACCTTATATAAAGTGGCGTGTATCTCATAAAATTTTCATAATTCTCATTAACTTTAGTATAATAATATAACACTTTAGTTCGAAAAAGCATTTTTTAATTCGAGTTTTCGAAAATACGTTTTTTCTTCACGTTGACCAACGTATAGCAACCAATAAGCATCATTCATTGTAATATTTAATATGATGTTGGATCTTGGTGGGCTCCATACACCTAGCGATTAACGGGCGAGGCTCTAGCGGAGGACTCCTATCGGAGTTAGGGGGGTTAGACCGCAGTCGATACAGTTATAGGCACAATAAGCCTATCATTAAATGGAAAACGGACTCTGGGTTCTCTAGTGAGGTGCTACCGGGCTTATGGGCAGGATAACAATTTGCACCATTTGGTTAGTAGTAGGTTGTAGTTGTAGTTAGTAGTGGTAGGTTGGTAAGTTACTATTTATATACTTGTAACTTTTTATATGTTATTCTTTTTTATGTTTTTATATCTATGTAAAGAACGCGATACACTTTAATATATACCTAGTCTTACCCATTAGATATGATAGTCTTGTTTAACTTTGGTACTAGTCTGAGGTCTGTGTTATTATATATATCTAGCTGAAGCCTGCTGCTCCGCCCGAGCGGAAGTCGGTTACCGTTTTAAGGTCATATCTCCGGTTCTACTTAACCAATTGCAATCAAACATACGGCAGATTTTAAATGTAACCAAGACCTTTCTAATAGAAAAAAAAATCAAAATAAGAATCCGTTCAATAGTTATTGCGTCCATCGTAAACAAAAAGACAAGAAAATTATTTTTTTGAATTCAGAATCGATCATTTAACCCAAGTATTTTTTTTTCATATCTCCAATATCACAACTAATTTTAAATTTCCTAAGAGTATAGATATAAAATACGTTTAACCATAGGTAGTTTAGTCGGTTCAAGCCCGACATAACCGCCCCCGCTGGCCGGGCGGCGGGGGGGTATCCGAAGGGATTTCCGCACGAAAAAAAAAAAAAGGTAGACAGTTGGCGTTGAATTAAAACTCCAACACCCTTGACAAGTGATTCAGTTATGGACAAGTACTTTCACTAGTTATCAACAAAATCTGCTCCGCTTACAGGACGGGGTGTAACATTATAATACCCTGTAATATTCATAAATATACTATTGTTTATGGTGCTGATGGGCCACCATTGCAGTGCATTTTTAATGTTTGCTGAAGCACGTTATGGGATACTATCAATTAGTTTGGGAATTTGTGAGCTAGTTCGCAGACTTTTATTAGCTAACAGGAGATTAACCCCAATAGCACGATAAACATATGCCGAAAATCTGGCTTGCCTTCATTTCTAATTTCCTAGTCAAAGAAAACCGGAGCTACACGCTGGTGGGTTGTTTGACAAAGTCGACTCCCTTGAGCAATAACCCGGAAATGTGCTACTTTACTGTTATGTGAAATTCGGCATCTGTGGACTGGAATTATTCCAATAAACGATGAGGATGAACGCGTACGACTGCTCAAGATGCAGGTGAACACTTGGATAATGTACAGTTGCAACGTGCATACCAGCAGTTAAGAATGAGCTAAGCTTTGCATACAGACCTTTTAAGTTTGTTTAAAATTGGAGCTTTTCCTCCGAGTCACCATTCTTTTTATCAATTCTTGTCCTGTTCTGAAACCTACTGAAACCGCACGCCGTCTAGGGTCTTCAGACGCCGGATGGGCCCATAAGGCATTTCCCTCGCACCCCAACTGACCCATGGCCATCTTCTATTTCGAGATGCCTCCCTCGGGTTTGAGAACCATCCCATCTTACCCAGGACGGAGGTCGTTAAGCAACCTTCGGCATCTGAGTCGCCTGCGACGCGTGACAAGGCATATGTCGGCCTCGGCGGCCTCCTTCTCATTACTTGCTCGCAGTAGGAGGCGGCGGCAGATTTCATTTTGTGGTTAATAACATATAACTTAAACAATCGAATAATTGTAACTTTTTATACCATCTATTTTAAAGAAATCGGTACTACGAGTCAGTGGTAACAGTAACACTGTTATATAAAATTTTCTTGCAATAATCATGTTAATTATCAATATGTACCGTTTCAAATAAAAATTAAAATACGATAAAAAATTACGCTTAAGAAGTTCATAATACCTATAATATTATGACTTTTTATCAAGAGTAATAAAAAAATATGCGAATTGAAAAGAAATAACCAAATGAGCAAAAGTCAAATTCTAATAAAATTTCAAATTAGAAATTTTAAAATTTGATTTCCTTTGGCCCGTAAAAAGCAAGTTTACAACAAAATAACAACAACATAATTTACTGACGACCCTCTGTTCCATTTTCAAATTAGAAAACAAACTCTCCCTAAAGTTCTTCCAATTTTTTTTAGTTTCTCATTACACTAACAAAACATCTTCATCCAGTTTCCACGCGTTATGAGATTGACAAAATCTTCACGAACTTTGGAACAACTTTGATAAAGAGCCCTTCAATTATTTCTGTCACGCACGCCGATAAATTCTGTACATAATTATTATTTCGTAAGTTTATAAAACCATTAATATACGTCAATCAATACAAATTGACTTAAAAATAAATCCATAATGACAATATGATAACTTTTTACTAAATTCATATACTTATTTACATGGCACACCTATAGTTAAAAATGTTATTTTATAAAATTTGGTCTATATTATATTTATTATAGCAAATCTTTGAAATAACTTGTTTGGTTTGTTGAAACTTTTTTTGAACTTGACACTTCAAAGAATTGAACCAGGCAATAAAAACACAAGCACATTAATCAACTTACAATTAATGTGCTTGTGTTTTTATTGCCTGGATCAATTCTTTGGAATGGACTACATTAGAAATATAACACTAAATGTATATTTAGCTTCTGAGTTATAAAAGTGTTATGTGCAAGATTTATTTTAACCAGATCATTATGTAACCGCTCTTCATCAGCCCCTTTAGGAAGACTAGCTAGACTTCTTTATGAATCGGAAATATAGGTATATGTTCGCTTCTTATAGAATTATCTCTTATCTCGTTTCCTACCTCTTACCTTATTTAACTATTTCTTACCTCTATTCTCGTTATCTGAATGAGTTCTTTAATTAACCTGTACATTAAATAAATAATCAATAAATTAACCTTATACATTCAAATGCCTTAGATGATATACAATTGCCGGCGCTCATTTCCCACTGAATGATTATCATATAAAGTGAGAATGCAGAAGCTCATTACTTAAATTTAAATTTAAAGTTCTATTTTCTATTCGTCGAAGAAAAAATCCTTCTCTTGTGTACCGCCAAACTAACTAAATTCGTAACTACATAATTTAAACTTTAAACTCACCCACTTTACAATTGTATAAGACAATTGTAAAGTGGGTGAGTTTAAAGTTTTGCAAGCACAGTTATTAAAAAGAAACGATATATTAGTAGTTATAACAAAAGCCGGATGAGGGGAAAACGAGATGGTATTTATAAGAAGGAATTCCATATCGCCGTGGATTTTTCGCTTTGTGTTCAAAAGACTACAGTTCGCAATGACGACTCTGCTATAGTATTCAACAAGTCATAAGATTAAACGTTAGGCCAATGTCGTGTGTGTCCTACACACGCCTGCCAACTCACCGACGCGGGATAAAACCCGACCCCAACCAGGCGAGGCCGCGGTGGCGGCCAAAGTCTGTCAGTAACCCTGGGGTTATCCTTTCGAGGGCTTGCCCGGGGTGCCCGGCAGTGGACACTTGGGGAGGATACCGTGTGGTTTTAGTCGGTCCGATTCGGACACGCCCCCCGCATCGTCGGCACCGATGGGGTAAACCCCCACTTTCCACACGTAAAAAAAAGGCCAAACTGACATTCGTTTAATAATACTTTGGCGGTATTTTACCGCCTCTACTAGGACAAGTGTTTCGAATAGCTCTTTCAATTAGTCCGACCCTTTTCTGTACAGAACAACACGTGCAGGACTCAGGTGCCGTATGAGGAGCAACTAGTTCCATCTAAGACCATGCGGTTTGACACCCCTTTTCTTCGTCACAGCATAAAAGCATTCAATTCTTTACCAGCTCACGTGTTTCCTTCTTCCTACAATCCCGGGTCCCATGCTGCCGCGCTAACTAAGAATACAATAACTCGATTTTGACGATTTCGAGAAAAACGCGCGCAAAGTTCTGAACTTTATTTTTCTTGTATATCATTGTAAAGGAAACGGCAAGGTAGATGCAAATTAAACGATTCACAAACTGTTAGTAAAATATAATCACCTTTCAACAGAGTTACAATTATATTAAATCACAGTACTGACCTTAAGTGTTTTTACAATACCATCCAAACGTCGGCTGACTGTCAATATGGCCGACCGTAGCGCGGTCGTTCTCCCACCGATACCACAGATGTAAAACCAAATTAGTGTTTTACATTAAAGATAAAAACAATAAATCATATTAGTCTCATTTTACTCGTACAACAATAATAATAATCGCGTAACAGTCGGCCATCCTATAGGAACGAGTCTCTTCGTTCTAAGTCTAAAATTCCTAATTGGTACTAACTACAAATCTACTTGGTGCTATAGTAAAGCCATATGAGAGCTACTTCCTTCACAATCATATGACTGACTGCGATGCCTCGAGCCACTCATGGGCGACGAGTTCATACGCCAATCCTGCCCGACCCGAGAACACCCTCCCTATGATATAGCTGCGCGCCGTACTAGTTACTTCTTTCACTAATACTGCGCACAACTGCGATGCCTCTAATCACTCATGGGCGGCGAGTTCATACGCCAATCTCGCCCGACAAGAGAGCACCCTCACTGAATCACATTAATTTTCTCTTATAAATCACTTCAAAAATGGCACACAATTATTATCTTCCATCTAATAATTCTAATTTAATGCCATCATTCACTAACATCATAGAGCTATCTACTTGTTTTCACTCACTAAATTAAATTACCTCACTCTCAATAATTCACTTCAATTTAATAGGTACTTCGCTACAACAATATTTCTGTTATTATTTTCTCTTACACAATTATATTATTTTAATTATCACAATTCACTAACATAGGTATAACACTTATTCTAACAAATAATAATAATAATAATCTTAACAACAATAATAATCATCACGTATCAATCATTCTGACAATGACGAATCATCGTCTTCACTTGAGGAGCAAGCAGCAGTGTTAAAGCTAAGCCATGGAAATATTTTATCTATAGCTACGATGGTCTCATACCTTGCCCCCTTTCTAGTCAAAGGTGTGTCCTCTACTAGAAACCTATCATTCGGCAAAATCTTTTTAATTCGATAAGGTCCTTTACATTTTGCCTCGAGTTTTTTGGATTGTCCTGGTTCTGTCACTATTGCCCTTGCTATTCTAACTAGGTCGCCCTCTACATACTTCCTACTCTTTTTCCTATGTTTATCAAATCGTTCTTTCATTTTTACCTGTTTTTCCTGGATTTCCTCGCTAACTTCTGTTCTTATATCCTCTAATGATGCACTACCAGCGTCTATATCATCGACTAAGTCATTTAATAACCCTAAAGCCGGATTGGTTGCTGTCCTGCCAAATAATAGTTCAGTAGGTGTTCTTTTTGTTACCGCATGTACCGTGGTATTTATTCCTAACTGAACATCAGGAAGAAGTTCGTCCCAAGTATTTTTATTTTTACCGTGTACCATGGAGCCAAGAGCTGCTAGTATGGTTCGATTGTATCGTTCAACCTGTCCATTTGCCCGCGGCGTTGCGACTGCGTTAAGAATGTGTTTAGTTCCAATTGATTGAATAAATGTTTTAAAGTTTTTACTGGTGAAGCTTGAGCCCCTATCCGTTATTAATCGCGTGGGTGAGCCGAAATAGCTTATAAGGGTCCGAAATACTCTTATGCTTTCCTTAGTTTTCGTACTTCGTACAGGTGCAAGGCAAACGTACTTGGTGAACGCGTCGACAACTACTAGTATGTAAGTAAAACCCCGTTTACTACGTGGAAAAGGCCCAAGATGGTCGGCGTGTAACGTATGAAATGGTATTTCAACTTTCGGAATCGGGTGAAGTAACCCCTCTTTAGCTCCCGCTGGTACCTTGTGGTGGGCGCATTCAAGATATGCTGATACGTATTTCTTGATAAACCTACGCATTTTCGGGAACCAAAATTGAGACCGTACCCGCTCCAGTGTTTTGTCGAAGCCAAAATGACCCACGTCATCATGATTGGCTTTTAATAGCTGCCATCGTACGGCTCTTGGTACGACCCATCTAGTTGTACCGTCTTGTAACACTCGAAACACTCTGCCATTTTTGATGATATATTCTTTATGAATACCAGAAATCTTCAGTGTTTCCGGATCTTCCAAAACCAGCTTGATACGTTTAATTTCTTCGTCAGCCGACTGCACAGTGGCAATCCAGTCAGCTGACGCAATAGACAGTATGTCAAGCGTGTGTAATTTTTCGTCCAGTTCTGTAGGCACAGGCGCCCTACTGAGCGCATCTACGTGAGACATCTTCTCCCCCGGGCGGTAAACAATTTCACAATCAAATTCTAGAAATTGTATCCACCACCTAGCTATGCGGGGAATAAGATCTCTTTTGGTGAAAGTAGAACGTACAGCGCTACAATCTGTTACTATTGTAAACTTTATTCCGATCAAATAGGAGCGAAATTTATTTAGAGCACAGATAACAGCGAGCGTCTCGAGTTCAAAAGAATGAAGTTTCATCTCATCGGCCCGAGTCTGGCGGCTAAAGTACGCTACCGGTCGCCAGAGATCGGATCCTTTCCTTTGAAGTAAGATGCCCGCTAGCCCAAACTTACTAGCGTCAGTATGCAGTTGGGTCTCTGCGCTATGATCATAAAGTGCCAGTATAGGTCTTTCTGACAGTAGTTTTTTGATAGTATCAAAGGCCTGAGTTTCGACATCACCCCATTTCCAAGGCATGTCTTTCTTTAAGAGATTTGTTAGGGGTCGAACCGTCAGAGCAAACCCCTTCACAAACCTCCTGAAGAAACTAGCTAGTCCGAGGAATCTTCTGATCTCGTGTTGATTCTGTGGGGTGGGAAACTTAGCTACTGCCGCTGTTTTTAGGCTGCCAGGCTTGATACCATCCTTGTCTATTTCGAATCCAAGAAAATCAATCTTTTCTTGAAGGAAACGACATTTCTCCATTTTCAAAGTTAGTCCGGCTTCACTTAAAAGGCTTAAAACCTCTTCAAGCCGTTCTAAACCCTCTTCGAATGACCTGGATGGTGTCAAAATGTCATCCATATAAATAACAACATATCCAACCTTGGATTTACTTAAGATTTTGTGGATTGCCCTTTGGAAGACTGCTGGAGCATTGGCCAGGCCAAAAGGAACACGATTGTACTCGAACTGCCCATCAAGCGTAACGAATGCAGTCTTATCTCGCGACTGTTCCGATATCGGAATCTGATGGTATCCCGAGGCCAAATCTAAGGATGTGAACAATGACTGATCTGCAAGCTGATCTAGCAAATCATCTATCCTTGGTAAGGGATAGTGATCTCTCTTCGTGCGGCTGTTCAACGCGCGAAAATCTACGCAGAGACGCTTCTCTCCAGATTTCTTACTAACTAGAATAATTGGGCTCGCATATGGGGAGCTCGACTCCCGTACAATACCATGATCGATCATATCATTGACCATTTCTTGTACTAATTTACGTTCGGAGTGGGCCATGCGGTAAGGTCTATATACAACCGGCGACGAGTCCTTAAGGTGGATTTCCATTTCCGTTACTGTCGTGAACCCCAAATCGTGCATACCGGTAGAGAAGCAATCTTTATATTTATCAAGTAAATCGCGACATTTACGTATTTGCTCCACTGACAAATGTATGCCACAATTAGGGGTGATTGGCACAGGTTGGTCTACATTCCTAATCACCTTCATTATATTTTTGCTAAATCCTGTAAATTTTGCACGAGTTATAAGAGTATTGCATTCAATATGCACGGTACTAGAACCGACATTTTGAATCAAAAGGTAACAACGAGTACCCCTAATTTGATACTCCTCTGGCAAGAGGTAATATTCTTTACCTACTTTACCCCTCACGGATCCATTGACGTAAATGGAACCATCACATACAATGTCGGATTCAACGGCCAGCGACTTCATTTTCCCCATATCAATCGTTATGTCCTCAACTGCGCGTAATTGCAGTTTCAAACCTAACTCGTGTTCTACCCGTTCAAATCTCACGTCATCAGGTGTCTTAATAATTTTTAGTGTGGGTCTTTCTGTAAAGGTATGTCCCAACAGTACATTGCAATTTATCAAATGGTCGTCTACTATAAGTACTTCGACATTTCGTTCCAGAATACCCTGCACTTCTATATCTGTCATTGTACGGCCTAAAGGTAAGTATGGTACGTTTCCTAGTCCCCTCAAGAAGGGCCCGTCTACCTGTTCCCAATTTAGTCCTAGGTCGCGAGCATTACTAATACGAATCAACGTAGCTTCACTACCTAAATCCATCTGACATACTGTTTTCAAGCCATTTATAGTTAATGCAAGTTTATATTTGTCATTTGTGCTTTCAGAAGTTAAGATCTCAAGAACGTGTTTTTCTTTAGCCGTGCTTTCTTTCAATTTAGGGCAGTGTGATGATTCATGACCAAGGAAGTTACAGCTGGTACATTTTATTAATGGCTTTGGGCACCTAAAGCTCGGATGTCCTACACCTTGACAGTTGAAACACTTAATGGTAGGTTTGTTCTTTGAACTATTGCTGTTCGTTTTAACCTGCGGTAGATTGTTACCTACTGATACATTTTGACGCTTGTCTCTACTTGTATCTGTATTATTTTGAGATTTGATAGTGTTGAAAAATTCTAGAATATCCTCAGGCTTGTCAAATTTAGCCGCTTGAGCGCCGACTCGAACCCCCCTATCATCAATACCGTAGAGTATGCAATCTACTGCTTGCTTCCCAAATATTTTACAACGGTTGAGGAGGTTGATTTTTGCGAAGTAGTACAATTCTAAGGATTCGCCAGAGCGTACCCGTCTATTAAGCATGCTTGTTAATAGTTCTGCGTAGTTTTCGGTCGCTGGGAATGACTCCCTTAACATCGCTTTCCATTCTAACCAAGTATGCTTAATAGAGGGTAGGCCCTGATACCAAGTCTTAGCGAGGCCCGTAAGCTTAGGCAGAGCATAGTGGATAGTTTGTTTGTCACTCCAATTATAGATGTCCGTACATTCATCAACCTTATCAAGCCAAATGTTAATCGTCTGTTCTCGCAACATGGGATCGAATTCAGGGATTACATTGTTTAGAGTCGAACTAGAAAAAGATTCACGATCTCCTGCCTTTGATTTAAATAAATTCAGAAACTCCTCAAAGAAGTCAGCAGCTGCTCGAGGCTTCTTTGACAAACTTGCCGTACTATCATCATTAGTTGAGTGGCTTTTAGTCGGTGTAAGCAACTGCCGATCTCGAGAGCCTCGTACCTGTGTGGCTTCGCTTGACCTTTCGCGTACACTGTGGCGTCCGTCGAGCCGCTTACGCTCTTTACGTACCTCGTTTTCTAACACACGTAGCTTTACCCTCTTACGAGAGAGCTTACGTTCTCGCTGCCGCAATGACCGCACGCTGCTCGAAGTTCCGCTCCGTCGACGGCTGCGGCGACGACTTGTCGTCCGATTTCGCGTGCGTCGTCTTCGTGGAGTGTCACCCTTTCGACGAGTGCTACTGCGACTGCGCCGTGAATCACGTCGAAGAGAAGCACTAACTTCAGGGTGGCGGTCACTCATTTTCTGAAACCTCAAAAATTTCGAGTGTTAATATTCATTCATTAATCAAGATGAACGTATTTCTCCTTTTTAGTAACTTTCAATCGAAAATAAATCCATTTACATCTAATTGGGATCTAAATGTTCGGATTGTAATATTGTGACTTTTCGTGATTAATCGTAATGTATGATTAATATAATAAGTACCCACGTATATTTTGTTATAAAAAAAAAACATTTATCAAAGTAATTCGGAATAACTAATAGAACTATGGATTGTAATGAAATAACGGTATGTTTCTAAGCGTACAGGCCTATTTCGTCTATTCAAGCCTATATTTTTTTCAAGGAAATGGTTTTAAGGCCCTTTATTTATCACTGAAGACGGTCGAGCTTGTGGGATGGTACGTGACATAAATAATTACGATATCCCACTTCTGAAATGTGAAGGAAACGGCAAGGTAGATGCAAATTAAACGATTCACAAACTGTTAGTAAAATATAATCACCTTTCAACAGAGTTACAATTATATTAAATCACAGTACTGACCTTAAGTGTTTTTACAATACCATCCAAACGTCGGCTGACTGTCAATATGGCCGACCGTAGCGCGGTCGTTCCCCCACCGATACCACAGATGTAAAACCAAATTAGTGTTTTACATTAAAGATAAAAACAATAAATCATATTAGTCTCATTTTACTCGTACAACAATAATAATAATCGCGTAACATCATGAACCAGAGAACACATCTACATGAAACTGGTACCAATTAAAAGAGGAACAAATAAAAAACACGATAAAAATATAATTCAACGTAAAAATATTAAGCTTATGGCATTGAACATGGAAAAAATGTTCATAGCTAGGAATGTTTTAATAATCAACCCGTCATCACTAGTCTTAAATACAATAACTACGTTACTTATTGTACTCATCTTTAGCAAAGGCACTTATTGTAGTTTTAAGTAAAGAATCAGTCTATCCTTACTTGTTATAAATACGATAACTAATGTAGTTATTCTATTTATGACCAGTAATGAAACGTTGGCCATTTAATTAGATCTAGATAAATACAATTGTAATGTTACTTAATGTATTCTTTTTTAGTAAACTTACAAACTGAAGTACTATCATGCAAACACGACTCATCAAGAAATACAATGAAAAAAACAATATTAATCTTTGTTTATTAAGTATTTATTAAAAAAAACATAAATGTTCATTACAAAAAAAATCGCACTTTTCAAGAATTGGTATGAACCATAAATAATAATAAAATATTACTTCTAATAACTAAAGTTGTCTTTCAGACAATCACAGCCTGTTTTTTTAGATAATCACATAATAATTTTGAATATTTTAAATTCAAAATCTAATCAGAGATCACTTGCAAAGCAATAAGTCTTCTAAAGTTATTATTTGAGGTTTACACTAATAAATGTTTACTAAAATTTAACAATTACACTAATAAATGCTTACTAACAATACTGTTCGCAATCAGCGTAAAAGGCACATAATATCACTTTGACAAACACTTAAATGCTAGCTTAAATAACTAAAATGGCACTGGTAAATTAGAGATCAGTATTTCTTAGTTCTTATTCAATGTGTAAATTGGGAACGGTCTTTGTTGATTCTGGTAGCGTGGTCCAGAAAAGCCTTCGGTTCTCAGGCATCAGAGGAACTAACTTAAAAATTATTTCCTGCTTTCTTTCTTTGGCTATCCCTCGAGGCACGGACTTCGAAACAGCGTTTGGAAAGATCTTGCTCTTTTTAACTTTAACTTGTAGAAAGTCAAGTTCTTTCCACTCTGATTTCAGATTTTCTTTGAATTTAATTGTGTAATTCCCTTTCTCGGCTTTTACAGATATTATGTCCCTCAAATACACCCTTGGCTCGATATTTCTAAGTTTATGCTGCGATGAAGTCTTAAAAATAAAAAAAATCAGCTACTGACATAACGTGCACTTTGTTTTAACGTGAATTTCCATTCTGGACGGCATCGACAAAGTCATTGAAATCGTAGACTTTGTTTTTCTTCTTTAATGACATTTCCACCTGATGGTGGAAATGATCGGCTGACATAAAAGAGTGTCCGGGCTCGAAATATTTTACTGTGATGGTTTCAGTGGCAGTAAGATTGCTGTTGATCATGTTAATTAAGAAACCATGAAAGCCCAATTCTTATTCTGAGCTGCGCAGTTATCAGCCCATATAACAACATGCTTAGCGTCTCTTGTGTGTGATAGAAAACATCTGAAAGCTGATAAGATGTCTTCCTGGTTTCTTCCGGATATTGTTTCATTCCATAGCACAGCAAAAGGTAATTTATCATCTTTGGTTTTGCCAAGAGGAACGAAACTTTCGTTGAAACCAGGACAAAATATGGCAATCTTATACTGGTCCATTCTATTAAGCATAATGACTTTCTGTAAATCAACGGAACAGTAAACGGTTATCAGACGAAGCTGCACTTACATCGGTTATGTAGGCTTCCCTAATTGTTATTGCTAAAAGTTGTCGCGTGTTTCACTTCACCTATAGTCTTGACTAAGAATAAATACAATAACTCATAATGTTAATTCAATTATAATTGCATTATAACTTTATTTTGAATCAGTTTACTCATCATAAATACAATAACTCTATTTAGGTATTTGTGAAGCATAAGTATTATCTCTGTAAATGGTTGGGATACACCAATCATAAGTACAATAAGTCTAAAATATTGTATTTATGACGAGGAAACAAATATTGAAAATTCAAGTGCCACATATCATAAGTGGAACAACTAAAAATTATTGTACTTATGACAAGTAATGTAATCATAGTTAAAAGTGAATGTCACCACAAGTATGATTATTGTATTTTTCATTAGTAAATTTTGTAATGTCAAATAGTTATTGTATTCTTGCTTACTGAAATTTCAGGTTCCTGAAGGTTTCATGAAAAGTTTCTTAGAGAGAATTGTAGATCTCGATTCGCTGATTCCGAATATATATGTAACTCAAAATCGACAAAAATCGAGTTATTGCACTCTTAGTTAGCGCGGCAGCATGGGCGGGTCGTGAAACAGCAGCTGATGAGGCAGTAAGGTTTTAATTTACCATCAGGCGAGTTGTAATGATATCGACGTGCCTTACATAAAAAGAACAGGTTACTTTACTCATGGAAAACTATTATGACATGTTGAAGTAAATATAAATGATTTTACATCTATGGTCATCCTTTAAGCAAAGAAATAGCATACAAAATGTCGCATATAAAGTGATATTACAGGAAATTTAAATTAAGAATTGATAATTTTTTGTAGTTATATTTTCTTCGGTAATGATCCATACATACGTATATTATAATAGTACCTAGCAGGTCCCAGAGAAGAAAAAATCTTTTTCAAAAAATTCTTTCGTGTATTAGATACACGAAAGAATTTTGAAGAATAGTAATTTGTTACACGTAACGAATTACAATTTTTTAACCTATCGTATATTCTCACACTCGGGTCCCGAAAAAAAGGTTTTTGGAATTTTCCAAATGCATGACCTCTCAAAAGTAGTGAAATACAAATAGATTACAAAAATAATTGTGAAAAAAATATTAAACTATATCTTTAGGGCTCTACCGGTGCCTTTTGATATGTTTGCATCTTCATGGTAATATTAGACTCTTGGTATTCTGAGCTAAATACAAATAAAATAATTAACTTTTTATTTTATTATGTATAGTGTTATTCGTCTTATAGTAAGTGATACAAATAATACCAAACACAACGTTTCTTGCATGCAATAACACGTTTTGGACCTTTGAATTTTTGAGTATCAACCTGCAAATTCTCTCAAGTTTCAATAAGTTTCAAAGACTTTCTTGACTTGACTCACGATTGTTTTACTGGTGTGGCCCCACTAAAATCTCGCCACCACACCTGCAAACCGGGGTGCAAGCCAACCACAGCTGCAAGACCTGCCCGCTGACTGACGTACGAAGCCCTCCGCAATTTCAATCAAATTTTATTTAAAAAGAGGTACTTTTCTAAATAAAGGACAATGCCCATGTCAGTATGAAAATTGGTTGCACACCTTTTTTTGCTATGTCACATCAGTATATACTGCATTAAAAAGCCTGCACTAAGCATTATCTGAAATGTAAACGCATATTGTAACAGAACTTGGGGTTATTGAGAAATTAAATGATTACAACGAGAAAAACAACAACAACAAGAAAATATTGTGACACAGACTGTTGAATTGACGTTTGAGTAAGACAGGGATCATCATCATCAATTAGCCTATTGCAGTCCACTGCTGGACATAGGCCTCTCCCAATTTACGCCATAGCACCCGATCCTCCGCCTTGCACATCCAGTCTATCCCAGCTACCTTTTTCAGGTCGTCCGTCCATCTTGCTGGGGGACGTCCCACCTTCCGTTTACCGATTCGTGGTCTCCACTCTAGGACTCGTTTGCTCCATCGGCCATCGGTCGGGAGACAGGAATACCATGTATAAATTAAGAGAAAACTACCACTGAAGCACACATTATTTTATAACTTTAACTGATTATCACTAATAAACTACGAATACATACACGAAATATTAAGATTTCATAACTGCAATATATTTATATTATATAACCATTTTATTTTAAAAAGAAATAAACCATTGGTGTTAGAATGCAAATATACCAATATTTGCATTCTAACACCAATGGTTTATTTTATATAATGGTAATAATTAAATTAAAATGGAAATGATTATTCATTCAAGTTTTATATCTTTATAATTTAAATTCAAACCCCAAGTTCTATAGAAGCGCTTTAGTGTTGAAAAGTCATACTATAATCAATATTATTTTTTAACATTTGAAATATTGACGCGAACGTATAAAAGCGCAACCAAGAATGGGCATTCTCCTTTGATTTTTATAAGATACAAAAAATTAAACAAAAGGCAGTGCTGATAAAAGGAATATAATAGACTTATGAAATGACGGGAAGAGACAGATAGAAATCAATAAGGACAGCAAGAAACACCGAATAATTTTATACGGGAGCTGGTAATTTACTTGGTTTGCCGAAAAATGTGGACGTAAAGTGAAATAAGTACGGATCAAAAATAAAGCTATATCAACTGGACAAGAACCAGACGAGACAAGGGGTCGGCACGGAAACCATCAGAAACTTTGCAATCTGTATATATCGGTTTTCCACTATTAAAGTATATATTCCGATTTGGTTTCTAATCAAGCAAAATACGTTTTTCCATGAAGAAGCGATAAATACATTATGCAAATGACTATGTCCTCTTGATATTTATGCAAAATAATAATAATAAATAATTAAATATTATAATATAAATATTTTTGCAAACAGGCATATTTTATTACATACACCCATATTATTATACCCCCAGATCAATGCGAATAGACATATTCATGCACACAAATATTTGCACTGAGTGGGAATCGTACCCGCACTCCCTGTCGTAGCAGTCGTGTGCTTGAGGTATTATATATATCCCTATATTAATGTTGTATCGGGATACCCTATTGTAAAACCTTACAGAGATTTATTGATCCAAGTTGTGAAACTTATTATTTTTGGATCCACATACCACGTTGTTAGAGAAAACTGAAAAGAAGAAAACCTGAATAACACATTTTCCGACCTAGATATCGAACTTGGGACTTTGCACACAAAGCAGTCGTGCTTTTTTTCTTTTTGTTAATAATTTCTTTCCTCGAAAAATAGATTAATATTTATAAGAAATATAAATCAATAAACCAAATTTTGGCGTGCGATTTATTTTCTCACGTTGTTATTTTTATAATTTCAGTCGCTAGGCCTCCACGTTTGAGAATACTTTACGCTCGTATTTCAGTGAGGCGGAATGCCTAGTTCCTACATATTCATTGTATGTGTGTGAAAAGAGAAACTTTTACGTATTCATAAATGCGCGGAATAGTGACGAAAACACTTTTCATTTTTTTTACCATTTTTACGTTATGAGGTGGGATGACGATCTGCGAAAGACTGCGGGCAGATGCTGGATGCGGCAAGCTGACGACAGGTCGCTATGGCGCTCATTAGGGGAGACCTATGTCCAGCAGTGGACTAGAATAGATTGATGATTTGACGACCTCTGTAGCGTAGCGGTAGTGCGATCAACTGCTAAGCCTTCGATTCCCGCTCAGTGCAAATATGTATATTTGCATTGGTCTGGGTGTTTCTATGTATAATATATATTTATTTACAAAAATTAAGAAGTATTTAAGTATGTTTATCCGCATTCTAGAACCCATATGACAAGCTCTGCTTGGTTTGAGTCTAGATGGCGTTGTGTACTTTGTCCTACAAAATATAATATATGATGATGATGATGATGATGATGACGTTATGAGGGTAGAACAGTAGGAAATGTTTAAGAGAGATTGCTGTAATGGTAGAAAAATGTAGATTGTAACAAAAAACCAAAACTACTTAACTGATAACAAACCGCGTATCGTAGTCCAATTCAAGACATGGTCTTAATATTAGACCCAACAGAAATTGGATATCAAACAGACATTAGTATAAATAAATACATAGATTAGTATAAATAGACTAGTGCCAGCCTATAACCACGACCAGTACAACCTGGTTTAAACGTGGGTCAATTCTAAACTATACGCATACCTTTGCCATGATGTTTGTATACATAAACAAAGAAACATTTAAAAGTTAGTGGGAATCGATTTCATTCGGACACAAAGTACAATAACATGTTTTCGGGTTCGATTCCCGCTCAGTGCAAATATTTGTATGCATGAATATGTCTATTTGCATTGGTCTGGGTGTTTCTATGTATAATATGTATGCATTTACAACAAAAAAAAAAAGTATATAAGTATGTTTATCCGTATTCTGGAACCCATAACACAAGCTAGTTAAACTATGCTTACTTTGGGTCTAGAAAGCGCTGTGTAGAATGTCGTAGAATATTTATTTATTATTTACATTTAAATCAATTTTATTATTATTCTATTACAGTCAACTTCTGGACCCACTCCTCATTTATAATGGTGATCATTATTCTGGAGACTACACCTTTAGCTTACCATCAGGCGAGGTAGTCGTATTGCCTCACCTCCCATAAGAAAATCGCTAAAATACACGAATTTTAGACAAACAAAACACTTAAAAAAAATTACACTTGAGTTGTTGAACATCTGTTAAGTTAGTCAACTGATCGTTTTGTGAGTGTTTTGTCACTTGACAAATGCGTATACGGCTCTCCTTATAATAAGTGATTACTTGTGGGTGGAAGACGTACTTTTATACATGAAAATTGCGAAAAGGTACACTTTCATTATAGCAATATACTTACTCCATCCTTTATCAATTTAAACGAAGTCTGTTGGGATGATGTCATAAAGGGTTGATTTATTAACACCGCGTCTTTGTGAAATAAACACTCTTGAATAAATAACGGGGCTTTTTAACCGACTTCAAAAAAGAGGAGGTTCTATGTTGGTCTGTATCTATATTTTTTTAATAACTAAACTGATGTCCACGGCTCTGCCCACGCGGATGTAGGTTATAGTTTTTCGGTCATATCTCCGGTTCTACTTAACCAATTGCAATCAAAGGCGGCAGCTTTTAAGTCTGACTAAGACCTTTCTAATAGAAAAAACCGCATCAAAATCTGTTCAGTATTTTTTGCGTCCATCGCGAATAAACAGATAAACAGGCAAGAATGCCAAAACAATCATTTTGTGTTTAGAATCGCTCATTTAAAATATCTTTCTCTTTTTTTTAAATATCTCCAATGTACAGATACAACTAATATATAATTTTAAAATAGTATAGAAGCCATATAATTGCGACTGTTTTACCTCAAGGGTTGGGCAGAAGTATTTTAACACTCATATTACGCCAAACAGGCACTTTTTCCTTAGCTATATATTTAGTCGCCTTTTTGAATGTGCACAAGAAGGTGGCCCAAAATTAGCAGAAGCAGTAATGTTTTCTTTAGGCGAAAACATTTCCATACACACCATATCGTAGTGTAAGCAAATATGAATTACGTTACTGGCACTTTGCATTACTTATATTAACTACTAGCTGGCTGGTAAACTTCGTTCAGCCTTACAATCAAGTCATGTTGGTTAAATTATCAGCTGAATTTATTTCGTGAATGGCACCCTGACATTAAAGACCAGAGGCGGCGTGAGGTTTTAGTCAGTTAGAGTCCGAAATAACCACCCCCGCTGGCTGGCAGGGGGGTGAACGTGGCAGTTACCAAAAAAAGCATAAATGGCACCTTTTAGGCGGAGACAAATTTAATAATCAGACTATGAAAATCGATCTACTCGTTCTTGAGTTTATCCCGGTCATGACTGACACGACTTTGTTTTATTGTACACTAGCTGTTGCCTGCGGTACCGCCCGCGTGGAATTCTGATCCCGTTCCCGCTGCTCATGAGAACCTATTCCCGGGATGAAAAGTAGCCTGTTGACGGTGTCATGGTCCGCCCGTCTTAAAACAAATTGTATCTTTTACAAAGTATGTTATTTCATTACTTACCTATGTTTGTTATTTTTGAATAAATAAATAGCTACCGCTACGAACGAACTGCGAACGGGCGCTGTGATTGGTTGACGCTAGCCCCCTCACCCCGCGGAGTTTTGAGCCGCCATTACTGAATGCCAAGATCGTGTGTGTGTTTGGTCGAACGTTCGATGCAAGTAAAAAGGCTCGCGCCCATGCATTTCGTTTCCGCGGTATTTAAAAACATTTCTGATCTTTCACTTACTTAAACACGAACCTATCAGCTACAAAGCTGGTCCTTCGAGCCGGATCTGAACCAGCGACCTATGGATCTACAGTCTTCATCTACAGGTTTTAAGGGGGTGACTTTACACTTACTCGCGATAAATGATACAGTAACTCGTCTGTCGCTGCTTTCGCGTCGCCAATATGCGACAGCGGCGTACGCGCTCGGCGATGCATCGCAAAATAAGTGAAGTTCCAAACTAGCTAAACTATCATTCGTCTTATCACTGAGAAAATAATAACGCGGAATTCTAATATTATTTATTTCTTGAGCTTGATCCATCCATTTACAGAATAAATGAAATAAATTATCATTCAATTTTTCATCCCATTTAATATTATGTTTCCATATTTCACGCATTAATATTTTTCCTTTGATTGTAAACGGACCCAAATAACCATGAATATCGAAAACAGACATAATTATGCTTAACATCTTGCGTTTCGTAGGTATTCGCTTCTTAAGTATAATATCTTGCGGAATACGTTTAAAAGATAAATCCAAAGCCAACATATCGCTGCGCGGGAACCACAATATACCTAATGCCCGCTCCGATTGTTTATCAAAATTGAACTTTATTGTCGTTAAGACTGTCTTTTGGAACGTCACTTAACACGTCAGGTACATAACCGCCCCCGCTGGCACGCGGGGGGGTATCCGAAGGGATTTCCGCACGATAAAAAAAAAAAAGGTACATTACTGAGATAGTTACTCATTTTAAATCCGCCTTCATTATGAATAAACGAAATTTCTTTTATTATTTTTCTAGCTACTTCTTTATCAGAAAAACTATCAATATAATCGTCCATGTACTGATTATTTTTTATAGCCTCCACGGCGTCTGGCATCAGCTGATTGAATCGAGATGCATTTTTATTTTGATTTATAAATTGGGCAATAAATGGCGAGCAGTTCGCACCAAAAATAAGTGACGTCATTACATACTTATTTACAACGTCGCTACTCTTCTCTCTCCAGAGAAATCTAAATGCGTCTTGCTCGTTATTATGTATTTTAATGCGCAAAAACATATCTTTTATGTCTTCAATTATCCCTATAGGGTTCTCTCTAAACCTGAACATTATACCAAATAAAGATTGTAATAAGTCAGGCCCTTGAAGAAGGAAGTCATTAAGTGACTTATTATCGCTTTTAGCGGCGGCATCAAAAACCAATCGCAACTTTTTTTTATTTGGGTTTTCGACACCAAAATGTGTTAAATACCATACGTGGTCCGACTTCGAACCTGCACTCCACCTCAGTTAGTTTTCGTGCGTAATTATTTTTAATTAAATGTTCAATACGTTCGCGGTATCTATTTTCGTATTCTAAACTAGAAGACATTTTTCTTTCAACAGAGTGTAATCTTTTTAACGCTACGGGATACGAATCTGACATAACAAAATTATCCTGTTTCCATGGAAGGTTGACCCACCATTGACCGTTAACTAACTTGGCTGACTCGTTAAGAATATTAACGGCTCGTAATTCCTCAATATTTTGACGTGGTTTGTTACTAATTCCAATTGAATCGAGTGAAAATGAACAGCGAATTAAATCGTGCAATTGTTTTAAATCAATATTCGTACTACATTCTAAGGTATCTTTAATAACAGCTGATTGACAGGAAGGTTTATCTACACATGTATGTATATCAAAACACGAAGTCCCGCTCGCGCCGACGCTGCCGCTTCTCGGAGACGAGTCGCGGTGCGCGTGCACGGCCGGCTTACCTGGGTAACTGAGTGCGTACGATGTCGCCGCCTCGTTCGCTGCGGCTGGCTCGTCTCCGGCGCCCTCAATGCTGCCGACGCTGTTGACGTGTTCGGCGCGCTTACCAGTATAATCTGCTTGCCAAGCTCCGTGCACACTCCAACCTAGTAATGTTTGCGTGATGTATGGTCCGCCCGGCTTATACCTTTATTAAATCATAGTTATCTTGACCAATTAATATTTTGGGTTTAACATTGCTGTTACATATTATAGGGTTATTACTAGAAATATTTTCACAATAGTTTACATTAGAGGTGAATAACTGTAAAGGCAAATTAAGTTCTTTGAGTTTACGAGCTCGTAAGTCGAATTTGTTACCGTCACTGTTACTTATTTTACATTTAATTATCTCAGTCTCGCACAATAACTCTGAGTCCCAAGCTCCCGAGGCACGCATTGTGACCCTTTCTCCGTGCAGCCCGACTTTATCGGCAAGATCGGCCGCGATGAGAGTCACTGTGGCACCATCGTCCAGAAGCGCGTGCGTGGTCACACTTGACGTGGGTCCATGAATGGTCACTGGCATTATTTTAAGTACAACTTTTGTTTTCGGTTTTAACACTGATACTTCGTGACACTGCGCGGCGCGAGTGCTAGCGTATGAGACGAGCTCACTTGCGGCGGGGTCAGCGGCGTCAGGTGTCGCGGAGTCGTTGCGTGGCGCGGAAGTCTCACGGTGCGCCTCTACTGGCTTCGTCCAGTGCAGCATTTGATGATGGGCTCCACCACAGTTCTCGACGTTGCAGTTTTCCGCAGTACACTCGTTCTTATCCGGATGCCGAGCACAGAGGCATTTGAAACAGAGCTTGTTTGTTCGAACAAATCACCATCGGTCCTTTCTCATGGCTCGCTTGAACTGGTTACAGTCTGATAATGCATGTTTGTTTCTTTTGCAAAACTTACACTTGCCGGCAGTGCCGGCGTCACTGACCTTAACAGCTGTTAGCACTGAATGTTGGTCGTTGTGCCTTTTCCCTTGTTGTTTATTCTTGTAGAAGTCATTCTGGTACAGTATGTGACTAACTCCCGACTCCACTACCTTTTGTGCTTCTCCTGCAGACTGCGACGAAGACGCCGCAGACTCGTCTACGCCCGGGACTACCGACCTCCATGATCGGGGCCTGAGGACGGCACAGTTGGCCGACTCGAAGTCCTTACAGAAGCAGGCCGTGGCGGAGGCGTGTCGTGTGTGTCCTACACACGCCTGCCAACTCACCGACGCGGGATAAAACCCGACCCCACCAGGCGAGGCCGCGGTTGCGGGCAAAGTCCGCCGGTAACCCTGGTTGCGAGGGAAACGCCTTACCACCTTACCACTACCAACCCGGCGGCTGAAGACCTGCGAAGGCCTACAGTTTAAGTCGGTTCCAGTCCAACATAACCTCTCCCGCTGGCCGGCGTGGCGGGGGTCATCCGAGGGGATTTCAACACCAAAAAAAAAGGAAAACGGTTTTATTCTTATGTAATCGTATAATACGCACATATAAAAGCCCGCCATCTGTTTTTGTCCTTAAACAGAATAGAGCTTCATTTAACGTCATTAGACCTTTAAAATACTTAACTCAAATAGTTCCGTAAAATGAGCAATGGAAGCTAACTAATAAATCGCTTGCACTAGAAATATTGGTGAAGCACAAGTGATGGATAAATAATAAATAAATAATAATAAATAAATATTGTACGACAAAGTACACAACGCCATCTAGACCCAAACTAAGCAGAGCTTGTCATATGGGTTCTAGAATGCGGATAAACATACTTAAATACTTTTTTTTTTTGTAAATAAATACATATTATACATAGAAACACCCAGACCAATGCAAATATACATGTTTGCACTGAGCGGGAATCGAACCCGCGACCTTTGGCTTAGCAGTCGAATGCACTACCGCTACGCCACAGAGGTCGTCAATTGGGGCATTGAGGGGCCCTTTAGTCATTTATATGGCAACATTGTTCTTCCAACGAAGTTCTAATGAAACTGGAGTGTTCGACATAAAGTTTTGGCTACACTGTAACACTTAGCGTGTCAATTATATAGACCTATACTTAGCATTACCGGAATTTTGCATTAACGGTTTTTAGAATTAACTTAGCATTAGCATTAACGGAATATTTACCATGTGTGATAGTACACTAAACACGTAGCAATATATAAAATAATAAACTTCAATAGGTGCATCTGAAATATTTTATTAATTTAATATTTTATAAAGATTTAGAAAAGAGAACATCTAGGACGGGACTTGAACCCGCGACCAGTCCCTTACAGGGGGAATGCTCTGACCAACTGAGCCACCTAGACACGTGACTGTCCCCCTGTAAGGGACTGGTCGCGGGTTCAAGTCCCGTCCTAGATGTTCTCTTTTTCCGATCTAAATCTTTAGAAAAAAGTAAGCATACAAAATGCTTAAAAATGTAATTGAATTAATATTTTATATTTATTCTCATGTATACACATCTGGTGTAAACCGTTGCTATCGTTAACGGCCATAATATGTATAATATGTATTTATTTACAAAAAAAAGTATTTAAGTATGTTTATCCGCATTCTAGAACCCATATGACAAGCTCTGTTTAGTTTGGGTCTAGATGGCGTTGTGTAGGTACTTTGTCCTACAATATTTATTTATTTATAAATTAGATAAATAACAGGACGTTGCATCTTGATTTATTGTAAGGGTCATTGTTTTGCTATACTTGCACCATGTCTATACAAATGGAAGACCCAAACACGTGCAAACTATAGGAGTCCAGTTTTGGTTAAGTGTGGAAGCTTCGGGGAACTTAGATTCTTGGGTCTAATCACAAGCACAAAAACGAGATATGGGTTAAAAAAAGGCGTCGGATGGAAAAAGGTTTGGGGATGGCGAGGGGCAGTTAGTTTTGAGTTCGCGAGGTGGACGGACGAGATGGGCGCTCTGAGTTGAGGGCGGGCTAGAACCCCGTCTAGACTAGGCAGAGACTCAAGTAAGTTGTGGCGTGTACGACTTGGTGAGTCAATTCTTCGCTAATTAAGTAGAACCTGTTGTTGTCCGGACGCTATATCTCATCTATTTTAGCAGAATCAATTAAGAGTAAATATATTGATCTACCCTCTTTCGTAATCGTCTCTGACGCGTAACACCACTATCACTGGTTTCATTACACACTCGAACTCGATCGCGGTATACGACGCTTACCGTATACAACCGTGCCGAAATATGTGAATACTCAAAAATAATACATGGTAAATATCCTGTTGACTCGAATACTAACGATAGTGACCATGATAGTTTAAATACCTTTTTTTTTCGTGCGGAAATCCCTTTGAATACCCCCCCCCCCCGGCCAGCGGGGGCGGTTATGTCGGGTTTGAACCGACTAAAACCGCACGCCGTCTCGAGTCTACAGACGCCGGGGTGTAAGGTTGCCCATAGAGCATATCCCTCGAGCCTCGACTGACCCTGGGCCATCTCCAGTTTTGAGATGGCCCCCTCGGGTTTGGGAACCACGGTGTCTCCGTCTTGCCCCGGTTTGGGGGAGGGGTGCTAGTCGCCCCACCGTCCCGGCCTGCTTCTGCTGGGGTGACAGGCGGCCTCACCTGCCACCCCCAGGCCTGCGCTCATGGAGGACGGAGGTCGTTAAGCGACCTCCGGCGCCTGAGTCGCCTGCGACGCGCGGCGAGCATATCCCGGGCGCGCTCCGCCATCTCATTCGCGAGCATCACATGCTCGCAGAAGGAGGTGGCGGCGGCCCACGCGCTCGAGCTCCACACCATTGCCGCAATCATGCTGCCGAGCGAAAGGACTCCCACCCCGATGGATAGTTTAAATACCTATAAAGTTCTAGAGTTGTATAAAGTTTATACATTCTAATTTCAAATTAGAGCACTTTTATGTGTGCTTATTTGGCAAGTGCGTCGGGAAGAAGAGGGTCGCACTTGCATCGGGATCGTAATGCGTTCTCTCTATCACACAGCTCATGTATACAGTTTGATATTTTATGCAGTAGTTTATTATTATTATACTTAAAACCGAAGCTATTGCTTTAATCTATCTATACTATCATAAAATTGTAAATTAATTGTGTCTGTACATTGGAGATATTTAAAAAAAAAGTTATGTTAAACGAACGATTATGAAAACAATTGTGGTATCATGAGCATAATTCTTGGCTTATATGATCGTGGTACAGGTATATACGTAACTTTGAATTGGCTGACCGGCTGTGCTCACACAGAGTCAGTCTGTGACCACAGCCAGTGTAACCTGGTCGAAAAGTCGTATGTATAGATATAACTACCTATTATTATTAAGACACAATGTAGAAAACAGTTCCTCCTTGCCTTCAAACTTTATAACTCGTTACTCTTAAAGATACACTCTTTCACATTTAAATTTATTTTTGTATTGATGTGTAGACAAAGTGTATGTGATTATAGTATTGACTTGACTTAGCCTGCTAAGACAGAGGGTGCGGGTTCTATTTCCACTTTTTGCATTTGTCTGGGTGTTTGTATGTAAAATATGGATGAAAAAATAAATAAGTATTTTTGTCCGCAATCTGGAATCCATAATACAAGCTGGTTAAACTATGCTTACTTTGGGTCTAGAAAGCGCTGTGTAGAATGTCGTAGAACATCTTTTTTTTTAATTCTCTGTAGGACATACTACAGAACGCTATTTAGGCGTTAACTAAGCATAGCTTGTAATGTGAGTGCTAGCATGCAGATAAATATACTTATATAGTTACATCTATTCGTATCAAATTAAGAGCGCGCATAAACCAAAAAAATATTAGATTACACCCGCGCGCCTCACTCCTTCCGCTCTCGTCCTTGCATCGGCATGTTGCTACATTCGCGTTGTCGCCGCGTACCGTCTTGTTTTGTCAAATACGATCGCGCACAGTATACCCAAAATAATCAGATAAAAATTGTCTTACTGCGAGTCAGATTTCATCTATCAGTATCTAGTTTTGCTGGTGATAAATAAAACAAAAAGATAGGTACCTAATATATTTATATATAATATAATGATACTCCAAATGTTTAATTGTAACACATATATAAGTCTCGCTTGACTTATATTCATTGCTATAGTGCTAATGTTAGTTTTCAGACAAACTAAGCGCAAGTTGGTCCTTCCATCTATACTTCAAACAGTAACAATACTTTTTGTAAATGCGATAATGTTATTATCTTTTAGCTTTTGAAAAGAAAGAGAAGAATAAAACGCTCGTTATTGTTAAGCAAAATATAATGTCTTTCTCTCACCAACTTAACTGAACCTTAAGAAACAAATAATTACTTTCCAGAGGTTATGAGCTAAAATTGATTGTTTCTTGTAATCCAAATAGCTTTAATTTATTCAGTTGTACTGTTAAGATGACGTCAACTTTACCTTTAATGTGTACCATGCAATAATCGACACAGGTTTCGTATAGTCGCATTATGCGAGGTCAGCAGTTTACGCCGATCTGTGCTATGTCATGACGTTATCAAATTAGTACTTCCCCCTAGAAGTACAAATTTTTTACCCCTGTATTTCTGGGGCACAACCAAGATCTTTCTAGGCCAACGCCTGCTGATTGACGGACGAGGCCCCGCTTATTCCCAGTCGTCACCACTGGCTTCGTTCCCACTGGGGACAAACGAGAAAAAAATACCATTTGTTGCCAGTGGTGACGAAAGGGAAAATGAAATATTAGTTGTCACCAGTGGTGACAATAGGGATTAAGGAAAATCCTAATGGTTTCCAGTGGTGACTTTTGAGATTATGAATTCCCGATTATTGTCAGTGGTAGAAAAAAGTGGGTTTGATACTGTATATAAACAGTCATAAATATCGACAATTAAAACATCAACACCATAAGACCAACGATTCAAAATCTCAACACTTCCGAATGTCAGCAGCTTAGTAGGTCAATAGTTCACAAGGTCAAAGTTTAAAATCACAAAGTGGTTCCGGCGCTTCGCCGGCCGCTGCCGCGGCACGCTTGCTTCGCTCGCTCGGCTCGCGCTCTGTTGAGGTCACAGTTCTAACCTAACCTAACCCACTGTTATCACTTCCTCTAAGTAGCAACCAAAATTTTGGCAATGAAAAGGGCCGGTTGGTCAGACTCTTAACGTTGACGTTGACGCCAGCTACTCCAGAGGAGCAATCAATGATGCGTCATCGCCCACGTTGCCCAGGGTGCACCAAACTTGAAGGTGATCCAACCAGTCGCACCCCATTATAAAATATCTACTAGGTATTTTACCACTGGTGACAACTAATATTTCATTTTCCCTTTCGTCACCACTGGCAACAAATGGTATTTTTTTTCTCGTTTGTCCCCAGTGGGAACGAAGCCAGTGGTGACGACTGGGAATAAGCGCGAGCTTTCCTCTCAAGGTTGCAAGGACGGACGGCAGTCTCACCCACAAAAGCCAAATCAAGAGAAAGAGCAGGATAGCGGACTTCGGGCTCCAAAGTACAATCTTTGGATGCAACCGGAACTTACGCTGTGAAGATGACGATTAAATTAATATTATTTCAATCACCATTCGGTATCGTGTGTCATCTCCATTTCAAATTATGCCATTTACATATAATACAACTAGCTGTTGCCCGCGGCTCTGCCTGCATGGAATTTCGACCACAATCCCGCTTCCCATGGGAACGTATTCCAGGGATAAAAAGTTGCGTATGTCCTATTCCAGACTATAATCTATTCCTGTACCTGTCTTATTTCAGCCAGATCCGTACGGACAAACATCCATCCATACATCTGTAGCGGAGGTAGGTGTTCTTGTAAATAAAACGCACTGATAATTCAATAAAGATTGACTGTTTATATAAATCACGTCGGGGTCACCACTGTGGAGGAACGGGGTGTGATGTTCCTCCCTTTGTGTTGGAGGAACATCACACCCCGTTCCTCCACAGTGGTGACCCCGACGTGATAGCGCGTCCGCAACTGGGTTGTCTTCTCCATTCACATATCTGATATTTGTGCAGAACTGACTGATGAAATGTAACTGACGTTCTCGGCGGGGTGTGTCACTGCTATTCGCTTGACGTGTTAACGCGTAGACCAGTGGCTTGTGGTCAGTGTACACAGTAACTTTACAGCCTTCTATGAGTCGCCGGAAATGTTTAACAGCAGCGTAGATCGGTCATATACGCTGTAGCGCTGTTGAGTCTTGCTCATCGCCTTTGAAAAGTACGCGAGAGGCGTCCACATGTTGTTGATCTTCTGTTGTAACACTGCGCCGAGACTGAAATTTGACGCATCAGTCATAATGCCGAGTTCACTGCCAGGAACGGGATGTACTAATTCCGTAGCTTTTATAATGCTTTGACGGCACTTTTTAAAAGCTAATTCGGAGTCTGGAGTCCACTTTATAGCAGTTTTGTCATTGCGCTTCCGGTTATGAAGAAACTTGTTTAATTCCACCTGCATTTCAGCTTGGCCTGGTAAGCAGCTCCGATAAAAATTGAGCATGCCAAGGAAGCGACGTAGATCAGCTACTGTCTTTGGTTTTGGATAATTTGCTATGGCTTCCGTCCGTTCCTGTGTCGGTTTTATACCACTTGATGAGACTTCGTAGCCCAGGAAGTTAATTTTCGTCTGACCGAATTGACATTTCTCAATGTTCAACATAACACCGTGTTCCTTAAGCCGTTGTAGCACTTGGTGTAAGAGTAGTTTGTGGCTTTCTTCACTCTCTGACGATAACAGGATGTCGTCAAGAAAACAGAAGCAGTTGTCTATACCTCGTAGTACTTGATGCATAAATCGTTGGAATGTTTGACTAGAGTTCCGTAAACCAAATGTCATTGACCTGAACTGGAATAGGCCAAAAGGAGTTATAATGGCCGTCTTCTGTGCGTCTTGTTCAGCTATTGGGATCCAGTAGTAAGCCATCTTGAGGTCTAACTTCGAAAACAGCTTCATTTTATGCAGCTGGTATGTGAAATCTTGTATGCGAGGTATAGGGTATCTGTCAGGTAGAGTGACCGCATTCAGTCTGCGGTAGTCTCCACATATGCGTAGTCCTCCATCCTTCTTCTGTACCACATGGAGTGGGCTTGCCCATGGGCTTTTAGAGGGCTCGCAAATGCCCAACTCCATCAGATGTTCAAACTCTGCCTTTACTGCTTTGTACTTCTCTGGTGGCAGAGGACGAGCTCGTGCATAAAGTGGTGGGCCAGATGTTTCGATGTGATGCACGACGTCATGTTTTGCTGGCTCCTTCAGGCTGACAGGTCTTAGCACCTCCGGATATAGTTTCAATATATCGTGATACACTTGATCGGAGCTGATAAGGTGTACTGAGTCGAAAACAGCAGTGACTTCTAACGCGTCGACTGATAGCTCGGTGAGATTGTCGATAAGTTTCTTTCGACTGAGATCGACCATCAACTTATAGTGGCGCAAGAAGTCTGCTCCCAAGATAGATGTTTTCACGTCTGCTACGATGAAACGCCAAGTGTAACAACGCCGAAGTCCAAGGTTGAGTTTCAGAGTTTTCTCACCATACGTATTGATTGGCGTGTTATTAGCAGCAAACAATCTGTAGGCACTTGCAGTTTTGGTACTTCTTCGCGTTGTGGCAGCTAACACGGAGATGTCGGCGCCGGTATCCACAAGAAAACGTTCTCTCGTGTTACGATCGAAGACACACAGGCGGTTAGTTGTTACGGGAACATCGACGTCCGCCACAGTCGATGTTGCAGCTAGTTTAAAGATAGCGATGGCGACGCTTGGTTCTTCTTTCTTCTACAGCACGGTGACTCACATCGCCTCGCCTTGTCACCAAAGCGATAGTGAAATCTGCATTCCCATTTTGGATCTCCGGGCCTGACTGCAGATTTACTATTCTCACGGGATTGTGAACGTGAGCGATAGGGTTGGCGGCCTCGCTGGTATCGGTGTGTAGAGCGACTGCGCAGCTCCGCTACTTCTAGGTCTAATTTTTCAATTTTCTTAGTTAGGACTTGTAACTGCGCTAACATCACTGCATCTGTTGATGTTGTAGATACTGCAGCGACGGTAGGGGGCTCCGAGTATTCTACCATTTTGTCGGCCATAGCAGCTAGTGTATCTAGCGATGATTCGGTGTTTACCGACAGCACGACTCGGATTTGCGTAGGAATATGATTCAGCCACTCAATGCGAAGTCCTTCATCGGTGATCATGCCGCTGCCTAGTTCTCGCATCTTCCGCAACAATTGGGATGGTTTTTGATCGCCCAACTCGAGACCACTGATGAGCTTCTGGAAATTCTTGACCTCAGATTTATCGTATACAGTTAGCAGACGATTCTTCACTGCATCATATTTGTTTGAAGCTGGTGGGTTGTACAGTATATCCGTAATATGTTGCAAATCGGCGGCTTGTAACTGTTGCAGAACATATCGGAACTTCTGGTCGTCTGAAGTCTTCAGAGGATCCACGACGGCTTCAAATTGGATAAACCAGGCTCGTGGAATCTCTCGCCAAAACGGTAACAGTCTTGATTGTATAGATACTGCTGCTAGCTCTGGAACGATCTTCGCCTCTGGAGTAGTACTGGTACTTGGGTTCACCGGATCCCTGGAGTTTTCTTCTGACATCTTGATGTTATATGGAGCACGTCGGTATATAGATCACGTCGGTATATAAATCACGTCGGTATATAAATCACGTCGGGGTCACCAATGTAGCGGAGGTAGGTGTTCTTGTAAATAAAACGCACTGATAATTCAATAAAGATTGACTGTTTATATAAATCACGTCGGGGTCACCACTGTGGAGGAACGGGGTGTGATGTTCCTCCCTTTGTGTTGGAGGAACATCACACCCCGTTCCTCCACACATCCATCCAAACTTTCACATTTATGATATTAGTGGGATAAATCATGTTGTTCTTTACAAATGCAACTGGTGGTAGTTGTAAAAAGGTGTAATAATAATACTATGTGTCTCAAAACTCCATTTTAATTAAATTTTAATATTACACATACTTTTAATGGTAGAATTATATAGTATATAGTTCATACCTGCCAGAATAGTGTTATCAAAATCCTCTCTATACTACTATGCACTTCACTCATCACAACAACTGTCTCACCATGGACGCGCAGATGTTACAGACATCATTAGTCGCACAGCTGACTGCTTCATTCAATGCCAGGATGGCACCTTTTGAAGCCGAACTCCCCAAGACACCGAACACATCTACGACAACAGCTGAACTGACTGCTGAATTTGGTTTCTTGAAAATATTTGTAAAGGAGATACTGAACACACTTCAACGCCAAATTGAAGTGTTAGCTGGTGAAGTTGACTCCCTGAAGATGCATACCCGAAGGAAGATGATTCTTCTTTATGGTGTAAAGGAGCAGCCAAAAGAAAAGTTAGCCGATATGGTAGCTACATTTATCAAATAGCACTTAGATCTGCCTGATTTCACTGTCAATGACTTCAGAAGGTGTCACAGAATGGGACGCTCTACAGATGATAGTAAGTCCAGGACCATTGCCGTTAAGTTGGTTTGCCTGTAAGGGACCTTATATGGTTTACTAAAACCAAGGTCAAGGGCACAGGCATAACAGTGTCTGAGTTTTTAACGAAACAGCGGCATGAGATATTCTTAGCGGCTAGAGAACGGTTCGGTATCAAACAGTGCTGGACCCGGGAGGGCATCATCTATATTACAGCGTCTGGTGGGTCAAGGCATCGGATCACCTCACTTTCCGAACTTGATAGTTTCCCTGGAGCAGGCGACCCACAAAAAGGCGAGAAAGCAGCTAAATCCAAGCGGTCGGCCAGAAAAAAGTAACCTTTTCTTTTGTTTACATTCTAGTTCGGGTATATAGATGTAGTTTGAATTTTGTCAGATCTTACATATACACATGATTCGTGTTGTTTTTCGTACTATACCTTAAATGACTTGCATGATTCGTGTTGTTTTTCGTACTATACCTTAAATGACTTGCATATTGTTATACTTTTCTAAATTAACCTTCAGTCTATGTATTTCACAAATCATAATATTTTGACTTGGCATTTGACGTACTTATGTGTCTATATCTATATTTTTGCTCTTAACTCAAAAAGTCGATATATGTAGGTACAATATAGATTAAAGCCCAGTCATTACTATACTAATATAATAGCCAGCTGTTGGCTTTTAAACAGTCCACAATCAACCCAGGAATATTCATTGTGTAGAGCAAGGGTTCCCAACATTTTATAAAATGTGGATCCCATTCCATTCCCATGTCAGTGAATGGACATTGCCTCGCGCGGCCTCAGTTGTCATCTAAGGTTGGTACTAAAAATCAGTGCTGTGGAGGATAATTATTATTATTCTAATTGCCCACGCCAATGTTAAACGCGATATACGCGAACGCAACTACCAGTATTTTTATCACTCGTTAGATACAGAAATGGTGAGAATAAGTGTGTTTCAGTAAACAAGGGGCCGTAATTTAGGGAAGATTAAGTTTTCCCTTAAGATACCTACTGTAACTACGCGCGAGGGTGTCACGACCCACAGTTTGAGAACCACTGGTACAGAGACAGGTGTGCACAATCACCGCAATAATTGTTAATTACTGTAGCGTTTTCAATTAATTTCATATTGTATTGAAACCGCAAATTTTCCACATGGACGATTGGAGTTTCTTGTGTTATATCAAACTGGAAAATAATGAACCTTTTTTTAAATATATTTTATTAACTACTGCAGGCAAGTATATGAATACCGATCGTAAGTGACATCAGATATGTCAATGTTTAGTTTTTTTTATTCAGATTATGTCAATATGCTTTCACCCCACCGGATGCTAAAAAGCAAATAAAACCCAAAGGTTGAAGACCACCATCATTATCCTCCGAGCTTTGTCCCATCCAAAAAGAAAGCAGCGATAGCCCAGTGGCGCACGTAACGGACTGCTGAGACGAGGTCTCGAGATCGATCCCCCGTCGCTCCGGGCACACACCTCTAACTTTTCGTAGTTATGTGTGCATTAATAAATGTTAATTATCGCTCGCTTAATAATGTGCCCGGTAGATGGCAATAGGCTCACCCCCTATTACATTGGGACCTTAACATAACTGGCGAATCGTGGGTGTGTAATACACCTCTGCCTACCCCTTCGGGGATACAGGCGTGAAGTTATGTTATGTTATGCTTTATCCCATCTCAGTTAGCTTTCAGTACGAAATGGCTGAACTTTGATATTTTCCGTGAAGCGACTGCTATCTGACCTCCACAACCCATCGGCGATTTTGAGGTTCTGTGTTTAGGTTGTCGAGCTTTTTTGAAGTTCTGTGTTTAGGTTGTCGAGCTTTTTTGAAGTTCTGTGTTTAGGTTGTCGAGCTTTTTTGAAGTTCTGTGTTTAGGTTGTCGAGCTTTTTTGAAGTTCTCTGTTTAGGTTGTCGAGCTTTTTTGAAGTACTGTGTTTAGGTTGTCGAGCTTTTTTGAAGTTCTGTGTTTAGGTTGTCGCGCTTTTTTGAAGTTCTGTGTTTAGGTTGTCGAACTTTTTTGGGTTTAAATGATCTTATGGCAACCAAAAATATTTTAATTATTTCATTTTATTTTTGGTTCTATTTTTATTGTGAATGATTATTTAACTTTTTTTTTTCTTTTTCAATTTTTCTTTTTTTTAATTTTTAGTAGTTATTTAATACTTGACATGCAATACTTGTCTAATTATATATTTATATATATATATATATATATATATATACATACACAACATAGGTTTAATTGTTTAAACCTATGTTGTGTATGTATGTATGTATGTATGTAACGCACTGCTGAGACGAGGTCTCGAGATCGATCCCCCGTCGCTCCGGGCACACACCTCTAACTTTTCGTAGTTATGTGTGCATGTTGCATGCATGTTGTCGAGCTTTTTTGAAGTACTGTGTTTAGGTTGTCGAGCTTTTTTGAAGTTCTGTGTTTAGGTTGTCGCGCTTTTTTGAAGTTCTGTGTTTAGGTTGTCGAACTTTTTTGGGTTTAAATGATCTTATGGCAACCAAAAATCATGCCTAAACTGAAGATATCGGAATAATTATAATGTATTATCTGTCTGCATGTTATTTCTGAATTATTATTTTTTAATTAATTTTGTACATTTAATATTTTAATTATTTCATTTTATTTTTGGTTCTATTTTTATTGTGAATGATTATTTAACTTTTTTTTTTCTTTTTCAATTTTTCTTTTTTTTAATTTTTAGTAGTTATTTAATACTTGACATGCAATACTTGTCTAATTATATATTTATATATATATATATATATATATATTAATTGTTTAAACCTATGTTGACATGTTTGAAAGCTCTATTTTGACATTTTTTATAATTATTCTTGCTATATATACTCTCAATTATTAAATAAAAATAAATCATAGCTTCACATGCGAGGCACGAGGTGGAGGGGGGGGGGTTAATGTGTTAAGAATGACCAACCACATGTCCTAAAACTGACCTGAGTTAGCTAATAGTCCCTCAAGAATGAAAGCTACCGTCTGTCAACAATTGCGGTATCCGTGTCCTTGCGTTTATTCTGTTACAAGTTAAGCAATTGCATTGCCTGCTTTCACTTTTATCTACGACCTTGTGTTTACTTCCTCGTCATGCGATGTTCAGTTTGCTCGATATTCCCTATCGATTCATTGTTAACGAGGCGATAGAGCACCGCATTCTGATATCTAACCTGGTTTTTAAATGAATACAGCAATTACGTAACTAAAATAGATTTTGACGGTCCAACCATCGAGATTGCATTGGCGGTCTGAGGATGGGGGCTTGCTGTTCAGAACGGCTTCAGACGTTGCAGATTAACATTAAAATACCCTTCTCACTGCTCATACATTGTTGGCCGAAAAGCAAAATAAAAATTATAAGGACAATTCAAGACTTAATGATTTCTTTTATTAACTTTTAATATAATTTTGGTATAATCTCATGTTAATTTGGTTACAAGACAATTTAAAGAGTAGGAATAGTTGAAGTGAATTTAATTGTTTAGGCTGATAGCTTCCGTTATTAATTTCAAATAGTCGATAGTTAGTAGTGGCTTTGAAACATATTGTTTTATGGCAACTCAGAAGAGATGACGTGTAGTGGCGTGATTATAGGAACGGGGGGTAGTAAGAGGTAATAAAAGGAGCGTACCGGAGAATATCGGGATGAGTCTTCAAGAATTCGTCACGAACTATAAGCAAGCGGAAGCTCTGCCCGAGCAGCTTTCGATCAGTCACTGCTCAGCTTAGGATATAATAGGAAAGTGATAGGAAACGCCGCGAATCTATAACCGAGAAAGTAAATTAGGGAAAAGTTCATCGTAATTTCTATCCGAATTTTAGAAAACCTTGTAGCCTGCGTTTAAATCTGGTGGTGAGTTATCAAGTTCTGTTCTTCTTACTCTTAAAATGTTGACTGTATTTAGGTTTCATAAATTGTATTCATGATAATTTACTTTTGTGGGTTGGAGGTAGAAAAATAAAACGCAAAGTGAAATTTTCTTTGTAAGAACTATTTTCGTAGGGAATTAGTTTAAATTAGCTGTCTACACCTTTATTTAGTAAATGCTTCCTAAAATCATTCTATATTACAGTAAATTTTAGTTAATGTCTTCGATAATCTGGTGTGGTCGTGGTATGTGAACTGGGTTGACTTTGGCCAAGTCAAGTCAGGGATCAGACTGACTATGCTATGATAGCGTTCTCTGTCGATTCATGCTGGGTTTAGAGTACTCGAGGCTCTCTATCTGGAATGAGGTGACAAAACACTTTTATTGCCGTTAACCTATATGTAAGCAATTTGCTACTAACATTTTCTTTTAATGCTACCTTATCTAAATCTAGATTGCTAGTTCCTATAAGCCTGGGATGTCTATTGTAGATTCTTAGCCTGTATCTGTAATGGCATTTAATATTCAAAGTGTGATTAATGGGACATATGACTTGTTAAACTAACTTATAAATTATTACTTTATACACTCATCATTACACTCATCCTGCACACTACACAATACCCTTGTGTACACGACATATGTAGTTCTAGGCACGCTTAAGAGCCTCCCAAGTTCTTGAGTTTGCTTGGAATGAGGTAAAGGTTTGAGAAATTGAGCTATCTTATTTTTTTACGATGATTATACTGAAATTCAACAGTCTGTCTGGGATAAGTCCAGAGGATGGCTGTATTCGACCGTTGTTTTATTATAGGGAACCCCAATTGGGTAGAGCCCGTTCAGCGCTGGATACCGCATTCTATGTGCTAGACAAACTAAATGTTTATTCTAGTGGATGGAATGTAGCGTCCCCTTTACTTGCCTAGTCTGCCGAGACAACAGTACTGTACGCAACAATAGCTAGTAATGGATTGTCGATGTGTGTTGTGAAACCTTGCTTAATCAAGTAAGGTAACATAATCATACCCTGACTCAGTTCATTGCTGATATTGGTTCGGTCTGAGGGGAGGTTTAGTGACGAACTGATGCCCCTTAGCTAGCTCAACCCTACTGAGCTTATCTTGTAGTATCATACGGTTTCTCAACTGGTGACAGGACAAGATCAGACAGTCCACTTTGTGTTGTATTGTGTATACATACAGCCATCTGCTGGACTATTATTCCTATCAAATACAGACCTCACTTTCATTGTAAAGATGAGAAGCTCAAAGGTACGGTAATTACTTGAGTAAATGATTGTTATGTCTTTTTAAAGCAGTTTCATTTAACTCTTGACAATTCCTTTGTCTTTATCCAGTCCTTGTGAGTGCCTGATTTAATTCAGACATTTAAAACAAATTATTTACAAGATCGAGTTTCAATTTGATCTACGTATCCTGTTTGACGGATGTGAGCTCGTTTCATTGTAAGTGATATGTCATGCTAGGCTAAGCCCTCGCAATACATGCTATCACACTTACCTACCTACTTATTATTATGTCTTTATCGGTGTGGGAAAATACTTGTGTCTTGAAAGCGTTTGGTCGCGGTATCGCTTGACCCTGAAACGTGGACAGTTGCCACAAGCTCGCATTGTGTCTTGAAAGCGTTTGGTCGCAGTATCGCTTGACCCTGAAACGTGGACAGTTGCCACAAGCTCGCATTGTGTCTTGAAAGCGTTTGGTCGCGGTATCGCTTGACCCTGAAACGTGGACAGTTGCCACAAGCTCGCATTGTGTCTTGAAAGCGTTTGGTCGCGGTATCACTTGACCCTGAAACGTGGATAGTTGCCACAAGCTCGCGAAGACCTTACCATATATATTACCATGTCTGTTTACAGCTGGTACCCATAACAGCGCTAGTAACTCATTGGCCGTGTTCTAGATGAACTGCCCAAGGGATTACCCAATTACTGCCTGTGTATGAATACACTACAGCAATGATTCGAGCTATACATTCGTTAGACTGGATATATTTCCATCTAACCTACTTGGTGAAATTGGGCACTCATTCCCAATTCGGTACTATTTTTATTTTGTAAAGCACCAAGGTTGTGCATAATTTAAAAGTAGTATGCCTTCAGCTTGGAGAGGATTGGTTGCTCGTTGGGGGCCTGGGGTTTTGGCGGATGCGGCCTCCCCGGTTCCA
The DNA here is from genome assembly GCA_946251805.1 of Cybosia mesomella. Classification (NCBI taxonomy): domain Eukaryota; kingdom Metazoa; phylum Arthropoda; class Insecta; order Lepidoptera; family Erebidae; genus Cybosia; species Cybosia mesomella. Next base: position 4,932,430 of record OX276396.1, read on the forward strand.
GCAATGGAGCCGGTCATAGGATTCCTTATTACCTATAAAAATACCCCATCCTAACAGTCTACACATATCAACAGACGCTTCATTTCATTTTTCCGGCTACTCTGAGATAATCTACTATGTAGGTTATCTCAAGGTAACTAATTATTAACCACATATGTATTTAATCACACATTTTATTTACTTGACCACCAATATTTAAATAAATCTAAATTTACTATCTCTGTCTAAATAACTCAAGTATTTCCTTCGAAAGGTCCAGTTATGGTGAGACAACTCCATATTGTGTGTTATATCTTCACTTCTACCTAAACTAAATGCTTATATATCATACTGTGAAATTGAACTAGCTGGCATTTAAAGGTACACAAACTTAATGTCTATATCTAGGATCACTTAGGAATTAACTTAATATTCAGTATTTTATAAATATCACTAATCATCACTATAGAGACTAGGTAACTTCTAAAATCAAAATCTTAAAAATCATATTAGGTTCAGGGATTCAATGTAGTTGTATAGGAACATTATTTAATTTTATTGCTAGATAGAATAATAGTTACAGGAATTAGATTAAAATCAGTGTTCTCAATACCATGTACTCTTGTCTTGTCTCAATGTACCAAATAAAGGACTATGAGTTACTACAATGCTTAAACACAACGTATAAAGGGTTCCATACTTATAAATATTTAGACGATCACAATAAAGCCAAACTTTTAATAGTATCTTCCTAAACTTGGAAGATATAACAGTAACGGATACTCTCAGTGCCTTCAGCACTGTAATCAGTTGCTGCATTCAGGTCCATCGTCTCATCAGTGGGCGGTTCAAATACATTCAGACATGTTAAGGGGGAGCGTTACAAGATACAAATGAACATAGATCTCCTTTTTGAAGTCGGTTAAATATTTTGTTATGTTTTAACTAAGGCCAAAATTCTTCTACCATCATAAATTTTTTGCCTTAATTACAATTCTTGCCAGTATTTTGAATCAAGTTATTGTTATTAGGGTACCTGGGTGGAAGTTTTTATTTTTTGCAGGTGACTTATAATAAATAAAAACCGGGCAAGTGCGACTCGGACTCGCCCATCAAGGGTTCCGTAGCAGCAAGTAACATGATAATGTTTTTTTTTAATTTTGACATTTGAGTTGATTGAATGAAAGATAAAATGCGGTTTACGATTTATGACGTATTAAAAAAAAACTACTTACTAGATCTCGTTCAAACCAATTTTCGTTGGAAGTTTATATGGTAATGTACATCATATATTTTTTTTGTTTTATCATTCTATTATTTTAGAAGTTACAGGGGGGGGGGGGGCACATTTTACCACTTTGGAAGTGTCTCTCGCGAAACTATTCAGTTAAGAAAAAAAAGATATTAGAAACCTCAATATCATTTTTGAAGACCTATCCATAGATACCACGAACGTATGGGTTAGACGAAAAAAAAATTTTTGAGTTTCAGTCGTAAGTATGCAAAATTTTATGGCTTTTTTATTTTTGTGTGAAAATCTTAATGTGGTTCACATAATACATCTACTTACCAAGTTTCTACAGCATAGTTCTTATAGTGGCTGTGACATACGGACGGACAGACAGACAGACATGACGAATCTATAAGGGTTCCGTTTTTTACTATTTTTCAACGGAACCCTAAAAACCAAGAAAGCAATCATCATATCAGCCGTAGGAAGTACACTGCTGACAATAGGGCTCCCCCATTGACTTCCATTTCGACCGGTCTGTAGAGGCCTGCATCCACCGAGACCCTGTGCTCTTTACTAGGTCCTCTGTCTACCTAGCGGGAGGCGTTCCTACTCTGCGCTTGCCATCACGTGGTCTCCACTCAAGAACCTTTCTGCCCCATCGGCTATCGGTTCTCCGATAAGAAAGCAATACCTTACCTAAATACATATTTTCGTTTATAACGGTTCCTATCGCGATTTATTTTGTATCATTTTATTATATACGCTATTCACGACGTTTTAGTTGACTTGAAGGGAAGCTAACATAAACGTGAAAGTGAGTTTTTTCCATTTTTTATTTTGATATACCCAGTGTCACTCTCACAGTAAATACGAATCTAACGACATCTCTCATGCTAAAATCCATCGAGACGTTCAGGTCCCAGAGCGTGTTAAACACAAAAAAAAAAAACTAAAACATACAAAAATATACATACATACTCTCGAAAAACATAATCCTCCTTCTGGCACAGTCGGATAAAATACGCCAATGGCAATTTTATTTCAGTTATAAATTCCTGTAGATCGCTTGAATGGAATCACTAATCCATTCCTGCCACTCTGGAACTTCTGGAATTCCTGGAACTCTAACATTCATTTATAAAAGTAAAGCCTTTATCTTTACGGGTACTAGGAGCACAGAGCATAAGTATAATATTAACACTATTCTAACACCATTCTAGTTGAAGTCAGCCTGTGACAATGAGGCCGTTATCTCTCTGCCGCTTCTCGACACAAAAGCGCTATGGTGACGTTTGAAATAATGGCTGCGGCTTACCTGACTGTAATTTCCGTCAGCACCTCCATTCATAGTACTGTTTCGGTTTTTGAATAAGTGATGTATATATACTACGTCTAGATGTTACATGTAATTGTTTAGATGTTTTTTTTTTTCGATTTACTAAATTGTTTATTTAGATCACATTCGTCAGATACCGTTTATGTCAGATTAATGGGTTTAAAGATTCTCATAAGAACATAGATACAGTTCGTTTAAAATGAGATACAGAGATAAACCTCGGTGCACCAAAGGTCACTGTGTTTATATATTTTAAGTTTCTTTTTGAATATATTCATATCATTTCATTTCTTGACATCATTTGGTAATCGATTGAACAGCTGAACTCCTTCGAACAATATAGTTTTTTTCTCCAAAAGTTAGTGCGTACCCTTTTTTTTTTTTTTTTTTTTCGTGCGGAAATCCCCTCGGATACCCCCCCGCCGGCTAGCGGGGGCGGTTATGTCGGGCTCGAACCGACTAAAACCGCACGCCGTCTTGGGTCTGCAGACGCCGGGGTGTAAGGTTGCCCATAGAGCATATCCCTCGCACCCCGACTGACCCTGGGCCATCTCCGGTTTCGAGATGGCCCCCTCGGGTTTGGGAACCACGGTGTCCCCGTCTTGCCCCGGTTTGGGGGAGGGGCGCTAGTCGCCCCACCGTCCCGGCCTGCTTCTGCTGGGGTGACAGGCGGCCTCACCTGCCACCCCCAGGCCTGCGCTCATGGAGGACGGAGGTCGTTAAGCGACCTCCGGCGCCTGAGTCGCCTGCGACGCGAGGCGAGCGTGTTGCGTGCTCGGCGGGCCGGGAGGGTTCTGAACCTCTCCCGGGCGCGCTCCGCCATCTCCTTCGCGAGCATCACATGCTCGCAGAAGGAGGTGGCGGCGGCCCACGCGCTCGCGCTCCGTACCATTGCCGCAATCATGCTGCCGAGCGAGAGGACTCCCACCCCGATGGCTGCCACGAGGTCACGCCTCGGCACCTCCCACGCCGGGCAGTCCGCCAGCGTGTGCAGCCCTGAGTCCTCGCTCGCGTCACAGTGATGACACTCAGGCGTTGGCTCCTTCCTGATCCGATGCAGGTGGTCCCCGAAGCACCCCTTCCCGGAGATCACCTGCGTCAGTCGGTACGAGAGGCTTCCGTGTCGCCTCTCTAGCCAATCCTCCATGATGGGCCTTACCGCCGCTATTGCGGCGTGCCCTGCGCTTGGTCGCCCAAGTCGTTCCTTCCACTCCACCACGATGGCCTGGCGGAGCTGGGACTGCATGGCCTCGATTTCTCGATGCTCGGGGTTCAGTCCCTGCTCCCGCGCCTCCTTTCGCCACTGGTACAGTTGTGAAAGGGCTCTCGCCTCCAGGTCCCATGGCGGAGTTCCGGCAAGGAGACTCGCCGCCTCGAAAGTTAGTGCGTACCCTAGTTAGATCAAGTTTATGACTATTTCTTAAATTGTTTTTCTTTTTGTATTTGTTAGTTAGTTTGAATTGATTTAAATTGTATATTTTTGTTAAGTGTGCATGTCTTGTAAAAATAAAGTTTTCTTAAGTTAGTAGTGCTGTTTTTGTGTATAACTGTTTCGTAGTATGTGTATTAGTGTGTGGCAGGTAGTGGTATAATGTTTTAATAACTTTATTTTGAACTCTTTGTAGTGAGCTTAGATTGGTTACAGCAGCTGATCCCAATATTTCAATCAGATATTCCAGATGTGATTTTAATATAGAATTTAAATAATGCTTTTTTTATTTTGTATGGTGTCCGGTTTGTAGTCTTATTTAATTTAGATCACATTCGCCAGACATCATTTTAGTCAGATCACTTTATTTGTTTAAGTTAGAATTTTGAAAGTAATGCTGAAATAGTTATCATGGTAATTCCACATTAAACCAATTTCACTTTCTTCACCTTTATTTTTCCTCACACTTTTAAAGTGATTACATACATACTTGTAGTCAATTCTCTTGCCCATTGTGGTAGGTAGAGACAACATCTTTCCACTTGCTACGATCTTGGCATACAACTTTCGCTTCTTCCACTTTCATAATTGTTTGTATGCCGGTTACGGGTACTGAAAGTGATTAAAGACTGATAATACTACATTTGAAAATTCAAAAAGTTAATTGCTGCTTTCAATACATTTTTGACTTGTTCTATGACTTGAACGATAATTTCACGACAGCGATAAGGTTCATGAAAGAGCTAAGCTACGTGTGCTACGAATGCTACGAATCCTACGAAATTTCGTAGCTGAATAAAATGTTTACTAATTTATCCAATAATGCATTTCTCTCATACAAAACAATATAAGCGTGGAGAAGAATATAAATAAATTCCTTTTATTTTTATACCACTAAGGTGGCAGACAAGCACACGGCCCAGCTGATGGGAGCGGTTACCGCGGCCTATGGACGTGTGCAACACCAGTGGCGTCACACTCGCACTGCCGACCCTGTAAAGAAAAGGGGATGGGAAAGGAGTTTGGGAGGCGATGGCAAAGGAGTTTGGGAGGGGATGAGAAAGGAGTTTGGGCTCCGGCACTCTCACTCACCAAACGGAACGCAACAGTTTAAATACTGTTACTTGTTGTCGATATTCTGTGAGAGGGTGGTGCTTCCCCGGTCGAGTCGGCCCATTCATGCAACGGCCAAAATGACTGTTGCTTGACTCTACCACCATGGAAAAGGAGTTCCTAAGGAGTTGACATGTTTTTTTTAGCAAACGTGTGATTTGACACTTAAAAAAACACTAGTAATACGAGTTACATTACCAACAATGAGATTATGGGTTCATATCCATGCCATTAACAAGATACTCCTGACATAAGTCATTTAGCCTAGCTGGAGAGTTAGCTAGTATATTATTCCTTCCAATGCAAGTAAGCTTAAAAAAGATAATGCAACTAAAAAAAGCTGTGGTGAAAAAGTCTGTGTGAACGTGGAGCTGAAAATACATGCATTTATAGTGAGTATTCGTATAAAAAAGAAGAATATTATCCACCTGCGGACTTTTATTTTCGTGCACTCTCTACCAACGTTCATTGAGCTGCCTGTCTTTACACAATTCGCCCAAAAAAACTACGCTACTTTTCAGTGATGTACGTACAGTCAACGACAAAAGTAACTTAACAAATCGTAATTTATTGATCACCTTAGCTCTTAAGCATTTCTTAAAATAAGAAACAATATATGAAATATGTTAACTCCATCCTTTTGCAATTCCTAGAGAACAATTTAAGACATTCATTATTAAGCATCGGTACACCCAGCCAGTGCTTACAGGAGAGGTAAAATCGGAATCTAAAGAACATACTGGGGGCCCCATACACTTTTAAAACGCGCGTTATTCCTCTCGAATTTCACGTCACCGGAGCTAGTAGCGAGGTGACTATCTCGTATCAACTGATACTACACGGTGCTTCTCGCATCAACCATGTAGTACGGGGTACCAGGCGTACCTTAGAATGGAATCCTTGTGACCCCGACCAGCCCGGGTTGCTGACGTTGGTGACCCATTCCCCTGAAGAGTGACTGGAAACGCGACGTGCCACCACCCTGAGCCTGCCTAGCATCCCAGCTGAGGACATTGTAAAAAACATTCGAGGTATAAATAAACTGGTTTACAACTATGGCAAGAGACCTTACACGGCTATGCACTTAGTGACTTAGGAATTTCTTAAGTTGATTACGATTCTAGGACAAAACAAGCAGGTACTTGGAGTTTAAATGGACGTCGCTTTAACTGAGCTGTGCAACTATTAGATAAAGTATATATAAAAATATGAGGATAGTTTCAGGAAATTACTATCTACTTTCTATACTACTGTATGTTTTATTTACGAATTGTTTTATGCTAAACTAGATGACCCAGTGAATTTCTTATCACCTTCATATATTTATTTAAAATGTGGTCAAAACTGAAGCCGAACAAAACGAATGAATAGGGCTAAACTACAGAAAAATCAAACGAAGCACAAATCAAAACAGAAATGGATACGGAAACGGAGACCCAAAGTAAGCATAGCTTAACTAGCTAGTGTTAAGGGTTCTAGAATGCGATAGAATTAGATAGATAGAAAATTAGATAGGATGTTATATACTTTTATACTTATATCCTTTGTTTTGTAAATAAATACATATTACACATATAAACACCCAGACCAATGCAAATAGACATATTCATGCATACAAATATTTGCACTTACTGGGAATCGAACCCGCGCCCCCTGTCGTAGAAGTCGAATGCACTAACGCTACGCTACAGAAACTACCAAATTCGTCACTTTATCAATCTTGGTCATCAAGTTTTCTAGATATGAATATAACTCTTGAAGAATAAGAAATTCAGTACGAGTGCCACTGTTTCATCATTCCCTGTCTTCAATTAAATTACCTTTATACTTAATTTACAAAGTTGATTTGTTATTACAAGCCAAGTTTAGAAATTAGGCACGTCTGGTTATTAATTAGAGTATGTGTATGTCAATTTGACGAAATACAGAAACTGGAAGATATATTCACGATGGCTCATGCTCTAGTTAGTACAATACCTAAGACTCAGGTATAAATATATGGACTAGAGAATGTAATGTGTCCCATGTAATATGTATCATGTAATGTATTCCATGCAATGTATCCCATGTAATGTGTCCCTTTGCGGGAATGTGGTTTTTTGTTGCCTTCGTAGTATACGACCCTTCCATTTTCTGTCCGCCAGATGGTGAGCATGTAATGTAAGGTTTATATCATAGAGGCAAATATTTCAGACTTGTCATAAGTATATTCGTACTTTATTTCTTTCATTTTTTTTTCTTTGCCTTTGTTTAAGCATATCTTCAGAATCCGACAAAAAAAAACACTGACTTCAAAACAAATTAAACTTGCTATGGATGATTAACTGTATGTGTATACACGTATTTGTAGGATACCTGCTGATTGACGGACGAGACTCCGGCGAGGCTTTCCTCTCATCAAATCAACAGACAGACTAGAAGAGCGGACTTCGGGCACCAAAGCGCCATCTTTTGGCGCAGATTGGTAGTTGATATCTTCAATTTTCGTAGAATTGAAGATATTAAATATAATATGAAATATCGTTTTTCAACAACCACTGTTATCATCTGATCGGATTTTAACGAACAATTATTCAGAAAACAAATTGTTTATGCCAAAAAGGATGCATAATAGTTTTATCCATGAAAAAATATACGGAATGGGTGATATTAAAAAATCATTGGCTCACAAAAGCTTCGGTGACACATGGCAATAACTGCGTAAAAAGCTAAATTTATAGATCCGATATGTTTCAGTTTAATAAAACATGAAATAAAATACGCGCAAATCAGCAACCATATACTTTAATGCATGCAGTTTTAAATTCTGAGGCAGAGAAGTTTTTGAATACTTAAAAGATAGCAAAACAGTCTCCGGTTCCACTTATGGTAGGCGGTTATTTTGGACCCCGGGGTTATCATTTCGTGGTCGTACCCGGTATGCCTGGCAATGGGCACTTGGGAATAAAACTGTGTGGTTTTAGTCGGTTCGATTCCGACATACCCACCTTATCGCTGGCACCGGTGGGGTGAAACCCGCGGGTGTTTCCACACGTAAAAGAAAGGCGGTTATTTGGCTGTTGGACTATTGCAGTACCTTTTTTTTTCTTTCTTTTTTTTTTTTTATCGTGCGGAAATCCCTACGGATACCCCCCCGCGTGCTAACGGGGGCGGTTATGTCGGGCTTGAACCGACTAAAACCGCACGCCGTCTCGGGTCTACAGACTATTGCAGTACCTTTTTTTTTTTAATTTATCGTGCGGAAATCCCTTCGGATACCCCCCGGCGTGCCAGCGGGGGTGGTTATGTCGGGCTTGAACCGACTAAAACCGAACGCCGTCTCGGGTCTACAGACGCCGGGGTGTAAGGTTGCCCATAGAGCATATCCCTCGTAGTCTGGGATCAGAGTTTTAAAATCACTACTCTACTCTACTGCTTGCTCAACCCATTGGAATCTAACTCTAATAACCACGTATTACATTTTGATAATAAATACAACATTAAATAATTAGTTAACTCGAAGTCTTTGGTGACTAGTTAAATTTTTCATGTCGGGTTTATTTGGCCAATGAGATCTTTGTGATGGCTAACTAAATAAATCTCTCTAAATCTAGTTCACTATGATTCCATGATTGATTAAATATTCATTTACTTTTATCTGGCATCTCAGGAGCTGAAGTTTTCAGAAAATTTCGCAACTTCAACTCAGGAGATGCGCAAGTTCCTAACTGAGTGTTGACTTTTTAATATCTTATATATTTATATTATGATGATAATAGCAAGTGGCAAGCCGCCGCCTCTTTCTGCGAGCAGGTAATGCTCGTGAAAGCGACGGCGAGAGGGAACGGGAGAGAACCCTGCCCATCGAGTTCCGCAGTCTGCGGCGTCCTCGCCGCAGACTGCATCTAAGCCTGGGTCTACCGACCTCCATGATCGGGGTCTGAGGACGGCAGTTGTTCAACTCATTGTCCTTACAGAAGCAGGCCGTGGCGGAGGCGTGTCGTGTGTGTCCTCCTACACACGCCTGCCAACTAACCGACGCGAGATAGAACCCGACCCCACCAGGCGAGGCCGCGGTGGCGGCCAAAGTCCGCCGGTAACCCTGGGGTTATCCTTTCGAGGGCTTGCCCGGGGTGCCCGGCAATAGACACTTGGGGAGGACACCGTATGGTTTCAGTCGGTCCGATTCCACCGATGGGGTGAAGCCCGTGGGGGTTTCCACACGCTAAAAAAAAAATTATGATATTATTCTCCAAGCAAATTTAATCGGACGTTATACCTAAAACTGTATCAAGAAAATAATTCAGGGGATGTACGACCTATCGAACTTGCAGATTTATTGGGAGCCTGAACAAATAAATCTTATTGACAGGCTATATTGACGCACTCGTAAAGTGGTGACTTTTATACGCACACCAGTAAGAATAGAGGTTGATTATAGACGAAGAGGTAGAGGCCGGTTTCCTTGGTTAAAATAAAGAACTTCCTGGTCAGTAATTACAATTTGGAGGCTTTATAAACGCTACGCCCAGAAAATAAAATTGCTGTATTGGAATAAGTAAAAGCAAGCGCTAAACAGATAGAGAGAGAGGCAATATTTTCAACTTCTGAAATTAGAATTCACGAAAGATGACATCAAAATTGTGGTATGTGGAAACAGGGTCTATGCCCATCGCAATGTGTCTAATAACTATATGTGAGTAGTACTCGTGGGTCTAAATATGATTTTCAGGCTTTTCAGCGCGAGTGATTTGATTGAGATAATTACATTCGGCATAGTTTAGCGATGATTATACGGCATCGAGTATATATAAGTTGCTGTGAGCACTTAGACTATATGAATTGGACTACGGGAATCATTTTAGGTTACAGCCGGTTTATTACTTTGTGTAAATAGTTAGAATACGGATTAACATAGTACAGTCACTGATTTGAATTTTTTATTTGACTTGGATTCTTTGGGAACAATAAAATGTATTGATCAAATGAAAACAGTAAAATATAGTTTGATAATCGTATCTATGAACAGTAGATAATAGAAAAAGCCGCGGTAGCCTAGTGGTATGGGGAAAGGACTGCTGAGACGAGGTCTCGGGTTCGATCCCAGGTATTACCATGGCACACACCAATGACTTTTCGATGCTTTTCGAAGTTATGTGTGTATTTATTGCAGGTTTATAAGTGCCCGGTTAATGGCAATAGGCTCGCCCACCTATTACATTGGGACCTAAAACATGAACTGGCGAAACGTGGGTGCTAGCACCTCGGCCTACCCCTTCGGGGATATAGGCGGGAGTTTATGTTATGTTATGTTATATGACTTAAGCTTAATGTACAATGGGCGGTCTTATCGCTAACAGCGATCTTTTCCAGGTAACCTTTGGATGGATACAAATCAAAAGAAATGATAAGGGCAGTGTCAAATTACCAATAAAAAAGAGAAGAAGGGGAAAAGTGGGTGCTAGCACCTCTGGTATCTCCTTCGGGGATATAGGCGTGAGTTTATGTTATGTTATGTTATGTTATGTTATGTTATGTTATGTTATGTTATGTTATGTTATGTTATGTTATGTTATGTTATGTTATGTTATGTTATGTTATGTTATGTTATGTTATGTTATGTTATGTTATGTTATGTTATGTTATGTTATGTTATGTTATGTTATGTTATGTTATGTTATGTTATGTTATGTTATGTTATGTTATGTTATGTTATGTTATGTTATGTTATGTTATGTTATGTTATGTTATGTTATGTTATGTTATGTTATGTTATGTTATGTTATGTTATGTTATGTTATGTTATGTTATGTTATGTTATGTTATGTTATGTTATGTTATGTTATGTTATGTTATGTTATGTTATGTTATGTTATGTTATGTTATGTTATGTTATGTTATGTTATGTTATGTTATGTTATGTTATGTTATGTTATGTTATGTTATGTTATGTTATGTTATGTTATGTTATGTTATGTTATGTTATGTTATGTTATGTTATGTTATGTTATGTTATGTTATGTTATGTTATGTTATGTTATGTTATGTTATGTTATGTTATGTTATGTTATGTTATGTTATGTTATGTTATGTTATGTTATGTTATGTTATGTTATGTTATGTTATGTTATGTTATGTTATGTTATGTTATGTTATGTTATGTTATGTTATGTTATGTTATGTTATGTTATGTTATGTTATGTTATGTTATGTTATGTTATGTTATGTTATGTTATGTTATGTTATGTTATGTTATGTTATGTTATGTTATGTTATGTTATGTTATGTTATGTTATGTTATGTTATGTTATGTTATGTTATGTTATGTTATGTTATGTTATGTTATGTTATGTTATGTTATGTTATGTTATGTTATGTTATGTTATGTTATGTTATGTTATGTTATGTTATGTTATGTTATGTTATGTTATGTTATGTTATGTTATGTTATGTTATGTTATGTTATGTTATGTTATGTTATGTTATGTTATGTTATGTTATGTTATGTTATGTTATGTTATGTTATGTTATGTTATGTTATGTTATGTTATGTTATGTTATGTTATGTTATGTTATGTTATGTTATGTTATGTTATGTTATGTTATGTTATGTTATGTTATGTTATGTTATGTTATGTTATGTTATGTTATGTTATGTTATGTTATGTTATGTTATGTTATGTTATGTTATGTTATGTTATGTTATGTTATGTTATGTTATGTTATGTTATGTTATGTTATGTTATGTTATGTTATGTTATGTTATGTTATGTTATGTTATGTTATGTTATGTTATGTTATGTTATGTTATGTTATGTTATGTTATGTTATGTTATGTTATGTATGTTATGTTATTTAGTTTTATGTAGATAATGAATGAATATTCTTCAGTACGGTGTGATAATGAAATGAATATTCTTCCAGTACGGTGTGGATCGCATGCAAGACATTTGACGGCCTCTGTGGCGTAGTGGTAGTGCATTCGACTGCTACGAAAGGGGGCGCTCAGTGCAAATTCCCGCTCAGTGCAAATATTTGTATGCATGAATATGTCTATTTGCATTGGTCTGGGTGTTTCTATGTATAATATGTATGTATTTACAAAAAAAAAAGTATAATATAAATAGTGTAAGTATGTTTATCCGCATTCCATAACACAAGCTATGCTTACTTTGAGTCTAGAAAACGCTATGTAGTGTGTCGTATAAAAACAAATTATAAAAAAAATTTGAATATTTTTGAATAACCTAGCACATAATTCTTCTGATTAATCTGAATATACTTACTAATTCGATAATGATTAGCAGCAATGGAAGTATTTGTGCAGTACGTAATTTAATTCATTTAAATCATTATTTTTCTTTCTTTTTATCTATTTAGAAGTGCGTATGTCTTGAGCTGATTTAGACTATGTTTTGTTTCGTACCATCATAGTTTTGCACCACCAACATATACAGTTATCACAGCTTTGACATCACATCACAGGTTTTGATTCCTTGATCAGGTTTTCCTTGATCAGAATTAGGTTTGATCAACTCACATTTGATATCACAGGTGCTTTTATAGAGGTCCTACTTACTAGAGAAATGGTAAGATCTTCTGCTGGTTATAATTTTATTATGTATAGTTAGCGTCAAAAATTAATCATCATTTTCAGATTTTAAAATTCAGTTTTTGAAAATATTGTTTAACTACATAGTGGGCTCTAATTTAAATATTTTTCAACTTTGATTACAATATAATGAACACTTTTCATTTACATTTTTAAGTTCGAAATCTGTGCAATCATCATCTACTTTTGTCGCTGACTGTACTGGAGGTGTTAGGTACTTTTACGTGTTTGCTTTTTTAATTTAACTCCCTTTCCACTTTCTTTCTTCAGTTAGCAACGTAAGATTGACATCTCTAGTGTCGCAAGCGTTCTTAGGGCCACCGAAACAGCTAACTATCAAGTAGGATGTGTGTGTATTTTCTGCCTTAGTATGGTAAAGGACAGTCTCATTAAATAGAGACGCAATATTGTTAAAACTATTTCAAATCGTCAAACATTTTTTTTAAAACTGGAACCGACTTAAATCTGGTAAGTATACTAAATCCTTCACCAGAATGAAACAAATACTTTTCTGAAAATCGCATCGTAATCGGTTCCAACAAAACGCGAAACAGTGAACCTCCTTTTGAAGTCAGTTAAAAATCGTTTCCATTGTCTAAAGTACTAAGCTTTCTAGAAAGTTCGGAGAGATTGTGAGGCACATTACTATATATCAAACAAACTCTCACGAAACTATATATGATAGTGAACTGCGAAGATAAACGCTATTCAAACAAGTTGAACTTCGCACGCTAGCTCAATGTGAGTTAAAGTAAAGTTGATACCGATTCTATGCGAATAGATAAACAATGGGCTTACATCACAGATTGATAAATAGTTACTAACGTCTTACATTGTTTATCTATTCGCATAGAATTACGCACGAATCGTAGTAATTTATAAAAGGACTAGCTGTTGCCCACGGCTTCGCCCGCGTGGACTTCTGATCGCATTCCCGCCGCCCATGAGAATCTAATTTAGAGATAATAAGAATGTGTTAAAAAGCCTTTGTGCTATAATCTATCCCTGTACCAAATTTCAATGCGATTCGTTCAGCCGTTAGAGCGTGATTGTTTAACAAACATCCAAACATCTTCACAGACTTTCACATTTATAATATTACTTTCTGTTGCCAGCGGCTCCACCCACCTGGAATTTTGATCCTGTTCCCGCTACCCATGGGAACCTATTCCCGGGATAAAAGTAACCTATGTGTTATTCCGGATTACAATCTATCCCTGTACCAAATTTTTGTACCGTTTTTGCTTAAAACAGCAACAAACATACATACATACTCACAAACTTTCGCGTTTATAATATTAGTAGGATAGTAGGATAGTAGGAAGTAAGATTTATAATATTATAAGTATTAGAGTTAACGGCATATTTACCATGTGTTTTTAAGTGTCCGATATCCTTCGAGTTACTCCGTGATCATGGCGCTTGCAACAGTGCCGAAATATCGGACAGTCCTAAAAACACATGGTAAATATCCCGTTAACTCTAATACTTATGTAAGTGACCATGATAGTTTAAATACCTATATTTATAATATTAGTAGGATTAACGTAATCATGAAATAATTATCTAGGGGTGGACAGGACTTCACCAAGACCTTTAGAACCTGGCCACCTCACCTGTCAGCCGCATACTGACTAACGGATGAGGCTCTGCTTTAGGCTTTCAAGCTGGGAGTGCAGGTTGGGAGGAGAAAGAAAGAAAGAAAGAAAGAAAGAAAGGAAGAAAGAAAGAAAGAAAGAAAGAAAGAAAGAAAGAAAGAAAGAAAGAAAGAAAGAAAGAAAGAAAGAAAGAAAGAAAAATCATTTATCTTCGTGCAACACAATTTACATAACTAAATTACAAGCATATACTCCACATTGCACCGAAACAGGAGAAGGAATAAGCGAACCCTGGGCCCCGAAGTGAAGGTATCGGATGCAACCTATCCTGCAAACCTCATTAAGACGATGATGATGGAATAAACACGTAGTAACGTCAAACCGTCTTCATTTTCCACGTTGACACTTCCTGGCACCTTGCCTTTGGGAGTACGATCTTTGGGGCCAGAACAACCTCACTTGCAAGCTGGTCTTTCTTTTTTGTTTTTTTTTTTTTTATCGTGCGGGAATCCCTTCGGATACCTGATTGACAGGAGATACTCTGGTGCGGGTTTTCCTTTCGGGGTTTCGGCAGACGGTACTTATGGGAAAGAGGAATAAGGGAGAGCAGATATATGCCGTATGTATATATATATATATTATATTGTATGTGTCAATCAATCAATTAGCCTATTGCAGTCCGCTGCTGGACACAGGCCTCTCCCATTTTACGCCATAGCACCCGATCCTCCGCCTTGCGCAGCCAGTCTATCCCAGCTACATTTTTAAGGTCGTCCTTCCAACGAGTCCTAGAGTGGAGACCTGCACGAACCGGTAAACGGAAGGTAGGACGTCCCCCAGCAAGATTTTGTGTGTATAAGTATATATATTATGTTTGTCTATGTATACATATTTATAAAGTAAACAAGTCGGTTCACTCATTGGATGTATGTTCCTCATTTTAATTATGTTGTTTAATTAAATTAAGTTCTAAGGTGGTAGAGTCAAGCAACAGTCATTTTGGCCGTTGCATGAATGGGCCGACTCGACCGGGGAAGCACCACCCTCTCACAGAATATCGACGCCAAGTAACAGTATTTGAACTGTTGCGTTCCGTTTGGTGAGTGAAAGTGCCGGAGCCCAAACTCCTTTCCCATCCCCTCCCAAACTCCTTTCCCATCCCCTTTCCTTTACAGGGTCGGCAGCGCGAGTGTGACGCCACTGGTGTTGCACACGTCCATAGGCCGCGGTAACCGCTTCCCATCAGGTGGGCCGTGTGCTTGTCTGCCACCTTAGTGGTATAAAAAAAAAAAAAAAAATTGTGGCTGTTAGTGAGCGCTGTTAGTTGCACATATATTTGTATATTTAAGACTTGTTTGTAATTTAATTATGTATCTATTTGTTGTCCTAAACGTTTCGGCGACACATTTATTAAGCGTACAGCTAAGGAGTGAAATTGTCAGCCTCCGTAGCGTGGCGGTATTGAAAGCGGCCGCTACGCAGGAGGCGCGGGTTCGATCCCCGCTCAGTGCAAATATTTGTATGCATGAATATGAGTATTTGCATTGGTCTGGTCGTGCCTCGGAGAGCACGTTGAGATGTCGGTCCCGGTTGCCATACGAATATGTATGACAGTCGATATAGGGGAAATGGGTGAAATGGCCCCACATAGAAGGGCTGATCACCCGTCTGGTCAAACGGCGTCCCCACTGGCAGTATATATAGTATAAGGAGTGGAATTGCCTGCCTGAGTCTGTGTTTCCGGAAAGTTATAACCTCGGAATCTTCAAGTCTCGAGTGAATAGGTTCCTTCTAGGCAAACGTGTTCCATCGTAGACCAAATCGTCACTTACGACCAGGTGAGATAGAGGTCAAACCTGAGCCTATCATTCTTAAAAAATAAAAATAAAAAATTAAATTAAAAAAAAGAGATCGGACCTCAGGCTCTAAGGTGAAGGCTTTGGATGAAACCCGGATTGGCACACTGATTACGAAGAAGAAAACCACACAATATTTATTTTTTGAAGTGAAATCTTCTTTAGGCGCATTGAGCAGAGACATGGAGGGTGCGACTTGAGCACCCAAGGTGGGGGGAATCCACCATTGCGGCGGTGAGACCGATCATGAAGGAGTGGCTGGAGAGGGACCATGGGGACCTCTCCTACCGGATGTGCCAGATGGTTACCGGACACGGGTGCTTCGGTAAGTATCTATGGCGCATCCACCGGGAGACAACGCCGCAGTGCCAGCACTGCGAGGATCCTGGCGAAGACACGGCGCTCCACACGTTGGTGGAGTGCCCTGCGTGGGCGAGTCAACGCCGGGATCTCGTTGCGGTCCTGGGCGTGGACGTTCTCTCGTTGGAGACCATGGTGAGGGCCGTGGTCTCCGACGGGAGCAAGTGGCACGCCGCCGCCTCTTTCTGCGAGCAGGTAATGCGCGCGAAAGAGACGACGGAGAGGGAGCGGGAGAGAACCCTGCCCCCCGAGTTTCGCAGTCTGCGGCGAGGACGCCGCAGACTCATCTACGCCCGGGACTACCGACCTCCATGATCGGGGCCTGAGGACGGCAGTTGGCCGACTCGCCGTCCTTACAGAAGCAGGCCGTGGCGGAGGCGTGTCGTGTGTGCCCTACACACGCCTGCCAACTCACCGAAGCGGGATAAAACCCGACCCCACCAGGCGAGGCCGCGGTGGCGGCCAAAGTCCGCCGGCAACCCTGGGGTTATCCTTTCGAGGGCTTACCCGGGGTGCCCGGCAACGGACACTTGGGGAGGACACCGTGCGGTTTTAGTCGAGACACGACATAACCACCCCCGCTGGCCGGCGGGGGGGTATCCGAAGGGATTTCCGCACGTTAAAAAAAAAACAAAAGGCGCATTGAGCACTTTTTGGGTGAACAAAAATCTTGGTACTCATCATCGTCACGTCATGTCACGCTAAGTGAAAACTTCTTAATGCGCGTTGTGCACTTTTTGGGTGAACAAAAATTATGGAACTCACGTCACCGTCACGTCCTATCACGCTTTCCATATTCAAAATGAGTGAATGGACGGATGGATGGAGGGAGGGACTAGGAAGGGACGGAAGGAGGGTGGAAGGGAGGGAGGGACGGAAGTATGATGACGATTCAAAAATACATAAGTAGTTGTTCAAGTTTTCACTTCTGTCGGCACTCATGGAGTGCCACGGCTTTTTTTTGCAAATAATTCCTTTTGACTGACTTGATAACAACAAAAAAACTTCCTCTACTGATTTATACGTTCTTTCACTCTCAAATACACAAATCAATGATCCATAAACTCATAAAAAGATATGTTTCATCAATTGTAGTTCAATGATTCCGGAGAATAAATAGGCAAACGTCTAAGTTTTACTGGATCTTGATGTTTAATCGAGTGCGCTATTTACAATTAAAGGCAAAGTTAGGCTTGTTGACCATTTGTAGCTATGTGCAGACTATACTGTAGGTACTTCATTTAAAGACCCGACACGGCGTGCGGTTTTAGTCGGTTAAATCCCGACATAACCGCCCCCGCTGGCCGGCGGCGGGGGGGGGGGTCTATCCGAAGAAAGAAAAAAAACTTTATGTAGCTGTAACACTGAATTAACAGTCACATAAATACTTTGTGCATTCGATGTTACATGTGAATGTTACTGGGGCAACACTAATTTGTTTACATTTCAAAACAGCACGAAAAAAAAAAGGTACATTGTTATCATCATACACAATATCATACAATCATAAATGAACGGAAACGGAACGGAAATTGCACAATGAAAAGTACATCAAGTACGTATACCTTTTTTTTTTTTTTTTTTTTTTTTTTTTTATCGTGCGGAAATCCCTTCGGATACCCCCCCGCGTGCCAGCGGGGGCGGTTATGTCGGGCTTGAACCGACTAACCACGTCTACAAATCTAAACTATTATAAAATTGTAAATTAGTTGTGTCTGTAAATAGGTGAAATAAAAAAAAAACCTGGATTATGATAAATGAACGAGTCTGAACACAAAAGTTTTTTTTTGGAATTCTTGTCTGTTTATCGGTTTGTCCATTTGTTCGCGAGAGACGTAAAAACTTCTGAACACAATTTGATGCGGTTTTTTTGTATTAGAAAGGTGTTGGTGAGACTTAAATTTGTCGAATATTTCATTGCAATTGGTTAAGTAGCACCATAGATGTGATCAAAAAACGATAACTTACCTCCGCGCGGGTGGAGCTGCGGGCATCAGCTATATATTATACTAGCTGTTGCCCTCGGCTTCACCCGCGTAGAATTCTGATCTCGTTCCCACAACCCATGGGAACCTATTCCCGGGATGAAAAATAGCCTATGTGTTATTCCGGACTAAAATTTATCCCTGTGCCAAATTTCAGTCAGATCCGTTCAGCCGTTTTCGCGTGAAAGAGTAAAAAACATCCATCCATCCATACTTACAAACTTTCTAGTTTATAATATTAGTAGAATACCCTGGGCAACGTGGGCGATGACGCATCATTGATTGCTCCTCTGGAGTAGCTGGCGTGAACGTCAACGGCCAAGAGTCTGACCAACCGGCCCTTTTCGGGGCCAGCTGACCCCATTGCACGAGGGGGTCGGGGTATGGCGGGCCTGCAAGGCCTGCGGGAGGGGTGGTGGCTCCAGGTACCCCTCTGCTCTTATCAGAGGGGACACTGCGAATGGCCCAGGGTCAGTCGGAGTGCGAGGGATATGCTCTATGGGTAACCTTACACCCCGGCGTCTGTAGACCCGAGACGGCGTGCGGTTTTAGTCGGTTCAAGCCCGACATAACCGCCCCCGCTGGCCGGCGGGGGGGTATCCGAAGGGATTTCCGCACAAAAAAAAAAGGTACTTTTTATATGACGAAAACACTGAACTAGCTCACTATCTTACTTTATATCTAGAGATACGTCGTCTCTACAGAACAAATCTAATACGAAAATGTACTTAATACTAATACCTACCATTAAAATATTATTTTTTGGCTAAAAAACACCATAGTATCACCTTTTCAAATGCCGCGAAAATATCAACATTTCGCAAGATAGTCTTGAGTATACCTAATGCTCGTACAAAAACAGCTGAAACTGCAGCGAGTTGCAGCAGGAGATATATTAACACACATATTCTATAGATTTATCTCGGAAAAAGTGAACATCCATGACGGGACTTGAACCCGCGACCATTCCCTTACAGGGGACTCTGACCAACTGAGCTACCTGAACACAATATTCGGAACTCTCCGATACATTACGACTCGATACATATTATAATTAGTATTACTGCTATTTTTTTAAATCTCATAACACAAGCGGTAAACCAAATAAATCCCTCAAACGTCACTGAAAATCTTCTATCAGAATTACAGTGAGTTAAAAATTATCCACCTCAAACGAAGAGCTATATACATTCACAGGGCGAGTGCATTATAGTGCTCAGGGTGGAGTGGTATAATTAGCTTAGTGGTAGCTGTTCGCGGTAATGGCTTGACTATGACTATGAATAGAACGCATTACTAAGTTTCTAGGTATTAAGGAATTAGATCTGTGGTACTTTTAGCTAAAAGCTGTATGGTTTTTTTTAATCCCCGACGTACAACGATGGGGTGTTATTTTTCACGTGTCTGTGTGCTACGATGCCACAGTTAGACACTGTCTGTGGTATCGTAGCTCCCGAACAGATAACCGAGTTGAATTAGTCGGGAGTGTTCTTAGCTATGTCGGGGGTTTTAAATTATTTTATTATAATAATAATAATAAATATTCTACGAAATTCTACACACCGCTTTCAAGACCCAAATTTAGCATAGTTTTTTTTTTTTAACACAACTAACAGAACAGAACTAGCTTGTGTTATGGGTACCAGAATGCGAATAAACATACTTTTATACTTTTTTTTGTAAATACATACATATTATACATGGAAACACCCAGACCAATGCAAATAGACATATTAATGCATACAAATATTTGCACTGAGTGGGAATCGAACCCGCGCCCCTTAACGTAGCAGTCGAATGCACTACCGCTACGCCACAGAGGCCGTCAAGTATAAGTATTGTTTTCTACACTAGCTGTTTATAACAAAAAATGTGTCACGGTTCATGGGTGAAGCGGGCATGAATTTTAAATTTCGAATTTGGAATCGAATCCGGACGCAAAAAAAAGCAAAATGAATTATTTAATTTTGACACCTATCAAAGCGCCTTTTTTATATATTTAGGACACGTCAATTTGACTTCACCTCGCCTGATGGTAAGCTGAAGGTAAAGTCTCAGGAAAGAGGGTCACCATTACATACACGTACCATGTTAACAATGGTGGCACTCAGCTTGACGGCCTCATCAGAAGAGGATTGTCGTCGCAGCACCGCGTGACACCCACCGGTCCCACTAGTGTTGTGATCACAATCCCCCTGCCCGGCTATGCACTTGCTGACCCATGAACGCAATCAAACCGAAATTGGATTACTATGGAGGGTTTTTCGCAATCGTGCACGGTGGTACCTACCCGGCCGAATTTTGTGACAAATTTGTGTCATCAAATTTCTACCACCAGCCTTTTTGTTATGTCATCTACAATTTAGAATTTTTTGTTTCACAGTTGTTTGTACAGTTGTTTACAGCGGTCTACTACTAGAATGGCTTATATGTATAAGTCATTGCTATTCATTTTTCTTCTTTTCAGTCACTTCGCCTTATTTTTTAATTGGTAGTACCAGCTTGGGATCCAGTTATTAATATACTGAAAGGGAAAGCACAGTTCAACAAAACTTCAGGACACTTTGACCTCATTCTGCGTAAGTATTAATAAGTACCGAAAACTCTCACACACGACATGACATCCATTTTAGGATTAATTTACCAGTGAAAATGTGTTTAACTGTAACAAAATTCGGAAGTCAACAGAGTCAAGATTAAAAAACTAAGCCACCATTGTAGTCCAGAGAGTCTTAAATGAAAATAGAGTAATCCAATATCAGAATATTTATTAGAAAGTAATCTTACAGTATAAGGTTATTCTGAACCTAAATAATACTTACAGAGCAACAGGCACATGCCGAGTCAATATATTTTGGTCCAAATTAAATATACCGAGGTGTCACGTAACCCACGTCCAAAACTATATTTATGTTCATTTCGAATATAAATAAGGGTTCTATCATAATGGAGCTATAGGTATGTATTTCTCGTTTAAAGTAATTTACACGGCATCATATTTTTGAAGTGAAAACTTCTTTAGCGACGTTGTGCACTTTTTTTTTGTAATGGGTAAAAAATATTAAACTCGCGTCAGTAAACACGTGACCTGAACGTAAGACAACAAATATAGAAGCGCTTATTTCACACTGTACTTAACAACCTTGGTGGCGCGTTCGTCTAATGAGTGGTCGTTGACATCGTCAACACTGAGATCGATTCCGACCGAGGCCCAAGAAACACTTTTTGTCATCATATAACATTATGTAATACTTATTCTATTTTATGCCATAAATCTATTGATATAAAAAGGAAATTAAACCAAATGCATCTATTAATGAAAAAGGTGACGAAGAAATAGCGAAAGAAAATGAGTGAGTACTTTATAAATATATTGGCGATGATGGTTCTGGTAGTTGTTGATTTTTCTGAGAGATAAACTTTTTAAAGTAAAATAATTGTAATAGTTCTGAAGTGTTACATTTTTAATGTAATAAAAATTGTCATGTTTGTGTACGATAGCACAATATATGAATATTGTATGTTACAATATATGATTATTAAAGCAATTCGTGCAAAATTATTCCCTAACCATTCCAAAATATCAAAAATGCACAACGTTAATATTCAAGTTTTCACTTCTGCCGGCACTCCCGGAGTGCAACCCGTCGTTTTTTTTTCTTTGATAGAATATTAGTTACCGAAAATACTAATATTCTTCCTAACCCCTCCAGCTAAGCTTAAGTGCTAAACTAGAACAAGGTGTACAGGACCCTACCAAGAACTTTGGGGCATTATACACTGTTTTGTAAATAATGATATTTTCTATAGTATGTAATGTTTTGTAAATACAATTCAGTTAAATATTGTTTTAGTCGATGTATAAAATGAATGATAATGTTGGACTTCAATTAAAATTGTTAATGTTGTATTAAACAGATTTCACATCAAGTTAGCCGTGACGAAGTCCTGTTGTCGACACATGACATGACAGGACACATGTCGATACATACTCATAATATCCTCCTTATCATAAAAAGTTAAAAATTTATAATTTTACAGCTTGAGACAGATTACAAAAATTGACCAAACTATTAACAATAAACCTTGACAACAAAGATTGTTTAAGCAACTCAAAATAAGATAGTTTGTTGAACTAAGTCTGTATCTATACATATTCTAGATTTAACCATAACTAAATCATACCTATTATCTAATGTGAAAGGGCCTCAATTTTCTATCATAACCACTATTGATATTTGTGAGACCCTATTTTTGGTGGGCTCGGGACGGCCCCAAACAAAGTTTATACAAATTTTCCTATGTAAATATTACATTACAAAGGAAATAAGTTTGCATTGAACCAAGTATAGGTAAGTTTCTTTAAATTATCTGAAATTATGTGGGGAGATTTATTGAAAATAGAAAATTGGTGAATAACTCTATCCTAATGTTATATAATATTATACAAGTGAAGGTTTGTGAAGATGTTTGGATGTTTGTTACTCAATCACACGCAAACGGCTGGACGACTCTAGCTGTAATATGGTATAGAGATAGATTATAGTCTATACTAATACATAGGCTGCTTTTTATCCCTGGAATAGGTTTCCATGGGTTGCGGGAACGTGATTAGAATTGAGCGCCATTGGAGCAAACTGTGAATTTAACTCCGAGATTATCACTGCATCGTATTCACAGCAAGATGGTACCTAAGGATACCCTTTTTTTTCGTGAGGAAATCCCCTCGGGCTTGAACCGACTAAAACCGCATGCCGTCTCGGGTCTTAGGTTACCCAAAGAGCATATCACTCGCACCCCGACTGACCCTGCGCTATCTCCGTTTTCGACATTGCCCCCTCGGGTTTGGGAACCACGGTGTCCCCGTCTTGCCCCGGTTTGGGGGAGGGGCGCTAGTCGCCCCGCCGTCCCGGCCTGCTTCTGCTGGGGTGACAGGCGACCTGACCTGCCACCCCCAGGCCTGCGCTCATGGAGGATGGAGGTCGTTAAGCGACCTCCGGCACCTGAGTCGCCTGCGACGCTCGGCGAGCATGTTGCGGGCTCGGCGGGCCGGGAGAGTTCCAAATCTCTCCCAGGCGCGCTCCGCCATCTCCTTCGCGAGCATTAAATGCTCGTTGAAGGAGGCGGCGGCGTACCACGCGCTCGCACTCCACACCATTGCCGCAAACATGCTGCCGAGCGAGAGAACTCCCACCCTGATGACTGCCACGAGGTAACGCCTTGGCACCTCCCAGGCCGGACAGTCCGCCAGCGTATGCAGCCCCGAGTCCTCACTCGCATCGCAGTGAAGGCACTCAGGCGTTGGCTTCTTCCTGATCCGATGCAGGTGGACCCCGAAGCTCCCCTTACCGGAGATCGCCTGCGTCAGACGGTACGAGAGGCTATCATGTCGCCTCTCTAGCCAATCCTCCATGATGGGCCTTACCGCCGCTATTACGGCGTGCCTACCCAGGACTCAGAAAAAAGACACGGTATGGTTAAAGATTTTTATTTTCAGGGTAACAGATACCATTTTTTTTTTTTTTTTATCGTGCGGAAATCCCTTCGGATACCCCCCCGCCGGCCAGCGGGGGCGGTTATGTCGGGCCTGCACCGACTAAAACCGCACGCCGTCTCGGGTCTTCAGACGCCGGGGTGTAAGGTTACCCATAGAGCATATCCCTCGCACCCCGGCTGACCCTGGGCCATCTCACCACTAACAGCATCGCTCATCCTGTCTCCTCTGAAAGCAGAGGAGTACGGAGAGCGATGTGTTCCCGCCACGTTGGGTATTGGCCGACGATCAATGCCAACCCTATGAAGGGGTGAAGGGGAAGCCATTGACCGCCGCCCAGGGTGTACCGGCCGCTCCGATTCCGTTCCCCCCGGACTGCAGCGGGATCGGAATCGGAGCGACACTCGAGGAGGTTACCCAACACACACCCCAGGGTAACAGATAGTTGAGATTTAGGTATAGGGTAACAGATACCTAAATCTCAACTACCTCACAACATTTTAATAAACAGCAAGTACCGTAATCAACAATACATTTCGAAAGTGTTGTATTTCAAAAACCGTTAGCAACACATGTACAAGCCATGATAAGAAGAGCGAACTCATAACTTGTTGTCGTTTTTGCCAATGTTGTTGTTCACGCAAAAATAAACTAAGCCCTCTCTGTGCCATTAAGATGATTGTTAACCCTAAACAATCACCTAATGGCGATTTAATTTCCAACCGCAAAAAGGTCTTTTTACTCAGTACATGGCTTTTCTAAGCTAGTCATGTATATACAGCGCGGTGTCAAGAATTATGATCACAACATGCATTGATGGTATATAAAGACTAGAATCAAAAATATAAATTTATTATAAAAGTCAAGAATATTTAGACGACAAACAAGTTTTAATATGAAGTTTTTGCTCGCTCATTATGCTATTCAAACAAAATATTGTAGTTGAATTACGTAAACATGTTTGTAAATGTACCAAAAAAAAACAGCGCGATAAGATTCTTGCCGAAATCTTAGGACAGGGATGCGTTTCGAAACGGTGGTCTTATTGCTAAACATTAGTCTAATTTTTAGGTAGATTTCGATGAAATCGATCTACCTATTGGTCTCTTGACTACTGTCGAATTTAAAAAAAAAATCTTCATAGGAGGTCTAGTTATGACCCCCTGAGTCCGAAATGACCACTGGTCAAAAAGTTTATATTTATATATATATGTATGTATGGTTCCACTTCCCAAAATTTGCGGCACTCTCACGGTCGCATTTTTGCCCCGATCGCTTTCAAACTGCGGTCAAAAATTGCTTGGGTGTAAACTTAGTTTAAGTTCGTGAACGGGTGGAATCCGGCCTAAGGGGACGGTAGGGCCTCACTTTTTGTGAAATCAGTTTTTCCTCAAAATTTCACGTTCCATGAAAGATATTCTAACCGTTGTAATTTTATCCCATAGTATATATGAATACCAACAACTTTTAATTATAAACCTATAAGATTAAAAGTTTAACTAAAAGTGGAGGGGGGAAAAACAAAAATTTTTCGGGAAAAAAATCATAACTTCTAACCGGTGAACATTCTTGCGGTCGGAAACATTTTAAATCGATAGGCCATTTTTAAGTCTAAAATAAATGTCTGAAAAGTTTTTCGCTAAAAGTTACCGTTTTCGAGAAAAAAAAAATTAAACATGTTAAAAATGTTACTGTTTACTTGTGTGTGTAAGTCCGTAGTTCTCTATATAAAATAATATTAATTGCTTCACGAAATCTGCGGGAACGGATTTTTTTTGTTAGCAATCTGCTCATAACTTCTGGCTACAGCCGTTTGAGCGGGTCTTAGTAGACTGTCGCTTCCTACAGCCTTTTGAGTGAGCGTCTATCGTAAAAGTCGTCTATTTTTTTAAGGATATGCTCTCCCCGTGTCACTAACTCAAAACCCTACGGGGCTTATTTTACTACCAGTAGGAACACCAAATAGTTGGCCATGCTATCAAAACATAGTAACATAACTAAACGTTTCGATTTGCGTATGTAATTGAAATTGCTTCGAGCAAATCAATCTGATTTAGGAGCTATCTACCTGCTCGCGCGCTCGAATGCTTGGCCGGTTGCCAAACTGATTTGGTATAACCTTATCTTCACACTCGCCCGGCTACGATATACTTAGGTTGTTCAATCAGCCGCAAACGTTTATAGATAGTACTTATTTATTTTCGGATATTTGAGGTTTCATTTGAGTCTAATTTTGTTTTATACCACTTAGGTGGCAGACAAGCATACGGTCCATCTGATGGGAAGCAGTTACCGCGGTCTATGGACGTGTGCAACACCAGGGGCATCACACTCGCGCTGCCGACCCTGTAAAACCTTCTAATGCTCTTCTTGAAGAACCCTATACTGTAGTTGCTTGGGAAAACCACAGCAGGGAGATCATTTCATGGCCTGAGGGTTCGCGGAATAAAGTGCCTTTCATAGCTCACTGGCAAGCGGTGCAACGATAAAATGCGGCCATAGGTATTATATCAAACAGTTCTTCTGAACACACTCTATGGTATAGGCGGTAGAACACGCACAGAGAGGCAAAGTCTCTCCTAAGACTGAGAGGTTATTAATCTCTATATTCAAATACTTTCCTCATTTTTACATTTTAAAATATAACTAAACTGATCTGCTTTAGGGTTCCGTAGCCAAATGGCAAAAAACGGAACCCTTATAGATTCGTCATGTATTCTGTGAACCGCATCAAGATTTTCACACAAAAATGGAAAAAAACTATAAATTCTGGGAGTTCCTTGCAACTCAATTTTTTTTATCAAAGCCATACGTGTGGGTTAACCTATCTATGGAAACTTTTTTTTTTGTGAAATAAAAAAAAATATCTAAAATCATGTTTTTCTAAACTTTAACCGTTTGCGCGGAAGACACTTTCAAAGTAGTAAAATGTCCCCCCCCCCCCGTACTTATCAAATAAGATAATGATAAAAGTAAAAAAGAAATATGATATACGTAACCATGTTAACTTCCACCGAAAATGGGTTTGAACGAGATCTAGTAAGTAGTTTTTTTAATACGTCATAAATCGTAAACCGCGTTTTATATTTGAGTTCATTTAATGAACTCAAATATAAAAATTAAATAAATCATTATTATGTTACTTGCTGCTACGGAACCCTTTATGGACGAGCCCGACTCGATGATTTGATGTAACAATTAAGGTTTATACTTATTAGTTTCATTCATAAGGGCTCCATCAGGACTGCCGAAACATAAAAATAAACCAGTGTCACTCTTTGGTCACTCGAGATGATGTTCATGGTTTTAAGTTAATGATGGACTAAAGAAACTCACATGAAAGCAGAGTACAATACACTCGTTTTTGGGCAGTCAGCTAAAAATCTTCCGTCCAATTCACAGATAATCATTTTAGTAACAACCGTATTTCTTCAACATTTTTCAGTCTCACGAAATAGAGGGATCAACTCTCTGTTTCGTTACGTCATAAAGGCAGTGAGTGTCTTTTTACTTAATATAGAATTGAGTGTTCAGTTCAATGGTTCGATTAATTAATAGCCGTTACATACTAAGAGTACAAGCTACTAAATTATGTTCTATCGATTTCTTGACTGTAATTACTACAGGGATATTAATATGAAATTAAATTAGAATGTCTGTTTGAGTGTTGTACAAATAAACTATGTGTTTGTGCGTATGGGGCATGATCTTCGAAGCCCAAGCCGACCTCATCTGTAAGCCGGTACCCTGCTAATTGATGAAAGAGAATCTGGCGCAGGATTTTCTCTTCGGCTTGGGGATACAGACGACAGTTGCTCCCGTTAAAGTCAAGACAAATCAAATATAGGAAGAAGAAGAAGGAATATGAGAGTGGACCTCGAGCTCCAAAGTGCAGTGCTTCAGAAGCAAAATGATAATAGAACTGTACCCATCTTGACCAACAGAACAAATATTGAAAAACATTAACAAAATAGGATAGTGTCGGAAGTTTACGCGAATGTCACACATTGAAATAAATCTATTTTTAACGAATTCTATCGCGATTTATTTGATGTTATTTTATACTTTACATTGATCCCGACGTTTCGGTTACTTTTCAGCAGTCATGGTCACGGAAGTCGCGATAGAATCCGTTAAAAATAGTTTTATTTCAAAATAGGATAGATTCATTGGGATCTGGAGATTTAACAATCGTAAAATACTAAAACTATATTACCTCTGTGGCGTAGCGATAGTGCGTTTGGCTGCTGCGACTGGAGGCGCGGGATCGATTCCCGCTCAGTGCAAATATCCGTATGAATATGTCTGATGGCGCATCGATTATTTTGGTACCAGTTTACAATTCCTTCCGATGCCCGATTCCCGATAGTATAATAGCCTGACGATATTCATTATGACCACGTGTGTAACTCTGTGTAGTTTCGAGATTTTAAATTATTTGTACGGCTCATTAACTTTAAGGCATAGCGTGATGAATTATAGTACGAATTTTGACCACTGCTGAGTTCTGCTGAACTACCTACTAAAATTTTGTAAAGATCTACCTTGTAATAATAAAGTTGTCATCAATAATAGTTAAGACCGATTTTGCTCTACTGCTCCTAAAATACCAATAATAGCGTGATGATATATGGCGCAATTTATGACCATGCCCGAGAAGAATGTTCATGCAAAATTTCAGCCAAATCTGTTCAACGGTTTTCAAGTGATGCTCGGATATCTATGATTAAAAGCAGACAAACAGACAACATTTTCGGCATCGGTATCGCTCCTAGAACAGACATCGATTATTTTTTTGGTAAAATATCATGTACTGTTTTCACTTCGTTACGATTTATTATATGTATAGATATATAAGTATCGGCGATAGCCCACTGGTGCACGTAACGGACTGCCGGGACGAGGTCTCGAGTTCGGTCCCCAGTCGCCCTGGGGCACCTCTGACTTTTCGTAGTTCTGTGTGTAATAAAAATGTTGATTATCGCTCGCTTAGTAATGTGCCCGGTAGAAGGCAATAAGCTCGCCCCCTGTTACATTGGGACCTAAACATAATTGGCGGATCGAGGGTGTGTTGTACACCTTTGCCTACCCTTTCGGGGATACAGGTATGTTTATAAGTAAGCTCAATTCTATGAATAGTTTATTTGTATAGTCTTTTTCATAATTGTGTAAATAAATTCCAATATTTGAACCAGAAACTAGCAAGCAAACCCACTATTTAAAATACAGTAAGCCAAAAATCATTCAATTGTAAAGGTTCCCGAATTAAGGCATCGCTCGTCTAGGAAGTTGATTGGGGAAAACTTTGATTGCGTCCAAAATCACTAAACGATTCATTGGCTTGAGTTCAGTAAACTTCACTTAGTCAGTTTAAATCAAGAAACTCCACCTGCGGCGATAGGATTTTGGGTAGTCTCAAGTTTTAGACCAATATGGATAATAATAATATTCAAAGTCTTATTTAGGTTATTTCTTGTGGCGAATGGTGAGTGTATAATACACCTCTGCTTACCCTTTCGGGGATACAGGCGTGAAGTTATGTATGTATGTAAATTGTGTTTATCTATACTTATTTATATTATAAAGCTGAAAAGTCAGTTTGTTTGGTTGGTTGGTTGAACGCACTAATCTCAGGATCTACTGGTTCGAATTGAAAAAATATTTTTGTGTTGGATAGCCCATTTAACGGGGCAGGTTAAGCTATAAATCATCACGCTACTACCTAGGAGAGAGGAGCAGTAATCATTATTGTTATAATTATTGTAGAACTAATAACTACGGACATCTATGGGACAAATGGCATAGCTAGTAATTTTATAAAACCATCGATGAGAATAGTCAGAAATTTATTTCATGAGTCCGTTTGATGACCGAAATAAAACTGTTTTAACGGATACTACTGCAATTTATTGAGCTGAGCGAGCGAAGTTCTTATACCCGGCATAGCCGTTTGTTGGTGGCTGATCTCCTTCGTAACCATTCGCGCGATCTCGACCAAATTTACCACGGTGATAGTGTGGACACTAAGGAGTGTTTTGAAGCGAGATGGTTCATGTCCGATGTACCATTGAGGAATAATCACCGAAAAACAGTTTCACGAGCGCGCGGCCTTGGCTAAGCGCGCGACCGTAGTAAGATGTCTTATTTTCAAATAAGAGTCCTGCTCGCTCAGCTCCATTTGTTTCAGTCGCACCCGGCACTGAATTCCTGGTTATTTACTAGCTGTTGCCCGCGGCTTCTCCTGTGTGATTCTAATCCCGTACCCGCAACCCATAGGAACCTATTTCAGGAACGAATAGTAGCCTATGTGTTATTCCAGACTATAATCGATTTCTGTACGGAATTTGAGCCAGATCTGTTCAGTCGTTACAGCGTGGTTGAGTAACACACATCCAAACATCGTCACAAACTTTCACATTTATTTCATATTAGCGTAGATCACTGTAAATAATAAAATAACACTAAATAAAAAATTAAACTAAATAAACCATTGTGACCAAACCAACTGTGACCATGGCTGCTGAAAAGCAACTAAAACATCGTGATCAATAAAAAATATAAAATAACATCAAATAAATCGCGATAGCATCCGTTAAAAATAGTTTTATTTAAATGTGTGACATTCGCGTAAACTTCCGACAATATCAACACTAAATAAATCGCGATTGAATTCTTTTAAAAAAATAGTTTTATTTCAATGTTTAACATTCGCGTAAACTTCCGACAGTATCAGTTTGATGATTTATTGTCATGTTGACGCTCGACTGGATCAAAGTTTAATAGTTTAAGTTTAATCAAGATTGAAATTAATTAAATATTGAGTAAACATTGATTAGAAGTCACGGTTTGTCGTCTTAGCGCCTTTAACTATGCTGCCTTTATAAAGATAATGTTATACAGCGTTCGCTGTGTTTCGTGCAAATGCCATGTGTTTTTTGCACGAAATTATCGCAATAACGAAGATTGCGCGAAACAGGCGCCTGCATGCATGCACACGTATTTTGCAGCGGACGCATTTAGTAGCCGTCAAACCTATTATTTTTTTCTAAAATAAATGAATAGAAAAACGTGATTTAAATTTAAACATTGGTTAAGTTAACTTAAGTAGCCTTTAAGTAGTCATCACGATAAATATAGTTTTTACAAGCAAACTTTTGATTGAGTATGTGCGTTTTTAAAAATCTGATGAGGCTCTAGCGCAGGATGTTCTCTCAGGATTGGGATGAAAAAAAAATTTACGAAATCTCGGTCTCCAAAGTGAAAACTTTGAACGCAACTGCGATGATGATGGGAAAAAGTCAGAGCTAGTGCTAATTAACAAAACCAACCAAACACTTACAATGCTGTTACGTATCAATGGGAAGGTATCATGTTATATTGGCTAGTGGCGCGGCAGCCTAGTGGTATGGGTAATGGACTGCTGAGACGAGGTCTCGGGTTCGATCCCAGGTTTTACCATGGCACACACCAATGACTTTTCGATGCTTTTCGAAGTTATGTGTGTATTTATCGCAGGTTTATAAGTGCCCGGTTAATGGCAATAGGCTCGCCACCTATTACATTGGGACCTAAACATAAACTGGCGAAATGTGGGTGCTAGCACCTCTGCCTACCCATTCGGGGATATAGGCGTGAGTTTATGTTATGTTATGTTACAACGTACAGCACCGCAAAGAGGATTACGTACTTGCTAAGGGGATTAACAGCAATATCCTCAGAGTTGCTACGTTGTCATATAAATAAATATTCTACGACATTCTACACATCATTTTCTAGACCCAAAGTAAGCATAGTTTAACAATCTCGTGTTATAGGTTCCAGAATGCGGATAAACATAGGTACTTATATACTTTTTTTTTGGTAAATAGATACATATTATACATAGAAACACCTAGACCAATGCAAATTAGGCATATTCATGCATACAAAATATTTGCACTGAGCGGGAATGGAACCCGCGCTGGCCTGTCGTAGCTGTCGATCGGCTCGCGTCTTTGGTTTCAAAGTTGCATTTCAAACAAATGATACTCCTCCAAGACCGTTTGACCGATCTCGACCAAATTTGCCACGGTGATCAAGTAGACATTACTGAGTGTCGTAAGGGGTCGAATGTCCAGATCGGTCTTCACCTTCACCATCGAGGAATAATCACGGAAAAACCAAATCAATGGAAAAAGTCGACCGGTCACGTTGACCTATTGTTGGATAGGCAAATCTCGCTACGCTTAAGTTTGGGTTGATTGCCAAGCTGGCAACCGTCCTAGTTTATTTGTACACCGTGCTAGCAGACTAGCATACGGAACATGATGGTTATTTTGCAGTTATTATAAGCCTTGGATCCTTGCAAAAGCCTAACCTTTGCTGTAGTTTACTTTCACTGTAACTACGAAACGGTTGAACTCAGATATTTTACGTGAAGCGACTGCAATCTGATCTCCACAATCCAGAAAGAAAGAAAGAAAGAAAGAAAAAAGTTTTATTTGAGCCATCTGCACAATGTGAAATAACGACAAACAATAATAATATTACAATACAATAATATTACTAATATACCTACAGCAACATTCAAACATCGCGCAGACCCAAATAGGGCCCCATCTCAGCATGAATGCTGCGTACATCATTAGTATACGCAGCGCTGGTTTTCAGATGGAGCCGCTAGTTAGCACTGTCGCCCCGCCTGCACATGATCATCACTACGAGTCACAGTCACAGATCACAGATGCTCGCTCACTACAGTGACCCATAGAGCAACCCACTCGGAATACCTTTTTTTTTTATCGTGCGGAAATCCGTTCGGATACCCCCCCGCCGGCCAGCGGGGGCGGTTATGTCGGGCTTGAACCGACTAAAACCGCACGCCGTCTCGGGTCTACAGACGCCGGGGTGTAAGGTTGCCCATAGAGCATATCCCTCGCACTAATACCTAAGTGCTGTACTTAGACCAGCTGCAACTACCCGTAACGAATTCCACAGATGTTTGTATGTCAACCGGAATCGATGGCTTACTTATGTACTCTTTAAAGCACAGAGGGATCTCAATCTGTTCATAATGGTTACCCATCCTAAGACTTACCTGGTTGTATTACACAGCCGTGTACTCATCTTCTCGGTTACCATTAAGTCACGAGTCTCTCTCAGATACCTTGCAGAAGTAGGATATTTTTTCTTAGTTACGAATTACCCTAATGCATCCTTTTTTGTTGAAATTCTCGACTATTCACCATGATTTTATAGTAGTTTTGGAGCCCAAAAGATTTAGAATAAATAATAACCAAATTATTGTTTTAGTTACCTATAATAAGACATTTAGAATTCAAATAAGTAAAATAGTAATATCTATTGAGGCAGATATGTTTATTAAATCGGCCAAATGCAAGTCGGACTCGCACACGATGGGTTCCGTACCATTATATATACAGGGAGTCCCTTTAATTTATTTAATTTTTATTTTATTATTTATTTTTGAAGTTGACAACTAAATTTACAGAATGTAAATATTTCAAGCGTCTACGTGTTGCCGTTATTAATACCGAGTAAAAAACGGTGAAAAAATCAATGATCAAGAAATCAATCAAATTTCTTGTAAGGGAGCCCTCCTTAAATATTTATTTTATTCTGTTTTTAGTATTTGTTGTTATAGCGACAACAGAAATACATCATCTTTGAAAATTTCAGCTGTCTAGCTATCACAGTTCATGAGATATAGCCTGGTTATTGCCGTTATTAATACCGGGCAAAAAACGTCAAAAAAACACATTTTCTTGTATGGGAACCCAACTTAAATATTTATTTTATTTTGTGGCTGGTATTTGCTATTATTGCAGCAACAGAAATACTGCGTCTGTGAAAATTTCAACAGTCTAGGTAGACAGACGGCCTTTGTAATAGGGTCCCGTTTTACTTTTTGGGTACGGAACCCTAAAAAGATCACTAACTAAAATAATATACACTAACATCACGCGCACCACTAATTTGAAGTTAGGTAAGAACCATATAGCTACCAAAGAGTCCTAAAGGTCAGCGTTCTCCATTAAAACAAACAGGAGACATACGTATATCGTCGTGACGACCTCTGTGGCGTAGCGGTAGAGCATGCGACTGCTAAGTCAGAGGTCGCGGGTTCGATTCCCGCTCATTGCAAATATGTATATTTGCATTGGTCTGGGTGTTTCTATGTATAATATGTATTTATTTACAAAAAGTATCTAAGTAAGTTTATCGCATTCTAGAACCCATATGTAGAGCTCTGCTTAGTTTGGGTCTAGAGTGCGCTGTGTAATATATGTCCTAGAATATTTATTTACTTGGTTTGTTGTGAGCCAATGCGCGGAGCATTGTTTTGTCACACTGACGACGACGTTAGGAAGGTTTAACTATCATAATAAAATAAAATGCACATAGAAAAGCTTGTATGTGATCGTATCTATTCATTTTACAAAAGACAGGAATTTGATATTGTTGGTAGTTTACGCGAATGTTACATATTGAAGTAAAACTATTTTTAACGGATTCTATCGCGATTTATTTGATGTTATTGAGCGATGCTCGTCAGAGCTTTGCTCTCTTTTAGACGACTCATGTATTTCGTTAGACCATCTTCTCCTCCCAAACGGCTGAACCGATCCTATTTAAATTTCCCACAAGCAAAGATGTTACTGATGGGAAGGACATAGGGTATGTAATTCAAAATTCATGTGTACCACGGAGGAATAATTACCGGAAATAAAAATTAAAATCTGATTTCTCAATTAACAAAAAAGCCTCATTCACGCGATTGGTATTAATTTAGGTATATATTGTATATATTATATATTATGTATATATATGTATATATTAGTTACATATACCTATCCCATAGTACGCAGATATAAAAATTGCATCTAAGTGATCGCGCCACGCTTACACGTGCCGCATCGTCAGCAGCCTTCATAGCGGTCGAGCCAGAGGTTACACGCGCCACACCGTCAGCAGCCTCAAGCCGGTGCCACCGCGGCGACACCCGACTCAGCATTTTTATTATATCCATTTTCCAATAAAATTTATAATTATGTATCACTTATGTTCTAGCATCGAACGTTAGCACTTACTTTAATTGTAATTAGCAATATTAATATTTGAATTAAATTAGTTTAAATTTAATTTCGTTTTTTTTAAGTCCTACGGCTGTAGTCTACGTAATTGGCGCAGTCGGTAGGATTCTCGACGCAGTGCGCGGCGCGATATTTAAGGAATCTAGTACCGAATCCTGTCGGCACCGTATAGCCGCTGCTTGCGTTCTCAAACCTTCATCGAGGATCCAGAATCTACGAGTTCTACGGCCAGCGACTGTATCCAGACATCGATACGCAGAAAAAATGAAATTGTGAGTTGCACAGAATCTTTCTTGTGTTGCTTTCCTCTTAACCTGTAACCTTTTAGTCTTTACATAAGTTAAGTACTCGTGTCCCAAAATTTTTCGCCAAGGTAATTTAGGTCCCAGCGATTCTGCAATCAGGCAGTCTCGCCGTCGTAGGCAGTTAGATAGGAATAGAGAAATAGACCCATTGGATTTAAATTTAGAGTTAAATAGTTTATATAGAATTAACAAAATGCCTTACGACCCAGACACTATTTTTAAAGCACTCAGACCAGTTCCTGATTTTGACGGAAACCCAAATGTGCTCACGCGATTTATTCGGATATGCGATCAAATCGTAACAGCGTACATGACCACAGAAGAGGACGGTGCCTTAGCCAACTTATGTTTGCTAAATGGCATATTAAATAAGATCACGGGGCCTGCCGCTAGTATTATCAATTCAAACGGCATCCCCGATAACTGGTTGGATATTCGTACCGCATTAATCAACAATTTCGCTGATCAAAGGGATGAGACTGCCCTCTATAACGATCTTTCATTAGCCGTTCAGGGTCAGAGAACCCCACAAGAATTTTACGACCATTGCCAATCATTGTTCAGCACCATCATGACCTATGTTAGTTTACACGAGCCAGTTCAGACTACCATAGAAGCTAAACGCGCATTATACAGGAAATCAGCAATGCAGGCTTTTGTTAGAGGCCTACATGAACCATTAGGATCCCGCATTAGATGCATGCGACCCCTCACGCTTGAGAAGGCTTTAGAATATGTACAGGAAGAACTGAACACCATATATCTTCAGCAGCGAAATGAGTCACTGACTAAACCACATCACGCCCCTAGGGCTCTCCAGTCAGCACCCGTACACATTCCGAAACCTTCCCCTATGATAGCAGCAGCCTGGCCAATGCCCGCTATACAGCGGCCATTACCGCCGGCTCCGCAACCATTTAGATTTGCGCCTCCGCCACATCAAGCCTTCAGGCCTAATCCCGCGCAGGCTCACCCACCACAGGTACGTATGCCAACACGTACACAACAGATGTTAGGAGCTAGACCCCCTAACTATAACCCCCAGAGCCATGTATTTAGACTTCCACCGCGTAACCAGTCCGGATATCATAATCTGCAGCATCCCAAACCTATGAGTGGTGTACAGAACTATGTTCCTAGAGTCTTACCGTCCTCAGGAGGACACGATTGGCGTGTACATGGCAACCCGCCCCCTACGAATTATTTTAAATCCCGCGAAGTAAATACGAATGAGTGCTATGACATGAACTATTATCCTGACTATGACTATCATCCTGAAGTTAACTATGACTATTACCCATACTACGACTACAGCTATAACTGTTACGAACAACCACAGTACGACTACACAGAGCCATCTTGTTCTAATTACGATCACATCGCTAGCTTACCAGATAATTCAGAGAAAACCGATTCCGCACCTGATGCGAAGGATAACCAGCAAAATTTTCAGGAAGGTCAGTTATCAAAAAGATTAACATAGAGATAAATTTACAGACCCAAAGACAGTTACCCTATATTCAGATAGCAAACCCACCTTTGAAATTTCTAATCGACACTGGTGCTAATCAGTCATTCATAAGCCCACAAGCCGTTCATGATTATTTTTATGACAGACCCATAGAATATGACCCCTTCGAAATTACCAACGTTCACGCAACCACAAGAGAAAATTACACTATTACGTTGCCAAACTTCCCTGAATTCGGTAACAACGAAAACATAAAACTTTTCATATACAAATTTCACGACTACTTT
Source organism: Cybosia mesomella (assembly GCA_946251805.1). Taxonomy (NCBI): domain Eukaryota; kingdom Metazoa; phylum Arthropoda; class Insecta; order Lepidoptera; family Erebidae; genus Cybosia; species Cybosia mesomella. The sequence goes on from OX276396.1 coordinate 4,969,561, forward strand.
GATGGACTAATAGGACTTGACTTGTTGACTCAGTGGGAAGCTAAGATTGACTTAAAAGACCAGATACTGACTACCCGATCCTCAATGAATCCCATCCTAATGTATAACTCCCGAAACGTCAATTTATATGAGGATGTTATACCAGCAAATAGTTCCAAGTTAATCCGAGTGCCGATCAACATTGCAGACGGAGACGTTTATATTCCCAGTCAAACAGTTTGTAACTGTATAGTTTCTGATTGTCTCACAAAAGTCACTAACAGTCGTGGTATATTACAAATCACAAACCCGACTAGTAACGATATCATACTATCACTGGATCAGGCCGTTCAAGCAGAAATATGCAATATTGAGTCTGTCCATACCCAATCATCAAGGGCACAAGAAGTGCTATCCCGACTTCGCACTGACCACTTGAATCAAGAAGAGTCAGCTAATCTAACCACTCTTTGCTCCAAGTATGCAGATGTTTTCTACATAGATAATGAGCCGTTGACATTCACCAACAAAATTAAACATCGTATTAACACCACTGACGAAACCCCCATTTATACAAAGAGCTATCGGTATCCCTTCGTACATCGCCAAGAGGTAAAGGACCAGATAGAGAAAATGCTTTCCCAGGGTGTAACGATTAATAAGTTTTTATGGAAGTTTATCAATGAAGTTGCAATAAAGTTAAGGTGACTATGCACTGTGAAAATTAATTAAGTGATGGATGTAATTGAGACTACTACCGGCTAGGGCGAGCAGAGTTAAATAAAAGGTTGATTACAATGTATAGTATGAGATTATAATCGTGAATAGAATGTTACATAAATTTATATCTGGTATTTGAGTAAATGAACCTCAGGGGATGGATTCATAATAAATATTCTGCCGTGGCGTTGTTCGGTCCGTTGTGCAAGATGTTAGTATGCACTTAGCTAGTGGACACGTGGCTGGTGGTGTTGCCGGCGTGCCAGGGTCTCCGCTGGTGTGCCTCGCTACCGCTATGATGGTGCGAAGCCCGGTGCGAAGACCCTGGAATTAGAAAAGGTGCGGGTCAGTTTGTCACTAGGCAATTACGTCCAAGTGACCCGCTAAAATAGCAGGTGAAGAGAATCCCCCAGCGGCAATGCAGCGTAGCTAAAAGCTATAATAAAAACGAATATAAATAGGCAGCACAAGCTGGTGCCGCGACCTCTGACCGTAGGGGTCATCGGCCTCGTGGCACTAAATAGTTAGGCTGAAATAGCACACAGTAAAATAAAATATGTTAAGCCATGCATTTTAGCAGGCAATAAGCTGCACCGCTGGAAAGTCTTCACCTGTAGAAGAAGTAGGAAATGTTGATCTCAAAACTTACCCGGAGCCGACAGCAGTTGGCCACGGGGTCAAAGTGACTTTCCCCGGCGAAGGTTACCAAGGAAAGGAACGATATAAGAGCCGTCAGTTCATAACTGAGCTAGTGTTGTCCAATCTCGCTCGCACAACCATAGATAATTAGTAATAAGTTAAAGAAACATACTAAAATATCGATTCATTTACCGATATAGTTTTAATTTGGTTTGTAAAGAATCCACAACGTTACAATACCCCCTCAATTAGTTCAGGGTTTTTGTTACCCAAAAACCCGATACTGGACTGCTCAATACAATGCTTGACTTACGCTTACACATACATACTTTCTTACATACCTCCTCTATCATTTTCATCCATACTTTGCGGTTACCACTTAAATAATGTAGCACACGCTTCCTTCCGAAGAGAGTTTCCAGGATAATAGGCCCTGGAGACTCAGACGTAAATCTAACAAGATGTTAAATATTGAAATGTCACAGACAACAATTCCAATAGAAAGAAAAAGAGCAATAAATACCACTATATATTTTCGACTATAAAAGATAAAGTGTTATGTTTTTAGTATAGGGCTTATTTTAGATGTATACATTACCGCATCTGCAATAAGGCTTATTTCACGAGTTTGCAAACCGCTCGGAAGAGGACATAACAAAGATATGCAATAAGGCTTGTTTTTGGAACTGAGTTTGCACGACCGCTCAGCATAATAATGGTATAAAACCATAAGAATCAATACCCAGATACTGGTTGAATATCCCAGCTCCAAGAAAAGGTATCCGTTGGTTTAAAACGCCAACGGACCCACAAATGGTACAAAACCATAAAAATAAGGTATCCGTTGGTTTAAAACGCCAACGGACCCAAAAACAACATCAGTTGGTTTAAAACGCCAACCGACCCACAACAACCTTTACTAGGCAAAGCCTAATAATAAAAGAAAACGAACATGAAGTTCAAAGATCCATCTCAAAGAGAGGAGAAAAGAAGAAGAAAATATATAGTAGTGGTAGGGTAATATGATTTAAGACAATAAAGACAATCAAATTGTCAAAAATATATAATGAACAACTTTTAAAGTTATGACCAAGTCAATTTGTTATGAAAAGTGTTATTGTATAAAGAAAAATAGTTTATTATTTGACCCACGTCAGTGAGTATATATGCAAACACCAGTTGCAATTGGAACAACTAGTGTTCAAAAAAAAATCGTTTTTTTTTTTTCAAAATTTCAAAAAAAATTAAGAACCCAGGGTTCAACAAGGTAAGTAGTTTCTCTAATGTTTTGTAGTCGTTTATGTTTATATTTATATTATGTGGCAAAAGTAAAAAAAATTTCAAGTTCAAAATGACCATGAAGGCATTTTAGGGTTGATCCAACGGATCATACAAAAATTGCAACAGGCAATATAATTACGAAGTTAAAAAACTAATAAGTTGAAATATACATAGTAAATTATTTTGGGGCAAGTCCAAAATAAATATTATTATTTATTCACTAATGATTAAATTTTAATGTTTTCTTCAAAAAACAAAAACATAAAAGGGAACAGTCATCCTAAGAAAAGTATTACAACATGATAGAACATTAACCAATAGGTTATAAGATATTAATATTTAATATTCAGTTAAAAAAGTCCAAAAGTTGGTATTCATCAAAGAATAATATTATTTTGTTTTTAAAAAAACAAGACAATTTTTTAAACAATAACTAGTAGTAATTTTATATTTTAGTATACTGGCAACCTTTTTGATTGTCAAAACCATATGACGTTTGACAACTAAGTTTCAAACAATTTCAAAACAAACTTTTGTTCAAATATACGAACCGAAGATGTAATAACAATTGAAAAGTGTTACATTATTAAGTAAGAAGACATAATTGACCTGTAGACCGTGTCTACAAACAGGATACATGAGTTATTTAAATTATAAAAGTTTTCGTAATATGTGAACAAGTTGGTAGGTACATGAAATTAAAATTTTATTGGTGACCCTTTTTAGGTACAAATATCATTACGACTATTGTAGTATCGAGATAAAGGTAGTGTATTACCACAGTGCAATAACAGTGTTATTATAAAATACAAGTTTTAGTTACAAGTATGTGTAGGTATATACTTGTTTGCCACAATAGTGTATAAGAGTGTTTAAGTGCAAAGGAAAGTTTATTGAATATTTACATATATTTACAACCATAGTGATTATTAGAACAAAACAAGTGTTGTTCATAGTTAAGAAATTAGGTTGCTATTTAATTAATAAATTTATTAGTTTAGGTTAGGTTCTTGTATTGTATTATGTTTGATTAAAAATGTTTTATATGAAATATATTGATTATTTTACCTATATTAAGTTATGAAAAGCTCCATTATTGCACAAGTCATTTTAAAAGGACTCGGGGAAAATGGCTAATGCATTGATGACTTTGAACGGTTAATTTATATAAGCGGTTATGATTTTAATGATTTTAAACTATACAGACACAACAATCCCATATGCAGAACAAGACGAGGTCTACAAATTTAAGTTATCTTTGTTGTTCTTTTCAAAGATTTTATTAATTGTATGGAGATCTTTTATTCTTTGTATTTTTTTTTTCAAAGAATTGTTTTAATTTATTTTTTTCAAATACAAAAGCTAATTTGGATACAGAAATCCGATAACAAGCAACACTGACTACAAAACAGTTGAGTAAGTATTAAATTTAAAAGGTAAATGAACCCAAAGTTAAGTAAAAATAAAAGCTGTGGTGCGATGAGCGAGATTGTCATAAAAATTAAGTAATAAATTTAGTTCAATATAAGTGAAATCAAGTAGTATATATGTAACCTGTCAGTGAGTAATAACTATTTGTGTATAATACAACAAAATAGTATTAATATATCAAAATAAAGATAAATTTCAACCAGCAATAGGTTGATATAATAACCTAATATATGTTATTATATTGCACATAAAAGGTAAGCAAGTATAAAAAGTATAATAAATTCACTGACGGGGTATACAAAAATGGAATAAAAAAGTAAGTAGATAACGGTTGAGATCAACAAGTCCAAGAAACAAAAGTGAATAGATCCTTATTTTACCAGTGGTATAACAGTATACAGTTAAAATGACCATAAAAGGTATTAAAACAGTCTAGATGTTAAATGCAAAATAATTGAATAAGTAATGTTAATTAACCTTGTTGTTATGTTTAACACAGGTGATTAGTTAAATGAATGAGTAATTTCACTAATATAATGGAAATGTATGCATTATTCAGTTAATTATAAAAAAATTGAAATTAAAAATTATTTTCAACTACCTTCATTTAGTTAAAATGAAAAATAACAATAAAATTGGTGAAAAAAATCACCACACTGGTAAAATAAAGAGGAAAATAAGAAGAAATAAAGTACTTACGGACCAAACACACAATACCTACGGCAGAATAATACCTTGTAAGGCGCCAATGTAACGATTAATAAGTTTTTATGGAAGTTTATCAATGAAGTTGCAATAAAGTTAAGGTGACTATGCACTGTGAAAATTAATTAAGTGATGGATGTAATTGAGACTACTACCGGCTAGGGCGAGCAGAGTTAAATAAAAGGTTGATTACAATGTATAGTATGAGATTATAATCGTGAATAGAATGTTACATAAATTTATATCTGGTATTTGAGTAAATGAACCTCAGGGGATGGATTCATAATAAATATTCTGCCGTGGCGTTGTTCGGTCCGTTGTGCAAGATGTTAGTATGCACTTAGCTAGTGGACACGTGGCTGGTGGTGTTGCCGGCGTGCCAGGGTCTCCGCTGGTGTGCCTCGCTACCGCTATGATGGTGCGAAGCCCGGTGCGAAGACCCTGGAATTAGAAAAGGTGCGGGTCAGTTTGTCACTAGGCAATTACGTCCAAGTGACCCGCTAAAATAGCAGGTGAAGAGAATCCCCCAGCGGCAATGCAGCGTAGCTAAAAGCTATAATAAAAACGAATATAAATAGGCAGCACAAGCTGGTGCCGCGACCTCTGACCGTAGGGGTCATCGGCCTCGTGGCACTAAATAGTTAGGCTGAAATAGCACACAGTAAAATAAAATATGTTAAGCCATGCATTTTAGCAGGCAATAAGCTGCACCGCTGGAAAGTCTTCACCTGTAGAAGAAGTAGGAAATGTTGATCTCAAAACTTACCCGGAGCCGACAGCAGTTGGCCACGGGGTCAAAGTGACTTTCCCCGGCGAAGGTTACCAAGGAAAGGAACGATATAAGAGCCGTCAGTTCATAACTGAGCTAGTGTTGTCCAATCTCGCTCGCACAACCATAGATAATTAGTAATAAGTTAAAGAAACATACTAAAATATCGATTCATTTACCGATATAGTTTTAATTTGGTTTGTAAAGAATCCACAACGTTACAAGGGTATTATTAGACCATCTGAGTCCGCGTGGAGCTCGCCCATTTGGGTAGTTCCAAAGAAAGCTGACGCCTCAGGCAAGCAAAAGTGGCGTCTCGTAATCGACTTTAGAAAACTCAACGATAAGACTATTAATGACAAATATCCAATCCCCAACATAACCGACGTACTAGACAAGCTAGGGAAGTGTCAATACTTCACTACCCTTGATTTAGCAAGCGGATTCTGGCAGGTAGAAATGGACAACAGCGATATCCATAAAACTGCCTTTACAGTTGAACATGGGCACTTCGAATTTCTCAGAATGCCTATGGGCCTAAAAAATGCACCCTCTACATTCCAACGGGTTATGGACAACCTGTTACGAGGACTGCAGAACGAGATATGCTTGGTATATCTCGATGATATCATTGTTTTCAGCACCAGCTTACAAGAACATATAATAAACCTTGAAAAGGTCTTCCAGAGACTTCGAGAGTCCAATTTTAAAATCCAAATGGACAAATCGGAATTCCTAAAATTAGAAACTGATTTCTTAGGACACGTAGTAACTAGGGACGGTGTCAAGCCAAACCCTAACAAAATAGCTACCATAGAAAAGTATCCCCTACCAAAAACCACGAAACAGATAAAGCAATTTTTAGGACTATTAAGATATTACAGAAAATTTATTCCCGACTTTGCCAGACTAACAAAACCAATGACATCTTGCTTGAAAAAGAATAGTAAAATCACGTTAGATAAACCGTATGTAGACTGTTTTGAAAAATGTAAAAATTTATTGACCAATGATCCCATACTCCAGTATCCCGACTTCAGTAAGGAATTTATATTGACTACTGACGCATCCAACTTCGCTCTAGGTGCCATTTTATCCCAGGGTCCCATCGGATCCGATAAACCCATATCCTTTGCCTCCCGTACCCTAAACGAAAGCGAGATAAACTACAGCACCATTGAAAAGGAGCTCCTTGCAATAGTTTGGGCAACAAAATACTTTCGGCCCTATCTCTTTGGTAGAAAGTTTAGAATAGTTACAGACCACAAACCACTTCAGTGGATTATGAACCTTAAAGAGCCCAACTCCAGATTAACCAGGTGGAGATTGAAGCTCAGTGAATACGATTTCTCCGTGACCTATAAGAAAGGCAAAAACAACACAAATGCTGACGCTTTATCCCGGATTGAAATCCATAATGAAGAAATAAGCTCCATAACCGTAAATCCCTCCGAGAAAGCACCCAGTATAGATAATTCAGCAACTGGTACTGCTCACACCAGTCAAGAAGATCCTATCCTAGAAGTTCCTATCACAGATGAACCTCTTAATAAATTCCATAAGCAGCTATGTTTAAATGTAGTTGATATTATCACCAGACGCCCCGTGGTATCCAAGCCCTTTGAATCCCATACCAGAGTCGTAGTTCAAGTATCCGATTCCGAGTTAGAAACCGATGTAGTAAATGCCATTAGAGAATATGTAAATCCTAAAGTTAAGACCGCTCTATTAATTAACCCTCCGTTAGCTATGTACAGAATCATACCCATTATTCAGGACACATTCAAAAGCTCTGCAATGAAGCTTGTCCTAACTAAAATAGAGTTAGAAAATATCAAAGAGTATCTCAAACAACAAGAGATAATTCAGCTGTACCATGATGGTAAAACAAACCACAGGGGAATCACCGAATGCTATTTGGCGTTATCGCGCAGATACTATTGGCCTAAGATGAAGGAGCACATTAATAAGTACATTAACGAATGCAGTATCTGTGGGCAGAGTAAGTACGACAGACACCCAGTTAGACCCCAGTTGAACCTTGTTCCACCCGCAAGCAAACCGTTAGAAATAGTTCACGCCGATTTACTCTCTATACAATCTGAAAAATACATAACGTTCATTGACGTCTTTTCGAAATATGGACAGGCATACCATTTAAAAGATAGTACCGCAATTAGTGTCCTACAAGCCCTATTAACCTTTTGTACACATCATGGCCTGCCATTGACCATTATAACAGACAATGGGACCGAATTCACCAACCAACTTTTCTTTGAATTCCTCAAACTTCACAAAATTATTCACCACAAAACACTTCCTCATTCCCCAAATGACAACGGTAATATAGAGCGATTTCATTCCACTATCTTGGAACACCTTAGGATACTAAAATTACAACAAAAGAATGAATCAGTTTCGAACCTCATGCCTTACGCTATTATTGCCTACAACAGTTCCATCCATAGCCTAACTAAATGTCGACCCTATGACATACTAAAGGGACACTTCGATCCCCGAGACCCCATAGACATTGATGTGACTCAACACCTATTGCAACAGTATATACAGACTCACCGTGACCAGATGAAAGTAGTGAACGACCTAGTAAACGATATATCCCTTGCTAATCGGACTGCCCTTATAGACAAACATAATAAGACGAGAGAACCTGAAATAGAATACCAACCTGAACAGCAAGTATTCATTAGAAACCCAGTAGCTAGTAGACAGAAAATTGCACCGCGTTATACTCAAGATAAGGTTCTTGCTGATCTCCCAATCCATATCTATACCTCTAAGAAACGAGGACCCGTAGCAAAGGTCCGTCTTAAGCGACCAACCAAGCACACAAAATTGTTACAGGACAATACTGCTGATGACAACACTACAACTGACGCGAACACAGGAGATACGACTTGACAACTTAGATGATGGACCAGGACTTTTACCATTTAAACTGGGACCCACCAGGATGACGACTCACCACCACACCTTCCTGCAGTACATAGACTTAGATAAAATCGAACGTGAAGTATCCGAGTTGAAAGGACAGCTAACTAACTTTGAAAATAGGGTTTTCAATACCACTTACCCCATATTTGAATTACAAATTAACTATCTGATTAATAAAACGACTCACATATTGGACCATTTGCAGACTCTAGAACCAACTCGAACAAAACGAGGCCTCATAGACGGTTTAGGATCAATAATTAAGAGTATAACTCGAAATTTAGATTATCAAGATGCTGTTAAGTATAATAAGGCCCTTAAAGTATTCGAAAACAACCAGAATAAAATTAGTACAGAATTGAATAACCGCGCTAGCTTGAACAATGATTGGATGAAGGAATATAGTAACACTTTAGATAAACTTATATACAACCAGAAAGAAATTAATAATACCTTGCAAATGTGGTCCAGCAGAGAGACCTATAAGGAAAGTAGTTTTCTTAAATTCGGCAAACTTACTCAGATCTTAGCAATAATTACAGAAAACGCAAATGACTTACTAAATGAAATAATTAATATAGAGAATATTTTAGCTTTTACTCGGACTACTACGACCCATCATTCCATGATTAGTTTTAAAATTCTTAAATTAATGCTAGTTAAGTTAAAGCTAATTTACGGTACAGAACAAGTGGTAGACTTAGAGTTAAGAGATTATTATAATATAATAAAATCAGGGTCATACTTCGCTAATAAACAAATCGTAATAATTTTTAAGTTCCCTATAGTTTCAGAGAGTACTTATGATTTGTATAGACTATCCTTGGCCCCTAATAAATTCCATCAAGTCATTATTCCACCACTCCCTTTCCTAGCAACTAATAGGAAAGATTTTGTCTACATAGAGGCTGAATGCCTGAAATACAACCACCAGTATCTCTGCGATGACTATACCCACCAGAAGACACAGACCAAACCTGATTGCATACATGGAATCATCCTGAACCAAACCATAGACGAGACGTGCAACTATTCAACAGTCCGCTTAATCAAAGAGACCGTAGAACAATTAGACGACCGAAGCTACATACTATCCTTTCCTAAGGCTACGAAGGTACAACTCAACTGCGGGACAGTAACCTACAACATCCTGAATGGCAGCTTCCTTGTTACACTCCCGCTACAATGTTCCCTAAGAGCGCCCGAATATACAATATTAAATACCGATGACATCATTAAGGGCCAACCTCTTAAAATCTTAAGAATAGATCAACCCATGGACATGGCATCACAGAAGACCCCAGAGCTACACTTGAAATCAATAGATTTGAAAACTCTACGCAATATCCAAGAGAGAACATCCTATCAAACTCCATTACAATTAGAACCCGTAGATTCATCCTACTACTATCATACCACTATACCTTTCTACGTTGTACTAATGGGAGCGATTACATCCATAGCAACGATACTTATCCGCCGCTACAAGATATGTAAATCTGCAGAGATAAGAACCACTCCGAGCGCCGAGAAGGAAAAGAACCAAGATGAAGTTAGAGATCATGTCTACAGTAAACCATCCCAGCCAACTATTTTCTCTCACAAGATTTGAGAATAGTTGCTGATCTGAAGGGGGAGGAGTTACATATACCTATCCCATAGTACGCAGATATAAAAATTGCATCTAAGTGATCGCGCCACGCTTACACGTGCCGCATCGTCAGCAGCCTTCATAGCGGTCGAGCCAGAGGTTACACGCCACACCGTCAGCAGCCTCAAGCCGGTGCCACCGCGGCGACACCCGACTCAGCATTTTTATTATATCCATTTTCCAATAAAATTTATAATTATGTATCACTTATGTTCTAGCATCGAACGTTAGCACTTACTTTAATTGTAATTAGCAATATTAATATTTGAATTAAATTAGTTTAAATTTAATTTCGTTTTTTTTAAGTCCTACGGCTGTAGTCTACGTAATTTATTATATATATTGTATGTATTTTAGTTCATATACATAAGACAAAAAAGAAAAACGGAAATCGGACTAGCCATTGAGGAATTATCACCGTTAGAAAAAGTCCTGGTGAAATTGCTTCGCTCTATTTTTGCAACAGCAGACCTAGTTTTATTATTTACATTAAACCCGACGTTTCGGTTGCTTTTCAGCAGCCATGGTCAAGGGAAGACTAAAGATAGTGGTTGTCTTATAGTTTGAAGTGTAAGTTATCGCAAAGTACCCGAACTATGCTGAATTGTTGATGTTACTATTTACGCAGAATGAGCTCACAGTGTCATGGAATCTTATTGCATTTTAATTTTTCTTGGAATTAATTAAGTGAATGACTAGGTCCCAAGCTAGTGGGGCATCCCAACCATCGTCTCTATTAAAATTAGGATGTTTTTTTATTTCAATAATCTCGCAGAGCATCCTAGGTAGGAATCGATTTCCTTTAGCGAGTATCTGTGGTTTATCAAATCTTAAGTAAGGCTTGCTTGGATTGGAATTTGTAAAATCAATCTTCACAGAGTCCATACAGAAACTAATTTCACTTAGCTAGCCTTGTTTTGTTGTTAACGTCTTACGAATATCAAAGTGTTAGTATTCGTAAATTCGGAATGAAGTATTTGAAGTAAGTTTGTATGAAGAAAGTTCTAATTTGTGTATCTTTGAAGTCTGAAACCAGTTGCTCGAATTTTATACTCAATTAGTTTGTTCCCTGCCCTTTAAAGAGTTACTTAAGAAACCCGTTTGGTCCCATCTTCACAGTCATGTATGTATTTTAAACTAGATAACGCCTTCGGCTCTACCTGCGTGATATACTGATGCCGCTCTCACGACCCACTGTTTCTGAAAAAAACAGAGTAGCATTAAAAAACAGAGTAGTATTCCAGACTATAATCTATGCCTATATCAAATTTCAGCCAGATCCGTTCAGCCGTTAGAGTGTTATTGAATGATAAACATTTAAACATCTTCACAAACCTCGCACATCTATATATATAAAACAAAGTCGTGTTAGTATTGACCGGGATAAACTCAAGAACGACAGGACTGATTTTCATGATCTTTAATTTTTTTGATTTGTCTTCGCCCACGGGTAGTTATGTCAGACTCGAACCGACCTATGCCGTCTCGGGTCTATATAACCCGGCTGCACGGAGACATTCACGAAATAAATTCAGCTGATAAGGTAACGAACATGACTTGATTCTAAGGTGAAACGAAGTTTGCCGGGTCAGCTAGTTATAATGATAGTAGAATTAGCAGAATTTTGTTCTGAAAATGGCCTAAAAATCAAATGGACAACTTACTTTATAATATATTATAATATAAGGTACATAATACGCTGCGGCGGGGCAACAAGTGCCCCCCCCCCCAGATGGGGACACCGTGGTTCCCAAGCCCGAGGGGGCCATCTCGAAACCGGAGGTGGCACTGGGTCAGTCGGGGTGCGAGGGAAATGCCTTCTTACAACCCGGATTCTGAAACGGCGTGCGGTTTTAGTCGGTTCCAGCCCGACATAGCCTCCCACGCTGGCCGGCGAGGGGGGGGGGATCCGAGAGGATTTCCACACAAAAATACAAGGTACATTATACGCTATAGGTATCTAAAATTCAAACATACTGATGATACGAATTCCAAAAAAAAAATTGTGTTCAGAATCATTTCAGTTTTTTTTTGTATCTCCAATATACAGACACAACTAATTTACAATTTTATAATAGTATAGACTTATACTATCTGGCCTAATACCCTTTGCAGTACGGGTATTCCCATTTACAGACCCTTTTACGCTTGCATGATTACGATAATTACTTGAGATCAAAGTGGGGCAAGAAAGTAATAAGTATTAGGAAAAAGATAACATCCGATCTCAATCAATAGGAAAAGTTAGGACATCAGTTGCTCCAGAATTTCATTGAATTAATGTGGCAGAGTAATCTAAAACTAATGTTTAAAAATGATTGTAACATCATTCATTGTTTTCGTAGTTCGCAAGAATTACGGTAGATGGCTCCATATAATATATCGGAGAGTTTTGATTATCAAGGACGTGTCCAGGTAGCTCAGTTGGTCAGAGTATTCCCCTGTAAGGGACTGGTCGGGGGTTCAAGTCCTGGATGGTCTCTTTTTCCGATCTAAAATATATAGGAAAAGTTATCATACTTATTGCTTCAAACATTTCATTACTTTTTGATTTAATGCTAGGTAAATATTTCTTCAAGTCTATCACGTCTCAATGGAAGGCGCCTAACAAATAATAATAGCAACAACTGCTTCGAGTTTTGGTCTATTAGGCCTTTTTTTTGTTTTTACGTGCGGACTCCCCTCGGATCCCCCCCCCCGCGCGCCGCATAGCGGGGGAGGCTACGTCGAGCTAGGTCTATTAGACCTTCCATGAGACGTACATCGCAATTTGCAGACTGAAGTTTCGGGCTCTAGTACCATTTTTTTTTTTTTTTTACGTGCGGAAATCCCTTCGGATACCCCCGATGTCGTGTCTCGACTAAAACCGCACGGTGTCCTCCCCAAGTGTCCGTTGCCGGGCACCCCGGGTAAGCCCCCGAAAGGATAACCCCAGGGTTGCCGGTGGGGCTTTAGTACCATAACATGCATTATTACCGCAATCGGGTCCGAAGACACTTGTAACACTTCGTTCGCCCTAAGCCCCGCCGAAATCGAAGAAACTTCATCCTCTGAGCCTTTTCCAAACTCATTTGGTGTCGGCTTTCAGTCTAACTACGATATGACCGCTTTTCGATGATTTCCAAAGCGACTGCCATCTGATCTCCACAATCCATTGGCGATATCAAAGTTCTGTAGTTAGACCAGCTGTCGCACTTTTTAGGGTTCCAATTACCCGTAACGACGGCCCTAAATACATAACCGGCGACTGCTTTACGTGCTCTCCGAGGCACGTAGGGGTCTCGCTGTGTTAAGAATGGTCACCGATCCTAAGATTGACCTTGTTAGTAGGTATTGCTTAACTTTACAATTTGCTAATCTATTCGGTTACCACTTCCAAATCCAAAGTAACTTCATGGTAAATATATTTGTTTCGGAATCGAAAGTTTTGGATGTTGTTTTCATGGTAGTCCCCCGATTTAATTTGTTACTGTGATGGAATTAAGGCAGAAAGTAGTTACAGCTGGTATTCTGTAGCTAAATGGTGATTATTTAATAATACTGTAACAGAACGGATCTAAAGTTTCTAAGTAATTGGGTTTAATCTCATTTGACGGTGGATAAGCCGCTTTAAGTTCAACTCAGCCTTGGAAATAGACAAACAATCTTAGTATCCATAAGTGGGCTTGCTGCATTCATGACAATGAAAAATATAGTTGTCTATACCTTCATGTTTTTTTTTACGAGCAGAAGCGCTCACGGGCTTCACCTCACTGTTGAGTGGTGAGGTGGGTATGTCAGAATCGGACCGATAAAACCACACGGTGTCCTTCCCAAGCATCCATTGCCGGGCACTCTGAAGTGTTGAGATTTTGAATAGTTGGTCTTATGGTGTTGTTGTTTTAATTGTCGATATTTATGACTGTTGATATATAGAATTCTTCCCCCCGGCTACGCCCTCGGAAGGATAACCCCAGAGTTCCAGGCGGACTTCGGCCGTCATCACGGCCCCGCCAATGGGGTCCGGTTTGATCCTACATGTCTGCCTAGACCTATGCAGCTGTGAGTACATGTATGTGTGTACATTTTATAATACTAAGATAGCAAACAATTACATCTCTCTATAATATTATAAATTAGTTGTGTCTGTACATTGAAGTTATTTAAAAAATACTTGGGTTATAAATGAACGATTCTGAACATATTTTTTTTTTATTCTTGCCTGTTTGTCTGTTTGTTCGCGATGGACGCAAAAAGATCTTGGTCCGACTTAAAATACTCCGTATGTTTAATTGCAATTGGTTTAGTAGATCCGGAGATATGATCCGAGAAAACGATATCCGACCTCCGCGCGGGCGGAATGGCTTATGGGGTTCCGCCCGCGCGGAGCCGCGCTAGTTATATAAGTATATTATATTACTAGCTTATGCCTTTCCGCCGCATTTAATAGTATTTCCAAAAAAATGTTTATCCGTACTCTAGAACGCATAATATAAGCTAAGTACTTAAGGCATAACTTAGCCAAAGTAAGAGAACGTAACACAAAATTTAGCCTCTTTTTGGGGTTCCGTAGCCAAATGGCAAAAAACGGAACCCTTATAGATTCGTCATGTCTGTCTGTCTGTCCGTTCGTATATCACAGCCACTTTTTTCGGATACTATAAGAACTATGTGGTTGGAACTTGGTAAGTAGATGTATTTTGTGAACCGAATTAAGATTTCCACACAAAAATAGAAGAAAAAACATACTTAGAAGTGAATATTAAATTTTTTTTTTCATCACACCCATACGGATAGGACTTTAAAAGGCTTTAAAGGGCTTTAAAAATGATACTAAGGTTTATAATATCATTTTTTTCTAAACATTCAGTTTGCGCGAGAGACAATGTGTCCTTGTAACTTCTAAAATAAGAGAATGGTAAAACTAAAAAAAAATATGTGGAAGATCACATGGTAATTGTGAACTTCCACCGAAAATTGGTTTGAACGAGATCTAGTAAGTAGTTTTTTTTAAACGACTTAAATCATAAACCGCAATTTACCTTTCATTCAGTCTACTCAAATATAAACATTTTACTTGCTGCTACGGAACCCTTCATGGGTGAGTTCGACTCGCACTTGAACAGTTTTTTTTATAATATGAGCACAGTGGAATTCGATATCACATAAGACTTATTTACAATGTATAACGTCAGTTAATAGTCCCAACTTTAGAAGCCTTTCTCGCCATTAGCATACATAGCAATTTCATTTCCTTTGAGTTTTTCCATACATTAAAGACACCTTCCTAGTTTGAAATATGCAATTCGATCGGGGATTCTACAACGCGCTTCTCTCGACGTCATTACCTCTTTCATAGCTTAGATTACAATAGGCTGCACTATCGATAATAGCTGAACATTGTCATCATTTTTCAACGTAATAGGCTCCATACAGGAACAAAGTGTGTTACACTACAATCAAGCGAGGCTTATCAAGCTGAGTGCACTCACAATAGCATTAGTGATTTCAGTCGCGTACCTGCACTGATAACTACTATCCTGGTACCTACTCGTACCTTAATAGGGACTTAATCAGGTACGAAACATAGTTTTAGAGTGAGCTAGATACACCAAATGCTTAAATATTAGGTTCTTGAAGAAATAGGAGGAAACCCAATTTTCAGTACTAACATTTTAGCATTTTTTTTAGGAATAACAAATCCAAATTTTATGATTTTTTTTTGTGTATGAATGAGACAACATTAAGCTAACAAACAGCAACTTTTATTACAGTTTTGAAAAGTGACAGCTGTTAAGTAATACGAAATTTATCATCAAAATGGATAGCATTTAGGAAGTACTGTTTTCGAAGATCGAATTAATTTATCTAGCGGCCAATTAAAACAAAATTTAATACAAATTTTGTTGATTGTAAAATCTTGTAATCAACTTTCAAACAAAATATAAATAATGGAAATAGCTATTAAATTACAGGAATAACGAACTTATGAATTTGTAAGAAAAATTCGGCAATTTCATAGGTAAAGACCTATTACTTTGGATGGATGGATGTTAGTTATGAGTTTTGCACTGTCTAATACAGCATATACACAAAAGAGATTAAAATTTAAATCAAAATCTTGCTATTCCCTATTACACATTCTAGTCTACTGCTGCACTTAACACCTCCTCCCCCTTCTCCATCTCTGCTTACAGAAAGCAAGCAAAGGTCGAGCATATCTCAGCTAACTATATTTTTCATCTTGTCAGTCTATCTGGCTGGGTTTAGCTAGTTTTTGGTCCTAGAAATAGGTTTATGTGGCTTACAAGAACGGGGTTAGTATTTCAAGTGGATGATTGAAGTTGCGGTTACCATATATAGGTATAAAATGCTCCCCGCAAACAAAATTGTTATTGCACAGATGACGATTTATTTTTACTCTCATTAGGGTGAATTTTGCCCGAGTATGGCGACATGAGCTATTGCACGGACCAAGTTCAACCTTATTGTGTAGCTAATAAGAGCAAGTGTTACTGCAACGGTTTAGTGGCACGCGGGCACGGATGGCTTGCGTTATCTAGGGTATTCTAAATCTTTGTGTTCAACACGGTACTGTGAGATTCATCATTTCCTTACTGTCCACGGAGGCGTAGCTTCATAGACGCGTATTATTCATTGTACGCTTGGTGTATGCTTGCTTGCAGCCCAGCGTACTGAACTCTGTCTACTGAATTGAAGACTGTCTACGAGGCGTATTGCAAGCGTACATTCTCATTCATTTGTGCCAATGCCGTCGGACGACAAAGGCATGTCGACGGACTGTGTGACCGACTGTCGACGGAGGCGTAGCTTTAAAGTTGCGTATTCGTCATTAATAACTAATAATAATAATAAATATTCTAGGACATATTACACAGCGCCATCTAGACTCAAACTAAGCAGAGCTTGTCATATGGGTTCTAGAGAGCGGATAAACATACTTAGATACTTTTTTTGTAACTAAATGCATATTATTCCTACACAGAAACACCTAGACCAATTCAAAAATACATATTTGCAATGAGCGGGAATCGAACCCGCGACAACTGACTTAGCAATCGAATTCTCTACCACTACGCCACAGAGGTCGTCGAACGCTAAATTGTACGCTTAGTATACACCTGCTTGCAGCTTACACACAAAACTCGATGTACACCTCTGCGTATGATATGACGGCATTCGTCATGAAGGCTGCATACATTGTTTTGTATGTAAGCTGCAAGCAGGTGTACACTAAATGGGGACCAGTACTACTCTATGCACAGCCAGTCGCGCCTCCAAATCTCTAGACTCTAAATCATCAAAGACCACTTTCGAATTTGATCTCCAGGCCATTGTTTTATGATCCTTTCCGAACTTGATCTCTAGGTTCAACCCTGTTGATTAAGGTAAGGTGATTATGATATTTTTACACACGTCAAGCTAATTTGTTACTGTGTCCCTGCATGTCATGATGCACGGACCAAGTTCAACCTTATTGTGTAGCTAATAAGAGCAAGTGTTACTGCAACGGTTTAGTGGCACGCGGGCACGGATGGCTTGCGTTATCTAGGGTATTCTAAATCTTTGTGTTCAACACGGTACTGTGAGATTCATCATTTCCTTACTGTCCACGGAGGCGTAGCTTCATAGACGCGTATTATTCATTGTACGCTTGGTGTATGCTTGCTTGCAGCCCAGCGTACTGAACTCTGTCTACTGAATTGAAGACTGTCTACGAGGCGTATTGCAAGCGTACATTCTCATTCATTTGTGCCAATGCCGTCGGACGACAAAGGCATGTCGACGGACTGTGTGACCGACTGTCGACGGAGGCGTAGCTTTAAAGTTGCGTATTCGTCATTAATAACTAATAATAATAATAAATATTCTAGGACATATTACACAGCGCCATCTAGACTCAAACTAAGCAGAGCTTGTCATATGGGTTCTAGAGAGCGGATAAACATACTTAGATACTTTTTTTGTAACTAAATGCATATTATTCCTACACAGAAACACCTAGACCAATTCAAAAATACATATTTGCAATGAGCGGGAATCGAACCCGCGACAACTGACTTAGCAATCGAATTCTCTACCACTACGCCACAGAGGTCGTCGAACGCTAAATTGTACGCTTAGTATACACCTGCTTGCAGCTTACACACAAAACTCGATGTACACCTCTGCGTATGATATGACGGCATTCGTCATGAAGGCTGCATACATTGTTTTGTATGTAAGCTGCAAGCAGGTGTACACTAAATGGGGACCAGTACTACTCTATGCACAGCCAGTCGCGCCTCCAAATCTCTAGACTCTAAATCATCAAAGACCACTTTCGAATTTGATCTCCAGGCCATTGTTTTATGATCCTTTCCGAACTTGATCTCTAGGTTCAACCCTGTTGATTAAGGTAAGGTGATTATGATATTTTTACACACGTCAAGCTAATTTGTTACTGTGTCCCTGCATGTCATGATGAGTAGTAGCATGAGTGAGTGTTTTTGTTAACGAGTTCTTATGGTTGGTGGATATTCGGGATTGCGTTGCGATATTAGCAGTTATGAGTGTACAGTTTGTTTTATTAGTTTTTGCGTGGTTTTGTGAGCCAATTATAATAATATAGGCTCATGATTTTATTATGATCATAAAACAATTACAGTTATTCTGTTTCATTCACCTTTTATAGGATGCCATGGCTAATTAATCAAATACTTTTTATAATGTTGCGATTTTCATTTATCTGTTCATGAAACGTACATCCGCAATTGCCTGAAATTCCAGGCACTCAGTGCCATAAAAAGTCACTTATCTCGCAATCGGGCCCAAAGACAGTACATGACAGTTCATTCGGCCTAAACTCTACCCGAAACCACGAAATTCGGAATTTCGACAAACTGCCGAAATAAAAAAATTCAGACACGGTACTATACGACTTATTTCAAAAGGTCAGAAGGTTATCATAATCCAATACAAAGGATTTTTTTTTAACTTCTGGATATGGTTGATTCACTCCCGAACATACTTTCAGTATATCATACCCTCAGAGAGTTCATAGACAGCCAACAATAATAGATGTGCTCAAATATTATTAGATTTTTACTTAAAATCGATCCTATAGCATTATGCTTTTAAGGAATCAATTCAAAGTCCCAAAATAAACTAAACAATAAATTGCAAATCAACAATACAATTTATCAAATTGTGTTATTATGTAACATTTCCAATCGAGCACGTCTAAATTGAATCGTGTATGTACAACACTATCTGTTCCAGAATCACAAATCACTTTGTGTCGAATGGTCATACATCGAAACTAGACTGATTTCTGCATGCTGTACAAATGTTTCTCGCATGCGGGATCTTGTTGCTTCATTTAGATCGTTATAAACATTGTGTACAGATGTGTTAAACCATGTGGAGACATATAATCTCTTTTTTATTTTAGACCCAGTTTGGAGACAAATCGAAAAGACAATGAATTAAAAAATTGCGTTTTACTGTGTTGCAGATGAGTTGTATAATCACTGGGAAATTGGAGTATAAAGAAACACGAATAATCTGGTCTAATATCAATACACTGTAGTGTAATACAATATCTCGTAAATTCGTAGTAGAATTATATTCCAAAAGTAAATGTTAAATTTATTATACATACACGTGTTTTGAGATGTAAGGCTCGTGTAAACGACTAAAGCCGGTTTACGGGTCGAAAGAAGAATGTTATACCATACAATAGTAGATTGCTACACAAGAGTTGAAAGTCAGCCATTTCACCCGAGATCTTTCTGGCGCTCGAACGAAGTGAGAGCGCCAATAGTTCGAGGGTGAAATGGGTGACATTCACCCCAGTTAAACACTCTACTTTTCATTTCGACTATGTAAGGAAATTAAAATACTACACACACATTTAACGATACAGGTATATTGATAATCAGTTAAAATTTAAAATAAAATTGGAAAAATTTAAAATTGATTATTAACAACAGCTTTTGCCTGTTCTTTACGTCACTGGAATCACTTTCTGCAACCATTTTAACCACAATCAACACAAGGTATTTATTTATATTGCATCTCCTTTTCCCGTTAATTATTTAGCAAACTTAAATAGTTTTTTTTTTAAATTCTGAATAAAAAAGTTATAATTCGCGTCTATTGGCTACATTGTAATCGAGATGGTCACGAGACGACAATCTAAGCGGCCATGTAAAAAAACGTCATTATATCAAGGCATTATGACGTAACTTAATCATCATGGACTCAATGGCGAAACTTAAAATGAAATAAGCTACTTTCCACCCGGCTATCTACCCATGAAAATTAAATTTCCGAACAGGAGAGATGAAGTCAGCCATTTCACCCAAGATATTTCTGGTGCTCAAACGCAGTGAGAGCGCTAATAGTTCGAGGGTGAAATGGTGACATTCACCCGAGGTAAACACTCTACTTTTCAATTCGACTATGTGAGGAAATTAAAATACTACACACACATTTAATGAAACAGGTATAAAATTATTATCAGTTAAAATTTATACTAAAATTAGAACAATTTGAAAATAGATTATTAACAACAGCTTTTGCCTGTTCTTAAATCTCATCGGGAGTTAAATTAAAATCCATGTCACCGGAATCACTTTCCGAAACCATTTTTAACCACAATTAACACAAGGGATTTATTTATATTGAATCTCGTTTTCCCGCTAATTCTTTAGCAAATTTAAATTGTTAATAATGAAAAATATATAATAATATAAAGTATGTTTAATACTGAAAAAAAATACTGCCAACATCAGAAAAGTTCTAAAAATCGAATCTATTGGTTACATTTTAATCGAGTTGGTCACGAGATGTGCATTTAGGTGGCCATGTAAAAAAAAAGCGTCATGATATCAAGGCATTATGACGTAATTAAATTATTATGGACTCCATGGCAAAACCTAAAATTAAAAAAAAATTACTTACCACCCTTTTTTTTTTTTTTTACGTGCGGAAATCCCTTCGGATACCCCCCCCGCTAGCCAGCGGGGGTGGTTATGTAGTGTCTCGACTAAAACCGCACGGTGTCCTCCCCAAGTGTCCGTTGCCGGGCACCCCGGGTAAGCCCTCGAAAGGATAACCCCAGGGTTGCCGGCGGACTTTGGCCGCCACCGCGGCCTCGCCTGGTCGGGTCGGGTTTTATCCCGCTTCGGTGAGTTGGCAGGCGTGTGTAGGGCACACACGACACGCCTCCGCCACGGCCTGCTTCTGTAAGGACGGCGAGTCGGCCAACTGCCGTCCTCAGGCCCCGATCATGGAGGTCGGTAGTCCCGGGCGTAGATGAGTCTGCGGCTTCCTCGCCGCAGACTGCGAAACTCGGGGGGCAGGGTTCTTTCCCGCTCCCTCTCCGCCGTCTCTTTCGCGCGCATTACCTGCTCGCAGAAAGAAGCGGCGGCGTGCCACTTGCTCCCGTCGGAGACCACGGCCCTCACCATGGTCTCCAACGAGAGAACGTCCACGCCCAGGACCGCAATGAGATCCCGGCGTTGACTCGCCCACGCAGGGCGTGTCTTCGCCAGGATCCTCGCAGTGCTGGCACTGCGGCGTTGTCTCCCGGTGGATGCGCCACAGATACTTACCGAAACACCCGTGTCCGGTAACCATCTGGCACATCCGGTAGGAGAGCTCCCCATGGTCCCTCTCCAACCACTCCTTCATGATCGGTCTCACCGCCGCAATGGTGGATTCCCCCCACCTTGGGTGCTCAAGTCGCACCCTCCATGTCTCCATGAGTTCCTGGTGGAGCAGGGACCGCTGAGCCCTGATTTCTCGGGGCTCCGGCCTATGGCCCCGCTCCAGCGCATTCTTGCGCCACTGGTACAGCAGCGCAAGGGCTCTCGCTTCCAGGTCCCATGGAGGGGTCCCAGCTAGGAGACATGCCGCCTCGACGGAAATCGTGCGATACCCCCTGATGACTCTGACGGCCATCGCCTTTAACGGGCTGTTAAGAACAGCCACGTTGCGGGCTGCCAGAGTCTCCGCCCATACGGGGGCCCCGTATAGGGCCATGCTTCGCACGATCCCCAGGTACAGTCTCCTAGTGGGGGCGTTGGGTCCCTTAACGTTGGGCATCAGCCGCGATAGCGCGGCCGCAGCCCCCCTCAGTTTCGGGACCAGACTTCGGAGATGAGGTCCGAAGTCCCATCGGCTATCGAGTACGAGCCCAAGGTACTTCATCGTGGGCTCGATGCCGATGCTTACGCCCCCTACGGTTATGCTGGTTGCCGCAGGTGGCCCCCTCCGAGGCCCGTGAAAACACATAGCCTCGGATTTGTGGAGGGCCCTTGGGCGGATTTTGCCCCTGACCGCAAGGTAAGGACGCCCCCATGGGTTCTGCTCCAGAGACTCCAGCAGCTCTACGCGGACCCGCCGTTTGGCCTGCTTTATGGCTTCCTGGAGGATCCTCTTGGCCCCCTTGTACGCCTCATACAGCTCCGCCTCTCGGGCTGCCGCATCATCTGGTCGGCGACGCCTCCGGCGAAACCTGGTGTACTGGCGGCGAGCGGTCACGCACGCTGCTCGCAGCTGTGCGAACTCCGCTGACCACCAGTACACCTGTTTCTTGGCCGGGCCGGGCTTAACCCTAGGCATCGCCGCATCGCAGATATTCGACATGACTCTCCTGAACCATTCCGCCTCTGCGTCGACATCGGCAGGCCTGGCCGGTGACGGAATCCAGGCCTGCACTATGGATGCCTCCAGGAGAGCCTCCCGATCCAGGCGTCTGAGCGCCCAACGTGGATCCGGGGGATTCCCGATTGTCGGCGGCAGGTTAGTTGGAGGGGAGACGTTGAACCGAATGTACTTATGGTCGGAATCCGTCTCCTCCTCCTCCACCACGCGCCAACCCTGGACGCGGCGGGCGTGAGCACGACACATTTCTGGACCCTTTTATGGTGTCCGTTATGCGGGCAAGTGCTGCGAGGAGTTCCCTCGCCGCGGGGACGCCTTGGTCCCTGCCACTGGGTAGTGGAGGGACGTGAATCGGCTGCTTCGACGTTCTAGCTGCCGCGGTGGCCAATATTTTGGCCAGCCGATCGTCCTCGCTCGAGGAGATCGTCCGTTGCCCGGAGCTTCTGCTCCGGTCAAGGGACGGTCCACCCGAGCGTGGCCGCTTCCGACGGAGACCCTCCTCCGTCTCCATACGGCTGGATACTGACTCATTGTCAGTACCCGCCGTTGACGCCGCTGACGCAATATCCGCGTCCGTCTCCCCGCCTATCGGTAGCGGAGTAGCGGGTCTAGTGAAGACGGCCTTAACAGACCGCGAGTGAGGCCGCCGCCTCACCTCCTCTTCACCCCCAACTACCTCCACTCCTTCGTCTCGGATACCACTGTCCGCGCCAAGGTTGTCGTTTGTATCGTCCGGTAAGTTTTTTTTAAATGTGTCATTATTTGCCATAATTTATCCCACGAGTATGGGGGAAAGATGGTCCGTCCAGGCGGAGCCCCCTGCACCTGGATAAGCCTATATACTATGGAGGTCGGCTGGTATCCATAGGTTTTGACGACTTCGCTGTCGGGTGTTATAGACTTTTCCTTGTCGTGAGCCGGCCAATAAAGGCAAGCCCTCCGGTCGGCAAGTTCACAGCGTACCCTTCTGGAGCCACCAGTCAGGTCGTTGCTGATCACCATCACTAATCGGCAGATTACGGAACGCGAGAGGATGGCTAGTCCTCTCTCACCGGCGGCGGCACAAGTGCTCGTCGGCCCCTGCGTTAACAGTGGGCCAACCCGCCCCTGGATCCCCCAGGACCCTACGGTGGCCACCACCACTAACACCATCGCTCATCCTGTCTCCTCTGAAAGCAGAGGAGTACGGAGAGCGATGTGTTCCCGCCACGTTGGGTATTGGCCGACGATCAATGCCAACCCCATGAAGGGGAAGCCATTGACCGCCGCCCAGGGTGTACCGGCCACTCCGATTCCGTTCCCCCCGGACTGCAGCGGGATCGGAATCGGAACGACACTCGAGGAGGTTACCCAACACACACCCCTTACTTTCCACCCTAGGGAAGAAATAAGCTAGTTTCCACCCGGCACCCATGAAAATTAAACTTTCCGAACAGGAGAGATGAAAAAACCTTTTTTACTCTTCGACGGTTAAGGTTGGTTTCATATATTTGGTAAAGCTTATTTGGAGGAGAAGTGCAGAACACTAATATTTCTTTAAATAATGCATAAAAAATACATTAAATTAATTAAATAAAACATTACACACACTACCATGCATTTGAACACACACCCATGTTAGTTTATAGCACCAATGTCAAACGTATTATGACTTATATTATTACACAGCTGACGTATATAACAATATTAAAAAGAAATGCAATGAGGTTTAACTTTATTTTAACTACACCCATGCTTTAAATCCTCTATAAAAGATTCTGAAACAGTTAGCTTATTGCCAACATTAATACATCCGAACGGGTGTTATAATGTTCTATGGAATTTCATAATAACACTCCTTTCGCTTTTTCAATCTCTTCCGCGCAAAGGGTTACTCATCAGACAGCCAAATTCTTACCGCTCGATGCGTGGAATCCGTATGAGTTTCAAAAAAAGAACTGTCATTCACGCGCGTTGCATTGCACTACCACAGCGGCGGCGCGCCGTAAAAAAAAAAATTCAAGCTTATTCGTTCGAATTCGAATTCCCGCTATTTTTCTTCGCTATTATTTTTTCAAATTGTTTTGTTTACTTACGAAAATGAGCGATTCAAGTTTTGATAACACACCTCCAGACATTTCGAATGAAGCAAAGGACATATCTAACAAATTACTACCGGAAAAATCTAGAAAACAGTATGAAAAGGCGTACCAAGATTTCATGAATTGGAAAATATCAAAGGGGAGTACACCATTCTCTGAAGATGTATTATTAGTTTATCATGGGTTTAGATAAAGTCTTGTATGCAACTGTATAATTAGGTATTAAAACACTCATGTGATACTATTATCACACGAAGCGAAGCTGAGCGAACACACATTCATGTTTTAATACCCCTCATTATACCACAGTTGCATAAATAACTATAACGTATATGACATCTTAGGATGTCAAACGTCGAACAACAACAAAGAGGTCGAATTTCGAGCATCCCATGGGGTTATTAGTTATAATAAATGCTTATCTACCGCTGTGTGAGAGTAATGACTTTGTGCCAAATTTCGAATTTGTTGTTGTATAACTTTTATTTAAGATACATTATCCTTTTAAGACCCAAATGTACATACCGAAATGTGTATCGCCCTATTGCTATATTTACGGTACCATCAAGACCACGTGAAAATAGTTTAAAACAGTCATTGGGTTACTGGTAACTCAAAAACTTTTAGCGCATTATTTCGTGTTATTTAAAAAGATACTGTACTGTATTATAAAATAATGTTAAAGGAAATTGACGCCATCATGTATGCTTACCTCGCTAGGGTTATCTCGCCGCCTCTCTCTTACTCTAGGGGAGGCGTGATATAGCTCGATTTATGAATAATAATAGTTTATTGGTCTTAGGGAAAATATACAATCAGTGTCTTATAAAATGCTGTAGTGAAACGTTTCTGATACAGACTCAGTATACGCAGTAAGTGACGAATTTTTAGGCTTAGTTATCAACTTATTTAAATTTGACGATGTTCTACATGATACGGTTACGGGAGTCTCCCCGTGACCATGACTGCTGAAAAGCAACCGTAATGTCAGGATCAATGTAAAATATAAAATAACATGAAATCAATCGCGATAGTATCCGTTAAAAATAGTTTTATTTCATTGTTTAATGATGTTATTAAATAACCTTATATTTTAATTAGTAGTATAATTATATAATTAAGTATAATCTCGATAAGTAACCTTTTTTAATTATTATTAATGTTTGTATTTTGGTAGAAAGTTTCCAGTGAAAACATATGACACAGTAAATGCAAAAGTGACGACATCTAAAATCATCATAAATGTGAAAGTTTGGGAAGATGTTTGTATGTTTGGATGTTTTTACCTCAATCACGCTCAAACGGCTGAACGGATCTGGTGGATTGTAGCCTGGAATAACATATAGGCCCTTTTTATCCTTGGAATAGGTTCACACGGGTTGAGGGTAAGAGCAAGTTGTACATAATGCTAAAGTATGTCAAGAAGGTTTGAGAAGTTGAAGGGAATGGATGGACTGTTGCATTTTATAGGAACTGTGTGGCAATTATGTATATGTGAGGCCGGAAGAGGTCACTATGTGAGGTCATAGTTCGAGGTATAATTATGAGAAGTTGGATACATGCAGAAACTGAGAGAAGAGCGAAAGCAAAAGAAGTGTGCAGAGATAACGACGCATGGCGTTCTGTAGTTTCTGCACAAAATATAAATAGAAAAAACCAGCCAAGTGCGAGTCGGACTCGCCCATGAAGGGTTCCGTAGCAGCAAGTAAAATTTTTATATGTGAGTTGATTGAATGAAAGATAAATTGCGGTTTGCGATATATGACGTATTAAAAAAAACTACTTACTAGATCTCGTTCAAACCAATTTTTGGTTTACATGGTAATGTGCATCAACTATTATTTTAGTTTTATCATTATCATAATTTAGAAGTTACAGGGGGGGGGGGGGGGGGCGACACATTTTACCACTTTGGAAGTGTCTCTTGCGCAAACTATTCAGTTTAGAAAAAAATTTATAGAATATAGAAATCTCAATATCATTTTTGAAGACCTATCCATACATATGGGTTTGATGAAAAAAAAAATTTGAGTTTCAATTCTAAGTAGGTATCCAAAGTATTATCCAAAGTAGTATCCCCCAAAATTTATTGTTTTTTTTTCTATTTTTGTGTGAAAATCTTAATGTGGTTCACAGAATACATCTACTTACCAAGTTTCAACAGTAAAAGTGGCTGTGACATACGGACGGACAGACATGACGAATCTATAAGGGTTCCGTTTTTAGCCATTTGGCTACGGAACCCTTATAGATTCGTCATTTAGTAGTAGTTCAATAGTTCGTAAAGATGAGATATTGTATGTCTGATAGCGTGTTTTGGGCCCACCAAAATCTCCGGGGCCTAAACTAACCTCACCTGCAAGTCGATACACCGACTGATTGACGAACGAGACACTGATGCAGGCTTTTCTCTTGGGGTTGGGAGGTCAGATAGCAATCGCTCCCATAAAAGTCGTATCAAAATTCAATTAAATTTTTAAGCATTTTGTATGCTTACCTTTTTTCTAAAGATTTAGATCGGAAAAAGAGAACATATAGGACGGGACTTGAACCCGCGACCAGTCCTTTACAGGGTGAATGCTCTGACCAACTGAGCCACCTAGACACGTCCCAGATATTCGAAATTCTCCGAAATTCGAAATTCCCCCTGTAAGGGACTGGTCGCGGGTTCAAGTCCCGTCCTAGATGTTCTCTTTTTCCGATCTAAATCTTTAGTCGTACCAAAAGCTAGTGGAACCAAAAGGCAGAGAAGGAGTACATAGCCCCGGCCTCAAAGGCGAAGGCGAAGTTCGGGTGCAACCATGTCATGCTAAGATGACGATGATATATTTTTTTTTATACCGCTCAGTTGGCAGACAAGCTCACGGCCCACCTGATAGGAAGCGGTTACCGTGGCCTATGGACGTGTGCAACACCAGGGGCGTCGTACTTGCGCTGCCGACCCTGTAAAAACCTTCTAATGCCCTTCTTAATGAAATCTAGTTTGTATTATTCTAGAACGAAGTAAAGAGTGAGAATTAGAAATTTATTAAATACTAGCTGACCCGGCAAACTTCGTTCCGCCTTAGAATCAAGTTATGATGGTTACTTATCAGCTGTGTTCATGACGCTGACAACACTAACGTCGAGCGGGAGCCGTACGCGGGGAGCGAGACGCGCGGGGTAGGGGATGCGCCGGCAGCGGCCGCGAGGCCGCGCGAGCGGTCTCCCGTGAGTCGCCCGTATCGTAACACTAATATTGTACTTTCCAAGTTCATAATTATAATCTTTAATGTTTACTTGTGTTTATTTTACAATTGAACCTACGTAGTAAACAAATTGGTGACCCCGACGTGATAAGGAGCGACGATATATAGATATTTCCGAGAAATCGACGAGTTTTATATCGCTGCGACGAAGCGACGAAAACGCAAACCGACGACGCCATTGTGAATTGCCAATTTGCCACGCCACGCTTGCTTCTTGCCGAAGAAGAAAACAACGGAATTATATCATACATTATACTTACTGCTCGTACCCGACAAAACTATTGGTGCCTGCTGCGTGGAAGTTTGTTGTGGAAGCAGAATATTCCTATAATTTATACCTGAACGTGTGAACGAAGAGCGTTGGAATAATTGGAATTGGAATCAGGACGTCAGAACAAAGGAGCGAACAAAAATATACCGAATTATTGGATTACTAAAACCTTGACGACGGACAGCTATTGACGCTATTGTGATAATGTTGTGCGATTGCTGCTATGGAGCTCGATCAGGGAAGTAGCCATTTTTAAAACTTATTTTATTGAGTTGAAGTTTGCCTGGTTTTGCCTACGAATATAATTCGAAATATTAATAACTGCACACAGCTTTGAGCTTGCAAGCACGAATTCACATTCTGCATAATTCTTATGGGTAATGAATGTCAAATTTCACACTACAGACTGTCATTTTGCATTAATTGTGGGGGATTTGCTAAGTCATTCATGCTAGGTTTTTTAATATTGCATATGAATACAGCTGGGTGCAGCATTAACATTTGAAATTGCAATTAGGTAACTAACATAATTGCAGCTAGTTCCGATTATTATTTCAGTAGTAGTATTTATTAAATACTACTAAGAAGAAGTTACCTTTTCTACATGCTAAGTTAACCTTTATCTTCATCTTCTCTGCACATTTTTAATTGAACTCTTAGGTGCATGGGAATGATGTAAAAGGCATCTAGTTAAAATACCGATTATTTCAGTTGCCGTCATTACGTCAGCTGCCAGAATCTGAGTGTGGTGCGACTTGTACGAGTATATTCGAGTTCAACGAACCTCGCTACGTCACCGGCACCGGGATCAGCTGACGGACTGGTTTGCGGACTTGACTGTTGTACATAGCTACAGCGGTCTGCAGGGTTTGGCTTTTAATATTGTTTATTTTGCCTGACACGTTATTCGTTCGTACTTATTTTACTAATTACCATGGCGGAAGATTTAAAAGGTTTAGTACATGTACGTGGTACAATTAAATCAAGAATAACTACTTTTACTAAATACTTTAATAATGTTAAAGCTATTGATCATAAGATTATTACTAAGATTCAGATTGATGAACTTCAATTGAAGTTAAGTAGACTTCAATCTTTGTTGTCACATTTTGATGAAATTCAGGGAAAGATAGAACTAATTTCACCTGATTCTGAGGAACAGATCGGTGAAAGAGAAGTTATTGAAGATAACTTTTGTTCATTAATTGCTCAAGCTCAGAATTATATTGAATGTTACTTATATGTGCATAAAACCAATGAAAACAATTTAGATTCAAATTCAGTTAATTCATCCAAAGCCTCTAAATCTTTCAATATTAAGTTGCCGACTATAAATTTACCTCACTTTGATGGAAATTCATTAAAATGGCTTGAATATCGTGATACCTTCAATTCATTAGTAAATGAAAATGACAGTATCCCGGAGATAAATAAATTTCACTATTTGCGTTCTTCGTTAGAAGGTAGTGCCACTGTTGTCATAAAATCAGTTGCCTTTTCAGCTGAAAATTATAAATTGGCTTGGGAGCTCTTGTGCAATAGATATAATAATAGTAGACTTTTAGTTAACAACCATTTAAAGGCATTATTTTCTTTCCAACCTCTTGTAAAAGAAACCTATCAATCGTTACATTATATGATTGACTATTTTACTAAGAATTTACGTGCTCTCAATACCTTGAAGGAACCTACTGATTCATGGGATACCTTGATAATTTTTATGATGACTAGCAAATTAGATGGCGCCACATGTCGCAAATGGGAGGAACACAGAAACTCTTTGTCTGACTCACCTAGTCTTGAAGATTTTTATATATTTCTACGTAATCGTGCGGATGTTTTAGAAACTGTACACTATAGTAAGAGAATTGATAATTCCAAGGCTGAAAAACCTCACAGTAAGGAGATAAAAGTAACAAAATCTTTTGTAGTGTCTAGTGAAAGGTCTAATAAATCTTGCATTCTTTGCACAAAAAATCATTTTGTGCATGAGTGTGACAAGTTTAAAAGTATGCATGTAGACTCGAGGTTGAGTGAAGTTGCCAGATTGAAACTGTGCTCGAACTGTCTGCGGCCAGGTCATCGTTCTTCTCGGTGCTTTAGAAGGGGCTGTCAGCTCTGTGAAAACAAACATAATACATTACTGCATAGACAATCCGTAGATAATAGTTTAAATAAAAATAATGAGGTTACAAACTTACCAAATACTTCTTCGGGTACTTGTGATAATAGTAAGATTTCACTATCTGCTTTGGTGCCTGGTCAGGTGTTATTATGTACCGCCCAAATAGAAGTTTTAGACCCAATGATTAATAAAACATATAATGTAAAGGCGCTTCTAGATAGTGGCAGCCAATCATCTTTTATATCAGAGACATTGCGAGAGAAATTTAATTTACCTGTTTCTAAGAATGCTGCAATTAATATATTGGGTATTAATAATAACACATGCACTACTTCACAACAATACAATTTAAAAATAAAATCTCGAGTTAATTCTTTTCAATTGACAGTGTCGTGTCTTATTATACCACAGATTACAAGTCAATTGCCAAATGTTGAATTAAACACTTCAATGTTTAACTTACCTGCGAACATTGAGCTGGCTGATCCGAGTTTCTTCAGTCCCTCTGATATCCACGTGCTACTGGGGGCAGACGTGTTCTGGGAGATCGTGCACGGTCATCAAATAAAACTCGGGCGAAACAAGCCGACTCTTCAGGAATCCGAGTTTGGGTGGTTGATATCTGGCCCAACCGGGATTAAGTCTAACTTAAATAACAAGATTTGTCACTTTTCAAAAAACATTGAAACAGCACTCTCAAAATTTTGGAAAATTGAAGAACTGCCTTCAATTGACAAAAAATATTTCTCAAAGGTCGAAGAGTTCTGTGAAGGTCATTTTTTAGAAAATGTACGACGTACTAAAGAAGGCCGTTTCACAGTCAAAATCCCTCTGAGTGAGTCACCTGAAGATGCTTTAGGTGACTCTTATAATAGAGCTAAATTTAGATTTTTAAGCTTAGAGAAGAAACTTAAAAAATCTCCACTTCTTAAAGAAGAATATAAGAAATTCATTGATGAGTATGAACGGTTGGGCCATTTATCAACCATTAACCGTCCTCCTTTTGGGTATTATATGCCGCATCATGCCGTGATACGCGACCAGAGTGAGACGACACGTCTGCGCGTAGTTTTCGATGCGTCTTGTAAAACTGCAAGTGGTAAGTCCCTTAACGACATACAGCTCGTAGGGCCGGTGGTACAGGATGATTTGTTTTCAATCCTGCTCCGCTTTCGGCAAAATGCGTTCGTCGTAACGGGTGACATTGAGAAAATGTACCGGCAAATCGACGTGCACGAGTCACAGCGCCATCTGCAGTTGATAATTTGGAGGGACAATGAAGCTCAACCACTCAAAGTTCTGCAGCTTAACACGGTTACCTATGGAACAGCCTCTGCGCCGTTTTTATGTACGCGATGCCTAGTGCAGTTGGCAGAGGAATGTAAAGATAAACCGGACGTTGCTAATATTATTAAAAACGATTTTTATATAGATGATTTGAACACAGGTTCTAATTCTAAAACTGAGTTACAGAAAAATCTAAAAGATGTCGTTTGTAAATTATCGGAAGCTTGTCTGCCATTGCGAAAGTTTCGCACAAATGTGCCTGATATCTTCGATAATATTCCTGCAACTAATCAAAGTCAGGACTTCTGTAAAGAATCTACGGTTTTAGGGCTAAAATGGTCTCCTGAAACTGATAATTTACGGTTTTCTACTACGCTTGAGGCTGATCCAAAGGTGACCAAAAGGAATATTCTTTCGACCTCGTCAAAGTTATTTGATCCTCTTGGTCTGTTGTCAGCCACTACAATTATTCCCAAAATATTACTTCAAGGATTGTGGTTGCTGAAAAGCGGCTGGGACGATCCAATTCCAGATAATATCACAGCTGAATGGCAGGAATTTATATCAAATTTACATTCTTTATCCACTTTTGAGGTCCCTAGGCACGTCGTTTGTGAAACTCCGAGCAAAGTTGAATTGCATTGTTTCACGGATGCTTCGCAAACGGCTTACGGTGCGTGTTTGTACCTCTTGTCTACTGATATGACAGGAAAGGTTATAGTCCATCTTTTTTGTGCCAAGGCAAAGGTGGCTCCTTTGAAGCCGGAACTGACGATACCCCGGCTAGAGTTATCGGGCGCTTTATTAGGTGCTCGATTGCTTACCAAAGTTGTGAAATCATTACGTCTTAAAAAATTT
Organism: Cybosia mesomella; assembly: GCA_946251805.1. NCBI lineage: Eukaryota > Metazoa > Arthropoda > Insecta > Lepidoptera > Erebidae > Cybosia > Cybosia mesomella. The sequence continues at coordinate 5,002,215 of OX276396.1, forward strand.
AATATATCTCGTTGCGTTCTGTGGACTGACTCAACCATAGTTTTAGGGTGGATTAATTCTGAACCAAAAACTCTAAAAACTTTTGTGTGTAATAGAATAAGTGAGATTCGTGAACTTACCTCGAAATACGAGTGGCGGCATGTGCCTACCCAGGATAATCCAGCTGACCTCGCTTCTAGAGGTGTCAAGCCGCAACACCTGAAAGAAAACAAATTATGGTGGCATGGTGCTCCCTTTCTAACACAACCAGAGGAGGAATGGCCAGTGCATCATGTGACTCATACAACACTACCTGAAACAAAAGTCAGTTTGCACGTACAGAGCGATGAGACTTCTAACTTCGAGCTTTTCCTTACTTGTTCGAACTTTTATAAAATGCAACGAATATTAACGTACGCAATGCGGTTTATAGAAAATTGTAAGTCAAAAACAAAGGTAAAAGGCAATTTAACAATTAAGGAAATGCTGAAGTCGTTGTCTACTTTAACTAAAATTTCACAAAGAGAATCTTTCAAACAGGAAATTTATTCTTTGGAAAAATTTGGATATCTAAATCGTAAATCGAGAATTTTATCGTTTAATCCCTTTCTAGACGACGAAAAAATCTTACGGGTTGGAGGTCGCCTTCAGAAGGCACTGGTTCCCTATAACAAAAAACATCCAATAATTATTGATTCTAAACATCCTTTTACAAAACTTTTATTTAAGCAAGAACATAAACGTCTTTTACACTGTGGACCAACACTATTACTGTCATTGATTCGCGAAGAGTTTTGGCCCATCGGTGGCAGAGTTTTAGCTACACAGACCGTCAATAATTGTGTACAGTGTACAAAATTAAAGGGAAAAATTATACAACCCACAATGGGTAACTTACCCACCTCGCGAGTCAACCCAGCTCCTCCATTTGAGACATGTGGTACAGATTTCACGGGTCCCTTTCTTATATCGAGTCGCAAGGGTCGTGGTGCAAAAACAAGTAAATGCTATTTGTGCGTTTTCATTTGCTTCTCCACAAAGGCATTGCATTTAGAGGTTGTGGGTGAGTTAAGCACTAGCGCATTCATCCTATGTTTACGTAGATTTATTTCAAGACGTGGTAAACCACAGACTATCTTTTGCGACAACGGAAAAAACTTTGTAGGAGCGAATAACGAATTAGGCAGAATGCTCAAGGCCGCTAACGAGTCTGTCTCTGATTTCGGTCTCTGTGAAGGTATTAAGTTTAAATTTAGTCCAGCTTATGCACCTAACTTTGGTGGTATTTGGGAAGCTGGCGTAAAGGCGGCTAAGTTTCATTTAAAGCGTATAGCAGGCAATACAAGTTTAACATTTGAAGAGCTTACTACTCTTTTTACGCAAATAGAGGCAATCTTGAACTCGCGGCCGTTGACCCCTTTGTCAGCGGATCCGTGTGATTTAACGCCAATTACACCCGGGCACTTCCTTATCGGGCGTCCTTTGTCGGCGTTACCATCTCCAGTCACAACCAAAATCTCCGTTAACCGATACCAGCAGCTAGAGCAGATGAGACAACATTTCTGGTCAAGATGGTCGCGAGAGTTCTTGTCTGAGCTGCAGCAGAGAGTAAAATGGCATCGATCCAGCGGAAGCAATATTAGGATAGGAGACATGGTCGTCGTCAAAGATCATCAGCTGCCGCCGATGAAATGGATCCTGGGACGTATAAACAAAATGTATCATGGACCTGATGGAGTCTGCAGAGTTGTGGATATTACTACGTCCAAGGGCGTCATCAAAAGGGCGTTAACAAAGGTTTGCGCTCTGCCCACAGGAGATTCCCATGAGCTCCTTGGAAACACAGCTTCCAAGGGGGGGGAGGATGTTCATGACGCTGACAACACTAACGTCGAGCGGGAGCCGTACGCGGGGAGCGAGACGCGCGGGGTAGGGGATGCGCCGGCAGCGGCGGGTCGGCCGCGAGGCCGCGCGAGCGGTCTCCCGTGAGTCGCCCGTATCGTAACACTAATATTGTACTTTCCAAGTTCATAATTATAATCTTTAATGTTTACTTGTGTTTATTTTACAATTGAACCTACGTAGTAAACAGCTGAATTTTTTCGTGAATGCCTCTTCGCACCCCAGTATTAAAAACCCGAGACGGCGTAAGGTTTTGGTCGGTTCGAGTCCGATATAACCATTCTCACTGGCGGGGGGCCACAACCCGCTTGTAATCGTGGCGATTTTCGCAAAAATACCACAAGAAGACACATTAAAAAATCAAAGATCCAACACAATTCTGTTTTTATATAGTATATTTAGAATTCTACTTGTATTTGTCGCAGAAATCACGGGTAAGCGACCAGTCATACCTATTTCAAATTCAATTCAGTTTTTTCAGTCGTTTGTGGCAGCAGGCCTTGCGGTACGTAGTTTGTGAACTTGAATAGAATTGTGATACGGTAAATTTCTCAGCAATAATAAAATATTGAAGCGTATCTGGCACGAGCGGTACATGTGGAATATTTTATTTTGAAGAGGATACTTTGAAATGCTGGTTAAGATGTGTGGCAAGGGTTCGTAGGTAAATAGGTATTGAGATGATTGTACAGGTAGACGTTTACGTAATAACATTTGGGTAGATCGACAGGTTTCATATCCTATGGTCGGCCATTGACAAGAAATTCTCTGGATTATAATAGGTAAATTTTGTTATATAGAAATCAATGAGGTAAATTATGTAAAATCAAATATTTTATTAGTAAGCAGAAGTAAAAGTACTGGTTAGTAGGTGAGGTTGATTGGGTTCCGAAGATCCTGATGAGTCCATGGGGTCCGCAACTAAAAGTCGATATTCAAAGAAATATTAATTACTAGCTGTGCCCGAGACTTCATCCGCGTGGATTACGATTTTTATGGTTTTGGTTCTTTTGCGCGGAACCTCAATTTTTTTTCAAAAATTAAAGTACCTTGTGTTACGCCTTGTAATATTACCTATCTGCCAGTGAAAGTCCCGTCAAAATCGGTTTAGCCATTTCAGAGATTAGCCGGAACAAACAGACAGACTGACAGAAACTGTAAAAAATGTTATTTTGGTGTATGTACCTATATATTCATATACATGTAATAAAAAACGGTTATTTCACTATTACAAACAGACACTCCAATTTTATTTATATGTATAGACTAGCTGAAGCCCGCGGCTCCGCCCGCACGGAGGTCAGTTAACATTCTTGGTCATAACTCTGGTTATACTTAACCAATTGCAAACAAACATATGGCAGATTTTAAGTCTGACCAAGACCTGTTTAACAGAAAAAACCGCATCAAAATACGTTAAGTTGTTTTTGCATCCATGGCGAACAAACAGACAAGAATTCCAAAACCAATATTTCTGTTTCAATTAAATTTTTAAGCATTTTGTATGCTTACTTTTTCTAAAGATTTAGATCGGAAAAAGAGAACATCTACAACGGGACCGGGTTCAACCCGCGACCAGTCCCTTACAGGGGGAATGCTCTAACCAGCTGAGCTATCTAGACACGTCCCAGATATTCGAAATTCTCCGATATATTATATATACGTTTTAAGGTGACGCTGGAGCCATCTACCGTAATTCTTGCGAACTACGGAAACAATGAATAACTTTACAGTCATTTTTAAACATTGTTTTTTGATGACCCCGCCTAATTAATTCAATTAAATTTGTAAGCATTTTGTATGATTACTTTTTCTAAAGATTTAGATCGGAAAAAGAGAACATCTAGAACGGGACTTGAACCCGCGACTAGTCCCTTACAGTTAATATTTACCTTACAATATTTCTGTGTTCAGAATCGTTCATTTAACATAGTTTAAGTTTTTTTAGGGATTTTCTTTAGAAAAGCCCTATTGCTAAGGAGTTGTCGTCGACGTCGTCGTCGTCGTCGTTGCCAATTTTCTGTCACGGTTTTGGGTATGAAGGAGATGAGCTATCGAGTTGCTGTTTTCGGTAATAGATTCGTGCTGGGGTGAACCATTGCAAGATAAAAAAAAAATCGCAAAAAATCGCAAAAAAAAAACGCAAAATCGAAAATCCCTTGTATTCGGCTGAGCTCGTCTCAGGAATTCAACTTATTTTTCAATATCTCTAATGTCTATATATATATTTTATATCTACATTTTAAAGTTTACGCGAATGTCATACATTGAAATAAAACTATTTTTAATGGATTCTATCGCGATTTATTTGATGTTATATACATTGAACCAGACGCTTATAGTTTTAATTCAAAATAATTATTTTTTAAAGAATCATTATAACAATATATATATATATTATAACTCCCTCTGTCAAAAACATTATAACAACATCTATTATTACTTCCTCTGTCCAGTTGACCTTTATTTATATTTAGCGTTTCATCATTTTCATTTTCATTTATATTTTCATTAAAAAATATGTTAACATTTAATACTAACATCATTTATTTTTAACTTGGCTTTTAGACCGACGACTCGTGACAGTAACGACAAAACATGAATATTCGCAGTTATAACCTCGGTTTTATTAGATAATCTTCTGTATACACACCTTATAAAAAATTATACGTAAAGATGTGTACAGTAAATTTAGAGAAACATTTATATTAAGGGTTTTATAGAGATTCAGGTTTATAACAGATAATATGTTTATATGTTTCTTTATGGACAATGAATGCCCTGCCCTGATTTGGTACTAAAATCTGTGGATTGATGTTCAGCAATTTGGTTGTTTAAGATGCAGTAAAGATTTTTGTTGAAATTGTTGACGATGTGAGTATGTAAACGAATACTCAACATATTTTTGTCTTGTGGAAAACAGTTGCTTTTGAATTCAAAGCTGTGTATGCGGCGATCACATCGACGACAAACAGATATTAAGAACATAATATACATTTTATTACATTCTCATGCAAATAAATTCAAAAAGGGCAGGGCTTTTTTTACCTCTCCAAGAGGAGAGGGAAAAAAAGGCTGGTAAGATTTCTAACACCTTGCAGCACACTAAAACTTGAAGTCTATAGTCGAGGTCAGTAGGTCGTGAGGTCAGATACCAGCCATTGCACTACCGATGTGAATCCAATCCTAGTACTAGCTATTTAACTTAATCAAATACCAACAGTTGTAATAATGATAACAACACTGTTTCAGAAGCTAATTCTGAACATATAGATTTAGTATAAATCTGAAGGCTTTCACGGCCGGCGTTGCATGTAGAATATAGTGCTTCCGGACTGTTTGGCCATGGTCCATCGGAAACTTATATTCCAGACGTTTCGTCGATCACTGCGGTCGACATCTTCAGTGGTACAGATCCGGACGTCGTCGAGTGCGAAGAACCTTCCTCGGCGGTGACTTCTCTGTGCCTGATATAGAGGCCCGAGTCACCGACGTATTTATATCGTATCGTAGATTTAGATCGGAAAAATTCAATATCCAAGACTAGTCCAGGAGAATCTTGAAATATATAGGACGTGTAGTATGGTAGCTCAGTAGGTCAGAGTATTCCCACTAAAAATACCACTAAATATTCTTTGATAAATCTTTCACTTTAGTGCAGTTCGCCTGTGGAATGCCACTACATATAAAGAGAACACAGTCATTGGTGTCTTTTAAAAATATGTTAAAGGGTCACTATCTGTCCATCTCCCGTTAGGTGACTACCTATCATATATATATATATATATATATATATATATATATATATATATACCGGACTTTATAGGTAGTATAGGTATATGTAAAATTTTTATTATTATTATTATTCTCTTTATTACTCTTAAAATACATATAAATTATATTTTTAAATACATTCTATATATAAAAAATAAACAAATATATTTAAAAATATAAAAAATAGTGGCCCACCGGCATCGGGTACAAGGACTAAGCTACCGGTGGTTAGGGCTCCAGGGAGAGGAACCTCCTCACAATACGTGCCGTGTCGAGGAGCACTGCCTTCTGCATCAAGCCCTTGACCCAACTGCCTAACGCGAGCCTCTGGAGATGTTGATCGAGGCTCTTGGCAATCAGTCCGTGAACCGATACGACTATCGGAACAATAATTGCTGAATCCACATCCCACATGTCGACAATCTCGTGAGCCAAGTCCAAATATTTTATTTGTTTGTCTTTTTCGGCTTTCACGAGATTGTCATCATGGGGGATGGTGATGTCAACAATTATTGCGAGACGCTCTGATCGATCAATCACCACTATATCAGGCTTATTGGCTACAATAGTCCGGTCAGTGACGATTGATCGATCCCAGTACAACTTGACACGACCATTATCAAGAACTGGGTCGGGCACATACCTGTAATACGGTACCTCCGAATCTACAAGATCGTATTTCAGAGCAAGTTGTTGATGAACGATTCTGGCCACTTGGTTGTGTCTATGTAAATACTCTCCGTTAGCAAGACGAGAACAACCAGAGATAATATGTCTTAGGGATTCTCCGGGACGGTGACACGCCCGACATATGTCAATCGTGCCGTCCTTAAGGATATACCTCCGATAATTATTCGTCATGACAACTTCATCTGTAATTGCACAGACAAAACCTTCGATTTCTCCAAAAAGATCACCGAAACGTAGCCAGAACACTGATGCTTTTATATCTACGTCGGGCCCATTTAAGGCCCGATAAAAACGTCCATGCAGCTCTTTACTCTTCCATATTTCCTTGCGATCAGCGATGCTAAGTATTACCGGTTTGTGCCAGTTCTCTTTAGCCAGAGCGAGAGGAGTCAGTCCGTTGTCTATTGCCACTACATCTCGGTGCACACCCACGTGAACGTTTAGGAAATATTCCCTAAGGTTGCATATCTCACGGTTGTGGAGAGTCTTGGCGTTTAAAAACCACGACCCCCACACTTCCGTGGGATATACAACCTCATTACTGACGAGCGTGGGTGGTGTATACGATTTGCAGTTAGCAACGTACGGACTTTCCTATCCAGGGCATCTAATTCGGTCTGAGTCCATCTTAGTATGCCAAAGGAGTATACTAAGACTGGCATGACCCAGCCGTTGTAGGCTCGCACCTTGTTACCGCCCGATAAAAGACTCTGAAGTACTTTTTTCAGGCGTCCAAAGAAACGATCCCGCAACGTCTGTTTCATGGCAGCCTCAGCAATACCTAGCGCTTGTGACATACCAAGATATTTATAGGTTTCAGTTGCCGAGAGAGATTTCAGTTGTGTAGAATCTGAAAGTTCAATTCTTTCAGATTCCACAACCCCACCCTTCTTAACATGCATGACTGCACATTTGTCTACACCAAACTCCATTCTGATTGAATTACTAAAGGTTTCAGTTACCTTAAGTAATTCTACCAGCTGGGAGTCGGTGGGGGCAAAAAATTTCAAGTCATCCATGTAAAGAAGATGGGATATAACTTGACCTCCTCTCCGCAACTGATAGCCTAGTCCTGAATTCTCCAGTATTGTACTGAGAGGATTCAGTGCTAGGCAAAACCATAACGGACTCAGGCTATCACCCTGGAATATACCCCTCTCGATCTTTATCGGTACACCATCCCCAAGGACCTGACCACACCCTGGACCTGGAAGAAGAACCGTCCTCCATTGCCCCATACATTCCTTTAAGAAGGTGCATAGAGTTGTATCAATTTTATACAACTCCAGCACCCTCAACAGCCATGTATGTGGCACGGAGTCGTAGGCTTTCATGTAGTCAATCCAGCATGTCGTCAGATTCTTTCGGTTACGGCGGACCTGTTGGCTAATGGCCATGTCAAAAATAAGGAGCTCCTTCGTACCACGTGCCCCACTTCTACATCCATTCTGAGAGATAGACATTATAGAGTTACTCTCTATGTGAGCTGACAATTTAGCTGTCAGAATGGATGTAAGAAGTTTATATATTGTTGGTAAACAGGTTATTGGTCTATAATTTTTGGGGTCCGTGGTACTACCTGATTTGTAGAGTAGGTGGGTTATGCCTGTAGTCATAAAAGCTGGGAGCGATCCTGATTCGAGTGATGACTGGAACTGTGATGCCAAACAGGCATGTGAGCTGTGGAGCCATTTTAGCCAGAAATTGTGCAGTCCGTCCGGTCCCGCTGATTTCCAGTTTGATAACGAACGGACTGCACTGGCGACATCATTTTCACTAATAACTATTGGCTCCATTGCTTGTATTGACTCACATGACTGCCTGACATCCCGTATCCATTCACCCTCTGTATGACTAACAGGCACCGACCAAATGCTACGCCAGAATGAACTGGTGTCTTTAGCATTGGGTCGGCACATATTAGCCACATCTGAATTAGGTTGCTCCCATCTTCTATAAACCCACCTCTCATCTTTTTGGAACGAACGATTCAAGGTGTATCTATCCACTCTCTTCTTGTAACGTCGTATACGGTTTGCCCACGCATAAACTTTCTGCTTCAGGAAGTCAATGCGCTCTGTGACTCGTAGCAAATATTCACGAGGACTAACATTAGTCCCTGAAAATGCTCGAGCCACGAAGCGCATTAACCTCGGGCGTGTATTGCCAGACCTGAAGCAGCACAGCTTGCCAATGAGTGCCCTAGTCTCGGCGATACGACGTTCAATTCTGCATTGCCAGCCAGGCACGGTGGATTTAGGTCGACTAGCTGTCTCAGTTCCTGAGAATTTCACGCCAGCTACTCGACATACCGTGATCGCCGCACAATACAGAATTGTGCGTGTATCAGTAAGGTCGACACTGGACTCGAAATATTTTGGTAACATCGAGTCTAGGGCACACACTAGCGCTATGTTTTTTCTATGCGTAGGCAAACGCGGTAACCGCGGTCTGTTACTGCTACAAGTGGATCGAAACTCGTGAATCGTAAGCTCCAAAGTGCTCCTTAATTTATCATTGTACTGAGTACTTACGGTTATAGTCCCGTCATCCGTTACTTCATCATCAGGAGCAGCCTGTGGTGTTTCACTAGTATTAGTATGACCCACAGGTCGTGACGAAGAAGTGATGACGAGGCTACACTGCACGTCTGAGCGAAGTCTCTCAAGTACGGCGTCATCCAACAAGCGACAGCGTTGTATCGCCCGCACCTGATCCGACAGGCGTTGTGCCGAAACGTTGATAGATGGTTCAAGTTCCTGAAACAGAGGCAACATACGAACACGGTACGCAGTGAGGTTAATTCCTTCCTCTGTAGCCACAAAATATGCCCGCATGACATTTTCATTTATGGAGTTAGTCCATCGCATGCGGTGCACATCACCACCGGTAGCGGGGGCCCTATTCGAAGCCGGTGGGCGTCGGGGTCCTAAGCCATTCGGTGGCCGGCCTCTCCTCGGCCGACGTTCAGGTGTTGGCGACGTCGGCGGAGAGAAGAACTCGTCGCTTGAACTAGAGCTCGACGCCTCTGCAATACCCGTTGTCGGAGATGCCGCTGCACGGGGATGGGAGGCGGAGCTGGGCGACGAGTCCGGAGGTGTAATTTGTGCTTCTCGTGCCCTGGATCTGGTCAACATAATTTTATCTTGTTTGTCTTGTATCTTTCCATAGTACGGGTTTGACACTAGCTGTCAGAAGCGTATATTCTTGATTTTTTGGTACATATTGTGTGTAATTTTAGACATAAACATTTTATTTTCTTGATTAAACGGTAAATGGTGTATTTGGGTCTTTTTATTGATGTAGTGTATTTATTAAAAACGTGAAAAAAATGAATTTAGGTACGGAGCAAGATAAAAATGGCCTTGTTGACGTAATGTTGCCAGTTGTTTATTATTATTTATTAGCAGGCAGGCAGTTGAGACAAGTGTTAGTAGCCTGTATCCAGTTATCCATTGTTGGTTTGTATTGTATTATATTGTATAGACGTATAATGTAATATATTGTGTATATATGTTTGAAATACGACTGATCTATATATAATTTAATTTATTTATCTAATATATTTATCATTTTTTCTTTTCTTTTTTATTGGTAATTTGACACTGCCCTTATCATTTCTTTTGATTTGTATCCATCCAAAGGTTACCTGGAAGAGATCGCTGTTAGCGATAAGACCGCCCATTGTACATTAAGCTTAAGTCATATATTATTTATATATTACTACTTTATGGTAATAAAAGTAAATAAAAAGTTTTAGAAATTTATTTTTAAAAAGGCAATGCTCGTCCAGTAAGTATCTAGTCTCGTAAGTCTCATCCTGGATTTAGACTTTTGCATATCATTAGATGTAGCAAGCATACTAATTGCTTTAAAAATTTCACTGAATTCTGAATATACCGGGTGAAATGGGGTGAATAGAGATCAAGGGGTGAATAGAAATAAAATGGTCAGATAAATTGTGCAGTTATTTTCTGCTAAGTAAACCTATGTACTATTTCAATCTGATAATGAACAGAACAATCTGATATTTAGTTCAGTACTTAAAATTTTTCAGAAGAAATTATTCAAAAATATCTAATAGACCATTTTATTTCTATTCACCCCTCGATCTCTATTCACGGTACTACTTTCAGGCTGTACGTTTTCTTTGTTACAAATATTGTATGTACGGCCAAGGAGATAAGTATACGCCTTTACATACAACTTTACATTTAAAGATGTATACTTATCTCCTTGGTATGTACATACATACGAATACACCTTATCATATATGAGTATCAAAATGGTGCCTGCTTGCTAGACTAAGCAAAACTGTGTTAAGCAAACACACTTCGTGACTTTGCATTCTTTGAGGTAATTCAGGCTCGAGATCATTATAATCCTATATTTGCTGTTAAAGCAGATTTGTACTTTAGTGGGGATGAAATTGCAAGCCTGTGTTTACTTGGTCCGTGATAAATGGATTTTGAAGGCAATTTGCTTGTGTCATTTATATGTAAACAGCTACTCGTGGCTCTGCCCTCGTGAAATACTGAGATAGTCGTTAAACTTTCTGAATTTTTATGCACAATTTTCCGAATTATTCGTTAGGTAAGAATCTCCTACAAAGTATTATAACATTTTCAAAAAACCGGTCAGTTTCGAGTCGGACTCGCCCACGAACGAACAATTCCAATTTTCAAACTTTATATTTTTTTGAATTTCTCCTTCATTTATACATATATAAAACTTTTTTCTAGAGTTTTTCTTTTTTTAATTACATCTATTAATCTACTTAAAATATCCCTAGAAAGGTTTGAGGTGTGTCATATACTAAACATCTGTGTATGTTACCGAACCTTTACGAGTGAATCTATGGCGTATTGGTATTGATTATTTCATTAACGTTCCGCTCCGAGATAAAGTATATTAACACACCGTATACGTCATATTTGTCCCAATAAATATTAAGGGTGCTATTTTTATGGTTAAAGATCAATCTTATTTCGATGTACACTCACGACAAACGTAGCTTAACAAATTCTAATTTATTAATCACCTTAGCTCTTAAATGTATCATAAAAAATTTAACAAAACATGCATTATATTAACTTTGTCTTCTCAATCAATCAATTAGCCTATTGCAGTCCACTGCTGGATATAGGCCCCTCCCATTGTATGCCATAGCACCCGATCCTCCACCTTGTGCATCCAGTCTATCCCAGGTACCTTTTTTAGTTGGTGCGCCCATCTTGCTGAGGGACGTCCTACCTTCCGTTTACCGATTTATGGTCTCCACCCTTGGACTCATTTGCTCCATCGGCCATCGGTCCTTCGGCAGATGTGGCCAGCCCATTGCCGCTTCAGTTTGTTTATTCTGCGAGCTATGTCGGTGACTTTAGTTCTTTGTTGGATGACCTTTTTTTTTTTTTTATCGTGCGGAAATCCCTTCGGATACCCCCCCGCGTGCCAGCGGGGGCGGTTATGTCAGGCTTGAACCGACTAAAACCGCACGCCGTCTCGGGTCTACAGACGCCGGGGTGTAAGGTTGCCCATAGAGCATATCCCTCGCACCCCGCGTTTCGAATTTTATCCTTCAAAGAAACCTCAAGCATAGCTCGCTCCATAGCCCGCTGCGTGACTTTTAAATCATGGACTAGCCTCACTGTCAATGTCCACGTTTCTTTATCTTCTGGGGAATATAAAATTAACTATATATCAATTATCGGTACATGTATTCCATTGGAAAAAAGGTTTGTAAATATTTTAGTGTATGTCACCTTTTGTCATTGACTGTACATTGATATTAATGGTCCTGAAATAGCGCAAGAAATATTGTGTTGTTGTATGAGTATATGAATATTTTTGTGTATATCAACGTATGCCGTTGACTGTACTTTGATATTTATGATTCTGGAATAATGCAAGAAATATAATGTTATTGTATGAGTACATGCATGTGTCCATTGTTATTAAAATGTGGTAAAATTAAAAAAAAAACTATATGATAAATATGTTTTCTTTTCAATTACATAACCTCTATTAATAAGTTACTTCTGTAAAATCTTTACTTTAGAGAACAGCGAATTGAAGTTTTTTCTTTATCTTCTAGAGAAATGGTTATTTTACTGTAGGAGATTAAATAAGAAGAGTAGGTATCCTATAAAAGGCGACGTAACACCGGCCCCGGTCTCTTTTTGTTCCAACCGTCGTCGCGTCGTCACATTGGGGTGTCACTCTGTCCGATTGTTGTTCGATTATTACATCATCATTTTTATTAAGAAGCCTAGCTTTTTAGTTTCTTTGTTAATAACTTTGCGTTTACTTTATTAGAATTAAAGTTAATTGATTGTTGAATTTATTTTGTTAAACGGTATTAAAACTTATGTTTTAAAAAAAGTCACTTCTGGTCTTATTGCCTAGATTACATGAACGTTTAAAGCATTATTAAGTATGGGTGATATTGGCGACAAAAATACAAAAAGTGATTTCAGTTCATAATTACATGTAACTTTATTCTATGTATAGGTCGATTTATTAATTTATCTCGTACTAAACACTAGTTTTTTGTTACTCATCCCAGCAAAAACTTTATATACGACAACCTTTTGAATAACCCCATAAAAAATGATAGCGATAAGGCTCTCAAACGAACAGAGCACTCGACAGACGCGATTTTAAATTAACTTACTCTGAAATTGACAACAATATCGGCTTCCTATCTGTCTATTTGTTGCAAGAGCCTAAACTGCCAAACACAGCCAACGCAAACAAGGTTTTAGCAGAACACGGTAAGTGAGTTAGTGATGCACCGTAAACAAAATGTTGTTTATTTCATATTGCCCAGTTAGTCTATGCATTATTATATTAGCGGTCGTCCGTTGCTGTAATGGATCTGCGAAAGCGGTTCAACGATCAACTTCAGAACAGTAGTGTTGGAGTTTGAGAGCTTCCGGTAAGTTTTTACTGGTACTATCATAATTGAACCAATATTTCTTTGTAACCCACCTCCGCTTCGATTTATATAAGTTTTTTTTTACGCAAACCTGCATCATAATTAGCACATAATAGGTATATAGCCTATGTCTGTCAGGGATAATGTATCTTTCAAATGGTGAAAGAATTTTCCTTATAAGTGCAGTGGTTCCTAAGATTATCCTCAACATATAAACAAGCTCACAAATCGTCCTATCTCTTTAAAATATTAGTATAGATACAATAAATAATTAATTAATTAATATTCTACAATATTCTACACAGCGCTTTCTAGACCCGAAGTAAGCATAGTTTAACTAGCTTGTGTTATGGGTTCTAGAATGCAAATAAACATACTTATATACTTTTTTGTAGATACATACATATCATACATAGAAACACCCAGACCAAAGCAAATAGACATATTCACGCATATTTGCAGAAATATTTGCACTGAGCAGGAATCGGACCCGTGCCTTCCGTTGTAGCAGTCGAATGCACAGAGGCCGTCTATATCTAAAAGTAGATGTATTCTTAATTATATGAAAACCCTTACTTAATATAAAACTTAAAGATTCTTATCTTTTAAATATACGATGCTTCGTTAAGGAAAAATAATACAGTGTTGTTTCTATATAATTTAATATTGCCACGGACTCATGGTTCCATTAAAAAAGCTATGTGCTAGCATGTGTATTATTTCATCATTAGTATAAAAATAACTTTAAATACAATCTTTTATTCAACCAAAAATAAAACTAAGTTTCATGCAAATCCAAGGCAGGGTACTAAAAATTTACTAGGGTATAAAAAAATATAGCTCCGTTGTCTGAAGTGTTCTGCCTAAGCTGCGATACTAGTGCTAAAATTGAATTATGTAGAACACTTGGATTTACAGACAGTCGGCCATTTTTTTAGCACTCTCTTTATGGGCAAAGCCCAGTAGTCGTTCAAAGTAATGTCGTGAAAAAGAGAAAAGGTATCTCAAATTAATGTTCAGTTTTTTGTGAAAGAAGAAACGTCGTAATTTCGAAAGTTTACCCGAATTTTAATGGATCTTATCACAATAATTAATTTTGTTGTTGTAAATGTGTTTGTTGTAATTTGGGTATTTCTATGTATAATATGTATGTATTTACAAAAATAAAAGTATATAAGTATGTTTATCCGCGTTCTAGAAACCATAACACAAGCTAGTTAAACTATGCTTACTTTGGGTCTAGAAAGCACTGTGTAGAATGTCGTAGAATATTTATTTATTTATTTGAATATTTGTGCTCAGCGTTTTGGTTGCTTTTCAGCATCTCTAGCCACTGAAAAACTAACATGATAATCGTTTTAAGACTTCAAGTACGAGTACATCATAATTTAGGACGACGATGAATTTTCGACGACCTCTGCGGTGTATTTATTTATTTATTTCTCCACAGCACTATTTTTACAGGTTTACCCTAATACAATAGTGTGGTCATACAATATTATAACATATTATATATATTGCTATTTACGTAAACTCATTCAGAGTACAAGTAAAAAGATCTAACCGCCACTTTATTGAGTATATGTAACGTGCGCGTTATTGGCGCTTTAGCCAACAAATTAGTTCGGCCACTGGGCACTGCTAGTAAACGGGGACGCCGCCTACGCCATACATAATAGTTGGGCACACATAGGTTGATCTCCTTTAAGACACCTGGTTTCGACGTCCCACCACGCAATAATTTAAATATATACGTGGTAATAGCCATGTCCCTCCTTGTCTCCAATTTATTGTATCCAACCATGCCTATGACAAACAAAGTCGGATACATCAATGGATAAAATATAGCATTAGGTACAAGAACCTAGTAAATTTATTTTGAATACGGTCCAACATGAGACTATACTTAGCTTCATGTGGAGCCCAGATGATTGCGTTACATTCTAGCTGACTTCTTAGATGTTGGCTGTTCGACTGCTAAGTCAGAGGTCGCGGCTTCGATTCCCGCTCAGTGCAAATATGTATATTTGCATTGGTCTGGGTGTTTCTATGTATAATATGTATTTATTGACAAAAAAAAAGTATTTAGGTATGTTTATCCGCATTCCAGAACTCATATGACGGGCTTTGCTTAGTTTGGGTCTAGATGGCGTTGTGTGCTTTGTCCTACAATATTAAATTATATTGAAAATAATTTTATGACCTACTTATACGCTTGTAGAGAATTTTTTAGACCCCGGCGTCTGTAGACCCGAGACGGCGTGCGGTTTTAGTCGGTTCAAGTCCGACATAACCACCCCCGCTGGGGTAACCGCACGAAAAAAAAAAAGTTACCTGCGCTGTCTCTTTTTAGGCTGGCAAAGTGAGTAAAACGGGCAATTTGAGTGAAGGTGGATAAAAAAAGTTCAACAATTTTTTACAGATAACAGTAAACGTTGTCAATGTTTCCTAAACAAAAAAGAACAAAATTGGTTGAGAAACAGAGGGGAGAATCCCGAATTTAGCTTAGGGTATAATAAACAGGAGATAATAAAGAGTTTATAACACAATTCCTGCCGGTTCAACTAACACAATTTTAAATCGATACTTTATTACCTATTCTGTTTTTATAAGTGGGTGTAGTACTTGGGTTTTATCTTTTATTATAGCCATATTTTATATTAAGAACTAGCTGACCCAGCAGACTTCGTACTGCCTCAATCGATGACAAACCTTTTAAACCTTCCCTGGACCTCCACAAATAATTCAAGACCAAAATTAGCCAAATCGTCCAGCCGTTCTCGAGTTTTAGCGAGACTAACGAACAGCAATTCATTTTTATATATAAGAAGATATAATTAACCAAATACTTTGTCTACATATATACCTTGGGCGTTTTTTGAAGTGAAACTTCTTTAGAATCGTTGTATCAGTTCTTAACGGCACTTTGTTTATTGGTTTAAGCATTTTAATCACTGGATTCCACGTCCCGGATAGTATGAATCCATCTTCCCTATTGAAATTTTTATATTTTTTTTAATTTCAATAGCTTCACGCACAATACGTGGATAGTAGTGGCGATCAGTGGAGAGGACTTTGGGTTGATGAAACTCAATCCAGTGATTAGTACCCGACTCAAAATGTTCTGCTACTGCCGATTTATTTAACTGACGGTTTTTCACAGCTGCGATATGTTCTTTGACTCTCTCTGCAATGGTTAGCTTGGTTTGGCCTATGTAGCAATATTATATATACCTGTCGTCTTACATTATCTTAGCGAGGCCTTCACCTGAGAACCTGGGGTCTGTTTATTTTTAAACTTGGTTAATTTTGTCAATGATAATAAACTGTGAGAGCGATGAACCGTCTGACCTCCCAACACACAAGAAGGGCACCTTCATCAGAGCCTCGGTCGGCAGGTGCACTCGCTAGCAGATTCGGTTGTTTGAACCTCAAATATTTTGGTGATGTCCCTTCAGTACCAATCATCTTCTTATCTCATCATCATCTTCATTGATTTGATTATCGTACCCCTGTTGGTGGCTCTGGAAACCAGCGCTGTCATGTTACTCGCATGACAGCATCAAGCTGAGAGGTAGCCCAATTCTGCGCGAATATGGCATGCATCTGTTTATATCTACACTTAGTATTTTTGTTTCTATTATTATTTTCTCTTATTTTGTTTCCTACGTGATTTTTGCTATGTACGTGCATCCGAATGGTCTTAAATTCTTTCTTTCTTTCTTTCTTTCTTTCTTTCTTTCTTTCTTTCTTTCTTTCTTCCTTTCTTACTTTCTTTCTTATTACTTCTTTTTTCTGCCCACTCTACATTGTAAGGGCAAACGGTCATGTCACATCTTCATTGTATTCCAAGGTCCATAGAGCACGATAACCGCTCAAGTTAAGTTAAAATCGGGCTAATTCCACCCACATTCCCTGTATACCAAGATCCACAGTAGGGACCTACATAAACACCGAGTAATATTAAGCTTAAAGTTCGAGGGAAAGTAAAACGGGTTTTGAACTCGCATCGAAATTTTTATCAGAAGTTTCAATTTGAGAAGAATTTAGATACAAGCAAATATTAAAGGCGTTAGAACTATAATAAATCGAATTCCGTACTTATAAAGTGGAAGACAATATAGGCAAAAATATACAAAGCACCACGAACACAGAAATAGGTCCCAGATGCACTCTACTTTTTAACAAAAATATGTATGATATTGTCGGAAGTTTACGCGAATGTCACACATTGAAAGAAAAATATTTTTAACGGATTCTATCGCGATTTATTTGATGTTATTTTATATTTTACATTGATCCCGTTTTTTACTTTTTTTTTGGAAATACATATTATACATAGCACCCACACAAATGCAAATAGACATTCATGCATACAAATATTTGCACTTAGCGGGAATGAAACCATTTTTTTTTTACTTGCGGAAATCCCTTCGGATACCCCCCCGCCGGCCAGCGGGGGTGACTATGTCGGGCATAAATCGACTAAAACCGCACGGTGTCCTGCCCAAGTGTCCATTGCCGGGCACCCCGGGTAAGCCCTCGAAAGGATAACCCCAGGGCTACCGGAGGACCTTGACGGCAACGAGATCCCGGCATTGACTCGCCCACGTGTGGAGCGCCGTGTCTTCGCCAGGATCCTCGCAGTGCTGGCACTGCGGCTTTGTCTCCCGGTGGATGCGCCATAGATACTTAACGAAGCACCCGTGTCCGGCAAATATCTGGCACATCCGGTAGGAGAGGTCATCGTGGTGCCTCTCCAACCACTCCTTCATGATCGGCCTCACCGCCGAAATGGTGGATTCCCCCCACCTTGGTTGCTCAAGTCGCACCCTCCATGTCTCCATGAGTTCCCGGCGGAGCTGAGACCGCTGAGCCCTAATTTCTCGACGCTCTGGCCTATAGCCCCGCTCCAGCGCCTCCTTGCGCCATTGGTACAATGACACAAGGGCTCTCGCTTTCAGGTCCCAAGGAGGGGTCCCGGCTAGGAACCCGCACCCCCTGTCATAACAGTTGCATGCACTACCGCTACGCCACAGAAGCCGTCAAATACTACCCTGGGTCCCCTGCAGTATGTTCCCGCGACGGAATACCGTTTACCGTGTAGTTTTAGGCAGTTTGGGCCTTAGCCGACTTAGCCCCATTGAGGTGGAAGCCCCCTCGGGACAAGTTGATGCAAGATCTGCGAAGTAAGATCCGTACATGATGATATTAAGTGATTAAAATGGTTAATCACGGGTGAGTTGCTCAGAACATCTAACGAAAGATGCAATCTGTACTTGAACTAAGTTTAGCATAGCCAGCAGCCGGTGCCCCTTGGATTAATGACCGAACCTTCTAGAACGCACACTCCCAACATCTTAGTTTGCGTTGATTAATTATTTCCCTGTCCAAAACTAGGCACGATTTATAGTCCGTGTATAAAATTTACAGACATTGGTTCGTCTGGAAACTGGAATATGGATATTATGTTATGTTGAATTTTTACCTATACAGATAAATAAAGTTGAAGTGTCTGTAACGTTAAATTCACTGTTATTTAATGAATACATATGAATGTATTGACGGTACTTACAACAAAAAAAACAATTTTTAAGAACTTTTGTCTGTCTCTCTGCCTTTCTGTATGTACTTACAACAAAAAAAAACAATTTTTAAGAACTTTTGTCTGTCTCTCTGCCTTTCTGTATGTACTTACAATAAAAAAAAACAATTTTTAAGAACTTTTGTCTGTCTCTCTGCCTTTCTGTATGTTTAAATTATGTAATCTCTGGAAAGGCAGGGCAGATTTTAACGGGACTTCCAGTGATAGACGGCGTTTTTAGGTAGATTTCGATGAAATCGATCTACCTATTGGTTTCTTGACTACTGTCGAATTTTTAAAAAAAATCTTCATAGGAGGTATCCCCCTGAGTCCGAAATGACCACTGGTCAAAAAGCTTATATTTATATATATATGTATGTATGGTTCCACTTCCCAAAATTTGCGGCACTCTCACGGTCGCATTTTTGCCCCGATCGCTTTCAAACTGCGGTCAAAAATTGCTTGGGTGTAAACTTAGTTTAAGTTCGTGAACGGGTGGAATCCGGCATTGCCGGGCATCCCGGGTATGCCCTCGAAAGGATAACGCAGGGATACTATACATACTGTGCAAACAATTCCACCAAAAACTATTTTCTTTGCCGCATCACGAAGACTTGTAATTAAAGCACACGTGTTTGCTTCTTCCTACAGTCCCGGGTCATTTAAGCGGGGCCTGAAAATACATCTCATGAGTGATATACTTGAGTGATATACATATGTGATAGACAGCGTAACATAGTATACTTTTATTTTAGAAAGAGAATTGGGGGGCACAGCTAGTATATTATAAAGCACAACCTCATAATTTGTCCATTGTAATTTATGTTATAAAATATAATCGAAGATAATTACAAATAATGATCGTTAAACGCAGATCGAAAATATTCTGAATAGCAATAAGTAAGAACCGAAGAACATTTTGAAGCCAACCGAATTAAAATGAAGACTTTATTTTATTTAACCTTTTTTAGTCTTTCAGATTCTAATACATGTTTGGTGAGCGTTGAGTGCCGGAGGCCCAATTATCCCCTAGGTCCCCTTCCTTCTCTTTCTTCCTCCCCTGAATCCCTCCTTCCTTACGGTAGGCAGCGGCTTGGTTGTATTCGCATATTTCACTTTGTTCACCTGGGTGATATCACCTAGGTGAACAAAGTGGAATTGATAGTCTACTTTGATCACCTCAGAAATAAATCACCTATGTGATATCACCCAGGTTAACAAAGTGGAATTGATTAGTCTACTTTGATCATCTCGGAAATAAATCACCTGACCCAAGACGCCTAATAATGACGCGAGATCGAAAAACACTTGCTCGAAAACATTTACTCGATAGTACTTGAAATCGATAAATTATGAGCTCGACAGTTCGTTAGTGCGAAGGCAGCGCGAAGGCAGCGCGAAGGCTCATTATCTTGAAACATCATTTCTCAACCGACCGAAGCACTGGAACCACTAGTTACGAGGAGGAACTTACGAGGTACATTTTGGGTGTGAATTTTAGGTGTGTCAATAAATCCGATGATTCAAGCTTATAGTTATTCGAGATTTTGATGCATTGATGGAGTGAAATGTCGAGCTCATAATTCATCGATTTCAAGTACTATCGAGTAAACGTTTTCGAGCAAGTGTTATTCGATCTGGCGTCATTATTAGGTGTCTTGGGTCTGGGGTGTGTGTTGGGTAACCTCCTCGAGTGTCGCTCCGATTCCGATCCCGCTGCAGTCCGGAGGGAACTGGGCGGCGGTCAATGGCTTCCCCTTCACCCCTTCATAGGGTTGGCATTGATCGTCGGCCAATACCCAACGTGGCGGGAACACATCGCTCTCCGTACTCCTCTGCTTTCAGAGGAGACAGGATGAGCGATGCTGTTAGTGGTGAGATGGCCCAGGGTCAGCCGGGGTGCGAGGGATATGCTCTATGGGTAACCTTACACCCCGGCGTCTGAAGACCCGAGACGGCGTGCGGTTTTAGTCGGTGCAAGCCCGACATAACCGCCCCCGCTGGCCGGCGGGAGGGTATCCGAAGGGATTTCCGCACGATAAAAAAAAAAAAAAAAAGGTGTCTTGGGTCAGGTGATTTATTTCCGAGGTAATCAAAGTAGACTAATCAATTCCACTTTGTTCACCTAGGTGATATCACCCAGGTGAACAAAGTGGAATAATCCGTTGTATTTCCTAGGCTTTTTCCTGCAATGCTGATGAAATACAGTTACGTTTATGAGCAGCGGTTGTCACTTACCATCAGGTGAGCCGCTAGCTTGTCTACCATCGTTATTGTATAAAAAAAGCGACCAAGTGCGAGTCGCACTCGCTCATGAAGGGTTCCGTAGCAGCAAGTAACATAATAATGCATTTTTTTAAAATTTTATATTTGAGTTGATTGAATGAAAGGTAAATTGCATTTTACGGTTTATGACGCATTAAAAAAAACTACTCACTAGATCTCGTTGAAACTAATTTTCGGTGCAAGTTTACATGATAATGTACATCATATATTTTGTTTTTAGTTTTATCATTCTCTTATTTTAGAAGTTACGGGGGGGGGGGGGGCATTTTACCACTTTGGAAGTGTCGCTCGCGCACACTATTCAGTTTAGAGATAAATGATATTAGAACCTTCAATATCATTTTTGAAGACCTATCCACAGATACCACACACTTATGGGATTGATGAAAAAAATATTATTGAGTTTCAGTTCTAAGTATAGGGAGCCCCCAGTTTTTTTTTTCTATCTTTGTGTGAAAATCTTAATGCGGTTCACAGAATACATCTACTTACCAAGTTTCAACAGCATTGTTCTTTTATTTTCGTAAAGAAGTGACTGTGACATACGGACGGACAGACAGACAGACATGACGAATCTATAAGGGTTCCGTTTTTTAGCCATTTGGCAACGGAACCCTAAAAATGTAATACATGGGAGAGGATTGAAAATTCATTAGCAATATGCGTGAAATATTTGCATAATCGCTTGGTTGGTTGGATAATTGATGGGTGGATTGAATAGGATTAATCAGTAAACGTGAAAGTGCTTCATGCCCTTCATCGGGTATCATAGAATTACTCTTTAATGTCTAAACTGTTAGAAAAGATAATTTTGTTCACATTGATGGTATTGAATTTGAATAATATCATTATAAACTAGCATGATATTGTCGGAAGTTTAGCGAATGTCACACATTGAAATAAAACTATTATTAACGGATTCTATCGCGATTTATTTGATGTTATTTTATTATTTACATTGAACCCGACGTTTCGGTTGCTTTTCAGCAGCCATGGTCACGGGGAGACTATATTATATATTATACTAGCAATTAAAAGAACGTAAACTAAAAAATATATCCGTAGTTCGCAAGAATTACGGTAGATGGCTCCAACGTCGCCTTATAACGTATAAATGTATCGGAGAATTTCGAATATCTGGGACGTGTCTAGGTGGCTCAGTTGGTCAGAGCAATGTAAGGGACTGGTCGCGGGTTCAAGTACCCTCCTAGATATTCTCTTTTTCCGATCTAAATTTTTAGAAAAAAGTAAGCATACAAAATGCTTAAAAATTTAATTGAAGTAATTAGGCGGAGTCATCAAAAAATAATGTTTAAAAATGACTGTAAAGTTATTCATTGTTTCCGTAGTTCGCAAGAATTACAGTAGATGGCTCCAACGTCGCCTTAAGACGTATTAATGTATCGGAGAATTTCGAATATCTGGGACGTGTCTAGGTGGCTCAGTTGGTCAGAGCATTCCCCCTGTAAGGGAATGGTCGCGGGTTCAAGTCCCGTCCTAGATGTTCTCATTTTCCGATCTAAATCTTTAGAAAAAAGTAAGCATACAAAATGCTTAAAAATTTAATTGAATTAAAAAATATATATTAGGGTAGCCAATAAGTACGTAGTGTACATACCATAAGAGTATGTAGATATACAGGCAATGAACGATTATAACACCGAACGTGTGTCTCAACCAACCATAGAGGGAAAGGGAGAAAAAAAGAGAGTAAAAAAATTAAAAGACTGTGTGGTGGAAGTGTATAGGGCCCAACCTAGATCTTCAGGGCCAAGACCAACTCCACCTGCAAACCGGTATACCTGCTGGTTGATGGACAAGGTTCTGGCCTGGTGCAAGCTTTCCTCTCGGGGTTGGGAGGTCAGGCGGCAGTCACTCCCGTAAAAGCCATGATAAGATCAAGATGAAGAGTAGGTAAGCGGATTTCGGGTTCCAAGGCCCCCTGGGGTTCTGAGGTAGTAAATCTGATTGTTTACTAATTTTTTCTAAAGATTTAGATCGGAAAAAGAGAACATCTAGGACGGGACTTGAATCCGCGACCAGTCCCTTACAGGGGGAATGCTCTGACCAACTGAGCCACCTAGACACGTCCCAGATATTCGAAATTCTCCGATATTCCGATCTCCGATATTATTTACTAATTCCTTACAAAGAGTAGACCTATTTCACCTATCGAAGGATCAAGTATTTCTTTTAGAATTTCTTGCACTCAACAACAACGACTCCGAAAATACCCAACCAATTATGAGTCTCATGTTAGTAAGAAATAAATATATACGCCAGAAAAATTTGATATCTATCTTTATTTCGAAGCAGATGTGGCTGTCAAAAGACCCTCATTTAAGTGTCATAATCCGATCTTCGTAGATTAGACGTCGCTTTCAATATAATATTACTGATCTTCGAATACTAGATATGGCACACTTTAAAACTACAAAACGTCTTGAGTCCTAGTTGGATCCGAGGCTTTAAGCTCGGACTTCGGACTTTTTCTTCCCAACTTCTCACAGTCTTCAGCATCAGTGATACCATTGGTACACATGTAATCTTCTACGACGCTAGGCCAGCACTTTTTGGGCAGACCCATCCTACCGGGGCTCGATGCAGGCGTTATCGCTTGCATCGAGCCCCGGTAGGATGGGTCCCACGAGGATCCTCGAGGAGCTCCGAGGATCCCCTTCGCTAAGGCGATCCTCCTACATTTTATCTATGATATTACGTTAGTGTAACGAGTGAAGAGATTGAAAGAAGATATATTAAGGTATAGTAAGGTATATTAAGGTGGTACAGATTACTTATGTCGGCGTCAAAGGCTGGTCAGTGGTTAAGACATAAGGGATTTCGTTTCTAAGGTGCATCTGGTTGCCCATTATTTTAAGAGATGATTTTAATAGACTCGAGCTCGATATGCCCATCTCACTCTTGGCTCCGATGAATTAAAGCCCGAGGGGAATTTATTATGTGAAAACAAATATGTGTGATTTCAGTGATGCCGTGTGTGTTACAATTAGTTCGACTCCAACATAGTTTTAATATATGTATGGTATATTTATTTATCAATGTGTATAGCTACTGATACATACTTACTGTAGTGTAGGTATGATATTACTAAACAGTATTATATTTATAGTTATATTTAATTAATAATTGTTGCTCTCAATAATGCACCTACCAAGTTTCTCTCTGCACCACCTTTGGTTGACTGGTAGAGAATGCCTGTGGCATTAAGTCCACCTATTTACTTGTGCATAAAGTACAATAAATAAAATCTAGTCGGGCGGAAATCACACAGTGGTTGTCAAACTTCGGGCCAAACTTAGATATTTTTGTTGCAGTATTTTTATTCAAAATTACAGACCTTAGGCTTTATGCATATTATTCGACGCGTCTTTATATATCTTTATATATAAAAATGAATTGCTGTTAGTTAGTCTCGCTAAAACTCGGGAACGGCTGGACCGATTTGGCTAATTTTGGTCTTGAATTGTTTGTGGAGGTCCAGAGAAGGTTTAAAAGGTGAATAAATATGGAAGTTGTTATCGATTGAGGCAGTACGAAGTCTGCCGGGTAGCTAGTTGAGCAATAAATATTTCAGTTTCTTTCAGAGTCTGGTTGTTTTATGTAAATATACAATATACGTATTGTCATTGTCACTCAAATATCAAAGTCAAATACGTGTTACTCTGATAACTCGAAAGAAACTCACTTGTAAAAGTTTTTTAGGGAGAATTTGTATGGTAGGTACCCGAAACCTTGAACGTACAAACCCCAAAATCTAATCAGTTCTTCCCATTAACTAAACAAGATGTTTGGCGAAAGAATTTTTTAAATCGGATAAGTGGTTCTTGAGTTATTGCGTAAACAGACATCCAGACATCCAGACCAACAGACAGACAGAAAAGTGATAAAAAGTGGGTGTAAGATTTTGATTTTTTTGCGTGATTTTAAGACTTCGGTGTCCACCTGGTCGGTGGCCCGAAGTAACATAAAAAATAACCACACTCTTGTTTTCACATGTGAAAAGAAGTATTATGAAGAAGCCACTTCTAGCAACACACAGCTCATATATACCATTCAGTTATGTTATATTAATCCGCACCGACCCGGCTGGATCCTTTGATCCTGGGCACAAAGGGCGAGCTACTTACCTGAACATATTCCACATAGCTGTTATGGAATTAAGCTTAAAGATTTCTATTTGAGTCGCTGTAATGCAGCGTTGAGTTATATGAGTTTGATCATTTGAGAGACAGTGAGCTTCTACAATATTTGATGGTATCTTTTTTCTTTGATATTACATAACAGTTTATTCCAGGCAACCTTTAGATGGAGTAACGAAGAGCGTTTTCAGATCAACGATGCCAGTTATCGATGTCACTTCACTAATAACGGTTACCGCGATATGTTGCAAATCATTTTATAGGCTATTTTTATTCATAGTTACGGTTCTGAAACTCCAAATACATGCCTGGCTTCTATATATTTTTTTAAATATTACAATTGTTTCAGAAACTATTGTAATATTTAAAAAAATCGTTTTGTGCAATTTGAACTGCGACATTATATGACAGACACACATACGCGATTAAAGGGTTACTGCAAACATGTCCAGCAGTTCATTTTGACTTGCAAACATAACATAACTTCACGCCTGTTTCCCCAAAGGGGTAGGCAGAGGTGTATTACACACCAACGTTTCGCCAATTATGTTAAGGTCCCAATGTAATAGGGGGCGAGCCTATTGCCATCTAACGGGCACATTATTCAGCGAGCGATAATATTAACATCTGACTTGCAACTGAGGGTAATAAAAAGATGTTCAAAATTCAGTCTCAATCTAGTCTCGATCTCATGTTGATCTCCCAAATATCAAAAAAGGTGTTCTCGTTACAAAATTTTCAATATTTTTGCCAAAATCTTGTTACGAGAACATCTTTTTCTTTACAAAAAGGAATTCTCTTAACAAAATATTCAATATTTTCAATAAAAGTTGTTTTTTTGACACATTTACATCGACATGAGATCGAGACCAGATTGAAACTGACTTTTGAACATCTTTTTATTGCGAGAATTGGCCCTAAATGTTAAACTTTTGAATAACATCATGATCTTTTAGGTTAACTTTTCGATACAGTTCTTGTAGATATTTACAGCACAAACCGTCATCATCATCATCAGAGCCTCACACTCTGGAACCCGGGGTCCTTTTAACTCCTTCTGTTATCGGTTTAACTTATACAGCTTTTCTAGAAGCCTACTTACTGACCCACCAACCCTGAGCGCCAAAGCCTCGTTCTGTTACACCTGGGCCTTGTAGGGCAATATGCATACCAAGTGCTGTGTCAGCTCCTTTGTCGCTCGGACTAAGGATGAGCCTGCCATTTTGCACCAGTCTCGTTCTGATCCTAAAACCCGACGGACGGCTGCCAAAGGGCTCCGCTAGCCTAAGTTTGACCTCGTTTTATATATATATATTATCCAAATCTATCCGAAAAATAAATCAAGTGTCAAACACCCAAAACCTTTTTTTAAAACCCCCTTCGCCGAGGCTCGTGTAACATTGGTGGCAGCACTAAAGGATTGCGAAAAGGCGATCCCGGTACGTCTCCGTAACCCATCCAGTATCAGTGATAACCAGTGATAATCAGTGATAATCAGCAATATCTAGTTATACCAGTGACCAAGTGAAGTGATAGTGCTAACGTCTCTGCCTAAGTGCTAAAGTGCACCATCCTTCCGGAGAATCATCCAGCACCGAGCCACTCCCTGTGCCGTAAGAGGTACACTGATCTTTTGTAGAACCAGCCCAGCACCGAGTGACCCCCTGTGCACTGAGAAACGCAGCATTCTCCTACGAATTTTCTTCAACACCGAATCCTTACCAAAAGTACAAGTATCATCACGCCATAATAAGACTCGTTGCGCCGTGTTCAAGCTTCAGTTTGTATACGAATTCTCCGTAACGCGTTATCATATCCAAGCCGAACCGAGATGTTGTTTTGGCTTCTCGCCGCCCACACTATCCTGTAAGTCTTTGGTTATACATTGCTATCTTAAGTTACAATTTAACTAAGTGAGATTTTTTTATTATTGTGATTCTATTTGTACTATATTTTTTATATACAGTGTGTTTTGTTACTGCATAAAATGTCGCAACCAAAAAGTGAAACTGCAAAGTCATCATCATCATCGTCCCCATCTGTTGATCTAAATGTGCTTATTAAATTTATCGGTACCTTCGATGGTGACCGTGAAAAGTTAAACCCTTTCTTAACCAACTGCAGAAATGCAATTAATTTAGTCACATCCACCCAACAAGAAATTATTTTGAAATATATTCTAAGTCGTCTTCAGGGCAGAGCTGAAGCGGCCTGTTCAATAAAAGAATTTGATGATTGGTCTGTATTAGAAAGCTTCCTTAAAACGCAGTTTGGTGAGAAAAAACATTATACACATTTACTCTCAGACTTACAAGAGTGCAAACAAGGTTCCTCTGAAACAGTTAACCAGTTTTCATTACGTGTAGAAACTTGTTTAGCTAAATTACTAACCGAAATTAACATATCCATACCCACAAAGAAAAAGGGTGAATTAAGTGGGCGCGTCGCCGCTATGGAAGACCTTGCCCTACACACATTCATGATAGGATTACATAGCAAATTATCCGCTATAATTCGTTGTCGAAACCCAGAATCACTTAATGAAGCAATTAATATTGCTGTGGCCGAAGATATTTTTTTTAAATAATCTTTATAAATCCCAACAAGGTCAACGTAAGAATTATGGTGAAAAACACCGTCCGTCATCGCAAAATCCGAGTTCACGTTTTGTTCAACATCAAAATGCACGTCCTTCAACCAGTCGCGACGTACAGAGATCTTATATCCCAAGTAATACTATGCCCAAAAGGAATTTTGTAAATAATTCCAACTTTAAAAATGATAGTAATCAAGAACCATATTGCCGCTATTGTAAATCGACGGGGTATGTTTTAGAAGAATGCCAAAAACGCGATTATAACAACCGACGATTTCAGGTTCATTTTTCACAATCAAACCATGGTCCCGAAGAAGAAGGTCAAGTAGTTGAAACCGATCTAGAAAATAATGATTACTTGGCTTATACGGACAACAATTTAAACGCTTAAGGGACTCACGACGGTGTCACGTGAGACCCAAACCTATACTGCATCCGATATCCGACACCCATCTTTCTTCTTCATCCCATGAGACCACACAGCAGGGTAACCAGCCCCAAACCGGAGGTCTTTCCAGTTTTTCCAAAATCCTTGAGACCACACAGCAGGGTAACCAGCCCCAAACCGGAGGACTTGCCAGTTTTACCAAATCTCTTGAGACCACACAGCAGGGTAACCAGCCCCAAACCGGAGGTCTTGCCAGTTGCACTAAATTTCTAGAGACCACACAGCAGGGTAACCAGCCCCAAATCGGAGGTCCTCTTAAATATAGTACATCCATGAAGGTCACACAGCAGGGTAACCAGTCCCAAACCGGAGGCCATGGTCATTTCAGCGAATTACCAAAAACTCAGGCTGAAAAATCCGATCCAATAACTTCTATAACTAGTATGCAAGTGTATGAAGTTACAACAAATCCTAGCAAACGACGATTACCACATATCCTAATCCAGACGCCTGTCTCAGAAATCCCCCTACAAGTCTACAAGTAAGTAGACTCGGGATCATCAGTTAGCCTTCTAAAACAAACGTGTTTACAACGACATCCTAAACTTATTAAGGAACCGATTAAACTAAAAGGGATTGACCCCGTTGAGGAAGCGACTTCAACCGTGGGCCATTTCGTACTTAAATTAATCATAACAGACTCCAAACCCCACAAATCTTTATTCCATAAATTCCACGTAATAAAAGACATAGACTTACTCTATGATGGAATAGTAGGAAATGACTTCTTGAGCACTTTCAATTGTAGTATTGATTACACTTACGATATCCTAAAGACGGGTAAGATTCAGCTGAAACTACATTTTGACGATCCTATCTATATTATTCCCCCAAGAACCGAAAGCATAATTGAATGTTCAGTGATGAACCCCGAATTAAAGGAAGGTTTTATCATAGACCAACATATTTCTGAAAATTTATTAATAGCCAACTGTATTGTCTCTGTGAAAGTAAATAATAGAGTCAATCTGTCCGTAATAAACGTATCGGACCAACCAATATCACTTAAATCTAACCTTAATTTAAGAATGTTTCCAGTTAAGTCTTTCAATCCCCAATCAATTACAACCTTTTCCGATCTAAACGCGCTGCATAGTATTAATAAAGTAAATGCCGAAATTCCAAAAGACACGTACAAACGTACAAGAGAAGTTCTTAACCAATTACGCGTATCTCATTTAAATGCTGAAGAAAAGAATGCACTTTTCCAGTTGTGTTCGGACTTTTCCGACATCTTCCACTTACCTGGGGAATACCTCAGTCATACAAATGCCTTGAGTCACGAAATAAAAACAACAACAGACACCCCCATTCATACGAAATCATATCGTTTCCCAGTAATCCATAAAGAAGAGGTTAAAAAACAAATAGGCCAAATACTGGAACAAAACATTATTGAACCATCTGACTCTCCTTGGTCCTCCCCAATATGAGTGATACCAAAAAAATTTGATGCATCAAGTATCCAAAAGTGGCGCGTCGTTATTGATTACCGGAAACTCAATGACATTACAGTAGGAGATACTTACCCACTCCCTCAAATTGCAGAAATTTTAGGCCAATTAGGAAACAGCAAGTACTTCTCTACATTAGACCTAGCATCCGGGTTCCATCAAATCCCTTTGAATAAAGACGACAAATCCAAAACAGCTTTCAACGTCCCTGAGGGACACTTTCAGTTCAACCGGATGCCATTCGGATTAAAAAATGCTCCCGCAACATTTCAGAGACTGATGAACACAGCTCTGTCCGGGCCCCAAGGGATCCACTGCTTTGTATACCTGGATGACATTGTTTGCTACGCTCATGACGTAAACTCAGCCATAAAAAATCTAGCATCCACCTTTCAAAGGCTTAGGAAGTTCCACCTAAAACTTCAACCCGATAAGTGTGAGTTTCTGAGACGTGAAGTCGCCTATCTAGGTCACGTGATCACAGAAGAAGGGGTAAAACCCAATCCTGATAAAATCAAATCCGTAATCGAGTTCCCTATACCGAAATCCCAAAAAGATATTAAATCCTTCCTTGGGTTAGTTTCCTATTACAGGCGGTTTATTTCCAACTTCTCCAAGATTGCAAAACCCCTTACCGGCTTATTGAAAAAAGATGTGCCCTTCAATTGGGAGAACCAACAGCAATTAGCATTTGATAACCTAAAACATAAATTGACTACTGCTCCACTCTTAATCTATCCAGACTTTTCTCAGCCGTTCGTACTTACCTGTGATGCATCCAATCACGCTATAGGAGCTGTACTCTCACAAGGTCATATAGGAAATGACAAACCTGTGGCTTATGCATCAAGAACACTTAATAAAAGTGAAGTTAATTATAGCACAACCGAAAAAGAACTACTAGCCGTCCTGTTTGGCTGCAAGACGTTTAGGCCATACCTCTATGGCCACAAATTCTAGATAGTTACTGATCACTGGCCACTCAGATGGCTTTTTAATCATAAAGATCCTAGTAGCAAACTCCAACGATGGCGATTAAAGCTGGAGGAATATGAATATGAAATCATTTACCGGAAGGACAAATTAAATTCCGTAGCTGACGCTCTTTCTCGCTATCCGGTTAACCCCATTACATCCGATCCAGAGAACAACGAGCCAAATAATGACCTCGAAGACCTTGGGCCATTAGACTTTAGCCCTCATTCCAACGAATTGAATTTAGACTTCGAAGATCTTGCAATTCCCTCTCCTCTAGAAGTTCAAGAAATCCCTCACCAAGATACAATAACTGAACCATTTACATCAACCATCCCTTCCACAATCAACCCGTTCAATCAACCCGTGGAACCTAGAGAAAATTCCCCTAGTACTCCTATGATCTCTCGCGAAACTTCTGATATCCGAATCGATGAACCAATGCCATCCACCAGCGCATATCGACCTGAAACATCTGACTTACCTTATGACTCTACGAGCAACTATGCTTCTTTCCTAAAATACAACCAGAATAATAAAGTAGTTAATACCCACCTGAAAGAATATAACGAAGACCTGATGAAGAGTCATTGTAAATATATCCTGATACCTACCTCTATAGATCTTGATGAGTCCGTCCCGTACATCTCCAAAGTCCTTGGTAATCTAGATAACCCAGATAACATACTAAATGCTGAAAAGGAAAGATAACATTGAGAAACAGTGTCATTTACCTCGCATTTGTCAAAGTTCACCATTTTGACCAAACTTCTTACCCTGACCTTTTTCTTACACTGAAAAATATAAAAAATGCCTCAACTACCTCATACAATCTGGCGATGTAAATGAATTGGCAATATCAGATTTCAAAAGCCCTTATGAGAAACTATCATTTGTAAAAATTTATAATATGCTGTCATTTGTATTTGATGGCAGTGGAATTAAGATTAATATATACCACAATAGCATAATGTATCCCTCATTAAGTGAAATTAAGAAAATATTAATAGAAAATCACGACTTACCCGTAGCCGGCCATCTAGGGTCACTCAGGATGTACAATAGAATCAAAGAGAAATACTATTGGAAATCCATGAGGAGTGATATAGAGAATTACGTTAAACAATGTTCTGCCTGTCAGGCGAATAAAGCACTAAGAAGAACTAACCAAGCGCCAATGCAGATTACCAGTACATCCACTTTACCATTTCAACGGGTAGCACTTGACGTCGTTGGGCCTCTTCCAGAATCCGGCACTGCCAAGTTAAAATATATTATGACGTTGCAAGACGATCTTACCAAGTATTCATGTGCATACCCCATGCACAGCGTCTCCTCCGAAGAAACTACGGACTGCGTCGTGCACTTTATCTCATTGTTTGGTATCCCAAAGTCGATTCTAACAGACCAAGGCACTAATTTTACTGCAGACCTCTTCAAGAAGACTTGTGAGTTTTTGAAGATTAAGCAACTTTGGTCTACTCCATACCACCCACAAACCCAAGGTGCTCTTGAGAGAAGTCACTCTACTCTCAAAGAGTATCTAAAATCATTTGTTAATGAAAACCAAGATAATTGGTCGAAATACGTTTATACAGCTATACTAACCTATAACACAGCCGTACATTGTACCACAAAATTTACACCTTATGAGTTGGTATTTTCGGTCGTAAACCATTCCTCCCAGATTCCATATATCATGAAGACTCTGAAACTACCTATCCTGAGTATCTTAAAATGCTACAGCACAAATTAATTCATTCAAGAAACAAAGCTGTCGAAAATATTGAGAGTTCCAAAGAAAGATCAAAAACTTATTATGATAAACACACACGAACTGTCGCTTATAAAGTCGGTGATTTTGTGTATTTGAAAAACCATCTGCGACTTAGGAAGGCCTTTTCTCCTTTGTTGAAAGGACCTTATAAAGTGGTTAAAGTCCACAGTAATAATAATGTTACATTACTCATCAATCGCAGACATGTCAAACATCATTTTGATGAGATCAAGTTAGCGGATAACCGTAACTTAACTTTAGTTTAATTTTTTTTATACTTTTAATACATATAGGTATTTTTATTTTTAGCACTCATTTGATTTCAGTTATATTTTTCTTTCAGTATAATGGCTGAAGCCAACACGGACTTTGTCCAACCCATGACATCGAGTCCTGGTATATATTTTGATTATATAGATAAATTAAGGATAAGTAGAGGCTCTTTAAATGTACTATTTACCTTACCTTTGGATGTTTCTCACATCGGCCCACAAATAGAGAATGTCAACTCGATTCTTGGTACAGTGAGATATATATGTCAACAGAGCGACATGTTACACATTTACCTGCCATAACACACTAACACCTCTAACATTTAGATATAACGATATTAAGAAAGAGTTCGAAAATCTTTCTCACTTACTCTCTCATCGTTTCAAGCGTGGAGCTTGGATTGGTGCTGTAGGTAATGTATTTAAAACACTTTTTGGATCATTGGATGAAGACGATGGTTTAAAATTTGAAAATGCTATAACAACAATCCAATCCAATGAAAAACAAATAGCATCACTTATGAAACAAAACATTTTGGTTACGACATCATCTCTATCTAGTTATAATAAGACTATACAAACGCTCAAAATCAATGAGGAACATCTCGATGTAATGATCGACAAACTCTCGGCGATGTTGAAAAACAATACGATTACTTTGGACAAGCTAACATTTTTGTCTCACCTTAACAGTATTCTTAATACCCTTGAAAGCATATTATTAACATTATCATTTCAATTAGAAGATATCACAAACGCAATCATGTTTAGTAGCTAGAATATTATGCACCCATCTATAATTACACCATTGCCAACTTTACCGAGAGCTTGGCGACAACTATAAGCATTTGCCCAATGACGTGGAATTACCTGTTAAGTTAGAATTAGATTTAATCTATGTTATAATGAATATATCCAATGTAATTAGTTACTACTATAATAATAGAATAGTCTTTGTAATGCAGATTCCCCTAGTCTTGCCAAAAGACTATAACCTATTCCACAATATTCCGCTACCTATAGCACATAATTCGGAAAGCCCTAAAAGCTTTGCTACCATATTACCTAGTACCAAATACATATGACATGTATGACCAAAGACAAACAACATTATTGTAACCTTGATAATTTAGAGCGGTGCAAATCAGTGAAACGCCAGACTTACAATTAAATTCAAAGTGTATTCAGTTCAAATTCAAACCCCAGTTCTGAAAGTGAACTTCTAACAGAAATAGTTAAAGAAATACCAGTGCAGTGCGAAACCAAACTACTACGTGGTAGTTTAGATATTTGGAAACCAATAGAAAACAATAGATGGATTTACATCCAATCTCAACCCAGTAAATTAACAATAGATTGTACTCATCAGAATTTATTCGAAACTACGATATTAGGTACAGGTATACTACAAATCCCTAATTATTGTACCGCTTATTGTAAAACAGCTAGATTGATTCCCTCAAATTACAATGTAATAAACACCACGCATGTGACAAATCCTTTGGGATTTAAATTAATAAACGACTCGTGTTGTAATTTATTAACATTGAAAACAACTGTACCAGATGTGCCTCATATTCTATTACGAAATGTAGACCTAGACGATTTGAGTAAAAGTCCAAAATTGATAAACCCTATTTTGAAAGACCTAGATAATATAATAGAACAACCACATATAATAAAATATGGGACCCACTACTCAGTGTCTTTTGTTGTAGTAGGATGTATATTGATATGTTATATAATGTATAAGTTAATTAGATTTACATTGCCTGGCCGCAGCCTAATCGGATATTTTCATAAAACCATAATTACCCCTGATGTTCAGCAGCCTGTTGAATTAGATGTAATAGAGACCCCAGCTTTACCTAGACTCAGAACAACAATGTAGGTGAATATTTAAATTTAAAAACCATCATAAACTTCGTCATTCCAACCCCGAAGTTTAGAGTTATTCGGGGGGTTGTTACACCTGGGCCTTGTAGGGCAATATGCATACCAAGTGCTGTGTCAGGTCCTTTGTCGCTCGGACTAAGGATGAGCCTGCCATTTTGCACCAGTCTCGTTCTGATCCTAAAACCCGACGGACGGCTGCCAAAGGGCTCCGCTAGCCTAAGTTTGACCTCGTTTTATATATATATATTATCCAAATCTATCCGAAAAATAAATCAAGTGTCAAACACCCAAAACCTTTTTTCAAAACCCCCTTCGCCGAGGCTCGTGTAACAATTCGTTAATCAGTAAGTATATTGGTTCCGAGGGGGCCATCTCGAAACCGGAGATGGCCCAGGGCAGTCGGGGTGTGAGGGATATGCTCTATGTTCAACCTTACACCCCGTCGTCTGTAGACCCGAAACGGCGTGCGGGTTTAGTCGGTTCAAGCCCGACATACCCGCCCCCGCTGGCCGGCGGGATCCGAAGGGATTTTTGCACGAAAAAAAAAGCTATACTGGTTTCCAGGTGAGGTTGGTTTCGGAGCCGAAAATCAAGATGGGTCTTCAAAAACGCCCTTTCACCTCAAAAACCGTCGCTTTAATTAAATTAAGGTCCACTCAAGTACCGCGTACTAATTGCCAACTAGACCTTACAGCCGACTCACACGGTGTCGATGCAATTTCATTTCTATAGCATTTATTTTTGTGGTACACAAGCAAAAATATTCAGTTTACATGCCACTAGAAGCATAGCTACTATTAGGATCAAAAGCCGGCATAGAAGGCTATCAATTTCATTTACGTTTTAGTATTTGATACAGTTGTATCAAAGTGCTTTGGTGTAGCAGAGCTTGGTTTTCATCGCCTCGTTGGTTCCGTATTACACAGAAACAAATTTAATTTTCCGGCTATATTTTCTCAGTTTAATTTTGATTTATATTATGCCCAGCCTGCACTGTTTCGTATAAATAATACTGAACTAATTTGGTGCAGATAATTTGCACAAAATTGTGCAAAGGAATCCATAAGATTTGCACGACGTGCGGGCTCCCGAATGCCAGACACGCAAGATGCAGCGCAGGCGCTTAATTAAATGAAAATATTGATCCCCAACTCAGATTAGTCTATCATCAGGGTCCACTTACAACTTTTCTTCTTTTTGGTTTGGCCTATACGACTTTTACAGAAGTTACTGGCGTCCTAACCTCGAGGGGAGAGTATACGCCAGAGCCTCCGCCTCGTACGTCAATCAGCAGGTGTATTGGGTTGTCGCAGGCGACTCAGGCGCCGGAGGTCGCTTAACGACCTCTTTCCTCCATGAGCGCAGGCCTGGGGGTGGCAGATGAGGCCACCAGCAGAAGCAGGCCGGGACGGTGGGGTGACTAGCGCCCCTCCCCCAAACCGGGGCAAGACGGGGACACCGTGGTTCCCAAACCCGAGGGGGCCATCTCGAAACCGGATATGGCCCAGGGTCAGTCGGGGTGCCAGGGATATGCTCTATGGGCAACCTTACACCCCGGTGTCTTAAGACCCGAGACGGCGTGCGGTTTTAGTCGGTTCAAACCCGACATAACCACCCCCGCTGGCCGGCGGGGGGTATCCGAAGGGATTTCCGCACGAAAAAAAAAAGAAAGTTGTACTGGGTTGCAGGTGAGGCGTTGGCTAGGATCCCGCAGATCTTAATGTAGTTGACGGGAGACACTCCCGTAAAAGTCCAATAAACGATAAACAAACAAACAAACAAAAGCCATCCAAAACAACTTCTGAAATGGTACTTTTCAAATATTGCACTTTGGTTCAAATTAATTAATGGTTGCAATATAACTCGGATAAAAAAGATTCTTGTACACTTGTAAGATTTCCAAATAAAACACATTTTCGAATGATACCTCTGCTATATTAATCTTGCGAGATTCAATAGTCTGTGAAATTGCTCCCTCGTCTCGAAGAATATCTCGGAACCGATCTATAAGCATTATTTTGTCCAGTGACCCAGAAAACTTGTCTCTCAGAGTCCTTAGTTGCTTCGTAAAATGTTTAGTGCAAGTTTCTGCGACGGTTGAAGGTTCACCCGAGCGCCATCGCCAGTCCAAGTCTGATTCAAAGCTCACATTCTTGAGCCAAGGATCCACTTTCCTGCTCCTCCTTTTATTGGTTAGCTTTGACTTTGATGGTAGCGACTGTCTTCTGACGTCCCAACCCTGAGAGGAGAGCCTGTACCAGAGCCTTATCCAATTTTTTTTCCAATTTTGACGTGACAACGTCTTATAATTCGATGGAGCCGGCTGCACGCACGAAAAAACATGACGTATGCGGCGTTACCTCGCTCTGAGACGTTCCATTTAATATGACATTGTCACGTTCAACTATCGTCAGTAAACCGACTTTACAGACAACCGATTTTTTTTAAGACTGTGATATACATAACGTAAATACTAGACAGGAAAACAATCGTGTGGTATGTAATAGTCGACTCCACAAGATCAGTAATCCCTTTCAGGGTAACTGTATACGCTTCTACAACAAGCTTCCTAGTGAAATGAAGAATAGATTTAAATTTCATAAATTTAAAAGCCAAATTTAAAGTTAACTCTGCCAAAAAGGCTATTATAAAATTCAAGACTATTTAGACGACAAACAAGCTTGGATACGAACTGTTTGCTCTCCCACTATGCTACTCAAACGTAATATTTAAATTAGATTAAGTAAACATGTTTGTAAATAGACCAAAAAAAAACAGCCCGCTGAGTTTCTTGCTGGAGTGTTCTCAGGACAGGGCCGCGTTTCGTCGGTTTGGTCCATTTGCCAAACATTGGTTTAATTTTTTTTGACGTTTTGTAAGTTCCGTATTAGTGGTCTATACAGAATAAATGGTTTTTGACTTTTGACTTTTTGACTTTCAATCAGCAGGTGTTCTGGCTTGCAGGTGAGGTTGACTTGGCTCCTGAAGATCTTGGTAGGATCCGATGTCCCGAATACAATCACTTCATCACTACATATTTTAAAACAAAGTCCTCCACCACGTATGTCTGTCTGTTCGCGATAAACTCAAAAACTACTGCACCGATTTTCATGCTGTTCTCACAAATGGATAGAGTGGTTATGGAGTAAGGCTTAGTATATAATTTTTTAAGTTTTTTATATTAGGTCGTTACATATGAAATTGCCGTTTTTCTTGAAGAAATTGGAGGAAACCCAATTTTCAGTACTAACATTTTTGTATTTTTTTAGGAATGACAAATCCAAATTTTATGCTTTTTTGTGTATGAATGAGAAAACATTAAGCTAACAAACAGCAACTTTTATTACATTTTTAAAAAGTGACAGCTATTAAGTAATACGAAATTTATCATCAAATTGGATAGCATTTAGGAAGTACTGTTTTTGAAGATCGAATTTATTTATCAAGCGGCCAATAAAAACAAAATTTAATACAGAGTTGTAAAATCTTGAAATCAACTTTCAAACAAAATATAAATAATGGAAATAACTATTAAATTACAGCAATAACGATTGTTGTATCACTTATATTCATGAATTTGTAAGAAAATTTCGGCAAGTTCATAGGTAAAGATTTGCTAAATTATAATGATATTTGTTGATATTGGAAAAAATAAGTCGTCTGGAAGCCGCAAACCCAGAGCGCAAACCCTTTGATATATAACAAAATTATGTATGGTGGAATGGTGTATCTTATATAGTTTGTGGTGGTGAAATAGGGTCCCATGGGTAGCTGGAACGGGATCAAAATTCCACGCGGGTGAAGCCATGGGCAACAGCTAGTCATATCTAAAGCTAAAGTTTCTAAATTTATATTTCAATTCGACAATTTTAGAAAATAAAATGGCTTTTATCTATATTTTATCGAGCCGCGGTAGCCTAGTGGTATGGGTAATGGACTGCAGAGACGAGGTCTCGGGTTCGATCCCAGGTTTTACCATGGCACACACCAATGACTTTTCGATGCTTTTCGAAGTTAAGTGTGTATTTATCGCAGGCTTATAAGTGCCCGGTTAATGGCAATAGGCTCGCCACCTATTACATTGGGAACTAAACATAAACTGGCGAAATGTGGGTGCTAGCACCTCTGCCTACCCCTTCGGGGATAAAGGCGTGAGTTTATGTTATGTTATGTTTTATCTTCAAGGAATCTTCGATAGTTTCTTAAATGAGATGTTCCATTTAATTTCTACCTTAATATCATGTTCACTAAACCGTGAATCGCCGGCAATTCTAAATCCTGCACAAACCATTGTGTATTTGCTACATTCCCTAAGAAAGTTATCCCAAGCTTTGCAGTGCTACAATTGCTACGTGAATACAGTCAGCAGAAACGTGCCATATATTGAAGCAATACATTTAATATACGATTATCTATCTTGAAGCGTCGGTAGCTTAGTGGTTAAGGAGTCAACCTTACGATCGAGAGGTCCCGGGTTCGAATCCTGGCCATTACACTACCGACGTGAACCCACTCCTAACACAAGCAATTTAGCTTAGCTGGAGGGGTTAGGGGGGATATTAGTAGTTTCGGTTACTAATATTCTTTAAAAAAAAAAAAAAAACTACGATCTTATTTCTTATACAGAACAACACGTGTAAGGCTGAGGTGTGACTCTCATATGGTGCAAACAATTCTATCAACAACCAAGCGATTTGGCACGTCTTTTCTTTACCGCCCCATAAATACATGGAATACTTTACCAGCACACATATGCTCATCTGCCTACAATCCTGGGTCATTTTAAGCGGAGCATGTAAAAATATAAAACGTGATTTGATTACCTCTGTGACGTAGCCGTAGTGCGTTCGACTAGCAGTCAGAGGTCACGGGTTCGATTCCCGCTCACTACAAATATGTATATTTGCATTGGTCTGGGTGTTTCTATGTATAATATGTATTTATTTACAAAAAAAAAGTATTTAAGTATGTTTATCCGCATTCTAGAACTCATATGACAAGCTTTGCTCAGTTTGGGTCTAGATGGCGTTGTGTACTTTGTGCTACAATAATTATTTATTTACGAGGCCGTAAAGCTGTGGACAACATCAGCACAGCGTGGTG
This sequence comes from Cybosia mesomella, assembly GCA_946251805.1. Taxonomy (NCBI): domain Eukaryota; kingdom Metazoa; phylum Arthropoda; class Insecta; order Lepidoptera; family Erebidae; genus Cybosia; species Cybosia mesomella. The sequence goes on from OX276396.1 coordinate 5,042,048, forward strand.
GCCTGGTTACATCCGAGGCTTCACCTCGGAGCCCGGGGTCCGACTGCCTGGTAATGAGACCATTGACACGCATGAACATAGTCCTGCACTAGAGTCCTGTTCTGTATAGGAAAGGAGAGGGTATTAAGACTTCTTGGAAGAAATAATCAGAACACATGCCATGGTAGACCAGTACAGCATCTTAATATAGAAATTGTTCAACGGTTAAGTCTAGTTTATCGATTTATCAGTGGCCTACGTAACGGACTGCTGAGACGAGGTCTCGAGTTCGATCCCCAGTCGTCCCGAGCACACACCTCTGACTTTTCGTAGTTATGTGTGCTTTAATAAATGTTAATTATCGCTCGCTTAATAATGTGCCCGGAAGATGGCAATAGGCTCGCTCCCTATTAAATTTAACACCTTAACATAACTGGCGAATCGTGGGGGTGTAATACACCACTGCCTACCCCTTAGGGGATACAGGCGTGAAGTTATGTTATGTTGTAGAAGAAGTAACTTCAAGAAGCGTACCATTTAAATAGACGACATTCTAATAACAATGACTGTTATTAGAATGTCGTCTAACTAACTCAGACGGGGTCGACTTTTCAGTTAACCTACGAAGTGGCCGAACTTCGAAATTTTCCTTGAAGCCACTACCACTTGACCTTCACAAGTAACTAGTGATATCAGAGTTCTGTAGTTAGACCAGTAATCGAACTTTTTAAGATTATCGGACTCCAACTACCCGTAACGACTGCCATAGATGTTCGTATGGCAATCGAGACAAACGGCTTAACGTACTCTCCGAGGCACGGTGAGGTCTCAATGTATAAAAAATCCGTTCTCGCAGGGGGAACGCACAGGTAGATTTGTGAAGCAATTAATATTATTTTATATAGAGAACTACGGACTTTAAACAATATTTCGTGAAGATTTCCGTACCGCACTATTTTTTTTCTTTTTCTCGAAAACGGTAAATTTGAGCATAAAACGTTTCGGACATTTATTTTAAAGCAAAAAATAACCTATCGGTTAGAAATATTTTTTGCCCCTCTATGACCTATGGTTCTTCTATGACCCACGCCGAGCGCATTTTTAACATGTTTAATTTTTTTTTCTCGAAAACGGTAACTTTTAGCGAAAAACTTTTCAGACATTTATTTTAGACTTAAAAATGGCCTATCGATTAAAAATGTTCACCGGTGAGACCGTAATCTTAGCAATCCATGGATTCTCCGTGCGGGTGCCGGGTCCATCGCGTTGCTGAGTTGGGAACTCGGGACAGTGCCTGGGACTTGCGACCCAAGTGTAGGTTTAGAAGGGGCCCCTTTTGTTGATGTACATCAACACTCACCTTCACTACCCAAGTTCCCCTACCATCATCATCATCATCATCAACCTATTCTAGTCCACTGCTGGACATAGATCTCCCCTAATGAGCGCCATAGCGCCCTGTCTTCAGCTTGCCGCATCCAGCATCTGCCCGCAGTCTTTCGCAGATCGTCATCCCACCTGGCCGGAGGGCGTCCTACACTACGTTTGCCGAGTCGCGGTCTCCACTCAAGAACACGTTTACCCCAGCGGTTGTCGGTTCTTCGCGAGATATCCCCCCTCCCTGCCTAACCAAATTTGATACGAACCTACTAGTGCCGCTTTAGACATTCGTCCTAGTAATGAGCTTATTGTAGCTCTCGATAGGCCTAGATCTTTAAGTAGGTTATAGAGAGATTTTGCTGGTATACCTCTCGCTCCCACTTCCACTGCATACAAATTAACCACGTAACCGTTTTTGATTAATTCGTTTGTGAGATCATAATATTTATTTTTCTTTATTGTGTGGTCCTTCGGTATATTTGTTTCCCACGGTACAGTAAGTTCCACAAGAACCACATGTTTTAACCTCTTAGAATATAGGAATATGTCAGGTCTAGATGACGAAACCCCAACATCCTCCGGAATTTTATAGTGCTTTTCATACGTGTCGATTAGGAGAGTCCAATCTGGGGCATTATCTAAGATTGAATAAGGTTTGTTCCTGGGTGTTATGGATGAACCTTCAGACACAAAGTTGATATGACGTCTATTAGTAGTCAATCCTTTTTGGGCTCTAGCTACTGCCAGACTCATTGCTTCACGTATGATGATAAGCACCTTATCGTGGCGGCGTGAGTAATGGCCTCTATCGAGAAGCACACTACATCCTACTAATATATGTCTAGCCGTCCCTATTGCCTCACCACAAGTATAACATTGTTTTTCTGTGGCCTTCCCCCACCTTACCAGATTACTCTGGTCTGGGAGGGTCATCTGAAAGGCGTTAAGATAAAATTTTAATAGGGCCGGCGACCAGTCATAGATCAAGGTGCGCCACTTTAAGGCCATCGGTATGCAGAACTCTCCCATTGTCAAGCATTCATTTTGGATTTCCAAATTCATCGCGTGCACTCGATATTTATCATTTTCGTCTTGTTTTAGAAAGGACTTAAGTATATCCTGGTCCCTTTCTGGCTCTCGTACTCCCAACCCCACTCTGTTTGACTGGGCCCCTATCATAAATCGTTTACGGAATAGAAGTCTAGATTCAAGCTCGGACGCGTTATTATCTTTCGGGAGTGCCCTGATTGTGACATCTTGGGATTTTCCTAAGATGTGGGCTTTGGTAACTCTAAGATGTTTATAGAGCTCCGATGGTTTCTTAAGTTTCATCCCAAAATTATTTTGATCCCTAAATAGAGCAGAGGAATCAGCAGAGTGCGCTAGTCCAGGCCACGATTTTAGCGATTTTATGACAGTTGCATGTCATTTATGAGTTTTTTTCCCGAAAAATTTTGGTTTTTCCCCCCTCCACTTTTAGTTAAAGTTTTAATCTTATAGGTTCATAATTAAAAGTTGTTGGTATTCATGTATACTATGGGATAAAATTAGAACGGTTCGAATATCTTTCATGGAACGTGAAATTTTGAGGAAAAACTGATTTCACAAAAAGTGAGGCCCTACCTTAGGCCGGATTCCACCCGTTCACGAACTTAAACTAAGTTTACACCCAAGCAATTTTTGACCGCAGTTTGAAAGCGATCGGGGCAAAAATGCGACCGTGAGAGTGCCGCAAAATTTGAGAAGTGGAACCATACATACATTATATACATACATATATATATATATATAAACTTTTTGACCAGTGGTCATTTCGGACTCAGGGTGTCATAACTAGACCTCCTATGAAGTTTTTTCTTTTAAATTCGACAGTAGTCAAGAAACCAATAGGTAGATCGATTTCATCGAAATCTACCTAAAAATGGGCATCCTGACCTGGCTAGTATTACTGAACTGTGTTATGTGTTAACATACTTGATTTCCACTTAGTCACAAGCCTCCTATCAGATTCTATTAACCGTATCAGCCATAAATATCATAATATTTGACAAAGTAACACCAATATCAGTCGCGATATTCACTTATAAAATGTAATATGCGACCTTCAAGCTCGATACAGTGTCGAACACGAGGTAATAACGGTCTGGTGATAAGGTGTTAGCTCACTGGCGTACCTCATACGTAATCTTGGGCTTTTGCGTTGCAGTGAATCTATGTGAGCCAACTTTGTCGTGTGCTCGGAATATCTACTTATTTTATCTTTTACAACAGTATAGCACATTGAGGAAAGCTTCATCGCAAATCAACCTGATATGAGATTTGCTTTTTAACACTACTGCTTATAAAAGGAGTGTAATGTTTTCAGGGTTCTTGCATGTAAGTGAATTTCGTTATTCAACCATAACTTTTAAATGCCTGAACAGTTTTGGATGTATAAATTAGAATAAAGTTTTTTGTTATCAACATACGTGTTTCCTTCTTCCTATAATTCTGAATTCTTTAAGAGGGCGTGATAAAGCATCTGATGAGGTCATCAAACTGAGGGCCACCACTGCAGCATTGTTTGTATCTAAAATGGCGGCCCTCATTTCTGAGACTTTTTTTAGCTTACCATTATTCGAGGTGAAGTCATATTGTCGCGCCTTTAGTCCTGCCAGTTTAGCTGAACTTGAACGCAATTATTTGCACTCGTAAATCTAAACAAAGTTTATGTTTCAATACTATAGCGTTAATTGTTACTCAAATGGAGCACGTACTTGATTTTATGTAGCTTCTCTAATATGTACTACATATGGCCAACTCTATGTATAAAACGATTAAAATCAAAAGTGCAAAGTGCCCAAGTGTTGCGAGCATACGGTAAGAAATGCACTATATACAGAAAATAGTTTCACACTAAGGCGCGTTTCACAACTATGTTTTATAGAGGAACTGTGATGTTCTGTGACACAAAGGGAGAATTGGCTGACCAGATTAGGCAATCATGCATGGAGAGCCAAGGTCAAGCCGCGAAGAGGCAACGCCCGTGTGCACCTTTTTTTTTTTTTTTTTTTTTTTATCGTGCGGAAATCCCTTCGGATACCCCCCCGCGTGCCAGCGGGGGCGCACCTGGACGTCGCTTAATTAAGAGCATTATGATGAAGGTGCCCGTGACACACTATGGGCACGCGCTAGGGAGGTCACCATAGCAGTATGGCCCCCCAAAAGGACGCAGAGTATGGCACACCGCATGGGTTTTAGTGTGTGAGAGCCACACAACCTTGCGACATTCCCGCCCGTGCGGTATGCCGTAGGAAATTTAGCATAACATAACATAACTTCACGCCTGTATCCCCGAAGGGGTAGGCAGAGGTGTCCCTACCAAGATCTCGGGGGCCCAAGCCAAATTCACCTGCAAGCTGGTACACCTGCTGATTAACGGACGAGGGTCTGGTGCAGACTTTCCTATTGGGTTGAGACGTCAGACGGCAGTCGCTCCCGCAAAAGCCAAAATAGCCACATCAAGAGAAAGAGTAGGAGAGCAAACCCCAGGCTTCAACCCGGGACTAACGCTTTTTTTTTTTTTTTTTACGTGCGGAAATCCCTTCGGATACCCCCCCACTGGCCAGCGGGGCGGTTATGTCGTGTCTCGACTAAAACCGCACGGTGTCCTCCCCAAGTGTCCGTTGCCGGGCACCCCGGGTAAGCCCTCGAAAGGATAACCCCAGGGTTGCCGGCGGACTTTGGCCGCCACCGCGGCCTCGCCTGGTGGAGTCGGGTTTTATCCCGCGTCGGTGAGTTGGCAGGCGTGTGTAGGACACACGACACGCCTTCGCCACGGCCTGCTTCTGTAAGGACGGCGAGTCGGCCCACTGCCGTCCTCAGGCCCCGATCATGGAGGTCGGTAGTCCCGGGCGTAGATGAGTCTGCGGCGACCTCGCCGCAGACTGCGAAACTCGAGGGGCAGGGTTCTCTCCCGCTCCCTCTCCGCCGTCTCTTTCGTGAGCATTACCTGCTCGCAGAAAGAGGCGGCGGCGTGCCACATGCTCCCGTCGGAGACCACGGCCCTCACCATGGTCTCCAACGAGAGAACGTCCACGCCCAGGACCGCAACGAGATCCCGGCGTTGACTCGCCCACGCAGGGCACTCCACCAACGTGTGGAGCGCCGTGTCTTCGCCAGGATCCTCGCAGTGCTGGCACTGCGGCGTTGTCTCCCGGTGAATGCGCCATAGATACTTACCGAAACACCCGTGTCCGGTAAATATCTGGCACATCCGGTAGGAGAGGTCCCCATGGTCCCTCTCCAACCACTCCTTCATAATCGGTCTCACCGCCGCAATGGTGGATTCCCCCCACCTTGGATGCTCAAGTCGCACCCTCCATGTCTTCATGAGTTCCTGGCGGAGCAGGGACCGCTGAGCCCTGATTTCTCGGGGCTCCGGCCTATGGCCCCGCTCCAGCGCCTCCTTGCGCCACTGGTACAGCAGCGCAAGGGCTCTTGCTTCCAGGTCCCATGGAGGGGTCCCGGCTAGGAGACATGCCGCCTCGACGGAGATCGTGCGATACCCCCTGATGACTCTGACGGCCATCGCCTTTAACGGGCTGTTTAGAACAGCCACGTTGCGGGCCGCCAGAGTCTCCGCCCATACGGGGGCCCCGTACAGGGCCATGCTTCGCACGATCCCCAGGTACAGTCTCCTAGTGGGGGCGTTGGGTCCCTTAACATTGGGCATCAGCCGCGATAGCGCGGCCGCAGCCCCCCTCAGTTTCGGGACCAGACTTCGGAGATGTGGTCCGAAGTCCCATCGGCTATCGAGTACGAGCCCAAGGTACTTCATTGTGGGCTCGATGCCGATGCTTACGCCCCCTACGGTTATGCTGGTTCCCGCAGGTGGCCCCCTCCGAGGCCCGTGAAAACACATAGCCTCGGATTTGTGGAGAGCCACCTCGAGTCCCAGCCGCCGTATTCGACCCACGACTTGAGCAACCCCTGCCGTGGCCTTTAGTGCCGCGCTTCGGTACGTTGCTCCCCGCGCCATAACGAGGGTGTCGTCAGCATAACACACTATGCTGACACCGGGACTAACGCTGTGATAATGATGATGAATTTGGCTTGTCTTTGCCAGTTGGCGGTATGTATATTATGTAGTTTTACAACTTCATTTACCTACAGCCTGGCTATTACACTACTGATGGTGAAGTGAACCCACTACTAACACAAGAATTTACCTTAGCTAGAGGGTCTAGCGGAGAGGGTGCAGAAAAGAACCCTGCTCCCCGAGTTCCGCAGTCTAGTCCACGCTCAGGATAACCACCCTCCATTATCAGGGCCTAAGGACGGCAGTCAGGTGACTCGCCGTCCTTACAGAAGCAGGCGAAGGTGGAAGTGTGTCGTGTGTATCCTCACACGCCTACCAACTCACCGAAGCAGGATCTAACCCGATCCCATAGGCAACTCCGCGATGGCGGCGAAGTCCGACGGTAACCCTGGCGTTATCCTTTCGAGGGTGTACCCGGGGTGCCCGGCAATATACACTTGGGGAGGACACCGTGTGGTTTTAGTCGATCTGATTCTGCCACACCGAAGTTGGGTGTATCACGATCGGATCGATTGTCGTTGGCACCGATGGGATGGAGCCCGTGGAGGTTTCCATGCGTAAAAAAAAGCTGGAGGGGTTAGGGGTAGAATTAGTTACATCAGCAGCTAATTTACTTTAAAAGAAAATTTGCCAAGTATGATAAAAATCTCAAGAGACTAGAATATTCACAGTAATAAAGGCGAACTTCGTATGCCCTATTTATTTACTCAAAGAACATGAACTCATTACGACCTTTGTAATTGGATACAACTGTCGTAAAGCACTTATATTCAAAGAGATCTCAACATTATTAATTTTTCACACGTGAGTATATAAAAGTATTACGAACCTATTTATAACCATTTTCTTTACCCAATTAATACCGTGTGGTTCCTGGCAGAGTACAACACAAAGACCACAGCATGGGTGTTATACCGGAATGCGAGGAAATTGCCTGCCGCTCCGCACGGAAAAAAGGGTGGGTGTCTTACAATATGGCTACAGAGGCCCGATTTCACTCCAAGTGTTAAAAAATGCGTGTTTTCAATTCGATTAGTTAGTTAGGTGTGTGTGTGTGTGTGTGTGTGTGTGTGTGTGTGTGTGTGTGTGTGTGTGTGTGTGTGTGTGTGTGTGTGTAGAAAGAAACTGGAAAAAAAAACATTTCGAATGATCTGCGAAAACAAAACCTACCTACGTTTTCGTGTGCTTTTTAAACATTGAGAAACATTATAAATCTTAAGGCTTTCACGGCCGGCGTTGAGAAACATTCTCTCCTAGTTTAATCCGTTTTAAATTAGATTTTAAAACTTTAATTTTATAAGTGTTCGTAAATTTACAATCACACGTTTAAAAAGAAATCAGTTGAGATTGTATTTTTATCAGATTTGTAGGTATTCTCAGAATAATATGAACTAAAGTAGAATCGCATTGTGCCGCACACAAGCTCCAGTACCGTTAGTGGTACATTATGTTATATTGTGATCAAAAAGAAAATGACTGGATTAGGCTCTAGGGCGCTTAACGACCTCCGTCCTCCATGAGCGCAGGCCTGGGGGTGACAGGTGAGGCCGCCTGTCACCCCAGCAGAAGCAGGCCGGGACGGTGGGGCGACTAGCGCCCCTCCCCCAAACCGGGGCAAGACGGGGACACCGTGGTTCCCAAACCCGAGGGGGCCATCTCGAAACCGGAGATGGCCCAGGGTCAGTCGGGGTGCGAGGGATATGCTCTATGGGCAACCTTACACCCCGGCGTCTGTAGATGAGACGAGACGGCGTGTGGTTTTAGTCGGTTCAAGCCCAACATAACCACCCCCGCTGGCACGCGGGGGGGGGGTATCCGAAGGGATTTCCGCACGATAAAAAAACAAAAAAGGCTCTAGGGAAGGGCTGTTTTCAATCCGATGGCAAATATACAGTCTATTTACAATATTACGGGTGACTTAAGAACATAATTGACAGAATGTGACTTTAAAGTATCTCTCTGAGTCGTACTTTTTTTTTTCGAGTAGAAATCCCTTCGGCTGGCCGCCGGCCAGCGGGGGTGGTATGGTATGGCCGGGGTGTAAGGTTGCCCATAGAGCATATCCCTCGCACCCCGCCTGACCCTGGGCCATCTCCGGGTTTGGTAAACACGGTGTCCCCGTCTTGCCCCGGTTTGGGGGAGGGGCGCTAGTCGGTGGGCGACCCTGCCTGCTTCTGCTGGGGTGACAGCTGGCCTCACCTGCCACCCCCAGGCCTGCGCTCATGGAGGACGGAGGTCGTTAAGGGACCTCCGGCGCCTGAGTCACCTGCGACGCGCGGCTAGTCGTCGTACTTATACGGGAAAATACATACTCGTATCATCATTATACTCCTAATGCTATCCCGGTTGCGTAAAAAATTTACATTTTGGAGCCGAGTCTGCTTGTTTTTGATTGTTTTTTTGGCTTTTACGAGAGCGACTGTTGTCTGACCCCCAAGATGGAAGCTTACGCCAAAGCGTCCTCCTTTGTTTAACAAGTACTAGCAGTTGAGGTTGACTCGGGTTCCGCATGTATGTCATACATGTATGTCATATATGTATGTCATAAATTTTCTCAAGTTTATAAAAACCTCCAATCATTCTAAACATAGATAAACAATGCGAGTACAAGCATGCCGTCAATAAAATAACACTAAATAAGTATTCATATATATAAAAAAAGGTATACGCATGGCAATACAAAGTATCTGCATAGAAAAAATATCCCAAGTGCTCTTATACTGCGCTGCGTAAGAGTCAACATATCATATCCAGACATGAGCCTACTCTTCACACTTTACTTTGTGCCCATCAAGGAAAATATAGGAAAATATTTACTCTGTCGTGTTAAAATGCTCTCGGATGAATCTCATTTTCTTGAACGCTTGTACGGAGTTATTCAATTCTTGTTACGGTGGCAAAGTCAATTTGAAGACGCTGTCGCTCTGTGATAGACACTGTATTGAATTAAAAGGCATTCAAGTTACTTTGCCGTCTTTACTAAATCGAATATTTTGAATGATTTTTTGATATGATCTGAATAAATGTATTATAGGGATAGATTATATACTGTAATAACACATAGGCTACTTATTATCCCTAGAATAGGTTCCCATGGGTTGCGGGAACGTGATGAGAATTCCATACGGACTGAGCCGCGGGCATCAGCTAGTATTATAACTAGGAATTCTGTGCAGGGTGCGACTGAAATAAATTGATCAGAGCAAGCAGGACTCTTACTTGAAATTAAGACATCTAACTACGGTCGCGTGCTCGTGAAACTGTTTTTCGGTGATTATTCCTTAATGGTACATCGGACATAAACCATCTCGTCGCAAAACACTCCTCAGTGTCTACACTATCACCGTGGTAAATTTGGTCAAGACCGCGCAAGTGGTTACGGAGGAGTTCAGCCACCAACAAACGTCTATGTCGCGTATAAGAAGCATGAAAATTTGTGAAGACATTTGGATGTTTGTTACTCAATCAGGCTCAAACGGCTGAATGGATCTGGCTGAAATTTGGTACAAGCATAGATTTTAGTCTGGAATAACACATTGGCTCACTTTTTATCCTGTGAATAGGTTTCCATGGGCAACGGGAATGGGAGTAGATCTACGCTGGTGGAGCCACTGGTATCAGCTAGTTATTGATAATTACTAAGTGAAATACCCTTAGTTTTCTGCTATAAAGTTAAAGATAGCGTGACCAATCATGTATCGATAAACTCCAAGCTCAAGGACAACCTTTAGGAATAGTTCAAAACGCCTCACTGTTCAATGATGACAACATTGAATCAAATGGCCTGAGTACACGCTCGAGGCAAGCATTCTAATTAAACCAAGCCGAAGTGCCTTTTAATTTGTACAATGATTCTTAAGCTACGACTTTGTTGTTTTGTTAATAGTATTGGTATAAGTCTTGAAATGGACGAAGCGTTAGACTCTGTTTCCACCAGATATGTACGAGGATGTATTGCGAGGGATGTGTTTTTTAAGAGCCAATGGAATCACGTTATTTACCTAGCTTCACTCAGTGCATATCCCGCTACATATCTTCATACCCCCATCTGCGTTTCACAGCCTCGGTAGGTACGCGTTCTCTCACCGTCTAGCTACAGTACATATCTCGGTACTTTGAACCGCATACTCCTTGCCAAGCTCCTCTCGCATACAAAGCTCTCATCGACTAAACATAGCAACCCTCTTTGAAATAAATTGTATTTTCCTGTCATAAGATCCAAGGCGCTACGAGAAGGCTTAGCACGTTCAACGTGGATGCGTCCTAGCGCGTTTGACACGCGAACTTATTCAGTTGTAACTGCACGCGAGCAAGCCGCTATAATCGATACGAGTAGCTTCGACTTTTACTATTATCTATAGGTTTAACTTTAGATAGCTAATTTACACTCTCGCCTCGGAGCTTTTCTCGTGTCTCGCGGTAGCTCGGCAGCTAATTAATTTATGTTTACACTCTCGTGACGCGGTTAGTAGTTTTTGAAAGCCTAAGGAATTATAGTCTTTGGACTATCAACTATGGATCCCTTTGACTCGTGTCCAATAAACCATCCACAGCCACAGATTATATACGCATCTCGTGATTCGACTCGCGGCTCGTATCGTCAATCGCACGAGATTGTTTATACCTCTTTTAAATTCGCGCGTGAGCCGCGTATGTAGACGGTGACTCCACAGAGTTACCCATAAAATATAGTTGATTAGAGACGCCTAAACATTTCATAATGAATATCATCACGCTATTATATTAAGGAATCGGGCAGAATTGATTTCAATGTTACTTATTTCTCTATTTCGAACAAATTGTTAATTTAATGCGTATGTACTACATAACCTCACCCGGCCCGTTAAATAAAATAACTTAATACTTACGTGTTAGTATCGAGACTGCAGAAATAAACATACCTTGATCTACTCCGAAATCAAAGCGTACGAAGTGGCGAGCAACAGCTAGTTTTATGTAAAGTTTTAGAGCCACGGTGGTCGGTCAAAGTCGGGACAAAAACAATTCCTTACTGGTAAAGTAAGATGATTGGTTATGGTATATATAGTTACTTTGCTCATTGTCTGTCAGAGTTAACTTCAAAAAGAAAAAGAAAACACTTCAGTTATAGTTTATGGCACTATTTATTTATTTTTATTGTAGCACACACATATTGGTTTTTTTTATTCCATGTCGTTGTCCGAACGCTGTCGCCATTACGACAATGAGATTTATTGAAACCCTCTCAGTTGTAAAGGATTACATCCGTTTAAATCACGGATACAAAACAACTCACACCCATTTAAAACAATGTATGCGGTTGAAACAACGGCACGGAAATGAAACCAACAGCCATTAACACATCACTCTCGTAGGCGAGGCGACTGTTTACAATATTCTACCCCGCGTGCAGACACCATGATTACAGCTTTTCTAAATGGCAAATTGAATAAATATTTTGACATTGCGTGGTATTCGACGATGCAGATTATTTAGGCCACCACATGACAGTCTAAAATACCGGGTAAAACGGGTTTACCTGGGCGCAGGGGGCTGACAATGCCGCTGAGTTTTGGGCGGTACAGTCGCCTTCAAAAGTGGGTGAACATTAACAAATTTACAAAAGATTTTTACATTGAAATGAATCAATAAATAAATAAAAATAAATTACACAGAGCCATCGAGACTCAAAGTAAGCAGAGCTTGTCATATGGGTTCTAGAAAGCGGATAAACATACTTAGACACTTTTTTTTGTAAATAAATACATCATCATTATCATCATCAACCTCTATTAGTCCACTGCTGGACATAGGTCTCCCCTAATGAACGCCACCATAGCGCCCTGTCTTTAGCTTGCCACATCCAGCATCTGCCCGCAATAAATACATATTATACATAGAAACACCCAGCCAATGCAAATATACATATTTGCAATGAGCCGGAATCAAACCCGCGACCTCTGACTTAGCATTCGGATGCCCTATCTCAGTCTCAGTCGAAATAATTGATGTATAATTATTTTGTAATCAGACACAACTACTGAACAATTTTATAATAGTAGAGATCTGCAGGACTCAGATCAACAAGATCTTCGGGGCTTAAATCGACCTGGCCTGCAAGCCGGTACACCAACTAATAGGCATTTTGACTATATTTAAAATATTGTACAAATTGTTGTCATCCTAATAAAATGTACCGTAAAAAACATATTTTATTAATTTTCAATATAAAATAAGTTTCTTTTTTCTTAAAAAATCATGAATAATATTTCACTTTTTTTGAGATTTGATCACGTGCTTATAAACGCACTGTGGTTGGTTGCAACTCTGATGACGTCACACATAAGGTAACAGTTTTTTAATACAGGCTGTCTGCATTTTCGAGGGCTTACCCGGGTTGCCCGGCAACGGACACTTGGGGAGGACACCGTGCGGTTTTATTCGAGACACGACATAACCACCCCCGCTGGCCTGGCAAAAAAGGCTGTCTGCATTAAGTCGCTTACTGTTTCCTTTGGTGTGACGTCACTTGACACGGGATCCGCGCCATATTGAAAAATACGTTATGGCGCGTACTTTTTTTAAATCAAACTTTAATATTGATTTTTATCCTAAATCTAGTGGGGCTGAAATCACACAGTGATTGTCAAACTTCGGGCCAAACTTAGATATCTTTGTTGCAGTATTTTTATTCAAAATTATAGACCTTAGGCTTTATGCATATTATTCGACGCATCTTTATATATTGAGCAATTAATATGAAGAAAAAGAAATCAAATCAAACGTCTTCGACGTCAAAAACACAAAAATGATTTTATATTTCAGTTTCTTTCAGAATCTGGTTGTTTTATGTAAATATACAATATACGTATTGTCATTGTCACTCAAATGTCAAAGTCAAATACGCGTTACTCTGATAACTCGAAAGAAACTCACTTGTAAAAGTTTTTTAGGGACAATTTGTATGGTAGGTACCCGAAACCTTGAACGTACAAACCCCAAAATCTAATCAGTTCTTCCCATTAACCAAACAAGATGATTGGCGAAAGAACTTTTTAAATTGGGTAAGTGGTTCTTGAGTTATTGAGTAAACAGACATCCAGACATCCAGACCAACAGACAGACCGACACAAACATTTTTTTTGCTTAATTAGACTTAGAATCATGTGAAACGTCGAAAAAAGTGATAAAAAGTGGGTGTAAGAGTTTGATTTTTTTTGCGTGATTTTAAGACTTCGGTGTCCACCTGGTTGGTGGCCCGAAGTAATAAAACAGTTCTCAAAAAAATATTTATGTAATCTGCATTTTATGTACATACATAATACAAAACTATTTTTTGGCAGTAGTCAAATACCCTATTGACGGATGAGGCTCAGGGTACTGGGGTGCTTGGTTGGGGACCTCCACGCGGTGCACCCTGGGCAACGGAGACGGCAGCGCCTCTCTCCTAGGGTGGGAGAGACGCTGCCGCCTACGGCCAACTCCGACCGAGGCGAGGACGGCCCTGTTGAGGGCTGTTCGGAAGCTTTCCACGTGTCCCTCTGTGTAGCAGATGGCACAGTGGAGAGCAAGTAAGGGGGCCATCTCGAAACCGGAGATGGCCCAGGGTCAGACGGGGTGCGAGGGATATGCTCTATGGGTAACCTTACACCCCGGCGTCTTAAGACCCGAGACGGCGTGCGGTTTTAGTCGGTGCAAGCCCGAAATAACCGCCCCCGCTGGCCGGCGGGGGGGTAACGTCCGAAGGGATTTCCGAACAAAAAAAAAAAAAAAAGGCTCAGGGTACTGTTTTTCCTCTTGGGATGGGGACGTCAGACGGCACGCTCCCCCGCTTATCATAATCTATACTATTATAAAATTGTGATTTCATTGTGTTTATACATAACATAACTTCACGCCTGTGTCCCCGAAGGGGTAGGCAGAGGTGTATTAAACACCCACGATTCGCCAGTTATGTTAAGGTCCCAATGTAATAGGGAGAGAGCCTATTGCCATTACCGGGCACATTATTAAGCGAGCGATAATTAACATTTATTAATGCACACATAACTACGAAAAGTCAGAGGTGTGTGCCCGGGGCGACTGGGGATCGAACTCGAGACCTCGTCTCAGCAGTCTGTTACGTACGCCACGAGGCTATCGACGCCTTTGCAATTTATACATTGTGTTTATACATTGGAGATATTAAAAGAAATTACTTGGATTATTTTAAATGAACGATTCTGAACACAAAAATATATATTTTTAGAATACTTCTTACTTGCATGATATTGTCGGAAGTTTAACCGAATGTCACACACATTGTTATAAAACTATTTTTAACTAATTCTATGGCGATTTACATTTTACATTTTGGTATTTACATTGAACCCGACGTTTTGGTTACTTTTCAGAAGCTATTTTAAATTTTGATTTTAAATAAATCGCGATAGAATCCGTTAAAAATAGTTTTATTTCAATACCTTTATCTGTTTGTCTATTTGTTCGTGATAGACGCAAAAACTACTGAACAGATTCTCTGATTTTTCTATAGTAGAAAGGTCTTGGTCAGATTTAAATCTGCTGTATGTTCGATTGCAATTGGTTAAGTAGAACCGGAGATATGACACAAAATCGACAACCGACCTCCACGCGAGCGGAGCCGCGGGCATCAGTTAGTTAAATATATTTTTTTTTGTTGTGCCACTATACTATGCTACTATAATACTAGTACTTACTAACTCGGGATCCAGGGATTTTCACACATGTTAAATATATCTATACATGTCATTAAAGGTTATTATTCTCATGACGATACTTCACACCTCCCCCAGATGAGAATAATAATCTTAAGGGAGAAGAGGCAAGACTACCTGTATAGTACGTCGTAGCTTGTACTTTATCTACGGCGTAGATCAATCAATCTACACCGTAGCAGTCTAGCGTAGCGTCTACGAGTATTTTTACTTGTGAAGTGGTTTCTTAAGCAATACATGAGCTTCAGTGATCAATCAAATGGCTATCAAGAGGTGGTATAATTGTTTATCATTGATTTTCGATTGATGTGGAAATATTATTTAGTTTCGGTTCGCATTTTATTCAAATTCAAATATTCACTTGCTTTAAATGAGGTATAGTCAGGAAAAAAAGTAGCTTTATAAGATTTTGAAGTAAAAACTTCTATGGGCGCGTTGAGCACTTTTTGAGTGAGTAAAAATCATAGAACTTGCGTCATCGCCACCGTCATCGTCACCGAACGCTTGCCATATTCAAAAATAATAAAATAAAAATATAAAACTTGTTGTTGTATCTATCATTGTTGTAGCTGATGAACTCTTATGGAACCTTAAGAAAATTATTTTGTTCTGAGCTTGATGAAGTCTCGAACTGATTTATTGTGAACAACATAGATGACTCTGTAAATATTTCCTGAGGACTCAAAAATACACACGTTATATATACATCTATTCAAGTTTCACATAAGTGGTGTTAAAAAAAACAGTGTACATACCATAATGTACAATATGGAAGGGCCGTAGCTAATTAGTCCAAAGAGAAGAATATGAGAATTGTTGCCCCTTCCATTGCTCAGGGTGTGCCACGAGGAAGTTTCCTAACCTGAATATTTTTTTGTTAATAAATGAATATTCTAGGACATTGTAAACAGTGCTTCTTATACCCAAAGTAAGCATAGCTTAACTAACTTGAATGTATATACATACTTATATACATTTTTTTTGTTAATACTTACATGTTATATATAGAAACACCCAGATCAACGCAAATAGACATATTCATGCATACAATGCACTGAGCGGGAATCGTACCCGCAACTTCCGACGTGGCAGTTGAGCTCTCTACCGCCACGCCATGGAGGTCACTATCAAGATAATCAAATTCCTATAACTGCTTATCATAATCCGTCTTATAATTACAGGAGTAGATGGTATAGGAAACTATATTATAATTAACCGAGGGAAACATAATACCCGATTAATACCAATAGATTAACACTGTCATAGCAACGTCTTAAGATTAAGGATGCAATAACATATGATTTATATGTTTTAATACCAGTGTAGGGTTATTGTCGTGCAAACCAATTAAAAGTTCTCAGTTCGGGACACTAATTTTATTTACACACTTACTCAGTAGGTAGGTACATTTACACATAAGAGTAGAAACACAACACATAGAATGGAAGAAAGTCTAGAAGGAGCGATAGCGTAAAGTTAAAGCAAGAGAAATAGCACATACACGAAGGATAATAATAAACACAATAATATTAGGCGTAAGCGCGCGCAAGCAATAGGAGCGTAGCGGTCGCGTCGAAGGTGGTTCTCTGACTGAAGCAGCTGAAGCTCCACAGCCGGCGCGCGGCCGGCGGCGGCCCGGGCGCTCGCGCTAGCCACACCCCTTGAGGGGCGCGGGGCGATACTGCCCGTGCGCAACTCACTACATATAACGGACGTATACCGTCTGTCCGTTCGTAGATTTATCATATTTATGCTACAGTATTTATACATAAATTTCTGTTTATTTATTTATTTATATTTATATAATACAAAATTATATATGTATTTATATTATATATTATGTATATAACACACGCCACATCACCCCCCTCTTGAGACTGTCCCTACAGGCGATAATAGTCAGGAAAGTGGACTTTCCGACCCGACCTCGTCGTTCTGATGACATTTCCGGCATCAGGTAAGTTGGTGGTGATAGTTTTGTGTGACTGGTGTGTATTTGGTGCGATTTGTGTTGCTTGTGATGAGTGCATGTTGGTGTCGGGTTCATTTAGTATGTAAGCTGGCTTGAGCCTATCTATTGATACTGTGACCGTGTTACCATTAATTGAGAGCTTAAAAAATTTATCCTCGCGTTGCACAATCGGGTAGGGTCCCTTATAAGCGGGTTTCAGGGTACCCGACGTCTCGTCCCTGAGAAATACGTGACTTGACGATTTGAGGTCTTTGAACACGAAGGTCTTACCGGTTCCGTGACGGGATGCAGGTGATGGTTGGAGACTCCTTGTAAACGATCTCAGACGGGCAACATAATCTGTGATGTCTACCGTGTCATCGACCTTTGGCTGTAATAACTCTCCCGGTAATCTAAGAGTTTCCCCGTATAGCAGTTCTGCTGGTGTGGCTAATAAATCTTCTTTAAACGCACTTCTGATACCTAGAAGAACAAGCGGTAATGATTCCACCCAGTTACTTTTCGCATGACACACGATCGCGGCCTTGACTTGCCTGTGGAATCGTTCCAAGATTCCGTTGCAGGCGGGATGGTAGGCTGTGGTGCGTCTGTGGCGAAATCCTATAATGTCCGACAAGTGCTTAAAGAGTGCCGACTCGAATTGTCGGCCACGGTCAGTCACTATGTCAGTTGGTGAACCGAATCGTGCGATCCAGTTTGCCATTAACGCCTTGGCCACGGTTTCGGCGGTAATATTCTGGATAGGAATTACCTCTGGCCAACGTGTATACCGGTCTATAGCGGTGAGGCAGTACTGGTAACCTTGCACCACGGGCAATGGGCCGATCAGATCGATATGCACAAACATGAATCTCGCTTTTGGTAAGGAGAATGACCCTACCGGCGACGACACATGGCGTGTGATCTTAGACCTTTGGCATGCGAGACACGAGCGGCTCCACTCTCGGCAGTCTTTTTTTATCCCAGGCCAAACGTACCTTTCAGAGACCAATTTTGTAGTCGCGTTGGCACCTGGATGGCTCAGGGAATGTAGACTCAGGAAGACCTGTAGGCGATGTTCTTTCGTGACATAGGGCCGTGGAATATTGGTGCTCTCATCACAGTATAGCTCGGATTGCGATCCAGGTAGTCTTACCTTTATCAGGCGTAGGGCCGTATTTCCAGCTGCGAGTAATTTGGCGAGCTCAGCGTCCTCTTTTTGAGATCGTGCCAGCTGGTCCAAGTCCACGGGTTGCACAATCTCCTCGATGCGTGAGAGGCTGTCAGCAACGACATTGTCCTTACCTGCGATATGCCTTATGTCCGTAGTGAACTGTGAAATGTAGTCTAGATGCCTAAACTGCCGTGGCGAGCACTTTTCTTTCCGCTGGTCGAATGCGTAACACAGAGGTTTGTGATCTGTATAGACAACAAAATTTCGTGCTTCCACCATGTGCCTAAAGTGCTTGATCGCTTCGTATACTGCCAGCAGTTCCCTATCGTAAGGTGAATACTTTTTTTGCGACGGGCTGAGGGATCTGGAGAAAAATGCCAGTGGTTGCCACTGTTCACCCGTCTTACGTTGCTGTAATACTGCACCCAGTGCCACATCGGATGCGTTGGTTACTAGAGCTAGTTGGGCTTCACAATCAGGATGTGCTAGCAATGCGGCGTTGGCTAAGCCGTCCTTGCATGCTTTAAAGGCCTCCGTCTCCTTGGCAGTGAAAGTCACTGGGTGTGACCCTTTTACGGATCCTACTAGTAGAGCGTTTAAAGGAGCCTGGTGCTGAACAGCGTTGGGTATGAATCGCCGATAAAAGTTTATCATGCCAAGGAACCTGCGGAGTTCTCGGACGGTTCTTGGCGCTGGGTACCTGGCAATGGCGTCCACTTTCTCAGGTAATGGTTCTGTACCGTTAGCGGATATGCTATAGCCTAGGAAAGTGACCTTATTAGCCCCAAAAACACACTTACCTGGGTTGATTACCAGTCCAAAGTCTTGGAGTCGCGTGAAGAATTGACGTAGGTGGTCTTCGTGGGTCTTCTGGTCTTTTGACGAGATTAAAAAATCATCTAAATATGGATAACAGAAATCCAGGCCACGCACGACCTCGTCCACGAACCTCTGAAACGTTTGCCCTGAATTTCGCATCCCAAACGCCATGTACGGAAAATCGTATAATCCGAATGGAGTCGTGATGGCAGTCTTCGGTATGTCCTCTGGACTCACTGGTATCTGGTTATACGCTTTCACCAAGTCAATGGTCGAGAACACTGAACATCCAGCCAGATTATGCGCAAAATCATGTATGTGCCGGATCGGATATTTATCCGGCACCGTTCTGGCGTTTAGCATGCGGTAATCACCACAAGGACGCCACCCGTCTTTTTTCGGAGCCAGATGTAGTGGCGAAGCCCAAGGTGAGTCAGAGGGTCTAGCTGTACCATCTTTCAGCATAATGTCAAATTCCTCTTTCGCTATCTTTAATTTATCTGGTGCCAACCGTCGCGGCGTGCACGATACGGGTGGTCCCGGTGTAGTATGTATATGGTGCATTGTATTATGAGTAACTGTACGATGAATTCCGTGTGGGCGAGTGATGTTGGGAAAATCCCGTAGTATGTGATGGTATGAAGACTTACCAATATTTACCTTCACCGAAGAAATGTCATCAGCCCGACGGGCAGGCATAGCCGGGGAGGCGAGGCTAGTATTATTATCTACGAGTCGTTTGTTCCTGCAATCAACCATTAAGTTATAAAATGTTAAAAAATCTGCGCCTATTATGGCCTTTGTGACGTCGGCTACTATAAATTGCCAAGTAAAGTCCCGGCGCAACCCTAAGTTTAAAGTTATATTGATAAACCCATAAGTATAAATAGGTGTGCCGTTTGCGGCGCACAATTCATAACCGGTCTTCTCTCGCCGTCCTGGTGCCGCCGACCGTGGGAAGACACAGAGGTCGCTACCGGTGTCGACCAGGAACTGTATCTTCGAGCGTTGATCGGTGACGAACAGGCGACCGGAAATCGGACAATCGTTGGTCGCCATCACTGATTGCCCCGAGCTTTTCCCGCTGGTTTATAGTCGCACGGTTTAATGCACTTCTTCGCCTTCTCGCCGTACCTGTAGTGATAATAGCATTGCGGGTGCCTCTGGTAGCTTGATTGCGACCTCGATGAACTCGAGCGGTGACGGTCGTGATGACGGTGCGGGGATTTTCCTCGGGACCGCGACATGCGCTCGACCCGCTCTGTCAATAATGCTACCTGCTTAGTGAGCTCCGCGATCTCGGGTACTGCGCTGTGTCCTGCTACGCTTGACGGTACCTTTGCGGTTGCTGACGCTACTTGCGGTCCGACGACGTCGTGTATCCGGTCCGCTAACTCCGACAACTCTTCTATGGTCGCCTTTGTCTGCGAAGCCACTATCGCCTGCGTACCGCTCGGCAATCTACTGGTCCATATAGTTCTTAAAAACTCTTCGGGTACGCCAGGTCCGGCCAGATTTAGTAGGTGCCGGTAAAATTGAGAGGGTTTGCGGTCCCCTAACTCTTCATGCGTCAGAAGCTGCTTTACCTTCTTCTCCCGGGATGCGGATAGACGTTTCACCAGCTCAGTTTTTAATTTTTCATATTTTTCGAGCGGAGGCGGGTAGGTTATGATATCTTCAACCTCGGCAGCATACTGGGGTTCCAAATTTCCGATAACGTAGAAGAATTTCGTTTCGTCCGCCTTAATATTGGACAGTGCAAATTGCGCCTCCATTTGCGAAAACCAAAGTCCCGGTTTCTCTGCATAAAACGGCGGTATCCGCACGCCAACCCGGAACGTTTCTCGAACGTTCGCGCTTGCCGCATCTTTAACCTGTTGCATATTACTCATCCCTTCTGGTGTACTCATTTTAAATTCGTGCGTCGGGGTCACCAATTTGTAGGGTTATTGTCGTGCAAACCAATTAAAAGTTCTCAGTTCGGGACACTAATTTTATTTACACACTTACTCAGTAGGTAGGTACATTTACACATAAGAGTAGAAACACAACACATAGAATGGAAGAAAGTCTAGAAGGAGCGATAGCGTAAAGTTAAAGCAAGAGAAATAGCACATACACGAAGGATAATAATAAACACAATAATATTAGGCGTAAGCGCGCGCAAGCAATAGGAGCGTAGCGGTCGCGTCGAAGGTGGTTCTCTGACTGAAGCAGCTGAAGCTCCACAGCCGGCGCGCGGCCGGCGGCGGCCCGGGCGCTCGCGCTAGCCACACCCCTTGAGGGGCGCGGGGCGATACTGCCCGTGCGCAACTCACTACATATAACGGACGTATACCGTCTGTCCGTTCGTAGATTTATCATATTTATGCTACAGTATTTATACATAAATTTCTGTTTATTTATTTATTTATATTTATATAATACAAAATTATATATGTATTTATATTATATATTATGTATATAACACACGCCACACCAGCTATGCTTACATCGTTTCGAGTCTAAGTTGATGGTATGTGACTCTCGAAACCAGCGGGCTTCAACTGAAGGTTTAATGACATGTAGAATATACTGCTTCCGGGCTGTTCGGCCGTGGTCCATATGAAACTTGATTTCCAAACGTTTCATCGATCACTGCGGTCGACATCTTCATTCACATCTTCAGTGGGACAGGTCCGGGCGGCGATGAGTGCGTAGAACTCTCCTCAGCGGTGACTTTTCTGCGACTGATGTAGAGTCTTAATGACAGTAGAGGAAGCTCGTGAAGTATCTAAGAACAGAAGCAGATGGCGGTTAGTTGTTTCTGCCTACCCCAGAGGTACTTATTTTTTAAATAAAATTAGACATACTTTCGTTAATTATTGAAGAGAAAGTACATATAATGCAACAAGGGGGATTGTGGTCGCAGCACTAGTGGGACTTTTGGGTGTCACGCGGTGCTGCGACGATAATCCTCTTCTGATGAGGCCGTCAAGCTGAGTGCCACCATTGTTAACATGGTACGTGTATGTAATGGTGACCCTCTTTCCTAAGACTTTACCTTCAGCTTACCATCAGGCGAGGTGAAGTCAAATTGACGTGCCCTAAATATTAAAAAAAAAAAAAAAAAAAAAACAAAAAAAAAACTAAAAGTGTCAAGTATTTTGGTTTGCAAATATAATAATTATGTCCTTTACTATATTCTGTCGTTGTCCTCTTGAAATAAAATCATTTTTAACGAATTTTATCGCGATTTTTTTTTATTTTTTTTTTACGACATTCTACACAGTGCTTTCTAGACCCAAAGTAAGCATAGTTTAACTAGCTTGTGTTATGGGTTCCAGAATGCGGATACACATATACTTATATACTTTTTTTTGTAAATACATACATATTATACATAGAAACACCCAGACCAATGCAAATAGACATATTCATGCATACAAATATTTGCACTGAGCGGGAATCGAACCACGCCCCCTGTCGTAGCAGTCGGATGCACTACCGCTACGCCACAGAGGCACAGATTTATTTGATGTTATTTTATTATTTACATTGATCCCGACGTTTCGGTTGCTTTTCAGCAGCCATGTTCACGGAGAGACCCAAAATCTTTTCCAAAATACTCTGTTGTACTCATGTGTCATGTGTATAACATAATTATCTCATGTTAAGAAAAAAAGCATAAAATTTGCTTGGTAAGCATTACAGTCAGTAAACAAAATGAGCCTCTTTGTGGCAAATATACCAGGGAGGGTTGTCGTGGTGGGCCTACTGCAAGCATCGCTTCACTGTTCTATAACAAAATATGGTACATGAATTTGTAATCAAATAAAGTAATTTCAATTTGAATGTTTCATATCTTCAATATTGCTAATAACTTGGATTATGAAACATTTCTTAGAAATAGTAAATATCATTGAATAGATTCTGAACTAAAATTGCATAATAATGAAGCAGAAAAGCGTTTCAATTTGTAACTACATCATTATAATAATGTTAGAAATTTGCTTCAATTAGTTAACTGAGGGTCACCGCATACACTTGTCAATACTATTGCGTATGTGCGGTTGTCTCTGAGAGGTATTTGATGGTTATTTTGCCTTTTGGTGTATGTGGCATATGTTTTGCACTTTGGAGCTCGAGCCCCGTTTTCTAACTCTACCTTTCTTTATGGTTTGTTTGTATTGATTTTTACGGATGTAACCCCCCCATCCCCGAAAGGAAAGCAATCATCAGGTGTACTAGCGTGTAATAGTTTTATTACATAATATATATTTATTTACAAGAATTCAATCCGCATACACACGTAGACGGACTATATGGAATGGATGTATATATATATATATATATCCACACCTTAAGCGTATACATAACGCTAAGCCATTCACAAATTTGATAGGAAACCTACCCTCAATGTAACTTCATTTATGGGATAAATAATTAAAAGAAATCATATCTGAGTGGACGTTATAATTCTTCAATTCATAATTTTGTACATAAATATATTGTCAACTTTTTCCTAATTATTAATCAAACAATAATATAAAATAATTTCGACTAAATTTAATTTCAATACATAACTACCTAAGTTGATAATACAAACATTAAATATACAAAATAAGTACAAAACATTGAATATAATAACAATTTCATATTTACTCAACTTTTTATGGTGTTGTAGCGCAAACTTGGAGCTCCGTTCGGTTCGACGGTCGATCACAAAGTGTCTCGATCCGTCTAACACGTGTCCTTTTATACAGTGAACAAACGAGTAGGGGGATCACGTGTTTTAGTAAATGTCATAATATTTGCTGCTAGTTCACACTAATAATGTTAATTTATTTAACATACAGGTAAAACAAATCATAATTTATTTTATCTGTATGTTTAATTAAACATACAAATATAACAATAATTGACCTTATTATTGTAATCTAACCTAGAATATAACCTATAAACAACAATGATTTAAAATGCAATTAGATTCACAACACAATTTGTTATCGGCACAACTGCCGGGTTACTAAGTTGCTTACTTATGAATTGAACACACACATACTTATTGGGATATTTGATTGCATATATCTAGACAAATATTTCGAATAATCTATCACGTGCAGGTGAGGTACTTATAGTGGACCACACCCTTAAATCGACTTAGATAGATTTTAAGTACTTATAGGGCGTACCACTTCAAGAACATTTCGAAGTTACTCGTACATAGGTTATTAGCAGATATTGATTAGAAAATGATTTTATTTAAAACGATACGCGTCGGCAGCGCGGTATCGCGTTCAAAACTTTTTCTTGACTGTTAGTTCACCGTGGCGGCTGCACTTTCCTTCTCCGTCCGTCCGGTTTTGCAAGTAATTCAAATTTTAGGACATTGAATTTTGGAAGGAAAAAGGATTAGTTGATTACCCAACAATATATAATGCCGGGATTAGTGTAAATAAAAAAAAACAACACAAAATAAACGCCATTAGAATTCAGTAACAAATAATTATTATACTTAAGCAATGCCAGGTACTACATTCTCAAACAGTACAGTATGTTTCATTTCATACCAGCGTTGTGGATTTAATTCATTTCTCGTTGACAATAGCGCGTATTGTTTCCCAACTATTACTCTTTGTTGCTTCTGTTGCTCTCGTGGTCCGCCTTGTAACAGTTGTACCAGTTGCTTGCTTGCATTTTTAGTTTAACGGCAACAGAACTTAAGTAATCGGAAAGGAATATTCATCTGCATAGCGTGCTAAAATTGTTGAGAGATTAAGTTCAGCTTATTGTTGTGGTCGTTTATTGTAAGGGTTTTCAAGTGATTGTATTTTTACGAAGATATCAATTGGCATCTATACTATTATAAAATTATAAATTGGTTGTATCTGTACATTAAAGACATTTGACGGTCTCTGTTGCGTAGCGGTTGTGCATTCGACTGCTACGACAGGGGGCGCGGGTTCGAGTCTCGCTCAGTGCAAATATTTGTATGCATGAATATGTCTTTTGCATTGGTCTGGGTTTTTCTATGTATAATATGTACCTATCCATTTACAAAAAATATATAGGTATGTTTATCCGGCTCTATGGGCAACCTTACACTTGTAGACCCGAGACGGCGTGCGGTTTTAGTCGGTTCAAGCCCGACATAACCGCTCCCGCTGGCACGCGGGGGGTTATCCGAAGGGATTTCCGCACGAAAAAAAGGTAGGTTTATCCGCATTCTGGAACCCATAACAGTTAAACTATGCTTACTTTGGGTCTAGAAAGCGCTGTGTAAAATGTCGTAGAATATATATTATTATTATTTAAAAACATACTTCATTTATTCATTTCTGAAAACTAACAGCGATAAAAATATAAAAAAATATGTAAAACACAATCTATTTTGAATTGACGATTCTGAACCCTATCTCTAGAAGTACTTTTTGGGATTCTTGTCTTTTTGTTTATTTTTTTTATTAGAGAATATTAGTAACCGAAATTACTAATACTCCCTCTAACCCCTCCAGCTAAGCTAAATTGCTTGTGTTAGGAGAGGGTTCACGTCGGTAGTGTAACGGCCAGGATTCGAAACCGGGACCTCTCGATCGTAGGGCACACTGACGCAAAAACCACTGAACGGATTTCGATACAGTATCTGTATCAGTATTTTAGTATCTGCCGTATGTTTGATCACAATTGCTTAAATAGAACCGGTGATAATGACCAAAGATCGCGATAATTGATATTCACATAAGTTCATTAATAAATGTTAATTACCGCTCGCTGAATAATGTGCCTGGTAGATGGCAATAGGCTCGCCCCCTATTACATTGGGACCTTAACATAACTGGCGAATCGTGGGTGTGTAATACACCTCTGCCTACCCCTTCGGGGATACAGGCGTGAAGTTATGTTATGTTATGTTTATGTTACATAAGTTCAATAATCCACTCACTTATTACAATAGCCTCTTTCTACATTCATTGTGAAAGCGATAAGGCCATTGCAACACGTTCTAAGTGCACAAAGTACCGTGTTGTCAGTTATTTAGCTCTTAAAGCCTACAACCAACATTACAGTACTTTTAATGTACTTACAAGAATATTGTAGAGATCACGAAATTTATAGAGATAATTGGTTTTAATTTTATGTTTTTGGTTATACCTTAATAATTGTGAGTTGAGACTGTTTTACGCTCATCGCTTGATATCTTTATAAACATGTATAAGGATAATGACTGAAACTTATAATATAATATGTTGGTATAAAAATCTGCAGGCGTACAATGAAACGTACATCTGCAATTGTGGACTGAAATTTCGGGCAATCAGAACCGTGAAACGCACTTGTCCCGCAATGGGGCCCGAATGGCACATGACATTTCATGCGACCTAAACTTTAACATGAAACAACCTTTTTTTTTTTTCGTGCGCAAATCCCTTCGGATACTCCCAGCGTGCCAACGGGGACGGTTATGTCGGGCTTGAACCGACTAAAACCGCACGCCGTCTCGGGTCTACAGACGCCGGGGTGTAAAGTTGCCCATAGAGCATATCCCTCGCACCCCGACTGACCCTGGGCCATCTCCGGTTTCGAGATGGCCCCCTCGGGTACCATGAAACAACCTAAAACCGTAAAATATTCTGAAATATTGATAGCTCGCCAAAATTAAAAAAAAAAAAAACACGATACTACATGACTTATTTCAAAAGGTCTAAAGGTTATCATAATCCAATATAAAGAAATGTATTTTTAACATGTTGTTTTGTGATAGTTCATTTTTTAATACAAATATATTGTAAATGATAACCTCCTTGATATGTTTGATTCAATCCCGAACATACTCTATGGTCCCGACTGAAAGAACGAAATACGAAGTAACTTCATGGTACCTTTTTTTTTTATACGGAAATCCCTTCGGATACCCCCCCGCCGGCCAGCGGGGGCGGTTATGTCGGTCTTGAACCGACTAAAACCGCACGCCTTCTCGGGTCTACAGACGCCGAGGTGAACTTCATAGTACCTAAATGACACTTCTTTCGTTCGTGTTCGCGCGGGTCCACAAT
Source organism: Cybosia mesomella (assembly GCA_946251805.1). Classification (NCBI taxonomy): domain Eukaryota; kingdom Metazoa; phylum Arthropoda; class Insecta; order Lepidoptera; family Erebidae; genus Cybosia; species Cybosia mesomella. The sequence continues at coordinate 5,069,181 of OX276396.1, forward strand.
TGCGGAAGTACATTTCATGGTAGGCCTACTGATCATCATGATTATCTTACGTATCTTACGTAATATGACACGATGTCGAGTTGTCAATGTTGCCATACTTGAGAATCTTGTCATACGTAAAAATGTCAAATGTATGCTCAGGTGGTGGCGACCACAGATAAATAATATATTTATCGCGCCTCTCGGTCAAGGCATTCGCCGCCAGAATAGCTTTGTTTTTTTTTTTTGTTATTTTTTTTGTATTTGTACCTTTTTTTTTTTTTTTTTTTTTTATCGTGCGGAAATCCCTTCGGATACCCCCCCGCCGGCCAGCGGGGGCGGTTATGTCGGGCTTGCACCGACTAAAACCGCACGCCGTCTCGGGTCTTCAGATGCCGGGGTGTAAGGTTACCCATAGAGTATATCCCTCGCACCCCGGCTGACCCTGGGCCATCTCACCACTAACAGCATCGCTCATCCTGTCTCCTCTGAAAGCAGAGGAGTACGGAGAGCGATGTGTTCCCGCCACGTTGGCTATTGGCCGACGATCAATGCCAACCCTATGAAGGGGTGAAGGGGAAGCCATTGACCGCCGCCCAGGGTGTACCGGCCGCTCCGATTCCGTTCCCCCCGGACTGCAGCATCGGAGCGACACTCGAGGAGGTTACCCAACACACACCCCTTTGTATTTGTACCTCATCCGCAATAAAAACACTTTTCTTTCTTTCTATCGTCACGTTAGTCCCGGTCGCATCTGAGCTCTCACCTCGGAGTCGGAGGTCCGCTTTCCAGCTTTTACTCCGCCACTTCGCATGGTACGCCATCCATGTTAGTGGGACCATTGGCACGCATGTCAAGTCAGCGTTGATACAAAACTTTTTTGAATATTCGTATTCATACATCTATGTTGATAGAAAAGTTGGGTTAGAAGCTTTAGGACTACTTCTCCATAAGACTAGATGGTAAATATGACTAGTTCGCTATAGGACTAAATCTCGATATGACTACATCGTGTATGTACTAGATCTCATTTTGACTAAATAGCCATTGGCCCAGATAGCGTCTAGACAATATTGTCGTTTGTTTTCAGAAGTACAATTACCATCAAAATTTAATGACAGACAATGCGTTTGGAGTATGTTTTGTTAAAGTCTTGGTCACATTCATGTAGGTTCTCCCTTATTATACCCGTCTTTTCTTTGTTTAATGTAAGAGAAGCACTTGCGAGACAAGAGAAACACTGCGTTGCTGCAAAAGACAATAGTGTTCTTGTCTTTTGCAGCAACGCCAAATAGACGTACTGCTTAAATTGATACAACATTAAATCTATAGCCATTGTAAAGAAGAGCTTCTTTTTGAATAAATTTAAATTCATTTCTTTGCATTTTCGTATGTGTAGTAAACAAAAAACAAAATGAAAAGCAGAAATAAAATATGCAAATTAGTCTTGACAGTTCATTGAAAGACAAATGACTTATAACTAAATTTATTTTTATAAGGGTTTCAGGAACTCATTGGTAAGTGGCCAGCGTGCTTAACAATGAGTTCCTTATCAATGAAGTATGGTGAAGTGTAAAGTTGAAGAGCCACTTTTCGATGCCATTGTACGTCATTTTGATATTAAGTCAATCTGATAACAAGACATATGGATATATGGTCGTATAGCTATCTAGTCCAAATGCGATGTAGTCATATTGACATTTAGTCCCATAGCGAACTAGTCATATTGATACCTTGTCTTATCGAGAAGTAGTCCTAAAGCTTCTAACCCGAAAATTTAGCAATATAACCCTTTTTTAATTCCACCAATTTGTACAAATAAATCAAATTAAAGTGTATTTTTGTAATACTAAAATAACAGATTTTTTTAAGTTTGTCTGTCTGCCTTTTTGTCTGTTTGAACTAGGTTATCTCTGGAAAGGCTAGGCCGATTTTGACGGGACTTTATTTGGCAAATAGGTATTGTTGTAAGGCATAACATAAGTTACTTATGTTATGATCACACATCCATCCATCCTCACCAACTTTCACATTCATACTACTTGTAGGCTTATAAAACTATATTAGAAGACGAGGTGTAAAAAGCGGCCAAGTGCGAGTCGGACTCGCCCCTGAAGGGTTCCGTAACAGCATAGTTCTTATAGTTTCGGAGAAAAGTGGCTGTGACATACGGACGGACAGACAGACAGACATGACGAATCTATAAGGGTTCCGTTTTTTGCCATTTGGCAACGGAACCCTAAAAACGACATAAAAATGTTCATGATAAAAGAGAATCATTCTATCTCTGATCATTTTCACAGTAAGAAACTTTATCGATACCATAATGAAAATCTCGATAACCATAATCTCGTTCTACCAATAGGTTTCCCTCAGCCCTGTGTTCAAGCCAAAGTTATAAATCGGCCACGTAGGCCATTTGCAATTTAATAGCTTTATTACCATAATCGAAGTCCGGCTGCAACGGAAGAAAAGCTTCCGTATGTTTCAATATTACACTTTCAGTGTTTCTTCGCTGCAAGAATTGATGAGAATATTTCTTGTTACCTTCAATTTTGTTTTTTTTTTATACCACTAAGGTGGCAGACAAGCACACGGCCCACCTGATGAGAAGCGGTTACCGCGGCCTATGGACGTGTGCAACACCAGTGGGGTCACACTCGCGCTGCCGACCCTGTAAAGGAAAGGATGGGAAAGGAATTTGGGAGGGGATGGGAAAGGAGTTTGGGCTCCGGCACTCTCACTCACCAAACGGAACACAACAGTTCAAATACTGTTACTTGGCGTCGATATTCTGTGAGAGGGTGGTCCTTCCCCGGTCGAGTCGGCTCATTCATGCAACGGCCAAAATGACTGTTGCTTGACGCTACCACTCTATCAATTCAAGTTCAATGTGAATACTACATATCTATATTTTTATGTATTCGTCCAAAAATCTGTTATTTTAATGTCACGGACAGACATTTAAATTTGATTCATCTGTTAGAAATATTATTATCATTGTATAAAGCCAATAATAATTTCCTAAATCTTTTTTTTTCGTGCTGAAATCCCTTCGGATACCCCCCCCCCGCCGGCCAGCGGGGGTGGTTATGTCGGGACTGAACCGACTAAAACCGCACGCCGTCTCGGGTCTCCAGACGCCGGGATGTCCTCGCAGAAGGAGGTGGCGGCGGCCCACGCGCTCGCGCTCCGCACCATTACCGCAATCATGCTGCCGAGCGAGAGGACTCCCACTCCGATGGCTGCCACTAGGTCACACCTCGGCGCCTCCCACGCCGGGCAGTCCACCAGCGTGTGCAGCCCCGAGTCCTCGCTCGCGTCGCAGTGATGGCACTCAGGCGTTGGCTCCTTCCTGATTCGATGCAGGTGGTTCCCGAAGCTCCCCTTCCCGGAGATCACCGGCGTCAGTTGGTACGAAAGGCTTCCGTGTCGCCTCTCTAGCCAATCCTCCATGATGGGCCTTACCGCCGCTATTATGCCCAATTTCCTATACCTATTGTTAACCGTCAGAGACATCAGGAGGCATCGCACGATCTCCGTCGAGGTGGCATGTCTCCTAGCCGGGACCCCTCCATGGGACCTGGAAGTGAGAGCCCTTGTGTCGTTGCACCAATAGCGCAAGGAGGCGCTGGAGCGGGGCCATAGGCCGGAGCCCCGAGAAATCAGGGCTCAGCGGTCCCAGCTCCGCCGGGAACTCATGGAGACATGGAGGGTGCGACTTGAGCATCAAAGGTGGGATTAATCCACCATTGTGGCGGTGAGTCCGATCATGAAGGAGTGGTTGGAGAGGCACCACGGTGACCTCTCCAACTGGTAGAGAAAACTACTCCCTCACCTCGCAAAGTGACAGCCAAGACTGCTCCGAATACTCTTCTGGTGATTCGTTATATACAACAATATATTGATATGAAAGCCGGGTATAAACATGTACAAGTTATGTGAATTGTGGATAGCACGAGCCTATTGAAGCATATAATTGCACTAGCAAAATGAGGACGACTACGCGCTAATTGCAACGACAGCCTGCACATGACACCACACTCATAGACACTAATTTTGAAAAGTTCTATCTCAAACCACTAACGTTGAAAATTGTATAACATGACAACAGCTGATGTAACCTCAGGCGTATATGGGGCAAAGTTATGGAACAAAATTTTTCAATTAGTTTAACCTTTAACTTTCAAAGTAAATTTTTGTTATAAATATTAATTTAAATGTTTTCATATTATGTTGAAATTTATCCATTGGTGTGTTATATAAAATAAGTAAATTGAATTATCTTTTATAATAAAACTAGCATTGCCGCGCGGTTTCACCCGTGTAGGACTTAAGTGGGTGAAACCATGGGAATATCGGGATAAAAAGTAGCATAGTTACTCAGGGATAATGTAGCGTTCTAATAGTGAAAGAATTTTTGAAATCAGTTCAGTAGTTTCGGAGCCCATTCAATGCAAACAAACAAAGAATCAAATATTTCCTGTATAGATAATCAAACAAATAAGAATTTACTCTTAGTGGTACTTTTCAGCCTTAGTTGGAATTTTAATAGACTTGGTATTTTAGTAGACTTTATATGATAAATTTAATACTTTTTACTTTAAATCTGATCTAGAAAGAGACGAAATAACATAATAAATACTTCTCATAATAAAAATTCGGACAAAAATTCAATTTGCCCTAAATAACGTGTTCAATTCCCGCTCAGTGCAAATATTTGTATGCATGAATATTCCTATCATTAGAATATGATGTATTTACAAAAGAAGTATATAAGTATGTTTATCCGCATTCTAGAACGCATAACACAAGCTAGTTAAACTATGCTTACTTTGGGTCTAGAAAGCGCTGTGTAGAATGTCGTAGAATATATATTTATTATTTCCTTTATTTAACTTTAAATACTTATCAATTATATTTTTAAATACATTCTATATATATAAAAAAAAAACAAATATATTTAAAAATATAAAAAACAGTGCTCCACCGGTATCGGGTACAGGGACCAAGCTACCGGTGGTTAGGGCTCCAGAGAAAGGAACTTCCTCACGATGCGCGCCGTATCAAGAAGCACAGCCTTCTGCATCTGGCCCTTGACCCAACCGTCTAACCCGAGCCTCTTCAGGTGTTGGTCGAGGCTCTTTGCTATTAAACCGTTCACTGACACAACTATCGGCACAATGATTGCTGAGTCAACACTCCACATGTCGACAATCTCGTGGGCCAAGTCCAAGTACTTAACTTGTTTATCCTTCTCAGCTTTCACGAGATTCTCGTCATGAGGAATGGTAACATCAGCAATCAAAGCTCGGCGTTCGGATCGGTCTATCACCACAATGTCAGGCTTGTTGGCTACAACAGTCCTATCAGTGATGATAGATCGATCCCAGTACAATGTGATATGACTATTTTCTAGAACCGGCTCAGGAACATACCTATAGTACGGCACTTCAACTTCCACAAGGTTGTATTTCAGAGCAAGTCGCTGGTGGATTATCCTGGCTACTTGATTATGTCTGTGCAAGTACTCGCCGTTAGCAAGACGAGAACAGCCGGAAGTAATATGCCTGAGGGATTCACCAGGCTGGTGACATGCTCGACAGATGTCAATTGTGCCATCCCTCATTATATACTTCCGGTAGTTATTCGTCTTGATAACTTCGTCCGCAATCGCACATAGAAAACCTTCAGTTTCCCCAAAAAGGTCACCGAAACGTAGCCAGGATACGGATGCCAGTAGGTCTACTTCGGGCCTGTGGAGGGCCCGATAGAATCTACCGTGTAGCCCCTTACTCTGCCATACCTCCCTTCGGCTGTCAGTGCCGACTACTATAGGTCTGCGCCAGTTCTCCTTAGCCAAACCGAGCGGGGTGAGCCCGGTATCTACGTTGACTACATCACGGTGCATATCCACGTTCGACTTAAGAAAATAATCTCTGAGATTGCACACCTCGCGATTATGAAGGGTCTTTGCATTTAAAAATCCCCGACCCCCACATTTCCGCGGGATGTACAATCTCATGACTGACGACCGCGGATGATGCATTCGAAATGCAGTCAACTGAGTCCGGACTTTCCTATCAATGGCATCGAGTTCAGTCTGAGTCCACTTGAGTATGCCAAAGGAGTACATCAAGAGTGGCATGACCCAACTATTACAGGCACGAACCTTGTTACCACCTGACAAAAGACTGTTAAGTACCTTTTTCAGGCGGCCAAAGAAACGTTCCTGTAGCATTTGTTTCATCCCGGTCTCATTGATGCATAACGCCTGTGACATACCCAAGTATTTATAGGTCTCAGTTACGAGGAGCGATCTCAGGTTAGTGGAATCAGAGAGCTGTATACCCTGCGACTCCACCACCCGCCCTCGCTTTACATGAATGACTGCGCATTTTTCCACACCAAACCCCATTTTAATAGAATTACTGAAATTTTCGGTAATCTTCAGTAAAGCCATTAATTGAGGATTAGTGTGAGCAAACAACTTCAAATCGTCCATGTAAAGCAGGTGGGATACCATCTGACCCTCTCTTCGTAACCTATAACCTAACCCTGAATTCACTAGTAAAGTACTAAGTGGGTTCAGGGCTAAGCAGAACCATAGGGGACTCAGACTGTCCCCTTGAAAAATACCCCGCTCTATTGTTATCGGCTCGCCATCACCCAAAGCCCGACGACACCCTGGATAGAAAAGAACAGTCCTCCATTGCCCCATACATGTCCTTAAGAAGGTACATAGAGTTGCATTCACTTTATACAACTCCAGCACCCTCAAAAGCCATGTATGTGGCACGGAATCGAACGCTTTCTTGCAATCTATCCAGCATGCTGCCAGATCCTTAGTACGACGGCGAGCTTGTTGGCTAATAGCCATATCAATGAGGAGGAGCTCCTTAGTACCCCGGGCCCCATTCCTACATCCATTCTGAGAGGCACACATAATAGAATTATTATTTATATGATTGTTAATTTTAGCTCTCAGAATGGATGTAAGAAGTTTATAAACCGTTGGCAGACATGTAATCGGTCTATAATTATTGGGCTCCAGAGTACTACCTGCTTTATGGAGCAGGTGGGTAACCCCGGTTGTCATAAAAGCTGGTAGCGTCCCAGATTCTACAGCACATTGAAACTGTGAAGCCAAAAGAGCGTGCGAACTCCGTAGCCATTTAAGCCAGAAATTGTGCAATCCGTCCGGTCCCGGGGATTTCCAATTAGACAGCGGACGGACCGCACAATCTACATCAATGGCATCGATATATATATCTTTCATTTCAGGAATGGACTCGCACGCTCTCTCTACCTCACACATCCAATCACCTTCAATGTGACTAACGGGCACCGACCAGATGCTGCGCCAAAACGCATTTGTGGCTGCAGCCTCCGGCCGTCGCACGTCGTCCACACTTTCATCTGGTTGCTCCCAGCTTCTATATACCCACCTCTGGTCTCTTCGGAACATGCGATTAACGGTAAATCGATCGACGCGTTTTCTGTATCTGCGAATACGGTTTGCCCATGCACAGACTTTCTGCTTCAGGAAATCAATGCGCTCTGTGATCCGAGACGTATATTCTTGGGGACTGATACCAGTTCCCGCAAACGCTCGGGTCACATAGCGCATCACTCTCGGGCGAGTATTACCCGACCTGAAGCAGATTAGCTTACTGATGAGCACCCTTGCCTCGGCCACACGTCGCTCAATCCTGCATTGCCATGCTGGTATGGTAGACTTAGGTCGTATGGTAGGATCTTTATTAGGGAATTTAACACCTGCCATACGACATGCCGCTACAGCAGTACAATACAGGATTGAATGAGTGTCCCCGAGATTTTCGCTGTTATCTAGATAACTAGGTAATAGCGAATCAAGGGCGCTCACCAGAGCCATATTTCGTCTGTGTATAGGCAAACGAGGCAGACGTGGCCTGTTATTCAGGGGCATCGATCGATATTCCCGCAACGCACATTCCAAAGCCTCCTTAATATGTTCATTGTACTGAATACTTACTGGAATAAGTGTGTCATCCCCTGTCTCTTCATTCATTTGACTTACAGGCACTGGTGCAGGTGTTGAAGCAGGAGCCGGGGCGGGGGTGACACAGATATTTCGCAAGCATTCTTGCCGTAGAGTCTCAAGTACGGTTTCATTCAACATGCGATTGCGTTGAATGACCCGCACTTGGTCCGATAGTCGTTGTGACGATGTGTTGACGGAAGGTTCAAGCGCCTGAAACAAAGGAAGCATTCGGGTACGGTACGCACTGAGGTTAGTTCCCCCCTCTGTAGCCGCAAAATATGCCCGCATGACATTTTCGTTTATTGATGGTGTCCATCGCATGCGGTGCACATCACCACCGGCAGCGGGGGCCCTGTTCGAAGCCGGAGGGCGTCGGGGTCCCAAGCATATCGGTGGCCGGCCTCTCCCCGGCCGACGTACAGGTGTTGGCGACGTCGGCGGGGAGAAGAACTCGTCGCTCGAAGAGGAGCTCGACGCCGCTGGTTCCGTTGGTGGGGGCTGCGCGGCGGAGCTTAGCGACGAGTCCGGAGGTGTAGCAGGTGCACTAGCGTTCCTCCTAGCTTGTGCGCGGGTCAACATACTGTCCTCGTCATTGATTGATTTTGCTTATTTATTTTCGTATTTCATTAGTGACACCTGTCAGTGCTGCGGAACTTTTGTTTGTGGTATAAAATATGGTTAAAGGATACATTTTTACAAATAAATTAATTCTCTTTTTGTTATGGTGATCAATGCCAATATAGTATTCAAAATCTGCTAATACTAGATACGGTAGGAATATTAAAATAAATATATTTATTCAGAGCAAAATAAATCTGACATTATATGTTGTAGGGTTGCCAGGGTTATTTATTATTATTATTATATATTTATTTTTCTTATGAGATTGGTGTTCTAACATCAAGGAAAGGAATTCCTCTTCAAATCACGGATTGTCTACTCGCATTATTATACTTTTTGATGGACTCATGGTCGGTCCTTGACGTCTCCTACTGTTTTTTGCCATTTTGCACAAGAAAATATGAAAATAAAAGAACAAATCATCATTATATTTTAAATAGGATCTAGTGGCGTGTAGCCCGACAGGCTACGCCCAGTCTTTTGATAATATTACTCACATTTTACACAATCAAGGATAGTTTTTTAACATTCCGTGGTCTTTTCCTACTAAAAAAATACTAAGACGCTGGGTCGCGACAAGCGGGAGGAAAAAGTCAATTCTAAGAATTTGCTCAACACGCGACGCCTTACAGTTTCCATGTCACTGGTTAAAGGTTGTACAGTGAGGTTCAATGTAGTTTTTATATCAAACGATGGCGATATGGCGAAGCTAAGTTTAAACGTTGTCATAAACTACCCACGTTATTGCTGTTTCCTCATTCTAATAACGACACACAGAATAAATAAGGGCTTGGTGCGTCATTAGATGGGGATTACCAATTTCTGAGCCACTGCACTGCGGAAGTACTTCGAGTACTCTCACCCTGTAGAAAGCTGTCGATAAATTGCATTACAAAATGAGTTCAGCTAATAGAAGATATCAATAAAAAACGTATCTTAGTATATGCGTAATTGCTGCAGTATATGTGTCAAGTAACGCGTAAAGATCGCGACGGCGTGCGGTTTTAGTCGGTGCAAGCCCGACATAACTGCCCCCGCTGGCCGGCGGGGGGGTATCCGAAGGGATTTCCGCACGAAAAAAAAAAAAAAAAAAAAAGGAGCAGCTTTAGCATCTGCGGCAGCCGTGTCCGTGTCATCGCTTATAAATGTAAGAGTGTCACATTTGCTAGTGTGACCACGTTTTGCAGCAACCACTAGGTTACGTGGGTAAGAAATGTCTGACCATACCGCCTCTGCCGAGCCCCCGTAGGAGAGGTACACCAAAGAAGTGCTGGCCTGGTGGCGTAGAAAATGACATACGTGCTAATGGTCTCACTACCATAGATGCCCAAGACCGTGCAAAGTTTAGAAGTTACAGTCAGAAAGTGGACCTCGGACTTCGAGGCGAGAGCCTTGGATGCGACCAGGGGCTCGATTCAGTAAAGTTATGTTTTTTTAACGTATGATTTCACAACTAACGAACATTACTGTAGTTATTTACTCTAGCTCAACCAGATCCATACAAAGGTTATCTGGAAAGAAAGAAAGAAAGAAAGAAAAGTGTTTTTATTGCGGATTAGGTTTTTATACAAAAGAAAAAATAACAAAATAAAAATAAAAACAGAGCTTCTCTGGCGGCGAATGCTAGTACAACCTGGACCAAGAGGCGCGATAAATATATTATTTATCTGTGGTAGCCGCCATCTGAGCATACGTTTGACATTTTACATAAGACAAGATTGTCAAGTATGGCAGCATTAATAACTTGACAACGTGTCGTCTTACATGGCAATTTATAACACGTGTTAAATGGATATTAAATCAATCAATATTAAAATAGAAACAATATTAACATTATGTAAGCCATGTCCGCAATATGGGATGGACACTCACCATAGACTTAGGTGGGTATCTACCACCCAAGTACTGATTTTCAGCGTCACCCCAAGAAGAGATCGCTGTAAGTGATAAGACCGCCCAGTGTACATAATTATATTAAATAGCTAAGTTAAGTAATTGTGAAATTTCTTTGTTGTTGTACAATAAAGTATATCCTATTCTATTCTATTAATATCTCAAAATCGAATTGAAAACGAAATCAACTATGAGTGATTTTAATTGTTTACTAACCCCACTAAAGTGAAGGTAGGTTTTGGTTTGGCAGATCATACTGAATACAATATACTGAGTACATTGTTACCCTAGGGGTGAAAGTAACTTATTTAGTCCCGAGACGAGGTTTGGCGCCCGAACGAAGTGAGGGCGCCAATAGTTCGAGGGACTAAATAAGTCTTTAACCCGAGGTAAACACTGTGCTTTTCATTACGAATACAAGGAAAGTAAAAATAAAAACATGAATTAGCTAAAGAAAAAATGAGTAAAACCTTCAAATCGAAAACAAATGAAGATCGAATTGCAATATTTTGTTTGTTTTTTTTTTCTGTGGACGGCCAGCTATTCAGCCATTATTTTTCATTTTCATAATTTAAAAAATGGTAAAGTTTTTGCCCCAATCCATGTTATTTTAAGGAAATTGTTGAAACTAAACTAAAGTAAAGTTATTTAAAAAATATATATTCTTTAATCAATACTTAACTTTATTTTATTTCAATTTTACATCACGCTGTAATTGAGTGGCTGTATAGAAGGTTGGTACATGGTTGGTACATTAAAAATGTGAAAATAGTTTTTTTTTTAATAATTTGACAGCTGTCAGTTGAAAGCGATTCTCCCTAGGGATGAAAAGTATTACTTTCATCCCGCTCCTCAGGCAACTTCAGACCTACTTTCAGAGTATGAGTAATGAAAAAATATTTTTTCAGTTTTTCTTTCTTATCGAATTGAAATCACGGGTTTTGAAAAAGTGGCGTTAGTGAATCGGACCCCAGGACTAACGCTTAGATGATGATTATGATATTCTTAATTAATCTAGTTTGAGAGTCTACCTTTCGTTTCCCCGTGGTATAAATTCAGATTTTAAACACTCATTATGTCTTTGAATACCATTCACAAAGTTCTATTTAATTAAGTTCTTTTCTAAACATGAGAAAGCGTTTCTCGAACAATGGTTTTGTGCTCATGAACAGACGCCATATGATAATAACGATACAGAAGTCGAGTTTTGTACTACCAATCATAAATATTTATAATAGCTGATGCCGGAACTGCTGAACGCACCGAGGTCAGTTATGGTTTCTGAACGTATCTCCAGTTCTTCTTAACCAATTACAATCAAACATACTACAGATTTTAAGTCTGACCTTGGTCAGACTTAAAATCTGTAGTGTTGTCTGTAGTGTTTTTTTTTTCTATTAGAAAGGTCTTTCTAATAGAAAAAAAAACCGCATCAAAATCCGTTCTGTAGTTTTTGCGTCCATTACGAACAAATATACAAACAGACGGACAAGAATTCTAAAACAAACATAACATAAACTCACGCCTATATCCGCGAAGGGGTAGGCAGAGGTGCTAGCACCCACATTTCGCCAGTTTATGTTTAGGTCCCAATGTAATAGGTGGCGAGCCTATTGCCATTAACCGGGCACTTATAAGCGTGCGATAAATACATACATAACTTCGAAAAGCATCGCAAAGTCATTGGTGTGTGCCATGGTAAAACCTGGGATCGAACCCGAGACCTCGTCTCAGCAGCCCATACCACTAGGCTACCGCGGCTTTGAATTCTAAAACAAATATTTTCGTATTCAGAATCGCTCAATTAACATAACCCAAGGTCTTTTTTAAATATCTCCAAGGTACAGACACAGCTGGGGTGTGTGTTGGGTAACCTCCTCGAGTGTCGCTCCGATTCCGATCCCGCTGCAGTCCGGGGGGAACGGAATCGGAGCGGCCGGTACACCCTGGGCGGCGGTCAATGGCTTCCCCTTCACCCCTTCATAGGGTTGGCATTGATCGTCGGCCAATACCCAACGTGGCGGGAACACATCGCTCTCCGTACTCCTCTACTTTCAGAGGAGACAGGATGAGCGATGCTGTTAGTGGTGAGATGGCCCAGGGTCAGTCGGGGTGCGAGGGATATGCTCTATGGGTAACCTTACACCCCGGCGTCTGAAGACCCGAGACGGCGTGCGGTTTTAGTCGGTGCAAGCCCGACATAACCGCCCCCGCTGACCGGCGGGGGGGTATCCGAAGGGATTTCCGCACGATAAAAAAAAAAAAAAAAAGGTACAGACACAGCTAATTTTCAAGTTTATAATAGTATATATTGACTGCATCTCGCCTGACGGTAAGCTTAAGCGAGGTCCAAAAAGTAGTGGCCACAGTTCTATCTGCTGTCTCGGGATTGATGTTCCCTTGACGGCCTCGAAAGAAGCTTTTTCACGCCCCGCTAAACAACCCGGGATTGTAGGAAGAATTAGTAAAGAAGAAGTAGAACCTAATAAGACAATTAGTTAACTAGGTCTGCAAGGCGAATCGCTGCTTGCAATGTTGAGCTGAGTGAGACATCGTTATTTGAATTGATAGTTATTCGGGAGTTTTGGACGACTGTTTTGGCGCCAAAACTTGTCCAATAAATTTGACCGCTATTGCGGAATCAGATTTTGAAAATTTTGAACAGTGATCATTTTTGAAAGTCACAACTCTGGACATACTTTCTGAGCGTGTAAAGTTTGGTCACAGTGTCTCGAGCGGTTATTATATAATTCCATCTTGAATTTTTTGGTAGCATTAATTTTTTCAAAATATATCCATAAACCTTCCTCTGATTGACCTCTTTAATCAGGCCAAATTTGGTTCTGATTGGATTAGTAGTTTAGGAGGAGACCTGTGACAAATAAAATCCTGAAGTCTGGTATGAGGAGCTTTCGCTCGACTTCGTCTCACTCAGCTCAAACAAGTTGAATTCCTGAGACGAGCTCAGCCGAATACAAGGGATTTTCGATTTTGCGATTTTTTTTTTTTGCGATTTTTTCTTTATCTTGCAATGGTTCCCACAAAAAATCGCAAAAAAAAACGCTAAATCGAAAATCCCTTGTATTCGGCTGAGCTCGTCTCAGGAATTCAACTTGTTTAGTATTTTGTTGTTACAGCGGCAACAGAAACAGATCATGTGTGAAAATTTCAGCTGTCTAACTATCACGGTTCATGAGACACAGCCTGGTTTACCCTTGGTACGGAACCCTAAAAAATCTCCAGATCTCAAAATTTGTCTTATACATGGGGCAATAGTTATCAGTGTCAACAAACATGTTGTTTGTACAACGAAGACGGACTTCAATGGAACTACCGATTCTGCATCACGCGCCACCTGGATTTTTTTGTTTTCCCTTTGGAAACCCCCACGGGCTTCACCCCACCGGGGCCAGCGATGAGGTGGGTATGTTGGAGTCGAACCGACTAAAATCAAACGGTGTCCTTCCCAAGCGCCCATTGCCAAGCACCCCGGGTACGCCTTCAAAAGGATAACCCTAGGGTCCCCGACGGACTTCGGCCGCTGTCGCGGCCTCGCCTTTGAGGTCGGGTTTGATCTCGCGTCATTGAATTGGCAGGCGTGTGTAGAACACACACGACACGCCTCTTTTTTGGCCTGCTTCTGTAATGACGGCTAGCCAGCCGACTGCCATCCCCAGGCCCCGATCATGGAGATCGGTAGTCCTGGGACGCGCCACCTGGCTAGTTAGAAGATTCTTTTTGTATGTAAGGAACATGATGTCGCTCCATTCCTTCATAGACATTTGGCACTATGGAATATGACTCATGCGTTCATAACGCACTATGGCAGTCACGCGTCAATTGGCCCGTGATCTTGATAAGGAAACGAATGTATCAAAAGTAACGTTATGTTATTATATAAAATTTAAGGCTTTCACGGCCGGCGTTGCATGTAGAATATACTGCTTCCGGGCTGTTTGGCCGTGGTCCTTCGGAAACTTGTATTCCAGACGTTTCGTCGATCACTGCGGTCGACATCTTCAGTGGACAGGTCGGGACGCCGTCGAGTGCGGAGAACCTTCCTCGGCGGCGACTTCGCTACGAAGACAAGTTTCCGATGGACCACGGCCAAATAGCCCGGAAGCAGTATATTCTACACGTTATGTTATTAATTATGTAAATCAAGTCCTGAGGAATAGCGGATAAGTTTAATAAATAATATGTCAATTTATCAAAAATATAATATCTTAATATATGTGACAAGATATATCAGCAGTTTCCCCCACAATTAATGTAAAATCTTGAGGTATTCTTCGAAGCGCTATATTTAAACTTCTGTTATTTAATTTGTAAATAGTCGGTAAATAAACAATAAAACTGTTTGATGCCTATCAATCAAACCGCAATACGCACCATCAGGCGGGTTGTGTGTTCTACCAAAAAAGCAAACTATTCACAAATTACATCGCTAATCTTTACACTTTAATGATAAAAATAATTCTAATCATAATGTTTTTGATTTAACTTACTAGAGTGTAACTTTACAGTGTTAACGCCAGTGCCACGTGTTCATTTCGCAAACAATAAGCTATGTCGTGTAATTTAGTACATAACTTCACACCTGTATCACTGAAGGGGTAGGCAGAGGTGTATTACACACCCACGATTGGCCAGTTATGTTAAGGTCCCAATGTAATAGGGGGCAAGCCTATTGCCATCTTCCGGGCACATTATTAAGCGAGCGATAATTAACATTTATTAATTCACACATACTATAACTACGAAAAGTCAGAGGTGTGTGCCCGGGCCGAATCAAAAAATCTGTAACTTTTTACTATTGAAGAACTTTCTGTATTTTTTATGAGCATAGATTGTACAAGCTAAATATTAACTAGTGTTGGCTCATGGATTTACCCGCGCTTCATGATAAAATTCAGTAAGAATGCATGAGAATATTTTACTTTTGCTTGTATTTAAGCAATCATTTCTTCAAAACAAGAATACACAAAGTAATAAAAGGTATAGTTAACTATGCTATTTATTCAAATTCAAATTCTTTATTTGCCAGAATACGGTGTATAGGGTTTCATTTCATAAAATGTTCAACGACGCGTTGGTACGGGCCGAACCACTTCCATCTGCAGTATAACTATCGGCCGGGTTCAATAATCCATCTATCCTTTACCAGCAGTTAAAATAGCTAGCATTAGTATCTATCGGGGATTTTTTCTGTTTCAATAAACAAAGATAAACAGAAAATGACTTTGGTAATATTGAAACCGCAGTTACTGAGAGATTAATGTTGACTGTTTATCTGGGATAGCTATCTACCTTTAACTGTAGGTAAATTTTTGAGACTGGCCGTATGAGAGCCGCCTTTAGAAATAGTAGCAAACAAATGAACCACAATGTAAGGAATTATTTCACTTTAGTCAATATATTATATCATAGTGAATAGGGTGGTGAATTAGTGTCGTATCCGAAGTTCGACATTCTACACAGCGCTTTCCAGACCCAAAGTAAGCATAGTTTAACTAGCTTGTGTTATGGGTTCCGGAACGCAGATAAACATACTTATATATACTTGTTTTTGTAAATGCATACATATTGTACATAAAAACACCCAGACCAATGCAAATAGACATATCCATGCATACAAATATTTGCACTGAGCGGGAATCGAACCCGCGCCCCCTGTCGTAGCAGTCGAATGAAGGTATACCTTTCTTTTTCTTTCGTGCGGAAATCCCTTCGGATACCACCCCGCCGGCCAGCGGGGGCGGTTATGTCAGGCTTGAACCGACTCCAACCGCACGCCGTCTCGGGTCTACAGACGCCGGGGTGTAAGGTTACCCATAGAGCATATCCCTCGCACCCCGACTGACCCTGGGCCATCTCCGGTTTCGAGATGGCCCCCTCGGGTTTGGGAACCACGGTGTCCCTGTCTTGCCCCGGTTTGGGGGAGGGGCGCTAGTCGCCCCACCGTCCCGGCCTGCTTCTGCTGGGGTGACAGGTGGCCTCACCTGCCACCCCCAGGCCTGCGCTCATGGAGGACGGAGGTCGTTAAGCGACCTCCGGCGCCTGAGTCGCCTGCGACGCGCCTCGAGCATGTTGTGGGCTCGGCGGGCCGGGCGAGTTCTAAATCTCTCCCGGGCGCGCTCCGCCATCTCCTTCGCGAGCATTACATGCTCGCAGAAGGAGGTGGCGGCGGCCCATCACGCGCTCGCGCTCCGCACCATTGCCGCAATCATGCTGCCGAGCGAGAGGACTGAGGTCACGCCTCGGCGCCTCCCACGCCGGGCAGTCCGCCATCGTGTGCAGCCCTGAGTCCTCGCTCGCATCGCAGTGATGACACTCAGCCTTGGCTCCTTCCTGATCCGATGCAGGTGGTCCCCGAAGCACCCCTTCCCGGAGATCACCTGCGTCAGTCGGTACGACAGGCTTCCGTGTCGCCTCTCTAGCCAATCCTCCATGATAAATAATGCCCCTTGTCTTTCGACCTTCTAATAAAAGCGGTTGAGCGTCAGGTGAGCGTGTTCTTGGGTGTATATTGTTGCAGAATAATCAAATCATACAATGAACATTGTGATACGCAATAGTTATCAATGGTGAACGACCGTTTGTACCACTTGGCAAGGGAATTTGGACTTTAGTGAATGCAGTATAAGGTTTTATTTATAATAATATACGTTTTTATTTTCCTAATGTTTAGGAGCTTGATATTTCAGAGCAACTTTTACGTAAATATATAAAATGTCTTTCAGTATAGCCTAAAGGCACAGGTGGAGTTCATATACTTCATTACAGGAGGTTTTTTGGTGATGAACACCTTTACAATAGTCACGAAAGGAAAGAAGAAAAAAATACCGGCCAAGTGCGAGTCGAACTCCGAGTGCCTAGCAGCAAGTACGGCCTCTGTGGCGTAGCGGTAGTGCATTCGACTGCTACGACAGTAGGCGCGGGTTCGATTCCCGCACGGTGCAAATATTTGTATGCATGAATATGTCTATTTGCATTGGTCTGGGTGTTTCTATGTATAATATGTATGTATTTACAAAAAAAAAAAATATAAGTATGTTTATCCGCATTCTGGAACCCATAACACAAGCTAGTTAAACTATGCTTACTTTGGGTTTAGAAAGCGCTGTGTAGAATGTCGTAGAATATTTTTTTTTAATATTTTTTTTAAAAAGTAACATAATAATGCTTCTCTTTTTAATTTTTATATTTGAGTTGATTGAATGAAAGGTAAATTGCGGTTTACGATTTATGACGTATTAAAACAAAACTACTTACTAGATCTCGTTCAAGTCAATTTTCGGTGGTTTTACATGCATCACATACCCCCCCCCCCACATTTATTACTTTTTTGATTCTATTTTTGTGTAAAAATCTTAATGCAGGGTTCCGTTTTTTGCTATTTGGCTACGGAACCCTAAAAACATTAGACAAATAATACTAAACATTTCTTGCAATATTTTTTCTGCAATCTATTGCGGAAAAAAATGTGCACGAGATTTAGTTCTTCCTTGTTACTAGAGACGAACACTCTCCTTTCCATTCCATACCCCCCTTCGCTGACCCCCGCTGACCGGCGGGGGGTATCCGAAGGGATTTCCGCACGAAAAAAAAATAAAAAGGTACCCTTTGTTTAATAAAAACCCATTTTCATGGGTCATACTTCACGTTAATCACCTATTTTCAAGGAGGCCTTGCTTCTTTGCTTTCTTAGTCATAAATAATAGTAATTTTTGTCGCACAAGTATGGCTTACTAGCTATTGCCCGCGGCTCCGCTCGCGTGTATGTCGGTTATCGCACTTATCGCGCGTGATACGAACTGCCTACTTCATCCCCCCACAGGAAAAAAAGCGTAGCGGTAGTGCATTCGACTGCTACGACAGGGGGCGCGGGTTCGATTCCCGCTCAGTGCAAATATTTGTATGCATGAATATGTCTATTTGCATTGGTCTGGGTGTTTCTATGTATAATATGTATGTATTTACAAAAAAAAAAAGTATATAAGTATGTTTATCCGCATTCTGGAACCCATAACACAAGCTAGTTAAACTATGCTTACTTTGGGTCTAGAAAGCGCTGTGTAGCATGTCGTCGCATATTTATTTATTTATTTTATTATTTACTATCAAGTGCCTATAATACAAAGTTTCATGGCGATATCTTCGAAAATGACAAACTTTTATATAAAATTGCATCCCCTATTTGAACCCCTCCAAGCCTTTATCGCGACAAAAGGTAGCCTATGTTCTTTCTCAAGCTCTAGTCCATCTCTAGTACTAAATTTCATCAAAATAGGTTCAGTGGCTTAGGTGTGAAAGCGTGACAGACAGACAGAGTTACTTTAGCATTTATTATGCATTAACTAGGTCTGCAATACATTCTGCTGTTGCAAAAATTGGGCGAAGCAATTTCATCAGGACTTTTTTTAACGGTGATAATTCCTCAATTTTATCTTATGTATATCAACAAATTATTTAATTTAATACCAATTGCGTGAATAAGGCTTTTTTGTTCATTGAAAATCAGTTTTTTTTTGAAGAAGAAGAAGATAGTCTAACGAAATATATGAGTCGTCTAAAAGAGGGTATACTAATGTTTCGCAAAAAAAAAAAAACGTTCCCCAAAGTGTCACATGCCAAAGTATGTTTCCCAAATTTTCATTTGGCAAAACTACTTTTCGCAATTTTACAGTTAGCAATACTATTTTAAGCAATTTATTGTTTAACAAATAATTACATGGCAAAGTTTCATTTTACCAAGTATTAGGTACTTAGTCAAATATGTTTTGGCATAACATACTTTTCCCTGGCATGGCTGGCAACATACATGGCAAAAAAATACACTGCTGCATGGGTGTTTGTTTCACCTTGGACAAATAATTTACAGGTGAGAACTTCTATAACAATTATATTATACAAATCATTTTGGGGTCACAGTTCTAACCTAACCTAACCCACTTTTCTGGCAGTTCCGATCTAGCCTACGTAACTTATATGAAATTAATGTGTTTTACTTTATTTATAATTAATTATTAATGAGACATGTTGTTTGAACGAACTTACTTTGGGAATATATTTTTTTACAAAATAAAGCATTTGCCTAATGTATATTATTCACTTAATAAAAATTGAGCAAGTAAAAAGTTGCCAAATGAATATTTAACTACTACTTTTGGGAAATGAAACTATGCGATAAATTTTGTGGGAAGTGAAATTTGACGAACCGTATTTTGCCAAACGACAGGATCCCCTAAAAGAGAGCAAAGCTCTGACGAGCTTCGCTCAATAATTTATTTACATTGTATGGATTTTATAGCAATTTTTAATACATAGTAACTGAGTGGGTTAGTAAGCTAATTTTTTCAACGAAGAACTAAAGAATTACTATTATTTAATAGGTATATACTTCAGACAAGAAGACAGGGGCGGGCGTGTTAATCAAACGACGAGGATCGAGTTGTACTCACTTTATTATACAGATACCGACAATATTTTTTTACAATTTTACCTGACAAAACATTTTTGCCATTCTTGATGCCTTTTTACCCTCGTAATAGTACCTCATTACGTTCTTTTCAGTCTCCTGCTTTTCTGATGTTTTGCGCAATCATTCGTATGAAAGGAGGCCCAATTTCATAAAACCTCGAACATATTATGACTGCCTCTGAAATATATTAAAAAAATGGAATGGAAATTCTTTTTGGAAAATACATCATTCTCAACTTCCTCAGACCCATTTCGCAAATTAGTTGGGATCGGCTCTCAGTCTATCTGCGAAACGGCTGAGCCTTAATATTAGATCGTTACATATGAAATTGCTGTTTTTCTTGAAGAAATTGGAGGAAACCCAATTTTCAGTACTAACATTTTTGCATTTTTTTTAGGAATGACAAATCCAAATTTGATTTTTTTTTGTGTATGAATGAGACCACATTAAGCTAACAAACAGCAACTTTTATTACCTACATTTTTGAAAAGTGACAGCTGTTAAGTAATACGAAATTTATCATCAAAATGGATAGCATTTAGGAAGTACTGTTTTTGAAGATCGAATTAACTTATCAAGCGGCTAATAAAAACAAAACTTTATACAGAGTTGTAAAACCTTGAAATCAACTTTCAAACAAAATATAAATAATGGAAATAGCTATTAAATTACAGGAATAACGAACTCATGAATTTGTAAGACAATTTAGGCAATATCATAGGTAAAGACCTATTATTTTCTGTCAAGCGATTGCCAACTGACCCCCATAACCTAATGGCGATTTGGAAGTTCTGTAGTTACCTGATCTAACTACAGACTTTGAGTTCGTTATTCCTGTAATTTAATAGCTATTTCCTTCTATTTTAGATATTTGACGGCCTCTGTGGCGTAGCGGTAGTGCATTCGACTGCTACGACAGGGGGGCGCGGGTTCGATTCCCGCTCAGTGCAAATATTTGTATGCATGAATATGTCAATTTGCATTGGTCTGGGTGTTTCTATGTATAATATGTATGTATTTACAAAAAAAAAGTATATAAGAATATGTTTATCCGCATTCTGGTACCCATAACACAAGCTAGTTAAACTATGCTTACTTTGGGTCTAGAAAGCGCTGTGTAGCATGTCGTCGCATATTTATTTATTTATTTATATTTTGTCGGACTTTTTAGGGACCCAAGTACCCTTTTTTTTTTTTTTTTTTCGTGCGGAAATCCCCTCGGATACCCCCCCGCCGGCCAGCGGGGGCGGTTATGTCGGGCTTGAACCGACTAAAACCGCACGCCGTCTCGGGTCTGCAGACGCCGGGGTGTAAGGTTGCCCATAGAGCATATCCCTCGCACCCCGACTGACCCTGGGCCATCTCCGGTTTCGAGATGGCCCCCTCGGGTTTGGGAACCACGGTGTCCCCGTCTTGCCCCGGTTTGGGGGAGGGGCGCTAGTCGCCCCACCGTCCCGGCCTGCTTCTGCTAGGGTGACAGGCGGCCTCACCTGCCACCCCCAGGCCTGCGCTCATGGAGGACGGAGGTCGTTAAGCGACCTCCGGCGCCTGAGTCGCCTGCGACGCGAGGCGAGCATGTTGCGGGCTCGGCGGGCCGGGAGGGTTCTGAACCTCTCCCGGGCGCGCTCCGCCATCTTCTTCGCGAGCATCACATGCTCGCAGAAGGAGGTGGCGGCGGCCCACGCGCTCGCGCTCCGCACCATTGCCGCAATCATGCTGCCGAGCGAGAGGACTCCCACCCCGATGGCTGCCACGAGGTCACGCCTCGGCACCTCCCACGCCGGGCAGTCCGCCAGCGTGTGCAGCCCTGAGTCCTCGCTCGCGTCACAGTGATGACACTCAGGCGTTGGCTCCTTCCTGATCCGATGCAGGTGGTCCCCGAAGCACCCCTTCCCGGAGATCACCTGCGTCAGTCGGTACGAGAGGCTTCCGTGTCGCCTCTCTAGCCAATCCTCCATGATGGGCCTTACCGCCGCTATTGCGGCGTGCCCTGCGCTTGGTCGCCCAAGTCGTTCCTTCCACTCCACCACTATGGCCTGGCGGAGCTGGGACTGCATGGCCTCGATTTCTCGATGCTCGGGGTTCAGTCCCTGCTCCCGCGCCTCCTTTCGCCACTGGTACAGTTGCGAAAGGGCTCTCGCCTCCAGGTCCCATGGCGGAGTTCCGGCAAGGAGACTCGCCGCCTCGAAGGAGATCGTGCGGTACCCGCGGATGACCCTGATGGCCATCACTCGCTGCGGAGCGCGCAGCATCCGCACACTTCCGGCCTTCAGGGCCTCCGCCCATATTGGGCACCCATACAAGGCCATGGACCGCACGATCCCCGCGTAGAGTCTCCTGCAGGAGTCATCGGGCCCCTTCATGTTGGGCAGCAGCCGCGCCAGAGCGAGAGCTGTGCCCTTCAGTTTGGGGGCCAGACTTCGGATGTGCTCTCCGAAGTCCCATCGGCCGTCGAGCACGAGCCCCAAATATTTCATTTGGGGCTTGATGCCGATGCGATTACCTCCCACGATGAGACTGGATCCCTCAGGTGGCTTGCTCCGAGGCCCATGAAAGAACAGGGCCTCGGTTTTATGCAGAGCCACCTCGAGACCCAGCCGCCGGATCCGCTCCACGACTTGGGCAACCGCGGTCGTGGCCTTCAGGGTCGCTTCGCGGTATGTCACTCCGCACGCCGTCACGAGCGTGTCGTCCGCGTAACACGTGACGGCGGCACCGTCTGCGAGCTCACCGCGAAGCACCCAGTCGTATCCGATGTTCCACAGGAGCGGCCCTAGGACCGATCCCTGCGGAACACCGCACGACATCTCACGCCGGCCGAGACCGGTCACGGTTGGGTAGAAGACGGCTCTCTCCGTCAAATACGCCCCGACTATGCGGCGGAGGTAGAGAGGCACTTCGTGATATACGAGCACCTCAATAATGCAACTCCAGGGCAAGGTGTTGAACGCGTTAGCAATGTCCAGAGACACCGCCAACATCACCTCACCCCGGGCTACTGCATCCTCCGCCAGAGCCCTCACGCGCATGATGGCATCCACGGTGGAGCGCCTCTGGCGGAAGCCATATTGGCCATCCGCCAGGTCCGGCCCCACTCTTGAGAGGTGCTCGACGAGGCGCTTCGCAATTACTCTTTCAAAGAGCTTGCACACCTCGTCGAGCAACACTATGGGCCGGTAGGCGGACGGTGCCGTCTTCCACAATTTCGGAAACTGGCCCCGCTCCAAACATGCGCTGAGAAGCCCTCTCAGTCGGGGCTCGAGAGCGTCGTCGACTAGAGCTAGGACCCACGCTCGGCCTGGAATGCCGTCGGGGACCCAAGTACCCATAAAGACTGCCACAGATGTTCTTATGGCAACTGGAATCGACGGCTTAACGTGGCCGTAATGTATCAAGAATGGTCATCTAATCTAAGACTAACCTTACTAGTACATTTTTTTTTTCGTGCGTAAATCCCCTCAGATATCCCCCCCCCCCCGCCGGACAGCGGGGAAGGTTATGTCGGTGTACGGTCCAATTACCGCACATGTTAACGTGTCAGCAGATTTGATTGCCTTATTGCAGTATTATTATAAAGACAGCGCAAACAAGTCGCGCTGTAAAACTCGTGTATTTAGCAATCAATAAATATTGTACAATCATCAAGGATTTATCATTTATCAATACATCAAGATCTATCAAGCAGGTTGTACGGCAACATCAAGGCAAGCCCGTACAGTCGGGTTTGAACCGACTAAAACAGCACGCCATCTCGAGTCTTCAGACGCCTGGGTGTAAGGTTGCCTATAAGGCATTTCACTCGCACCCCGACTGACCCTGGGCAATCTCCGGTTTCGAGATGGCCCCCTCGGGTTTGAGAACCACGGTATCCCCGTCTTGCTCCAGAAAGGGGGGGGGGGTGACTAGTTTGCTACCTAACTACTCGGTTACCACTTAGAGACGAGCTCCACAGCCTTAGCATAGCGAATAAAACAAACAGAACAATAAATTAATTCATACATACTTTAGTTGCAATCTTCTAAAGAAAAGTGTTTCCCCAGTCGCAATATTTCAGGTCCTAGCGCGAACTGCATTGTGCTAAACTTTGTACATTAAACATTGCAAATATGCAATATAGCAACAGATTTCTACAATACAGAACTAAATATAACCTATACAATAGGAGTACAAATTGAAGCGAGCTGGTCGTTTATAATACCTTCTCCCTCTCTGTACTGTTTGAGTTGACAGCAAAACTTTTAAGTCATAAGAGGTAGCGATTTTTTATGATGAGGAAGCTATTCAGACATATTTTATTAGATTAAGATTTTTGTCGGTTACCGTTAGGCACACTGTAGATGACGTGGACTGTGGATCCATTGGTTGCTGGGTCATATCCGGCTTGAAGGACCACTTTGTACGTGATGCAGGTATGCGTGGGGTATTTATTTGGTTCTAGGAAACAGCTAGAATACTTTATTTGCATTTGCGAATCCAAATAAAGTATTACTTGAGGGCAAACTATATATTACTACGGGTGATCGGCTACCGCCGTATGCGACTGCGGTGACATCTAAGGTGTATTCCATTTAATAATAATAATAATAAAAAGCACTGCACATTTAGAAAAAAAATCGATCATCTCCATCTCTCAGAATGGATGTAGGAGCGGGGCCCGTGGCACTAAAGAGCTCCTTCTAGTTGATATGGCCATTAGCCAACAGGTGCGTCGTAACCGTAAAAATCTGGCGACATGTTGGATAGATTATAAGAAGGCTTAGGATTCTGTTTCACATACTTCTGAGGGTGCTAGAGTTGTATAAAGTTGATACAACTCTATCTACCTTCTTGAGGTCATGTATGGGGCAATGGACCACGGTTCTTCGCTATCCAGGATGTTGCCAGACAAACGATGCACCGATAAGAATCGAGAGGGGTATATTTCAGGGCGATAGTCTGAGTCCCCTGTGGTTCTGTCTAGCACTGAATCCTCTTAGTACAATATTGGAGAATTCAGGGCTAGGCTATCGGTTGCAGAGAGAGGGTCGAGTTATATCCCACCTCCTATACATGGATGACCTCAAACTTTTTGCTACCAATAATCTACAATTGATGGAGCTATTAAAGATGACTAAAAACTTTAGTAGCTCTATCAAGATGGAATTTGGTTTAGACAAGTGTGCGGTCATGCATGTGGAAAGAGGTGGTATAGTGGAATCCGAAGGTGTGATACTTTCGGATTTCATTAAACTTAAATCTCTATCTACAACCGAAACCTACAAATATCTAGGTATGTCACAGGCATTAGGAATCTCCGAGTCTGGCATGAAGCAGGCATTGCAGGAGCGCTTCTTTGGCCGCCTGAAAAAAGTTCTGAAAAGCTTTCTATCGGGTGGCAACAAGGTGCGTGCTTGGGTCATGCCAGTCCTAATGTACTCCTTTGGCATACTTAGATGGACTCAGACCGAACTGGATGCCCTAGATAGAAGAGTTCGTTCGCTGATGACCACATTTCGGATGCACCACCCAAGATCATCTGTAATGAGGTTGTATATCCCACGGAAACTGGGGGGTCGTGGCTTTCTAAATGCTAAGACCCTTCATAACCGCGAGATATACAACCTTAGAGAATATTTCCTTCAAACCAATACAGATATGCACCGTGATGGTGATCGCAGCGGATTATGGCTTAACCCCTCTTGCGTTGGCTAGAGAGAACTGGCGCAAACCTGTCGTACTAAGTATTAATGATCGTATGGATGTATGGAAGAGCAAAGAGTTGCATGGACGTTTCTATCGGGCTCTCCATGGGCCGGATATAGATTTACCAGCATCTGTGTCTTGGCTACGCTTCGGTGACCTATTTGGGGAAACCGAAGGTTTTGTCTTTGCAATTATGGACGAAGTAGTGATGACGAATAACTATAGGAAGTATATTCTAAAGGATGGTACGGTTGACATATGTCTGGCGTGCCACCGTCCCGGAGAATTCCTTAGACATATAATTTCTGGTTGTTCTCGTCTTGCCAACGGCAAGTATTTGCATAGACATAACCAAGTAGCCAGGATTGTCCATCAACAGCTTGCTCTAAAGTATAACCTTTTAGAATCAGAGGTACCGTACTATAGGTGCCCGACGCAGTTCTCGAAAATGGGCACATCACGTTGTACTGGGATCGATCTATCATGACTGACAGGACTATTGTAGCTAATAAACCTGATATAGTGTTAATAGATCGATCAGAGCGCCGCGCAATGATTATCGATATCACCATTCCACATGACGACAATCTTGTAAAAGCAGAAAAAGAAAAACAAATGAAATATTTGGATTTGACTCACGAGATTGTCGACATGTGGAGTGTTGATTCGGCAATTATTGTCCCGATAGTTGTTTCGGTTCACGGACTGATTGCCAAGAGCCTCGATCGACATCTCAATAGGCTCGCGTTAGGCAGTTGGGTCAAGGGCTTGATGCAGAAGGCAGTGCTTCTCGACACGGCACGTATCGTGAGGAGATTCCTCTCTCTGGAGCCCTAACCACCGGTAGCTTGGTCCCTGTACCCGATGCCGGTGGGCCACTATTTTTTATATTTTTAAATATATTTTTCTTTTTTTTGTATAGAATGTATTTAAAAATATAATGTAATATATATAATATAATAAGTGTAATAAAGGGAATAATAATAATAATCTTTATTGACAAAAAGATACATTTAACATGTGTGAGAAACCCTGGCTCCCGAGCTAGTTTCGAAAAACTGTATTACAGGAGCCAGTGTTTTCCCCTTATTATATAGGAACAGAGATAATGTCAACAAATTAATTACAATTATAAGTAGTCAAATCAAAAAATTAATAAAACAGAAAACTAAACTAATTAGGAGAAGTATTGCAATAATAATTTAAATAGTCATTCTAACGCATGCAAAATAATTGTGTTGAAAGGTATTGGTGTATAAGCGTCTGTGTGTGTTTGAGTGTGTGTTTGTGTGTGAGAGAGTGTGCGTGTGTTTGTATGTGAGTGCGTGTGTGCCTTTGCGTGTGGTGTGTATGTTGGTGTCCATGTTAGCAGGTATAAGAGTGTATGTGTATGTGCGTGTGATTACTTGTTCGTTGCCCTTACGTGCGTGTACGTGTTTGGCGCATCAGTAGTTTGGCAGTTTGCTATAAACTATTTTTTAACAGATCTTCAGTACCTTCGTTCTTCAGTACCTTCGTAGTCCAAGCCCTTCAGCCACGTACCCAAAGTGTTTTTAAATTCATTATTAGATTGGGTATTGGTTTCGTGGGTTTTCAACAATGCATTGTAGATTCGTGGGGCCAAAACGTCGAAATGTTTTTGGGCAAAGCAAGTGCGCACACGAAGTACTGGACAACGCAGGACTCTTTTTGATGTATCGAGTACGGTTGGCACTGAATATTTGTGGTATCTTTTTAAAATTTCAAAGATATACATCTTTCTAACCGAAAGTACCTCAGCCTCTTCATATACCATTGTTGTAGGATGCCTAAAGGGTAAGAACATAAGGACCTTCAGTACTGCACGTTGAGCCCTTTTCGCATCGATCAGGTTTGATTTTCCGACACCCCCGCAGGCGCATATGCAGTAACGAATCTAAGACCCACACAGCGCCATGTAGGTTTGGATAAGGAGATACAGGCTTTAAAATGTGTAACGTAGTGTACGACCGATAAATAGCTTTTTTTGATTATAAACAAGTAAGTAGGTAGGTATAATGGTTACTTAATTCTAAAATTACATGTTAAAGATGATGAAAAAAGAGTATTTTACTACTATTTGACGCCCTGCGGTTAAATCCACGTGAGTCCTGTCGTGATGTATCGAGAATAGTCATAAGTACAACTATTTTAAAACAATTAAAAATGTTTCAAGCGTCATTTGTTTTCCGAATCAATTAGTCTCAATATCAGTTTGTAGAAAGCCGGGTTGGGTTTTAACAACTTGAACTTCTACAAATTAAACTAAGACTGTTAAAATGCACCTTCATTATTTAGACTATAATATACCCTCTAAAATCTAACCACACGTCCTGATTGATCATCTGATCTCGTTGGGCGGACACACGGAAATAAATTTAACAAATGCAAACGTGGCTCTGGTAATATTTCTTGGAAAACTTGACATTGGCATCTCCGGCATTATTAACTTTTATTATGTATCGTATTACTTGACATTGACGAAATTGCGGCGACTCCTTCGATTGCAGAAGCCACTAATTATAAGAATATACGCTTTATACGCCTCCGCCTCTTTGTTTAGACCCACACGTCACTGTCAACATTATTGTCGCACTGTTATGACGACAATCTTGGCCTGTTTTAAACGAGGTTCTAATCAATTTATTCTACTTCCATGTTATGGACTAACCACTCGTCTTTGCAAGAGAAGAATACGTAAAAAATATTGTATAACCCGATTAAAGTACCAAATTGGACACATTGCCAAAGACAAAAAAATCCGTACTACCTGTTACCCGCAACTTCGTCCGCTTTAAATT
Organism: Cybosia mesomella; assembly: GCA_946251805.1. Classification (NCBI taxonomy): domain Eukaryota; kingdom Metazoa; phylum Arthropoda; class Insecta; order Lepidoptera; family Erebidae; genus Cybosia; species Cybosia mesomella. The sequence continues at coordinate 5,097,685 of OX276396.1, forward strand.
CGGAATTGATCAAGGTATGTTTGCTTCTGCAGTCTCAAATCCAATATGGTGAGCTTTTTTCGTGTGACTGATTTATCAATTAGCAGAGCTAACTACCAATGTTAGAACTACGAAATAAGGACAGGCTTCTACTAAGGCTAGGTAAGCGCTAAGAAAGGATTTTGAGAAATTCAACATTTCATGAGCGAAAAACCCTCGACTCGAACATATTCAAACCGGTGTAACATTTATCAAAACAACATATTATATGGCATTGATTAAAGTAACATCTATATGTATTAGGTGTTGATCAGATTTCATCACTTTGAAATAATTTCTGCGAGATAGATTTATTATAATACACCTCTGCCTACCCCTTCGGGGATACAGGCGCGAAGTTATGTTATGTTATGTAGATTTATTACGGCACATTACTTACAAAACAAAAAAAAAATTGCTCACGTGACGGGAGTTCTGACCAACAATTTAGTTGTGTAGCCCGGCACAGCATCTTGAACACGCTTGCTACACAAATATTTTTTATTTATTTTATTTTATGTTAAATTAATGATTCTGAATCCAAAAATATTTTATTTGGAATTCTTGTCAGTTAATCTGTTTGTTTGCGATGGACGCAAAAACTACTGAACGGATTTTGATGCGGTGTTTTTATCAGAAAGGTATTGGTCAGGCTTAAAATTTGCCAAATGTTTGATCGCAATTGGTTGAGTAGAACCGTAGATATGACCAAAAGTCGCGATAATCGAAATTCACGCGGGCGGAGCCGTGGGTCCCAGTCTATAGTTTATACAAATCAACCTTAGACAGACCTTCGTTTATTTTGGTCTTCCCCATAATGGTCTCCGTCACGACACTGTCACCTAGTGAGACAAATTACTGTGTAATTTTGTACAATCTTGTATAAATGTTGTTTTCGCCTTGAGTATAAGTTCATTGTGATTTTTCGATCTGCACCACCTTCTTTAATTTAACAATTTTCCTTTAACAATTTGTGAAATTGTAAAGTTTTGTCAATGTTGATTCCAGGTTATAGGCTCGAAGATCTTGGTGAGGCCATGAGTAACACTTGTTTCAATTTACTTCATGTAGAATGAAAGTTAAGCATGAAATACATCAAATATATTAATTATTCTTGTTTTATTTTCTGTAAATCATCAACCCTGTATTTGAAGTACAGAATAATAACTTTGACCGAATTTAAAAAAATATAGTAGACTAGCATCGCCGCACTCACGTAAGTCCTGATCCTCAGGGAATATCGGGATTAAAAGTAGCCTATGTAGCATTCTAATGATGAAAGAATTTTTGAAATCGGTCCAGTTGTTTCGGAGCCTATTCAATACAAACAAACCATCAATCAAATCTTTTCTCTTTATAATATGAGCATAGAAGTACACAGTATACAGATTATAATTGGGTATTGACCTATATTTAAAACATTTAACATTGGTTATTGTGTTACCTATCATCGATAAAGTACACTTGTACTTAATTTTTTTTACAAAGTATGGCTTTATTTCTCTCTTAAAATATCTGCCGCGGTAGCCTAGTGGTATTGATAATGGACTGCTGAGACTTCGATCCCAGGTTTTACCATGGCACACACCAATGACTTTTCGATGCTTTTCGAAGTTATGTGTGTATTTATCGCAGGTTTATAAGTGCCCGGTTAATGGCAATAGGCTCGCCACCTATATTATACATTGGGACCTAAACATAAACTGGCGAAATGTGGGTGCTAGCACCTCTGCCTACCCCTTCGGTGATATAGGCGTGAGTTTATGTTATGTTATGTTATGTAAAATATTCTATATTATAATTTCCATCCCTTCATTATTTTCCTACCACCACAAAACCACCAGAAAAATTGAGAGAATGGACATAAAAATAAATATTCCAACAAAACCGAATGGTCTCAATTTGCTAATGGTACCAGCTATTTAGCAAAGCTTTGAAAACCATCACTATAATTATGGAATCACATCTTCATTTCAACGTAATGAGTTTTTATTCCATACAAAAATAATAACATTTTGCAACCAAATTTTCTGGTTTCCTAGTAACCAATTTGTAGATTATCATCTTAGCTTAGGTTTATCTAATTATTAGATTAACAGCTTTAAAAATCGAAAAAATCACATACGTGTTGAGTGTCAATCAGTTTTTTCTAATTAAACGGGAATATTTATCTAAGGGTGTATAGGCGTGATGTATGTATGTTACATATATAAGTATGGAATTCTCCTCTTTAAAAAAATCTTAGGATTCAAATTTGATTCATAGTTTTTTTTATACCACTCAGGTGGCAGACAAGCTCACGGCCCACCTGATGGGAAGCGGTTACCGTGGCGTATGGACGTGCGCAACACCAAGGGCGTCACACTCGCGCTGCCGACCTTGTAAAAACCTTCTAATGCCCTTCTTAGAAAACCCCATATTGTAGTCGCTTTGGAAAACCCCAGCAGGGAGATCATTCCACAGCCTGAGGGTGCGCGGAATAAAGTGCCTTTCATACCTAACTGTACGCACCGTTTCCGGTCGCAACGTGTGAGGATGAATTCCCTGTCTGTGGCGAGCGGTGCGATGATACAATGTGGCCGTGGGCATCATAACATATAATTCTTCTGAAAACACCCCATTATAAAGGCGGTACAAAATGCACATGAAGGCGCAATCTCTCCTAAGGTTAAGAGGTTCTACACTGCCTGCAAGTATGGGATAGTCGACGATCCTCAGCGCCCGTCTTTGCACCGAGTCGAACGGGTCAAGTTGGTATCTAGGTGCTCCGGCAAAAAGGTGACAGCAGTACTCCATCTGGGGCCGGACTTGCGACTTATAAAGAAGAAGTCTTTGCTCCGCAGTGAAGCACTGCTTCGCGCTGTTGAGCACTCCAAGTTTCTTAGATGCCAACTTGACTTTGTCTTTCAGGTGACTACGGTACTGGACCCCGCTGGAGATGTCGACACCGAGTATCCCGATACTTTTGAAGATTTTAAGGGATGTGTCCAGGAATTGTGGCGCTATCATGTGCAACGCTAGTTATTTTCCTATATACTTATAGTCTGAGCAGAACCGATGACCAAAAAGGGTCATACGGCCTGCTCCATTGTTTTAAAAAAATACCAACACTTAGAACTTCGACATAATATATAATAGATTTGAGGCTAAGTTCGGAAATGCGCATGAAGTTGAAATATGTACTGGTGTTCAAGCGACTACCCACCTTTTAGATTTCATAAAGAAAAATATGTACTTATAGGTACAAATTTTTCACCTATGACACATTCGAACACCATTAATCGCAGCTATGTACAACTGATGGTAACAATAACGAAAAATACTCATTTTTCAAGAATATACTGAATTTTACTGAAGCGTGTTTGAACAAGAAAATTGGCGACCGTGTCGGCACGAACAAACTACAATATTGGAATATTGAGGCGTACAAGTTGTGGCGAACTTCGTTGGTACAAAGTACACAAAGAAGAATCAAGATTCCAGTCAACCAGAATTATAAGGCTGATGCGTTTTTACGGTTAACTGCGCTGAATTTGATGGGGTGTTTCCTCGTAGTCCTACTAATTTTCCCTACTAGTTAGACCACCAGGAAGCTACTACTTATTTATCTGCCTTCTGTATACAAATAATTATTATGTTTTACGTTACGTCACGTCACTGAAGTTGAATGGCGCCTAGAGATTCAGTAAAAGAGCAACGGCTAGGGCTGGCGCGGTACCCGTCTGGTAGTCGTGCATTCTGGTCACTTGCCAAAGCTGCCGAGGGAAATATCTGTCGGCCTTCTCTGCGGCCGCTGCAAAAACCCGACGGCAGTCTGGCAGAAAGCCGATCTTTTAGGTGATCTCTTTGCGTTAAACTCGACCATGAACTATGAGAATGCCGAGCCACCCACTATTCCATGGTGTGATGTTTCTATGCCAGAAATCAAAATCACACAACGGGTGGTCCGGCGGGAACTGATTGAAGTCCTTATATGTTCGCAAGTCGAGTGGGCCTGACGGCATATCGGCGATGGTGCTTAAGCAGTGTGCTCCAGAGTTGTGCCCTATACTTACACAGCTTTTCGCGCTCTCTTATTTCACGAGACAAGTCCCAGCTATCCCATTCATGCATCCTGTGCCTAATAAAGGCGATAGAACAGACCCGTCTAATTATAGGCCTATCACTATCACCTCCCTCCTCTCGAAGGTAATGGAGCGTGCCATTAACGTACAGCTCCTGAGATACCTTGAAGGAAACGATATCTTGAGTGACCGACAGTACGGCTTCCGCCACAGTCGCTCTACCGGTGACCATCTTTTGTATCTCACACACCGCTGGGCGCAAGCCATCGAGAGTCAAGGTGAGGCACTGGCGGTCAGCCTTGATTTGGCGAAGGCCTTCGATTGGGTCTGGCACAGAGGTCTTCTTGCGAAGTTGCCGTCTTATGGACTGCTCGAGGGACTTTGCGAATGAATCGCCAGCTTTTTGTCCAATAGAAGCATCCAAGTCGTTGACGGCAGCTGCTCGGACCGCATGGACATAAACGCTGGTGTACCACAAGGCTCCGTGCTGTCTCCGACCCTGTTCCTGCTGCATATCAATGACATGCTGTCTGATGACTCCATTCATTGCTATGCAGACAGTACAGTACTGGGGACAGTACCGGGGACGCATTTTATACGGGCCAGACTAACATCCCTCGGTCCGCAGTGGAAGGAAGTTGCGAACAACTTGTGTCTGAAACCGAGACTACTCTCACAAGAGGGTGGACTAAACCTGGTCCAATTCAACCCACTAAGACACAAGTATGTGCATTCACCGCTAAGAAAACCCCATTTATTGTACGTAGTATGTTAAAATATATAGATAGATTTAATAAATATAAAATTTGTACCTACGAGTACATATTTTTCTTTATAAAATCTAAAAGGTGGGTAGTCGCTTGAACACATGTATGTACATATTTGAACTCCGTGCGCATTTCCGAACTTAGCCTCTATTATATATGTCGAAGTTCTAAGTGTGGGTATTTTTTTAAAACAATGGAGCAGGCCGTATTACCCTTGTTGGTTATCGGTTCTGCTCAGACTATAAGTATATAGGAAAATAACTAGCGTTGCACACACACAGTTATAAGCTGACAAAACATTTAAACGGTTTAGTTAGTTAAGCAATAAAAACCGGTTGTCTGTAAAGTCGGTTTACTGACGATAGTTGAACGTGACAACGTCATAAGAAAATACTAACTATATGTATAGCAGCTTTCCAAGCGGACACATCGCTTGCACTTCAAGCCCAGAGCGAGGTAACGCCGCCTACGAGGTAACGGCATACGAGGTAACGCCGCATACGTCAGGTAACGGCATGTTGCGTCATGTTTTTTCGTGCGTGCAGCCGGCTTCATCGATTTATAAGACGTTGTCACGTCAAAAAGCAAAGCAAGTGTGTTGAACAGTAGAATCATTTTTAATCAAAGCAACATGGATGCTACTTACAAAGTTATTACTTCCAAAATCGGCAGCAAAAATAGGCCCTCATCCTTAAAGTTACTACTATTTATAACTTTATTTCATCTCGCCATTGGTCTACGTCACTAAAACACATGACTTGAATTTTATTATAAAATAATCTCATCGCGTTGTAACTAATTGTTGATTGATCTAATTAAATGAATAATTATGTTTTATGCATTTTCTAAAGTTATGGATTTTATTTCAATTATTTACTATAACAGTTTTTCATTTGCAATATAATCACTTCTGGAATAATCTGACAAGTAAGATAAATGCATTTTTAATGTTATAAACTGTTTTAAAAACATTATAAGTGTTGATATCACTTTAAATACTTTAATTAATTTGTAATAGGAATTGAAACATAGCGTTTACATCGAATCATGAAATATTTATGATATTTACATGCCTAGTCTTTTAGACAGACAATAAGAGGATAGAACTAAGTAGACGCATTCATTATCATTCAGGTATTTGTTTTGTTTTATGTCAGAGATTTCCTGTTTTAGAAGATTTCCTATTTGTGTGACAGGGCAGAAGTTCTTGGATATAAATTCAAACTCAAACCTAAACCACTGATTGAAGTACAGTGGGAGAGAATGACATGCAATAGTTATTTGTTCAACAAGTGAGGAAAGGTATTTTTGCTGTGAGCGCGACTTTAAGTCACGAACAAGCGAAGTAGGCGACGACAGGTTGAATCATGAGGGTAAAGAGTGGTTCTAATAAAAACTACTGAACACAATGAGTGACAAAAAGGCACGAGATCTAAAAATATACTTTTTTTTGCGTGAAACATAACTTTCGCCTTGACCAGCAAGAATAGTGTTATAGGTATGAAAAGCAATTATTTCAAGTTTATTTAATAAACTTTAGATAGATAGATAGATTATTCTTTATTGTACACCAAAAACTTTAGTGTGCACACTAACAGAATAATTTTATTTAAGGATTCTCTAGCTTCTACGAATTGCATTCAACGTTCTATGATAGGTTTAGGTGACCTAGGGCACGCCCATCATGGAGGACTGGCTAGAGAGGTGACACAGGAGCCTCTTGTTCTGGCTGACGCAGGAGATCTCTGGGAAGGGATGCTTTGGGGACCAGCTGTGGCAAATCAGGGAGGAGCCAACCCCTGAGTGCCATCACTGTGATGCAAGTGTGGACTCGGGGGTGCACACGCTGGTGGAATGTCCGTCATCCCCGCTGACCATAAATATATAAATAAGGTTTCACAAAATTAGGTCTCTGAATTTGGTGAGATGACTTGGTATCGACAAAATATGTATTTGAAACAAAAAAAAAATCGGGTAAAATAAGAAAAAATAAAATAAAAATAAAAACAATAAAAATGGAAAAAAAAACACCAGCAGCGACCAGCGTCACGTGACGCGACGAGCCCGTGACGCACGTGGTAGGCGTGCAGTCCTCCTCGCAGTAATTATAAAATAAAAAAAACCGACTGCCCTAAAAAGACCGAAACAAGTTTGATAGCAGGCGGGACCCATTTGCAAATTATAAACCGAAAAAAAATTAATGGGTCCTGCCTGCTATCAAACTTGTTTCTCTCGAATTTATCATTATTTCATTATCTCGAATATCGACGCCAAGTAACAGTATTTGAACTGTTGCGTTCCGTTTGGTGAGTGAGAGTGCCGGAGCCCAAACTCCTTTCCAATCACCTCCCAAACTCCTTTCCTATCCCCTCCCAAACTCCTTTCCCATCCCCTTTCCTTTACAGGGTCGGCAGCGCGAGTGTGACGCCACTGGTGTTGCACACGTCCATAGGCCGCGGTAACCGCTTCCCATCAGGTGGGCCATGTGCTTGTCTGCCACATTTGTGTAACGGAAAAAAAAAAGTCTAGAGAAGAGCCCTGTACGCCGGGGCTTTCGATGTATGAGTATCTTGGAGGCTTCTTCAAGGCAACCCTTACAGGTATTGTTCTTAAATGAAACGAGGGTTTGAAATTACATTTTTTATTCATTTCAAATTTTTCTTTTCCGACATTTAACGAACAGACAGTATACAAAGCCTATTTACATTTTTATATAGTAGTTATTGACACTGTACTAAGGCGAGAGTACTAATTACTTATTATTTATAAAACAAATACTGTTTATTACCTATTGTAATACTTTTAACTCATTATATTATTATTTACAACAGAGTATTACAAGAAAATAACAGTAATAGGAGTATTATTATGGTGAACATTTAATTTTTGATTTTGATGATGAACATTTAAAACTAAATATCAGTACAGAATTGTAAAATTAATGGTTGAGGGCAATAGGCTTCCTTCCTATTGCGAAGGTAACGATTGAAAAACAGAATAAGGGTGTTAATACAAATCTGCAGATCGTTCGGAGATAAATAGGCGTTTAATTATTCATTGTTTCAATTATTAAATTATTTATTGTTTCAAATAATAATTAAATATAAGATTAATTAAAGAGAATAAAACTACATTGTCCGTGTAAGTCGGTACATTATAATTATACACATCAATATTTTTAATTACTATAAAAGTAGTTAAAAACCAATCGTTTGTACTGGCAATTACTCGTCTATTATTAAATTTTAAAAGCCTTAACTAATTTTATTTCACTTTTGTCTTTCATTTAATTTGCAATAATTAATTCATTAATCATAAATGTTGCAATAAGTTACAGTTTATTTAAGCGTCTATAATAGATAATTTGATAACTATTATTTCATCTATTTGGAAAAGCCTCAGATTTTGCTGAATATATTCATAACATTAATGATATGTACACTTATTAAATTAACAAATAGTAATTACTCTCAATAGTCGTAACAACCAAATACTATTATACTTCACAAAATCTGATCAATTGCCTTCTATGGCTTACCTCTTGTCGTACCTACTCATGTCCCATATACAGATAACTTCAAAAACTAGATATTTAATACTTAAACGGTTTAGGCCCGTACTGGTAATATACAAACATTATTTTAATTGACTATTTCCAACGCTAGAAAACTTTAGCTGGGCTCGCGGCTGAAAGCTTTGAAGCGTTTGTTTACATGTGTGACTATGAGTAAGTTAATATTCACAAATCACAAATGAAACTATTACTCATAATAATAAAATTCTCATCTTCAAACCAACTCATTGTCACACAATACTATCATGATTTTAATCTATTAAATACATAATGAAACTAATTACCCATATACATCTACAAACATTTATTATAACACAATGTCTTAGACATTCATTGAAGCAAATACTTTATATATTATTACTTAGAATTATGAAGAGACTTTTATTCTATTTTATATATACATGACCTAACATTTTATTGTCAGTTCTGAACTTTCAAATAAATTATCTTTTTTTTTAATATACCTATAAAACTATTTACATAATATCATAGACTTGCTTTTAAAAAGCCAAAATAGCTATACATTTAATACGAGTAATCTACACGATTTCATTTCTATACACTGAAAGCTTTTAATGAAGTCCCTATAAACTGGTATTGTCTTATTGTAATAAACAATTTTTCAATGGAAAATGTGTGCGTAATCTGGCCATGGTGGACCGTAAGACTCTCAATTGAGCACTATGCATTTACGCGTTACGGTGGCCAACATACATGGACTAGGTGATGTGAAAGTCTCCCCGGAGGAGTCTCGTGAAGGTCTTCTTGAATTGCTGATTGGCCAGCGCGTAGCAGAAGGGATTGATAGGGCTATTAGCATAACATAAAAAGTACGAAAACATGTATAAGTGTTTATTTATACAAGGGGGATCCGTACAAAAACCTTCCACCAATGCAAGTACGTGGTACGGAGTCCAACAAACAACGAAAGCTCCTAATATAAAAGAGATAGTTCTAAACGCCTTCCTAGCTCGATTTTCTGATTTAGATTTCTGACGTCCGATGCTTTGGAACAGGCCGTCTCGCTTTGAACGTTTAACTTTTAATTTTTTTCCTATGTTTTTTACAAACTCTTTCTTAGAATCGCCGCGGCCTGACCCAGTTACTACCACACTTGATATTTCGCTGTTCTCAACCGCGGGACTTATTGCGGGATTTAGATTTAATGGAGATACTTTTACTTCCGTCGCTTTTGATGGTTGAGGTTCATTGTTATTGGAAGACGAAGATACGAGAGTAATAACAGGTTTAGAGAACTCCCCAGTCGTTAAACTTACCTCAGTGTTTACTTTGACTGGAGGTGGGGGGGAGAAATTGCTTTTCGGCTGTATCACTTGAGCTTCAGCAGTAGCTCGAATCAAAGCTGCTTGTAATAGTGATGTATTTGTAACATTACCGGAATTTAATGTTGGTGGGGACGAAGGCTCAGTTGCCGTTGCAAAGGTGACCGAAGAAGGTGGACTTTCGTAAGTCGGGGAAGCTAAAATAACTGAGCTCTCATCCATGTACCTTAAGTCTGCACCATCCATTCCTACTAAGACATCGTAAGAAGTACCATCACCTTTTACAAGCCTCACTGTTCTAGTACGAGATGATTCTGACTGTGATGGTGGACTTTCGGATACAGCTGGGCTGCAACGAAATTCGGAAGGAGGTGGAATAATTCTTTGAGCAATTGTCGTAGTTACTTCTCTTTGTTCGGACGGCGTGGCTATACCTGATGACATAGGGGATATGAAACAAGCTACAGATTGTTGCATTGTGTTGGCAGAGGTGTTATCATTACTTTGTGTATCAGGATTATCAGTGTCGAGTAGACTCTTTTCTGATATCTGTGATAACGACGTTTTGGACTTTTCAGTGTCATGTTTCAATGTTGGTGATTGTTTCGTCAAGTCTGTTTTCATTAACATTCCTCCATTTAAACGCATGTTACTTAACAATTGCATGGCCCCAGTTTGCATCACTAAGTTGGCAACTGAAGGCCGTTTTTTGATATTTGTCTGTGTTGTACTTTCTTCATCTGAATCAAATGCTGGACTGCTAGACCTTTCTGCTTCTACTTGATCTTCTTTCTTATCTACATCGGATTCATTTGTAGTTGAAGTAACAGTGACTGTAGCACTACTTTTATGAGCTGAAGATTTTTGACTAGAATTTGAGTCAGTTGAGCCTCCTAAAGTCAGTAACGGTGCAGCAAGTGCCCCCTTTGAAGAAGAATCTTTGCGGACCGCTTCCGAAACTTTAATTTGGCTTTCACTAGATATTGTTGCTTTGGATAAATTTGCCATACCAGCAGCTCGACCAGCCATTCCTTGCATCACTCCAGCACTTAAAGCGACCATTGACTGCATTTTTCTCTGCTTAGCTTCACTCTTTTTCTGCATGTCATATGCTGTTTTAAAAATGCCAGCATATAAAACAATTAAAACGAAAAGAGTAGTCCAATAATAACCTATAATTAAAGCTGTATTGAAAATCGGGTCTTTCAAAAATTGTACCGCGCATTCACCTTCTTGCAAATCTCTGAATCCCACAAAATGTTCCCAACCAAATATCGTTGTAAAAAAAAGTAGAGCTGGTATAATCCAGGTCACTGTAACCATCCAAATGACCCGATTTTTTGTCCGCCATGCTCTGTACCGGGCAGCGATTTTGACACTGCAGAATCTATCTACCGTAATAAGAAGAACAGTATATTGCGAGACAAGACAAACGGTATAATCAACAGACAGCCAAAGGTCACAAAGTAAGGGTCCTAAATGCCAATAGCCCTTTAAAACGTAGTCTGTGTAGAATGGCAGCGATAGAGTACCTGCAAACAATGGAAAACATTTGTCTATTTAGCATTTTCATCATTGTCAGACATATATAAAATAGTAATATATATATATATATAAAATAGTAGTATAGTAATAGACAGTATATAAAATGAATAAATTAAAATAAAAATATAAAAAGAGCATGCATTTTTTTTACTATATCGCATCATCACAGCGTTAGTCCTGGTTACATGCAAATCTTGCACTTTGGAGTCCAAAGGTCCGCTTTCGTACTCCATCTCTTGATTGGGCTTATCTAGGCTTTTATGGGGGCTATTGCAATCTGGCCCCTATGCATCGAGAGGCAAGCCTGCGCCAGAGCTTCGTCCGGACCGGCTTGCAAGTAAAGTTGGTACGGGCCTTGAAGATTTGGTGGGGCCCCAACTTTTTAACCTGTTCCTTACCATATTTATTAACCAGAAACAGTTGACATTTTTGAGGGTAACAAAAATTAAGAAAGTATGGAAAAGGTTTTTTCAGAAAAGATTACTTTTACAATTGCTACTTAAATGAACAAATACATTACATTAAAAAAAGTTCGGCTGTAACAACCTCGAAGTAAAATTTTATACCTTTTAAATAATGAGACAGCCTTATTCCTACTTCGAAAATTTCTGTGAAAAATTATTCAAGGGGTACTGGATTTATGCTGTAAGTTTGTAAAATATTTTGTGATTTTAGTAACTTTAATATGTAGCAGACGCGGTGATATTGAAGCATCATGTGTAATGATGTTGAAGCAAAAGTTTTGAAAATCATACTCGTTTTACAACTAATTATAACTTCTTTCAACAATCACTCATCTTACTACATGTTACTTGGAACCTGCTTTAGATTAGCCAAAGATAATCATTCGGAACGTAATAAATTAATACATAAAAGCAATGTGGATATTGAATATGATAGCTGTTCATGACATATGGAACCCCCCCAAGATCTTCAGAGCCCAAACCAATCTCACCTGCTTATTGACGGACGAGGTTCTGATGCAGGCTTTCCTCTTGGATCAAAGGTACAGACAGCAGCCGGACCCATAACAACCTACTAAACCAAATTATGGTAAGAGGATTAAGAGCGGACCTCGGGCTACAAAGTCTTGGATGTCACCGGTATTGTCTTCCATTTGCTAAGGAGGGGAGGGGATTTATTATATTTCTAACTCCTCCAATTTCCTTCAGATTAATTTTGATGCGGGTTCCAAGACAGTTTAACTTTCCCTGGGACTACCCGTGTGTCCTCACTCGGTGTGTTCGTGGGTCACTACTGTTAATCCTAGTGTACAGGAGTTACAGTAGGGGGACTGAGGGCGGGATTAGTCCCAATGAAAAACCCGTATTGGCACTCGTATTGAAGAAGTTGTTCATAAAATTAAATAGTTACTAGCTGTTGCCCGTGGCTCCAGGGATTATTCCAGGAATATAAGCCGATTAGGTGTTATTCCAGACTATAATATATCCCTGTACCAAATGTAAGCCTGCTCCATTCAGCCATGTGAGCTTAATTATTTAATAAACATCTTCCAAAACTTTGACATTTATATTATTAAGTTGGAATTAAGATAAATTAATACCAGTCTCCGTACCAATTAACAGATCCGTAGCAGCAAGTGAAGCGATGAAGTAATTGCTAGGTTGCCTGATAGTCCTGTCCACCAAGAATGCCAGTAGCACCAATACGTTGCCACTGACTGTTAGTAGGATGACCAGGACAAGACAGGTTGCGAAGATGACGGCCAGCCACAGAGGAAACGGTGGAAGAACAGGTTGCTGAAACAAATTTGAATGTTAGAGCAATAAAAAATATTTTTTTCCCTCAGTCCACTAGAATCCACAGCCACGATCCATCAGCGGAGCAAACAGCGTTCTATGGTTCACTGTGATCCACTGTTGGTCCAGTTGATCCTGTAATACTTCCAACTATTTTACGATCCACCGTTTGATGAGTTAAGAAGAGTTGAGTCTGAGAAGATCCACCACGGACTCCAGTGTAGCCGATGTTACTTTAATATTAATTTTGATCACCTAGGAGGACGTACTGTAATTTGTGTTATTCAATTTGTAAGTAATGTATACCTAAACATTTGAAGGGCTCTTGGCTAAGTGGTGACCGAGCAGGGTAGCACTTTGAAAGGTTAAGCAATACTATCCTGGTCAGTCTTAGGATGTGTGATTATATTTATTAAAGAATTTCTTTGTTCCACATAAGTGTTTCAAGGTAACTTTTCATGGTGTGTCATTCTGCAGATTTACTACTTAGATATTACCACAGATAACCAGGAACCACGCATAAATTGCTCTTATAACGGTACATGCAGAATCATGCATCTTGGAAAGTCGTCTTAACACTGATATTTACTTTTATTTTAAAAGCCCACAAGTACCTTTTTTTTTTTTGCCCACAAGTACCTTTTTTTTGTGCGGAAATTCCTTCGTATTCCCGCCGGCCAGCGGGGGTGGTTATGTCGGGATTGAACCGACTAAAACCGCACGCCGTCTCGGGTCTACAGACGCCGGGGTGTAAGGTTACGCATAGAGCATATCCCTCGCACTCCCCCTGACCCTGGGCCATTCGCAGTGTCCCTTCTGATAACAGCAGAGGGTTACCTGGAGCGACCACCTCCGTGGGCCTTGCAGGCCCACCATACCCTGACCCCCTCGTGCAATGGGGTCAGCTGGCCCTGAAAAGGGGCGGTTGGTCAGACTCTTGGCCGTTGACGTTGAAGCCAGCTACTCCTGAGGAGCAATCAATGATGCGTCATCGCCCACGTTGCCCAGGGTGCACCAATCTTGGAAGTGATCCAACCAGTCGCACCCCTGCCCACAAGTACCTATCGGAAGACTAAAGCCTACGGAAATACCGAAATACCGACACGGATCTTCCCTCATTTACATTAAGTGCAGCGTTGGCCTATAACGATATTTATTGTTTGTCGGACGGTGCGAGTAAATTTTATATTTGAGTTGTTGAATGTGATTTCCACACGAAAAAAAATAAAAAAACAAATAGTAAATTGCGTTTTACGATTTATGACGTATTATAAAAAAACTACTTACTAGATCTCGTTCAAACCAATTTTCGTTGGAAGTTTCATGGTAATGTACATCATATATTTTTGTTAGTTTTATCATTGTCTTATTTTAGAAGTTACAGGGGGGGGGGGGACACACATTTGACCACTTTGGAAGTGTCTCTCTTCCAAAATATTCAGTTTAGAAAAAAATGATATAAGAAACCTCAATATCATTTTGAAGACCTATCCATAGATACCACCACGTATAGGTTTGATGAAAAAAATATTTTTGAGTTTCAGTTCTAAGTATGGGAATTTGATGTTTTTTTTTTCTATTTTTGTGTGACAATCTTAATGCGGTTCACAGAATACATCTACTTACCAAGTTTCAATAGCATAGTACTTATACTTTCGGAGAAAAGTGACTGTGACATACGGACGGACAGACAAACAGACATGACGAATCTATAAGGGTTCCGTTTTTTGCCATTTGGCAACGGAACCCTAAAAATAGCATGAAACATATGGTAAGTTAATTGTTCTAATCTCGCATTTATAAAAATACAATGCGATACTGGACTCAATATTATACGGCGCCATATCGAATCAAATTAAGTATATTATATTGTATGTATTATGGATTCAAGAATGGGTTTTTTTTAAATACACTATGTTAAACTGTGTGGAATTCGAAACTGTTGCCTCTTTTATTTGCAGTTGAACGTTCTTCAGCCACGTAACACAGGTCTATCGTTACACGAGTAAGAGAATTTATTATATTCTGTACAGCTGTAAATAACAATTTCGGCCCATTCCCTTAACAAGGTGTGCGCAACAGTGATCAAAGCACCCAGATTCGTCCTTCCAAGTTCTTAGATTCAAAAGTAACTCAGGTGGGATATTGTTCACCGGTGCAGACAGTCAATCGATCGGCATTATCGACGACTGCGTCATGGCCGCCTACCGCTTGTTTATAGAACACTGTTATTTATTGTGCTGTATGGTAATGTAGCACAACTAGGACGGTTACCAGCTTCGCAATCAACCCAAACTTAAGCGTAGCGAGATTTGTCTATCCAACAATAGGTCAATGTGACCGGTCGACTTTTTCCATTGATTTCGTTTTTCGGTGATTAATCCTCGATGGTAAGACCGATCTGGACATTGGACTGGACTGGACATTCAGTAATGTCTACTTGATCACCGTGGCAAATTTGGTCGAGATCGGTCAAACGATCTCGGAGGAGTATCATTTGTTTGAAATGCAACTTTTAAACCAAAGACGCTTTTTTTTTTTTTTCGCTACACTTAATAAAGTAATTAGTTTGTAGTTTCACCATTTGTTTTATACTTAAATATAGGGACCCAGCATATACCCCACTGAGGAATAAGTAGATGATATTGTAGAAAGTTTACGTGAATGTCACACATTGAAATAAAACTATTTTTAACGAATTCTATCGCGATTTATTTGATGTTATTTTATATTTTACATTGATCCCGACGTTTCGGTTGCTTTTCAGCAGCCTTGGTCACGGAGAGACTGAAGGATCTGAAGAACATCAAATAAATCGCGATAGAATCCGTTAAAAAAAAGTTTTATTTCAATAAGTAGATGTCACCATACGGTAGCAGATAGTACCACTACGGTAGCATACCGTTTGTTGAAAGATGGAAATGTCGCCCTCAGAAGTTGCTGTACTTACAAATTTACTACCGATCTTTACATTGAAATAAAGCTATTAATAAATTGATGTATGACTGTTTTTGTAATCTTCAGACGACAAAATTTAACAATTTTTAATTTTTGTTTATTATTTACAGAATGTTATGAGCTAAGGTGGTCAACAACTTGGAATTCGATGCGTTGAGCTGGCGACTGTACCTTACTGACATTTGCAACGCCAAACATGCCACGCACGCGTTTTCAACCTGTACAAACTTTTTTTTTTTTTTTAAGAACCCCATCCGTTAGACTTGAGAAAAGTATAGCTTTATGCAAGTCAGGTTTACTATTGTTTTACCCCTTACTCTTAACTGAGAGTACAACCGTGCCCAAAAGTGGAACAACACACACTTACAACTAAATAATTATTTCTTAGGGTTCCGTACTTCAAAAGGATCCCCTTATAAGATTACTTCGTAGTCCGTCTATCTGTCTGTCAAAGTTGAAATTTATATCTAATAACCAAGTCTGTAATGCCTTCAAGCTATGAATAATAAAACATGTTTTATTATTCCCAACTTGTAACAACATAGGTATTACACAACAATATGTTTCTACTAGCTTATGCCCGTGGCTCCACCCGCGCGGATGTCGTTTATCGTTTTTTGGTCATATCTCTGATTCTACTTAACCAATTGCAATCAAACATGCGGCAAATTTTAAGTCTGACCAAGACCTTTCTAATAGAAAAAAAAAAACAAATCAAAATCCGTTCAGTCGTTTTTATGTCCATCGCGAACAAACAGACAAGAATTCCAAAAAAAAAGCGGCCAAGTGCGGCTCGGACTCGCCCTTTAAGGGTTCCGTAGCAGCAAGTAACATAATAATGTTTTTTTTTAAACTTTATATTTGAGTTGATTGAATGAAAGGTAAACGTTTTAAAAAAGAACTACTTACTAGATCTCGTTCAAACTAATTATAGTTGGAAGTTTACATGGTAATGTACATCATATATTTTTTTTAGTTTTATCATTCTCTTATTTTAGAAGTTACAGGGGGGGGGGACACATTTTACCCCTTTGGGAGTGTCTCCCGCGCAAACTATTCAGTTTAGAAAAAAATAATATTAGAAACCTCAATATCATTTTTGAAGAGCTATCCATAGATACCTCACACATATGGCTTCGATGAAAAAAAACATGTTGAGTTTCAGTTCTAAGTATGGGGACCCCCAAAATTTTTTTTTTTTTTTATTTCTGTGTGAAAATCTTAATGCCGTTCACAGAATACATCTACTTAACAAGTTTCAACAGCATAGCTCTTATAGTTTCGGAAAAAAGTGGCTGTGACATACGGACGGACAGACAGACAAACATGACGAATCTATAAGGGTTCCGTTTTTACCATTGGCAACGGAAGCCTAAAAAAATTGACAGTATAAAACCGTGTCCTGGTGCTAGTTTCTTTAGTAAACGGTACCCTTAGTTTCCGTTAGTTTAGTTTTAGTACGTATTTTTTTTCTAAACTGAATAGTTTGCGCGAGAGACACTTCCAAAGTGGTAAAATGTGTCCCCCCCCCCTGTAACTTCTAAAATAAGAGAATGATAAAACTAAAAAAATAAATGATGTACATTACCATGTAAACTTCCACCGAAAATTGGTTTGAACGAGATCTAGTACGTAGTTTTATTTTAATACTTACGTCAAAAATCGTAACCTGCAATTTACCTTTTTTTTTTCGTGTGGAAATCTCTTCAGATACCCCCCCCCCCCCCGCCGGCCAGCGGCGGCGGTTATGTCGGGCTTGAATCGACTAAAACCGCACGCCGTCTCGGGTCTTAAGACGCCGGGGTGTAAGGTTACTCACAGATCATATCCCTCGCACCCCGACTGACCCCGGGCCATCTTCGGTTTTGAGATAGCCCCCTTACTTGTTCTCCACTGTGCCATCTGCTAATCAGAGGGACACGTGGAAAGCTTCCGAACAGCCCTCAACAGGGCCGTTCTCGCCTCGGTCGGAGTTGGCCGTAGGAGGCAGCGTCTCTCCCGCCCTAGGAGAGAGGCGCTGCTGTCTCCGTTGCCCAGGGTGCACCGCTACAATTTACCTTTCATTCAATCAACTCAAATATAAAATTTAAAAAAAAAACATTATTATGTTACATGCTGCTACGGAACTCCTAATGGTGAGTCTGACTCGCACTTGGCCTCTTTTTTTTTACGTGCGGTAATCCCCTCGGATACCCCACCGCCGGCCAGCGGAGGCGGTTATGTCGGGCTTGGATCGACTAAAACCGCACGCCGTCTCGGGTCTTCAGACGCCGGGGTGTAAGGTTGCCCATAAAGCATATCCCTCGGTATGATGGTGATACCTTTTAAGGAAAACATAAAATATTTTTTTATCTTGATTTAATGACCGAAGTAGCACCACCCTTTTACTTAATATCAATTTCTGATAGTAGTCTTCTATATTCGAATATCAGTGAGAATGCTGGAAGGCTACAAATGCATGGAAAGGAGTGGGGCTCCTAAGTTTTGAATGTAGGCATTGGTGCTTGGATGGTGATGATGTTGAGTACCAGATTGGCACTGGTACGCTCCACTAGAGAGCTGAGACAGCTGACTCATCGCAATCAAGCTTCGATCTTGGAGAGGAGTGACGTCGAGATACCACATGTACCCAGCGCCATCTAGCGAAAGCAAGCTGAACTACATCGATAATATTTATTTATTTATTTATTAAACTTTATGCACAAGTACATAGGCGGACTTAATGCCACAGGCATTCTCTACCAGTCAACCAAAGGTGGTGCAGAGAGAAACTTAGTAGGTGCATTATTGAGAGCAACAATTATTAATTAAATACAACTACAAATATAATACTGTATAGTAATATCATACCTACACTACAGTAGTATGTATCAGTATCTATTCATATTGATAAATAAATATACATACATATAAATAAATATACCATTATACATAATAATACATAAAATATAACAAATCATAAATTCGATAAACATAAATTGAAAGTATGAATAATTTGAAATTATTGCCGTGATGGTTCTGCCAGTTTTTCGAGAAGTAATTGGCGAACTTTAGCCTTGAACACATGACTGCTGGTGGCCTTCCTGATTTCAAGAGGTAGCGCGTTCCAAAGGAGTACAGATTGTATAGGAAAAGAAGAATGAACAAACCCAGAAGTATGTGCAGGCCAGATTAAAAGAAGATTATTTTTTGAGCGAAGGTCTCTATCATGGTTTGTAAAAAGGTACTGAAAGAAAGGCGATAGGTAGATAGAAGGAGTAGGAGATGTAAGAATTGAATAGTGAGTAGTAAGTGCACGTAGATTTCTACATTGGCGGATCGGCAACCAATTTAGTTGCGCACGACACGTAGACACATGGTCGTACTTGCGGAGGTTAAAAACGAATCTAATGCAGTTGTTTAGAAGTCGAACATATTTGTTGAGATGTTCTGCATCAAGGTCGAAGTAGCAAACATCAGCGTAGTCAAAGACAGGAAAGAGTAAGGTCTGCACAAATATGGTTTTGGTTTTTGTGGGCAGAAAATTCCGGAGACGGTAAAATGCACGGAGCGTTTCCGTCACTCTACGACCAACATGTGATACCTGGTTTCGCCAGCTTAGAGTTGAGTCTATAAATAAACCTAGGTCTTTTACCGTAGAGCTTAATTGTATTGTGGAGCCATTGTATGTGATGGGTGGGAGAGATTGTGCATCCACTCGGCCTATTAAACGTTGGCTACCTACAATTATAGCCTGGCACTTACTTGGATTCACAGTTAAACCGAATCTGCTCGACCTCGAATATACTTCAGAACCACAGATCCTGAATCACGAAAGTGAAGTTCGCGCGCCGGTATAACATATGTGCAAAATCCCCGCCGGGCCACGGCCGCCAGGCCTGAACACCTTGCCGGGGCGGTTAATCCCCCCTGTGTTGGAGGAAAATCACACCCCGTACCGCAACACATTCATACCTCCAGCAGTGTAGTAGTACACCTCTGCCTGTACATTTGAGGATATTAAATAAAATAAATATTCTAGGACATATACACAACGCCATCTAGACCCAAACTAGGCAGAGCTTGTCATACGGGTTCTAGAATGGGGTTAATCGTAATTAGATACTTTTTTTTTGTAAATAAATACATATGATACATAGAAACACCCTGACCAATGCAAATATACATAATATTTGCAATGAGCGGGAACCGAACCCGCGACCTCTGATTTAACAGTCGAAAGCTCTACCGCTAAGCCACAGAGGTCGTCTAAGGTCGTCTATATTAAGGAACGAATACATTAAGCAGACCTTTTAAATAAGTAGCTTTAGCAACACTACCTTTTTTGTTTTTTTTCGTGCGGAAATCCCTTCGGATACCCTCCCGCGTGCCAGCGGGGGCGGTTATGTCGGGCTTGAACCGACTAAAACCGCACGCCGTCTCGGGTCTACAGATAGCAACACTACCTACAACCAAAATAAAACAACAACAAAAATGCACCCTAATTATCATCACCATTCAGACGATGCAAGAATTCGATTTATTCCTTAACTCTAACAGCCTAAAAAAAAGCCGCGATAGCCCAATGGCGTACGTAACGGACTGCCGAGACGAGGTCTCGAGTTTGATCCCCAGTCGCCCCGGGCACACACATCTGACTTTTCGTAGTTATGTGTGCATTAATAAATGTTAATTATCGCTCTCTTAATAATATGCCTGGTAGATGGCAATAGGCTCGACCCCTATTACATTGGGACCTTAACATAACTGGCGAAACGTGGGTGTGTAATACACCTCTGTCTACCCCTTCGGGGATACAGGCGTGAAGTTATGTTATGTCATTGTCTACCAGCCTAGAAACACAATAATACAAACTGAAATGAAATTGTTACTTGAAATGAAATTTTACAATTTTAAAGTGGTATCGATATCGAAAGAGTCTGGAATACTCACTCTTTACTTTGTACTCATCGAATAGAATGGGAAGCTATTTCCGAGAATGTCGCAAATTGCAGGAAAAGAACTTGAAAAATTGAGTGCTTGTCTGTCTGCTTCTAAGGTTCAATTTCAGGCTTCCATTGTTCTTTAGAAAATGTATTTTGAGGAAATGTTACGAAGAATTTGTTAATAAACACTTATTAATAAGTTTATTAACTGCTTGTGTTTATTATTTAATGCATGTAAGAGAGATTTTAAAATATTTCAGTAGAAAATTAAATTAATTAATTAATTAAATATTAAAAATTTTACTTAAATTAAAATGGTTAACATTTTTGATCGCACGTAAAACAGTACCATTTTAAAGAAGACGAGGTTTGAAGTATACGAGGGCGGTAGGTCTTATATGCAAGGTTTAGTGATAAAAGAATTTTGAGTGGGGCTATTCCGGGCTCTACCGTTATCTTCGGGTCCCAAGCCAACCTCACCTGTTAGTCTGTGCATCTGCAAAATCAAAGCTGCAAAGTCTGGTACAGGCTTTGCTCTCAGGGTTGTGAGATCAAATAGCAGTAGCTCCTGGAAGAGCCGATATACCAATGAAACCCTGGGCTCCAAAAGTGTAAACTGGACGCAACTGGAAATCGCTATGACGATGATGATGCTGACTGATAGATGACTTTTGTGAAAGTATTAGGAATTTACAGACAGTAATACTTGTGTGAACACAAAAATAAACAAAAGTTGTTAATCCACTATTGCCCATCTGGGTATCTTTTGTCAATATCCCATTTCAATACAGCACAATAAGAAAGTTGGCTATTCATTAACACTTTGAATCTTATCGGAAAAAGGTTTGCCATCCGATATTAATGTAATTAAAGTTAATGAAAGGCTACGAATATTGGGAGCAGCTAATCCTTTTTTTTATATCAAGGGCCCGAGAGTATAAAAATATAATTTAGACTGCAAAATCTGCGTTATTATTATGGGAACACTGTGGAAGTTTGAATTAATTTTGGAATAAATTAGTAATAATTAAAAATAAATAAGTTTTATTAAAATTTTGGGTGTATAGAGCCCAACAAAGAGCTTCGAGGTCGGGGGGTTCTCGCCTAGGCTTCCCTTCCGGGGCTGGAAGTCAGACAGCAGTCTCCCATGAAGCCGTATAACCGAAAGCGAAGGGGGCAGAAGGAGTAAGCGATCCAGGCTCTGAATGCATGGATGCAAGCAGGAACAACGCTAAGACAATGATGCAGAAATTTCATGAAAACCTTAAGGGGGGTTACCAAAAGTAACCCCCCTTAAGGTTTTCATGAAATTTTTGCTATATATTAAGGTTGGCAATGCAGGTAGACGTCACTGATATCGTGAGAAGGTTAAGTTAGATTCGATTTAGTCCCTAGCTTTGTTTGCCAGTATAGTACTTGCCAGTTAAGTCTTTGAAGTATGAAATCGCGGGGGACATACCAGAATAATGGTATAAGCATTCGTCAGGCTTAAATAGGCTATGCTAATTGATTCTTCCGTAGTGTTATGCTGTCACTAAATCATATACACGAATCGAACAAGTTCATTCCGGCTAGCCCCGGGCTGAAATGGTCGGGGGCGTTGTGAACTTTTTTACTGTGGGTGCGTTCCACAGTGAAAAAGTTCACAACGCTTCCGGCCGAGACGCTCTCGACTGTATTTTACAAGCTTTTATTTAAATTCCTCTGTTTGTTATATACTCTAAAATTTCGACTTTTAGGCTATAAATTTATGCTAAAATTTCGACTGTTAGGCTATAAATTTACGGTTCAAACATGGCAATATTATTATTAATATTATTAATTTTTCCCTTTATTTTTTAAAAGAATATTTGTAACCGAAATTACTAATATTCCCCCTTACCCATCCAGCTAAGCTTAATTGCTTGTGTTAGGAGTGGAGTGGAGGATTCGAACCCGCAACCTCTCGATCGTAGGGTCGACTCCTTAAAAATTACTACTGAGACTATCTTTTTATAAGCTATTGCCTATTTAATAAGATGAAACAAAAATTTGTCCTAAGACCATCAATGAACAGAATGTTCTTCAACATTGAAAATGGTATATAATGATGATTGAAAATGGTTGAAAATGGTTATTCGACCTCAACACAACCACTTTGTCCTGTTCTTAGTAGGGTACTACCTTACCTAAGAACAGTCCGGAAAGTCCGTAAGTCCTTAAAAAACTACCGTATTTTACAGACCACGTTTTCTTACCTTACTAATTTAGGCATAGCTTTTGTCATATGTATTGGTATTGATTTATATCGAAAAAGAGAACACCCAGGACGGGACTCGAACCCGCGAACAGTCCCATAATTTTTAAACATTGTTTGTTTTTTATTTTTTATTTGTTACTCACATTCGAGCAAAATTCTAAGAAATTTAAGGCAGAAATGGTGATCGTTGATTCTCTGAGTAGGTATGTAACAAGCAGCCTGCTCGTATTAAAAATATATTTTGTTGACAAGAGCCATTTCCTTACTCAAAGACTCTAGACATGATAATCTCATTTTAGTTATTTACTAATAATATGGGTTGCCCAAAAGCTCTTACAAAAATCTTTGAATGGACGCAACTTTGATGATAAAAACTGTCAAAGGATATTGAGAACTGTGTTTTATAACAAAATACATTATTTACTGTAAAAGAAGAATTCTAAACTTAACTGAAAGATGGCAAAGTGTTTATTTGCTAAGGGAGATCCGATTCTCAGCACTCCATGGATTCACCGTGCGGTCGCCGGGTCCATAGCGTGGTACAGAGAGGAACACCATGACGGCGACTGGGACTTGCGACCCAGATGTAGGTTTAGGGTGGCCACCTTGTGATGCATCAGCGCTCACCTCCACCGTCAGTAGTGTTCCCCCCCCTACCTATCCAAATTTGGTAAGATCCTAACAATTCCGCTTTTGATATACGTTTTAATAAAGAGCTTACTGAAGCTCTTGGCAATCCGAGGTCTTTAAGTAAGTTGTACAGGGATTTAGCTGGAATTCCCCTTGCTCCTACTTCTACGGCATAGAGTTTAACCACGTAGCCGTTTTTGGTTAACTCGTTAGTCAAATCAAAGTATTTGTTTGTCTTTATAGCGTGGTCTTTAGGTATATTAGTTTCCCACGGTACTGTGAGTTCTACAAGCACTGCACGCTTATGCGATCGTGAAAAAAGGAATATGTCGGGTCTGGATGATGAGGCACAGACATCCTCCGGTATCCTATAGTGCTTCTCATACGTGTCTACGAGTATTGTCCAGTCAACGGCAGCTATCAAAATTGAATAAGGCTTTTGAAGTGATTTCTTTGAGCAGCCTTCCTTTACAAACGCAATGTCATTTCTTTGGTTTGTGGTTAATCCTTTTTTCGCTCTAGCTACCGTCAAACTTACAGCCTCACGTATGATTTCTAATACCTTATCATGACGGCGCGAGTAATGACCCCGGTCTAATAGCGTTTTACAACCCACTAGTAGGTGCCTAGCCGTACCAGTTGCTTCACCACATGAGTTACATGTTTTATCTGTGGCTTTTCCCCATCTGACCAGATTGCTTTGGTCGGGGAGGGTCAACTGGACTGCATTTAGGTAAAATTTACCAACCAGTCGTATATTATGGTACGCCATTTTAAGGCTATGGGAATACAAAATTCACCTAGGGTCAACCATTCGTTTTGCATTTCTAGGTTCATTGCGTGCACCTTATAGGTGTTGTTTTCGTCTGCTTGAAGAAAAGATTTTGTTATTTCTTTATCTGTTTGTCTCTGAATATTACCTAGACCTACTCTACCAGTCTGCGAGCCTATCATGAATCTTTTATGGAACTGGAGGCGTGATTCGAGCTCCGATGCATTTTTATCTTTTGGAAGGACTTTTACTATTTCGTCTTTAGATTCCGATAAGACGTGCATTTTAGTTACTCTTAGGTGTTTATAGAGTTCTGATGGCTTCTTAAGCGTCATTCCAAAATTATTCGTGGATCTATATAGTGCCGACGGGTCGGCCGACTGAGCTAGCCCTAGCCACGACTTCAGTGTCTTCGTGACACTCGCATCTAGTTTTTTGAGGAGGCTCTGGTTTATATCATATATAAGAAACGGCCAGTTAAGACGCGAGGTTAAATAATTGTCATAGATCCAAGCTTTTTTAACATTACTTATTGGTTGTTGGTCTACCTTTTTTAAATCGATAATGAAACTATCAATTAATTCGTCCAAAGCTGGAGTGCAACCTCTGTTGTCAATCTTTCTTCCGAGGAATTTAAAAGGCACGGTTTCAGATATAGTTGAAACGTTTTCCCCGCCTATACTAAGCCCTGGGTCATATGAAGTATACCTGGTACCCCGCCTACCCAGACATAGACAGTAGCATTTGCTAGGTTTTGCTCTCATTCCATCTGTCCATGTACAGAAATCGTCTACTCTACGCAGTAGGTCCTGGCACTGCTTTGGGTTACGAGTCAGTATTGCCAAATCGTCCGCGAATGCGAGGATAGACTCCGTATATTTACCGTTTAGCTTAAACCGATAGCCCCACTTCTTGTCGTGTGTGGAAATGTTGTCTATTAAAATATTTATTACTATATTGAAAACTATAGGTGATAAACAGCAACCTTGGAACAAACCCACATTATAATTTAAAGGTTGCGTGTATCCATCTTTGGTATTAATCACAAACTTTAATTTACCATAATAAGAGGATATTATTTCCCAAATGATGGACGGAAAGTGATACCATTTTAATGCAAACAACATAAGCTCGTGTTGTACTGAGCCAAAAGCGTTTTCTAGGTCTATCCAACAAACTGTTATTTGCTTTTCATTTGATCTGGCATCTTTTAAACTTTCCGCCAGTAAAGAATTGTGTTCCAGACATCCTGAAATTCCGGGTAGGAACCCTTTTTGGTGGTTTGGTCTGAAATAGTTATTATTGCTCATGAAATTTGTCATTTTAAATTGAAGCCATGAGAAGAAAATTTTAGAAATTGTATTGGTTAATGCTATTGGTCTAGCGTCTTTTGGACTAGTTACTATTTCTTTCTTTGGAATGAGCACAAAATTAGCCCTGCCGAAGGCCGCTGGGACTTCTTTACTCGACCAGATCCTATTGAATATGCTTAGAAGATGTTTACGTACCGATGGGCATTTTTTATAGATAATGTAAGGTATGCCATCAGGCCCTGGGGCGGTTTTTGTTGGTTTCTTTTTGATTTGGTGTTCTATTTCGTCTAAGCTAGGTGGATTACAGTCAAATGTGAAATGAGGGCCTAATGGTTTTTGTGCGTTTGGTTTACTGTATTGTTTTTCGTATTTAGGCACCTCATAATTACTTTTATAGTAGCTATGGATCTGATCGTTACTTAGCAGTAGCCTATTTTGCTTTCTGTCGCTAAAAATATTCCTCGAGTACTTAAACGGGTCCTTATCGAACTCTACTTCATGTTTTGCTCTATTAAAATTATTGTTTTCATTTATTATTTGAACAGAAATTCCTTGAATTAATTTCAGTATGGACCTTAAAGCTCTGGCCAGTTGATGACTAAGTTGATTATCGCCCATAGCTTTAGCAAACCGTAGTCGTTTGATAAGGTCCCGCTTTTTCTTTCTCATTTTAATTTTGAACGCGTTTTCTCGGTTTTTTCGCGCGTATGGTAATGATGGTGGGTAATGCTCATATAGGTATGAGTAAATGCTAACCTGGAAAGATTCTACCCGACTGTTTAAATCCTGCTTTGTTCCGGGATGCTCTAACAGGATGGCTAAGTTTTGGTCGTGGGCTTTCCAGGTGGTCGACTTTAAAGAGGGAATGCTAAGACGGGCCCGGATGTTTATGGGCTCCTGGTTTGTGTCACACTCTGGCTCACCTTGGGATATATGAGGGTCAACTCTATCCGTGGCAATAGTTGAAGAACTTACAGACGACTGACTTGCTCCAACACCATCGTGTGATTTTAAGTGCTTCAGAAACCAGGCTCTCTTCTTGTATACTTTCCCGCACGTTGCACATGTTAAGTCCGTATTCTCGCCATTGTCGTTTGTTTTATCCACCGGTGGACAATTTTATTTTTAAACCGCCGAAAACCGGACTTCATTTTTAACACAATAATTAAGACATTTAGAAAAATTGGATATTAATAATGTACATAATATTTTTATATAAAACAGGCTGTTCCCATTCCCGTCGCACTCAGTGTATGATAATGAATCGATCGATCAGTTCAATATCCTAGGAGCTACAGTCAAACATACGTAAAGACATAAATAGACAGTCAAACACAAGCCTACTACGGACATAACCTACAGTTATGTGTCGTAGTCTGGTTATAAAAATAGTGAAGAAAACCAACGACAAATAAAAAATATATTCAATCCCATATTTCTATTTCATTAGTTATTAACACCATTGATAAAGTGATCTACCGCTAATTCAACCTTGCGTGCCTAGTACGGGCTAGTCGACCTATAAATATTCGACAATATTCCGAAACAATGATAATAAGCTGGTTTTCTCATAACATGTTTCTTCACTAATAAAGCAAGTATCAATTTTTTATACGTACATATTTTTTTTTTATATTTCGGACACGTCAATTTGACTTCACCTCAGCTGATGGTAAGCTGAAGGTAAAGTCTCAGGAAAGAGGGTCACCATTACATACACGTACCATGTTAACAATGGTGGCACTCAGCTTGACGGCCTCATCAGAAGAGGATTGTCGTCGCAGCACCGCGTGACACCCACCGGTCCCACTAGTGCTGCGACCACAATCCCCCTGCCCGGCTATGCACTTGCTGACCCCCGAACGCAATCAAACTGCAATTGGATTACTATGGAGGGTTTTTCGCAATCGTGCACGGTGGTACCCACCCAGCTGAATTTTCTGAAAAATTTGTGTCATCAAATTTCTACCATCAGTTAAGATTATGAGCTATCATATGAAATGTGATCAGATTTTGGCCATGACAGGTGGCGTGAGATGTTACTAGCTTAGCTATTACTCCTAACTCATATAGATC
The DNA here is from genome assembly GCA_946251805.1 of Cybosia mesomella. Classification (NCBI taxonomy): domain Eukaryota; kingdom Metazoa; phylum Arthropoda; class Insecta; order Lepidoptera; family Erebidae; genus Cybosia; species Cybosia mesomella. The sequence goes on from OX276396.1 coordinate 5,125,609, forward strand.
GGAAAAAGGTCAACCACTTTATCAATGGTGTTAATAAGTAACGAAATAGAAATATGGGATTGAATATATTTTTTATTTTTCAATAATTTTCTTCACTATTAGGGTTCCGTTGCCAAATAGCAAAAAACGGAACCCTTATAGATTCGTCATGTCTGTCTGTTTGTCCGTCCGTATGTCACAGCCACTCTTTTATACTTTTACTTTACTTACTTACTTACTTTTATACTTCCAAAGTGGTAAAATTTGTCCCCCCCCCCCTTGTAATTTCTAAAATAAGAGAATGATAAAACTAAAAAAAATATATGATGTACATTACCATGTAAACTTCCACCGAAAATTGCTTTCGAAACACGAAAACAAGATCTAGTAAATAGTTTTTTTTGAATACGTCATAAATCGTAAAACGCAATTTACCTTTCATTCAATCAACTCAAATGTAAAATTTAAAAAAAAAGCATTAATATGTTACTTACTGCTACGAAACCCTTCATGGGCGAGTCCGACTCGCACTTGACCGCTTTTTTTTATTTACCAGACTACGACACATAACTGTAGATTATGTCCATAGTAGGCTTGTGTTTGACTGTCTATTTATGTGTTTACGTATGTTTGACTGTAGCTCCTAAGATATTGAACTGATCGAACGATTCATTGTCATACTCTGAGTGCGACGGGAATGGGAACAGCCTGTTTTATATAAAAATATTATGTACATTATTAATATCCAATTTTTCTAAATGTCTTCATTATTGTGTGGAAAATGAAGTCCGGTTTCCGGCGGTTTATAAGTAAAATGAAAAACCTTTACAAAAAATAAAAATAATCTTTGCCATCTTTCAGTTAATTTTAGAATTCTTCTTTTACAGTTAATAATGTATTTTGTTATAAAACACAGCTCTCAATATCCTTTGACAGTTTTTATCATCAAAGTTGTGGCCATTCAAAGAATTTTGTTAGAGCTTTTGGGCAACTTATTTTATTAGTAAATAACTAAAATGAAATTATCATGTCTAGAGTCTTTGAATAAGGAAATGGCTCTAGTTTACTGGTGGTAGAAATTTGATGAAACAAATTTGTCACAAAATTCGGCCGGGTAGGTACCACCGTGCACGATTGCTAAAAACTATTCATAGTAATCCAATTTCGGTTTGATTGCGTTCAGGGATCAGCAAGTGCATAGCCGGGCAGGGGCATTGTGGTCGCAGCACTGGTGGGACCAGTGGGTGTCACGCGGTGCTGCGACGACAATCCTCTTCTGATGAGACCGTCAAGCTGAGTGCCACCATTGTTAACATGGTACGTGTATGTAATGGTGACCCTCTTTCCTGAGACTTTACCTTCAGCTTACCATCAGGCGAGGTGAAGTCAAATTGACGTGTCCTAAATAAAAAAAAAACAAACAATGTTTAAAAATAATTAATGATTGTAACATCAGTCATTGTTTCCGTAGTTCTCAAAAACTACGAGTAGCTCAGTTGGTCAGAGTATTCGCCTGTATGGGACTGATCGCGGGTTCGACTCCCTTTCTGAATGTTTTCTTTTCCAATAAAAATCAATAACATAACATAACATAACATAACTTCACGCCTGTATCCCCGAATGGGTAGGCAGAGGTGTATTACACACCCACGATTCGCCAGTTATGTTTAGGTTCGAATGTAATAGGGGGCGAGCCTATTGCCATCTACCGGGCACATTACTAAGCGAGCGATAATCAACATTTTTAATACACACATAACTACGAAAAGTCAGAGGTGTGTGCTCGGGGCGACTGGGGATCGAACTCGAGACCTCGTCTCGGCAGTCCGTTACGTACACCACTAGGCTATTGCCGCTTTTATAATATGTATGTATTGGTATTGATAAAAATCAATACCAATAGGTACATATAACAAGAGGTATGCCTAAATTTGTAAGCTTCGAAAACATGGTCTGTAAAAAAACGGTAGTTTTAATTAAAAATTTTAAGCAATTTGTATGCTTACTTTTCCCATAGAGTTAGATCGGAAAAAGAGAACATCTACTAGACCAACTTAACCTAGACTCCTGTGCCTAGGTGGCTCAGCTGGTCAGATCGTTCCCCCTGTAAGGGACCGGTCGCGGGTTCAGGTCCTGTCCTAGATGTTCTCTTTTTCCGATTTAATCTATAGGAAACGGTAGTTTTTTTAAGGACTTACGGACTTTCCGGACTGTTCTGGGTAATGTAGTTCCCTACTAAGAACAGGACGAACATTAGGAAAGTAAAAAATCAAACGTGAACTGAAAAGAAAGGAACAGTTTCACCAAGAACTCCGAATTATAGATATCGGAGAACCTAGAATACAAAAAAACATCACGAAGTGGTTGTGTCGAGGTCGAATCACCATTTTCAACCATCATGAAGTGATACCTAAGTGATCATACTCCTAACACAAGCAATTAAGCTTAGCTGGATGGGTAAGGGGGAATATTAGTAATTTCGGTTACAAATATTCTATAAAAAATTAAAGGAAAAATTAATAACATCATGAGACCAAAATGAGATTCATGAGTCACGTCGGGGTGTAAGGTTGCCCACAGAGCATATCCCCCGCACCCCGACTGACCCTGGGCCGTCTCCGGTCTCGAGATGGCCCCCTCGGGAGATTTGGGTAGTGATGACTCCAGTACGAAGATATTGCCATGTTTGTACCGTAAATTTATAGCCTAAAAGTTGAAATTTAAGCGTATATACCGGGTGTCTATAAAAGAACTCCGCGGTTTTAAAAATTCATATCTCACTAACTGTATTTAGTCGATTTCTCTGAAAAGAGTAGCTCAAAAAGTTTTACTCATACCAATTGGGAATGTTTGTATCAACTGTTGGCGGCGCTGCAGGGCGTTGACCTTGAAATGACGTCGTGAAATTGAGATTAAGGCGGAGAAGGGTTTAGTTTACTTTCAACAAGATGGGGCCCCTCCATACTTTAGTTTACGTGTGCGTGAGGCATTGGACGCTCGGCTCGGCAACAGGTGGATCGGAAGGGAGGGACCTATTCCATGGCCTCCAAGAAGCCCTGATCTGACTCCGTTGGATTTTTTCTTCTGGGGCATATCAAGAATCTTGTGTATGCAGAGAAAATTCGTGATGTACAACATCTCAGGGAACAAATAGTCAATTGTGTGGCAACCATCCCCCCAGACATGCTCGCCAGGACATGGGAAGAGGTAGAATACCGTTTAGACGTCTGCCGTGCCACTAACGGGGCTCATATAGAACTTTACTAAGTGTTAAAAAAAAGTTGAAAATGTAAGCTTTTCAGTCATGTATAAAACATGTTTGTATGTTTTTTATTTTATTAAAATATTTTGCCTCAAAACCCCGGAGTTCTTTTATAGACACCCTGTATAACAACCCAACACGAAACGTGTTAATGCGCTAACAGTGTCAAGGGAAATCAATGATGAATTATTCAGCATTCATATTGAACGATTAACAATACAATGCAAAGCAACATAATAATCTATATATCTATACATCTATACATATAAATAAAATTGGAGTGTCTGTTTGCAATATTGAAATAACCGATTTAGGTAGATTTCGATGAAATCGATCTACCTATTGGTTTCTTGACTACTGTCGAATTTTTAAAAAAATTCTTCATAGGAGGTCTAGTTATGACCCCCAGAGTCCGAAATGACCACTGGTCAAAAAGTTTATATATATATATATGTATGCATATATACATATATATATGTATGTTTTTCGAGAAAAAAAAATTAAACATGTTAAAAAATAATATTAACTGCTTCACGAAACCTACCTGAGCGTTCCCCCTGCGAGACGGATTTTTTTTACTACATGTATATGAATACATATTATACGGTACATACACCAAAATAACATTTTTTACATTTTTGGCTGTCTGTCCGTCTGTCTGTCTGTCTGTCTGTTTGTTACGGCTAATCTCTGAAATGGCTAGACCGATTTTGACGGGACTTTCACTGGCAGAATAGTAATATAACAAGGAGTAGTAGGAAGCGGTGGTAAACTTAGTTTTAAGCAGATTTTGACGTCAAAAAGATGTAATTACGTTGCACTATTTTGAAAAATAAAGACTTTGACTTTGACTTTGAGTAACATAGGCTACAATTTTTTACTAACAACTTTAATTTTAGGAATAATAATAAGGGTTCCGCGCAAAAAACTAAAACCCTATCTTAATCCACACACCACACACAATCGCGGGCACAGCTAGTTTATTATAAATGCAAACGCATGGAGTAAACATCGCATCATTAAATGTGATCATTTTGTGCTCACTTCATGCACAATGGTTATCGCAAACCTTATCGAAAGCCCGTACGCGAATTCTATTGTATCGAAAATCAATAATGCTTACGTTGCTATTTTGCGGTCTTTTAGATATAATAATTTCATTACAAGACACTATTCGTCGAAGTATACAAACTGTAAGGAAAATATGAAGTGTTTTTTTTACTGTAAGAATATTAGTAACCGAAATTACTAGTATTCTCCCTATCCCCCCTCCCCCCCTTAAGGTAAGATAAATTGCTTGTGTTAGGACTGGGGTTACGTTGGTAGTGTAATGGTCGAGATTCAAATTCGGGAACTCTCGATTGTGGCAGTGGAATTTAAAAAAAAACTTCAAAAAAATAAGCTTGTATTATGTTCATGTTAATTAAAAGAACTAAAAATTTAAAATCAAACGAGCTGGAACTAGATGGGGTTGCGTCGTTTCATACTTTTATAACGTCTACGGGACCTATCGCGATTAATATGGAACTTACTTTTGCCGACGTTTCGGATGCGTCGTTTCATTACAGAGTTCCTATGACCTCCTTCCAGTACCATCATCAGACCCTATTTACCACTGAAAGACAAACTACTCGTCAAGATGATTCAAACGAGCCTAAACTCGATGAGGTTGCGTACGAAGTTTATATGGCCACCTTCCAGCTCCATCATCAAATTAGCACTATATTATTGTTACAACGATCGTCGATATCTCGAAAACTACTGATCGAATCTTCTGGAAATTAAAACGCATTGTCAGTGTCGAAGTACTCTACCGAACAGTGTAGAAAAATCTAGAAAAACCGACACAAAATCACAAGTACTTCAAATACCTATACCTACTTTACCTATAAATCTTGATAACAAGGTCAGTCACCTCGACCGTCGGCGTGTGATTGTACCTACTTAGTAAGTAGGTACTCTTCTCGAACGCTCTAGTTAAATACCTAACGTGTAGATGATTCCGGAACATTCTACCCTCCGAATTAAGAGCTATAAAAGCGCCCGGCTATCGACACGCAGTCAGTTTATTTTTGAAAGCGGAAGCGAACACATCTCTCCGAAGCGAATCAAGAGTGTTATACTAACATTCCGCCTAACCCCTCCAGCTAAGCTAAATTGCTTGTGTTAGCTACCAATTTTTTGTCACACGACTTACACATGTATACAAAATTTCAGCTCAATCGATAACCGGGAAATGGATCAAATTTAATTTGCAAGATTTGATGACAAACATTGGGACCGGTGAATCTAAATAAAAACTTATAAAATTGTGTCACGGTTCCACGATGAGACGGGAATAAATTTTGAATTTCGAATTATGGAACAGGACGCAGAACCAATATTAATCATCATCAATCATTTTAAACTTACCAATTCTCCATTAGCAGAAAGAATGTTCTCAAAGGTATTATTGAAGAAGTACAAATCACTGATGTTTGTACTGTTATTGTTCATGTACTCGCCCTGACACTCCGGATACCCACCAGCCGTCGTAAGGCACATGCGCTGTCTCATCTTTTGAATTTTCCTGGCGACAAAGAAAGATATAAATAATTAGCTGCCATTGGTGAGTGTCACACCGTTTGGAAAGATAAGTTGGCAAAATTAAAAAGTACAGGATTAAATATTTCTTGGTTTTGGCATCGGGTGCGGCGGTGTAAGGGTCCATCTGCTGCGTGATCGACGGATGAGGATAAGAGGATCAGAGGACATTTGCAGTAGCCAAAATAATCCAATCAAATAAAAATACTAAAGTGGGCTACGAGGCCTCGGATGCCGCGGGAGTTGTCGATAAGAGAATGATGATTTTGCATCTGTCGACTGGGAAAGTACCTTCAGCCTATAGAATAACTCGTTTAAATGCCAATATTGATTTTCTTTTTTATTTGATAGTAAACATGGATGAACAGTGCGCGTCTTTTATTTACGTACGGAAACCCCCTCGGGCTTAACCTCACCAGAGCTAACGGTGAAGTGGGCATATCGCACCCGAACCGACTAAAAACACACCGTGTTTCGTTACGTCGGCTTGTGTGGCCAGGGAATTTTGTGTGCCCTAGAAAGGATATCCCAGAGAACCCGACCGGACCCGGCCACTAGTGACCTCTACGTGTTGAATCCCCTCCGTTGCTATAGAGAAGCGAGTGTGGAAACACAACGCGCCGCCACCCTGGGCCTGCTTCTGCTAGGGTGACGGCTAGCCCCGGCCATCATCCCCAGACCCGCGCACGCGGAGATCGCAGAACGGTGATCGTTCTGCGATCTCCAACGCCCGGTGTGCCTCCTACGGCACGGGAGAGTGCTACACACCTCCCGTACCTTTCACGTTTCCCGTACCTTAGTGGCGTTCCACACACTCTCACTGTCGACCATGACCAGTACCAGGGTCTGCAGCGTGAGGCTTCCCGCTCTGACGGTTGCTTCTAGGACAAGGCACCACTCGACCCACTCTCAGCACTTCACCAGTGTGTGTAGCAGCGTGTCCACGGAGCAGCCCTGGCAATGGTGGCATTCGGGCGTTGGCTCCCGGCCTATACGTTGTAGGAAATTACCAGCTTTGTCTGGTGAGCACCTGCGTCAGCCGGTAGAAGAGGCTACCGTAGTGCCTCCCCAGCCATTCCTCCATGACGGGTCTTACCGCCACAATCGTGGCGTACCCTGCGCTTGGATGCTCAAGTCATTCTTTCCATTCCTCTATGAGCACCTAGGGGAGTTGGGCTCACTACCCCTCGATTTCTCGTGGAGCTGGCCTCATATCTCGCTGCAGCGCCTCCTTGCGGAAAGGGGTAGTATCCTCTGGTATTGCAACCGTTTATAAGCACTAGTAACTGGTTATCATCAGCCATACTGGTTTTCCAAATGTATACCATGAGAAAGAAAGTGCATTTTATTGATCTGTGAACTTTAATAGATAAGAATTTCTTAGTTCTCGAAGGTTTTAGAGGATTGGCAAGCTAGGATAACCAAACCTCTCTCTCTCACATTGAGGAGGTTTTGGTAGTGGTATAGACCCTTTTTTTTTCGTGCGGAAATCCCTTCGGAAACCCCCCCGCTAGCCAGCGGGGGCGGTTATGTCGGGCTTGAACCGACTAAAACCGCACGTCGTCTCGCCGAGACGCCGCACAGACGTCAGGGTGTAAGGTTACCCATAGAGCATATCCCTCGCACTCCGACTGACCCTGGGCCATTCGCAGTGTCCCTTCTGATAACAGCGGAGGGGTACCTGGATCGGACCCCACCCCCGTGGGCCTTGCAGGCCCGCCATGCCCCGACCCCCTCGTGCAATGGGGTCAGCTGGCCCCGAAAAGGGCCGGTTGGTCAGATTCTTGGCCGTTGACGTTGACGCCAGCTACTCCAGAGGAGCAATCAATGATGCGTCATCGTCCACGTTGCCCAGGGTGCACCAAACATGGAGGTGATCCAACCAGTCGCACCCCAGTGGTATAGACCCTACTGCGCACAATGGGATACTCTACATAATATATAAATTAAAAATTAAAAAATGCAGATAGTGGGTATTTTCGCCACTTTTACCCCCAGAGTTTTTTCAGGACTCAACCGATTTCCATTGAACATATTATTTTGTAATGTGCACGTGATGCGGTTTCATTTGAGATTACACCCCCACTGGATTATATTTGCAGAGATTCGGTTATTCTTCATCACTTTCACCCCCCCACAACTTTTAAACGACTCAACTGATTTTATCAAACATGTCTAAAACCGCGGTAGCCTAGTGGTATGGGTAAAGGACTGCTGAGACGAGGTCTCGGGTTCGATCCCAGGTATTACCATGGCACACACCAATGACTTTTCGATGCTTTTCGAAGTTATGTGTGTATTTATCGCAGGTTTATAAGTGCCCGGTTAATGGCAATAGGCTCGCCACCTATTACATTGGGACCTAAAACATAAACTGGCGAAACGTGGGTGCTAGCACCTCTGCCTAGCCCTTCGGGGATATAGGCGTGAGTTTATGTTATGTTATGTTAAAAACACTCGCCCGTAACTCACCTTTCATACAAAAAAAAAACTAAATTGAAATCGCTTCATCCGTTCGCGAGCTACGGAGCCACAGATAAACAGACAGACAGACACGTTAAACTTATAAAACCCCTCTGTTTGCGTCGGGGGTTAAAAATAATGTACATAAATAAAAACCAGATTATTCGAAATTTTAACGTATACTTCTTCAAATAATACAAAAATAATAAAATCAATTAATATGGCTTCCCTATAAAGACAAGCTTAATTGAATGAAATTAAACTTTGTATCAATTAGGAGCCTAAAATATTTGACTTTGTCGCTAACGTAAAAAATTTCATCAATCAAAGATAGCTAAATTTGTTACGCATAAATTATATTGAATGACAGGGTAAAATTTTGGTGAGAAAAATAGGAAAATGTTTTTCATACGTTATTGATAAAATTTTACTGTTAAGAAAAGACGAACAATTCAATCACAAATTATCTTGAACTCTCGTCAAATTATAAAATTACTTTATCATTTTATGCACCGTTATCATCACGAATCACGATAACCGCTTATTAAAAAGTAATGTTCTAAGACATTTAATTTTTATTTTAAAGAATGCTAAGGTAAGCTAAATTGTTTATTTATTTATTTAGATTCACCTACAGTTATATACAATAATACAATTTTATTATAAGTTACATATTTTCGAAGTTTACAGCCAATTGCATAACTACTTATAGGTGCATACAGCATGCATTAACAATAATAATACCTACAAAAGTAACATTGATTGATAGTATAAAAGTAAGAAAAGCAACATTTCAAATATGTAATATCTATACAAATAAATAAAATTGAAGTGTCTGTTTGTAATATTAAATAACAATTTTGTTATGATTGCACATGCATGTTGACACGATACTTTTATCAAAAATACGTCGGTTTGTTAATGTTACTCTTTCTGTCTGTTTGAAAGAGGTAATCTCAGGAACAGCTGGACCAATTCTGAAGTAACTTTCACTGGCAGATAGGTAATGTTATAAGGCATAACATAGGCTACTTTAATGTTAGAAAAATAATTAGGGCTTCGCACAAAAAAATTAAAACCCACAAAATTGTGAATAAAATCTGATTTATTCTGTAACGGCTTGGCAGATTTTGACGGGATATTCTATGGCAGATAGGTGATATTATAATACGTAACATAGGCTACATATATTTTAGAACAAAAACATTAAGTTTCCGCACAAAAGAACTAAAACCCTAAAAATCTAAATAAACGCGCACCAAGTCGCGGGCACAGGTAGTCGAATATAATTGGTTAATATAAAAGATGTATTGTTATTGTATTGTATATAGGGATAACTAAAAAAAATTCAATGAAATGTAGATAATATTTTGAGCAAACTTATTAGTTAGACAGGTTTTCGAGAACGAATCTGCGAAATTCATGTGACTCCATGTTAAATATATTCATAGAGTCTATGCAGTACTTATGAAAAGCCCTACACAATCTGGGGATCGGAGAATTGTACTCTAAAACTGTTCTTTCAATTGGGTGGTCCCATAAGTGCCAATGCTCTGCGGGGTATTCGACAGAAAATGTTAAACTTTAAGTATCCCAGAAGCGCGGAACAGTCTAGTTGACTATGCAAAAGTTTGAACACAAAGCTCAGATCCTGAAGCGATATAGCTTATAAACTTATATTAGGAGTGGATTCACATTAGCAGCATAATGGGCGAGTTTCAAATCCGCGACCTCTGCAAGTCTGACGGCTAAGCCACTAGGCTTCAACACTTCAGGGGTGTGTGTTGGGTAACCTCCTCGAGTGTCGCTCCGATTCCGATCCCGCTGCAGTCCGGGGGGAACTGAATCGGAGCGGCCGGTACACCCTGGGCGGCGGTCAATGGCTTCCCCTTCACCCCTTCATAGGGTTGGCATTGATCGTCGGCCAATACCCAACGTGGCGGGAACACATCGCTCTCCGTACTCCTCTGCTTTCAGAGGAGACAGGATGAGCGATGCTGTTAGTGGTGAGATGGCCCAGGGTCAGCCGGGGTGCGAGGGATATGCTCTATGGGTAACCTTACACCCCGGCGTCTGAAGACCCGAGACGGCGTGCGGTTTTAGTCGGTGCAAGCCCGACATAACCGCCCCCGCTGGCCGGCGGGGGGGTATCCGAAGGGATTTCCGCACGATAAAAAAAAAAAAAAGGCTTCAACACTTCAATCCATATTTCCCTTCATATATTTTCCTCCACAATTGTTTCTGCACAGGACGACGGCAATATAAACGATAGTCTAAAATTTTGCAACTGAGACCAACCTTCGTGAAGCTACATTTTCGTTTGCTGAGGCTCGTAGTGCCTGTTTTCTTTTATATTATTCATATAAAGTTGAATTTAGTGCAGTGCTCACTAACATTGGAGATCGTTAAATATTAAAATCAGCGCATTGAGTTAGAATGAGAGACGTGGCGGGACTGCAATTATTTTTATTAGAATTGCATACAATAACTGTTTATGAGTTTGTATCAGCACAATTGTGACAAAGAATATTTCTAAAAGTATAATGGTGAAGAGGTAGTGTAGCTGCATGATGAGTTTAATCAAGGCATTAGTCAGAGGTGTAAAATATATCTTGCATTTTTCTGATGGCAATGTCAGTTGTGCCATAGGCCTGATATTAAAATCTCAGTACTAAAATGTTTCTTCATCCTATTGCAGAATATTGCGTAGATGCACGTATAATTTATAATAACACAATCAAGTGGACTGTGTACTTTTAGGTATACATTTGAATACATAATATCATTACTTTATTTCGCAAAAAAATACACAAAACTATAAACGACTACGCAAAAAGGAAAAATCTGGGCTAATACGTTAAGTCCCTGTAAATCCTTACAAAAATGTATCAAAATATACAACACTATGCCGGGCATGTTCCATCACAACTACTTCGAGTTTCGTGTTTTCGTAAAATCTTTTATGTGCGTTTTCATAAACCCTCTCAGCTTGAACTAAACCCTTTAATAGAACGGACCTCGAAGCGTGATTCGAATGAGATTGATTATCCTTATATCTTCACAAAAGCCCTTGACAACCCTTGACAATAATTCTTGTGTCGAGATCTTATAAGGAAAATCTACGAATGTAAAGAATATCTACACTCAAAACCGTTATCTGCGTCGAAGTAGAATACTTGACCTTTGTCGACATCTTATTCAGCATATTTGAGGCTGGTCCAACTCCATAGTAAGTTACTTATCTGTACCCCAAGCGAAATTAAAAAACATAAAAACGAGTATAACTTCTGAGAGCTGGGATTACATACATAAGAGTTCTGACAGAAGCTGAATAAAATAGGTTGTTGGGATCGAACTCATTATAAAAATTGTCCATTCCCTTAACTCTCCGTTTAGCACTTTAGCTTTAAGAGAGTGTAGTTGATCCAGCTTTCTCACGGCATCCCGTCAAACCATAAGGTTTGTCAAGCAAAAATTATTTTTTGCTTTATAAATCTGATCATCTCTTCCACCTTCAAATAACTTCGATATTCCTCGTCCAGTCTGTACGATCCCAGGAGCTCTCATCTGATCGGTGAGTACATTCAGTCAGCAGGTGGAAACTTGTTTCTTCACTGTCCATGCACACTGGGCATTTAGGGTCTGTTTTTACTCCTATCACTGTCAGATTGACCATTTAAACGACAGTGTCCTGTTATTACCTCTGGAGAAGCCAGTACGTACCTCGCTGGAGAAGCCGGTCACCTCCAATTTTGGAGTTGCAAGGCGACAGTTTTATCACCATCACGATATTAGTTGTATTTAATGTCAAAAAATAGTGCGTAAATTATTGGTTGTAACTATTATATCTGCGCAGATAATAGTGATTTTCGATGTGTACGATGGTGGCTTCGATTCAGCACTGGCGTAAGGGTGGTAGGTGGAAACGGAAACTAGGAGCAGTGTTGCCATATGTATATGGTGCGGTTAGCGATAGTGTAGGCGTGTGAGTTTTTAAATGATAGTAAAATTAGTTGTGTAAAATATATTAATAATTATGGCACAGCCAACCTCTATAGATTAACATAGCGTTTAATTTCCACTAGGAATATGCCATTATATAATAATAGAATATACAGAAATTATAATATATTTTACTTATATATTATATAAGTAAAATATATTATAATTTGTCAAGCAAGCAAGTTTGTTTTGCTTGTTTTTGTGTATTTTACTTATATATTATATAAGTAAAATATATTATAATTTCTGTATATTCTATTATTATATAATGGCATATTCCTAGTGGGAATTAAACGCTATGTTAATCTTAAGACGTGTTATCTGTTAATCTGACAAGGGATACACCAAAGTAAAATAAACTTACGTGCAACAGCATAAATAAGATGACCCAATTCACACTATCGGAATTTGCATATTCGGATATGTGTTAAATAATTTTGTACTAGCTGCAGCCGATAGAAATATGAATGATGAATTTATAATAAAATGCAGGCGAACTTATTATGGCTTTATTTTAGTCTGGCTGTCAACATAATCTAATGAAAATAGAGGATGATTTTCGGCATTACTTAGAAATTTAGGAATTAAAAGATGGGAAAGTAGAGAATTTATTGAAAGAGAAAGGTACGAAGAGCAAGCGCACGTAAATGTTTGTGAGTGAAACGTTATAACTAAAAAATACCACCGTTTCATCCCTGTAACTACAAATGGCTGTTGCTGGGGAGACCAAGTCTTCCAACCATCCACTCTAGATGTTATACAGAAAAAAGTATTGTCACGCCGGCAAAGTGCTCTGTACGGTACACTGATGCCTCGTTGGAAGAGGGTCGCCTACGGAAATGCAGAGAAGTCCATGGTGGTGCAACAGAACCACAGCTTCGAAACAGATTGACAAGCATCGCGGAAAACAATTGATAAACATTGTAGACAGAGCGCTACAGGTTTTTGACTATGCAAAATTCGAGGCAACTGTGACCGGATTTTTATTCCCGATACCACAAATTACTACAAAACCGGAAAAGTGTATTTTTGAAAAACAAATAAAATGAGCTTTATTGGACCTCAATCAGTTTAGTATATCTCTTTTTAGTGTTTTGAATGTTAAGTTTTAATGATTTTTTCAATCTTTTTATTTATTATATATTATATTTGTGAAGAGATTATCTACAACTTGGTATATTGTCATTGTGGTAGCTTGATAAAGTCGATAAAAAAAACAGAGGAAAAGGGACCATCCCACCTGGCAGCAAGATGTGCTTTGTAGTAATTTGGGGTCTCAGGAATAGAAATCCGGTCATAGTTGTCGGTCCTCGAAATTTGCATAGTCAACAACCAGTAGCGTCCAACCTAGTGCGTGGCTGTCTGTGGTCGTCTGCCATGCGTAAAATGTCTGTAGAATTACGCACTATGGAAAGCCGCCTTAAGAGCGGCCAACCCGTTATCATTTTCATACAAGCACAGACAAACTACGTAACTATATGGCATTGTTACATATCATTGATTTTTTTGAAGTAATAGGTATCTTGCGCTCTATATTTACATAACATAAAACATAACTTCACGCCTGTATCCCCGAAGGGGTAGGCAGAGGTGTATTTAGGTTTCTATAGAAGCTAAAAACAAAGTTTGAAGAATAATATAAAATATAAACATAAAAATCTATACACTATTAAAGTAAAAACCATGTCTATGTAATCCTTGCACATGCAATAAAGATTCTAAATAACAAACATTTATTTCACAAGCTTGTAAAACTTCTTGAGAAATATAATTATATATTTTGTTGTATAAGCCGCGGTAGCCTACTGGTATGGGTAATTGACTGCTGAGACGAGGTCTTGGGTTCGATCCCAGGTTTTACCATCGCACACACCAATGACTTTTCGAAGTTATGTGTGTATTTATCGCAGGTTTATAAGTGCCCGGTTAATGGCAATAGGCTCGCCACTTATTACATAGGGACCTAAATATAAACTGGCGAAATGTGGGTGCTAGCACCTCTGCCTACCCCTTCGGGGATATAGGCGTGAGTTTATGTTATGTTATATATTTTGTTTTATAATATTTCTTGTCGATAGACCGATTAAGAAGGCCTCTCTTACGACTATGAGTGTAACAGATAATGATCTAAAACAAGACGACTTAGTTGACAACAATAGAAGGGGAGAGTCACCAATATTGAACAGGCGGCGCTTAAATTGGATCGCTTCTGTACTTCTCAGAAGTGGTCCAATTTAAGCGCCGCCTATTCAATATTGGTTAGTATCCACTATATATGCTGTAACAGTTACCATTGTGTTATAAAGCTGGTACCGATGGTATAAATTGGCGTAGATCTATTCACATCGAGGCTGGTCTCCGTGGAGTTCATATTTAAGTCTTGTATTTTACACTACGCTATTATTGTCCTGGTTGAGTTGGGTCCCGGTAGCCGATCCTCAATTGCGTATCTGAAACAAAACTGCACGTAAAATAGCGATTGAATTTGACGAAACTATTTCAACGGATTCTGTCGCGATTTATTTGGTGTTATTTTAGTATTTACACTGATGTTTTTTCCGATCTTATATTCGGATAGCTTCAAAAAAGTTACCATTTATTGAAATAAAACTATTTTTAACGGATTCTATCGCGGTTTATTTGATGTTATTTTATATTTTACATTAAATCGTCCGAGAATCCGTTAAAAATAGTTTTATTTCAATGTGTAACATTCGCGTAAACTTCCGACAATATCAAGTTACCATTTAAATAAATGTTACTTAAATGAGGAGGTGAATTGGAAGTGGAATTGGAATCATGCAAGTGACTGAGGTACTGAGTTATGTTATTACTAAACAAAAATAGAGAAGACAACACAAAATAAACTAATATTTAAACAACAAAATACATTATCTACAAACAAATTTAGATAATGAGACCTACTTACAACATAAACATTGCATTGAATAGCTATTATGAACCCCACTCACTGTCGGTCTATTCAAATCTCACCGTGGTAGATAAGGTGCATGCCAAACGGGCGGCCGTCCACCGGCGGCCCGGAACGCCGGTGTCGTCACCCATGCGATCACACCCTTATATCATCTGAAAAGGAAACGGTTTGGTTTGATCGTTGGACTGTACTGAACTTATGTTTATTTAAATGAGTGATATTCTATTAATATGAGGGTATGCTTTATTTTCTTAATTTGTGGTCTAATAAACATAACAGCTCTATATTTGAAATTAAGGAAATAAATGAAAATTTTATATAAATCATTCATCATTCTTGTCGTTCAAAGTGTTTATTGAAATTTTATTAAAAGCTGTTAACCGTCGTTTAACCCACATGAAATTCTTATTTTTATAATTTATTATATTTATTTTAAAATACATTATATATTTATTATTATTATTATTATAACATTAATATTGTAGTCTACATTGTTATCTGGATCCAAATCAAGCATATCTTAACTAGCTTGGGCTATGGGTTCTAGAATGCGGATAAACATACTTAGGTATTTTTTTTTTGTAAATGCACAACAATCTATACAGCGCTATCTAAACCCGAAGTTAGCATATCTTATCTAGCTTGAGTTATGGGTTATAGAATGCGGATAAACATACCTAAATACATTTTTTGTATATACACACATTATACATAGGAACACCCATTCCAATGCAAATATACAAAGACATGCATACAAATTCTTGCACTGAGCGAGAATAGGACCCGCGACCTCTGACTTACCATTCAAACGCTCTACCGCTACGCAACAGAGGTCGTCAATAAAGTTTCAAATTTCAAGTAAATTGAAAACAAAACACACGAACTGCCTTATGATTACAAGTGACCATAAATTTGAATCATTATATCACTCATTCTTTACCAAAACAAGATGCTCTGGTAAGCCTAATTACCACCAAAAATAGATCACTAAACTAGTCGTATTACCATAACACTCCCAAAGCGTTAGGGAGAGAACTCACTCCCCTAATCAGGTGACCCCAAATTCGAACAGGAATTCCTGTTATGCCATATCTCCTTTGATATACACATTTGTTTGCTTGAGCTCGTGTTGCAAATTGATGTAGGTAGCCGTATTTTGATGACGAAGTGTGATCTACAGAATTTTCCTTTGGAATAATGCCGTGGATTTAAATACAATATTTGTATTGCAAAAATCTGTACGGGTGATTTATATTTTAGCTCCAACAGTCTCCCTTTGTAACAGTGGAAATACCAGGCCACTCAGAAAGTATTGCGAAAAAAGTTTTTATATATGAGAGACTGGTCGGTTATAACCTATTTCTAAAATATGATTATTTATGAGTAAAAATAAGGACGTTCCAATTTGAAAATTTCTCTCTGCATTTTTTGCAAGATAATTTCAATTATTGTGTCTCATTGAAAAATGGATCTGCGTCGGGAACATTTTCGCGCTATGATTTTCTACGATTTCAAGTGTCGCCTGAAACCAGACGAATCGTACGATAGACTTCAAATGGCATTCATGGATGAAGGCCCTTCCAAGGCGACCGTGTATCGTTGGTATAACGAATTCAAGCGCGGTCGACTGACTTTGGAGGATGAAGAAAGAAGTGGTCGCCCTTTGACGGCTGACGGAACAAAACGTGCTAGCAGTGAAAAATTTAATCCAAGATAATAGACGAGTCACATATCAAGAGATTCAGCACATTCTTCAGATCGGATCGGGAAGCCTTCACGAGATTCTACACGTGCATCTTCGTGTGAGAAGGATAGTTTCACGCTGGGTGCCGCACAATCTCACCGATGCTCAGAAGCAGGCCCGGGTGGAATGGTGTCGTGATATGATAAACAAGTTTGAAGCAGGCGCGTCTCGGCGTGTTTATGACATCATTACAGGTGATGAGTCATGGATTTATCAGTATAATCCAGAAACAAAACGCCAGTCGACGGTTTGGGTGTTTCAAAACGAATCAACACCTACCAAAGTGAAGCGATCTAGAAGCGGAGGGAAGATTTTGATCGCGAGTTTTTTCAATTTGTCTAGCTACTTGTTATCAATCCCTTTACAAAATCAAAGAAGCATCAACGCTGAATGGTACACTACCAAATGCTTGGCAGAAGTTTTCTCTGTAGTGAGCTACAAGCGACCAAACACAGGGCTCCGCGGGATACTACTCCACCATGACAACGCGCCCGCACACACCGCGCTTAAAACGAGGGACTTCCTGGACAGCACTCCGGTTAAACTCCTAGGTCACCCTCCTTACAGCCCTGAAGTTGCACCGTGCGACTTCTTTTTATTCCCGAAAATAAAAAATCAGCTCAAAGGGATACAATTTTCGTGGCCGGAAGGTTTGAGCAGGCTGTAAACGAGGTATCTGCGGCGGATTGGAAAAAGTGTGTTGAAAACTGGTTCAAACGCATGAAACTTTGTATAGAGGCTGGTGGAGAGTACTTTGAAAAGATTTAATAAAAAAAGATTTACCTATAGAACACTTTTTTTTTATTTTCGCAAAACTTTCTGAGTGTCCCACGTATTAATAAATAAATAAATAAGAAATATTCTATGACATTTTTACACAGCGCTATCTAGACCCGAAGTAAGCATAGTTTAACTAGCTTGTGTTGTGGGTTCTAGAATGCGGATAAACTTACTATAGTATATACTTTTTTTGTAAATACATACATATTATACATAGAAACACCCAGACTTAAGCAAATAGATACATTCATGCATACAAATATTTGCACTGAGCAGGAATCGAACTTGCGCCCCTGTCGTAGCAGTCGAATGCACTACCGCTACGCCACAGAGGCTGTCAAATAAAAATAAACTTGTAATTTGTGATAGTCGATTTCACAAAATCAGTTATTCTTTCAAGGGTCACTGTCCATCCAGTCCATCGATTGATAAATATTCGAAGAATCCTTCAGTCGAAGCAGCGTTTGGCAAAAAAAAAGATGTTTCGCAATAAACTCTATTCGCACAATCTTTCAGTCGATATTCCAATAATCTAACATATGTCTCTCGAAATTAAGTTACGGACCCGGTAGTAGGAGAATGAAAATACCTTACCACCGAAAAAAAACATTAAAATCTGCTATACCGTTACGGTGGAGTGTGACCACAAACACTGTTTTTTGTATACCACTTAGGTGGCACACAAGCACACGTCCTACCTGATGGGAAGTGGTTACTGTGGCCTATGGACGTGTGCAACACCAGGGGTGTCACACTCGGCTGCTAATCCAGTAAAAAAACTTCTAATGCACTTCTTAAAGAACCCCATATTGTAGTTGCTTGGGAAAACCACAGCAGGGAGATCATTCCACAGTTTGAGCGTGCGCGGAATGAAGTTTATTTCATTCCTCACTGTGCGTACTGTAGCTGTTTGTAACGTGTGAGGATGAATTCCCTGTCTGTGGCGAGCTGTGCGTGAGAAAATCAATTTAATCATCAAATATTTTTTTAACTTTAAATCAATTTGATGTCTTTTTATTTCATATCATTCATAGACGACCACTTAACGTCAAGCGGACCGTAAGCTTGTTCGCTGCCTTAGTAATGTTAAAAAAGTCCTTCTGTGGCCAGGTACAACAGTGTACGTACCGACTGACGCAGGTGATCTCCGGGAAGGGGTGCTTCGGGGACCACCTGCATCGGATCAGGAAGGAGAAAACGCCTGAGTGTCATCACTGCGACGCGAGCGAGGACTGACTGCACACGCTGGCGGACTGCCCGGCGTGGGAGGCGCCGAGGCGTGACCTCGTGGCAGCCATCGGGGTGGAAGTCCTCTCGCTCCGCAGCATGATTGCGGCAATGGTGCGGAGCGCGAGCCTCCTTCTGCGAGCATGTAATGCTCGCGAAGGAGGTGGCGGAGCGCGCCCGGGAGAGACTTAGAACTCTCCCGGTCCGCCGAGCCCGCAACTTGCTCGCCGCGCGTCGCAGGCAACAGGCCGGAGGTCGCTTAACGACCTCCGCCCTCCATGAGCGCAGGCAGGCAGGGGGTGGCGGGTGAGGCCACCTGTCAACCTAGCAGAAGCAGGCCGGGACGGTGGGGCGACTAGCGCCCCTCCCCCCAAACCGGGGCAAGACGGGGACACCGTGGTTCCCAAACCCGAGGGGGCCATCTCGAAACCGGAGATGGCCCAGGGTCAGTCGGGGTGCGAGGGATATGCTCTATGGGCAACCTTACACCCCGGCGTCTGTAGACCCGAGACGGCGTGCGGTTTTAGTCGGTTCAAGCCCGCCATAACCGCCCCCGCTGGCACGCGGGGGTGTATCCGAAGGGATTTCAGCACGATAAAAAAAAACAAAAAAAGGTACAACAGTGTAGGGCACGCCGCAATAGCGGCGGTAAGGCCCATCATGGAGGATTGGCTAGAGAGGCGACACGGAAGCCTCTCGTACCGACTGACGCAGGTGATCTCCGGGAAGGGGTGCTTCGGGGACCACCTGCATCGGATCAGGAAGGAGCCAACGCCTGAGTGTCATCACTGTGACGCGAGCGAGGACTCAGGGCTGCACACGCTGGCGGACTGCCCGGCGTGGGAGGTGCCGAGACGTGACCTCGTGGCAGCCATCGGGGTGGGAGTCCTCTCGCTCGGCAGCATGATTGCGGCAATGGTGCGAAGCCGCTTAACGACCTCCGTCCTCCATGAGCGCAGACCTGGGGGTGGCAGGTGAGGCCGCCTGTCACCCCAGCAGAAGCAGGCCGGGACGGTGGGGCGACTAGCGCCCCTCCCCCAAACCGGGGCAAGACGGGGACACCGTGGTTCCCAAACCCGAGGGGGCCATCTCGAAACCGGAGATGGCCCAGGGTCAGTCGGGGTGCGAGGGATATGCTCTATGGGCAACCTTACACCCCGGCGTCTGCAGACCCGAGACGGCGTGCGGTTTTAGTCGGTTCAAGCCCGACATAACCGCCGGGGGGGTATCCGAGGGAATTTCCGCAAAAAAAAAGGTACAACAGTGTATGTACACGCAACAGAGTGAGAGCATACGCACTCATTGGTTCATTGGGTCACCTACTCGACTGGAAATTGACTACTTTAAGGATTACATCAAGATATATCGTAACGAATATGTATATTTTTAAAATTTTATGTGAATATATCTATATATTAAAATACGAAGGGAAAACTTTACATCCTTTTTTACGAAAATTGCGTGGACGGAGGTGTGTGAGATTTCGCATAGTTATAGCCTATATGGCGGGGAAGAGGTTACACACACTAACATGCATTTGGAACACACACACCCATGTTACTTACGTAAGTTTTGCCGCCAATGTCAAACTATTATTTGTATAATGTTGACAGCTGATGTATATAATAAAATTAAAAAGAAATACAATGAAGTTTAACTTTCTGACAACCTCAAAAAACGTCGAATTTCGAAGATCCCACGGGTTCACAGTTTAATATTAATATTTAAATGTAAGACGGACTAACGAACGGAAAAATGTAGCTAGAGAGACGAAATGAACTGGATAGGAATGGAAGGTGGAGGCAGGGCTGCTAAGGCGTACATTGTGTAAGGCTGATTGAGGAAAATTAAATTGAAGATTATTTGATTATTTAATGAAAACCAGCTTCAAAGAAACTCACGTAGCAAAACATACGATATGGTTGAGCAAAACGTAAAGCTTGGCTGGTTCCTATCTTTGTTGAAATTCGCTATTATCTGAGTACCGTATTAGAATTGTGAAAGCATTTCAACTTATTAAACTTCGCATACTCACTTAATTTTAAAAGTTCAACCGCGCTGATATGCGGCTACGAACCTGCCAAGTCGAGAAGTTAAATATAAAAGTTAAACAGCGATCAAATTAGTTTTGTAACGTTATAAAATAAAAAGATTTTCATTTTAGTAGCGTACCCGTGATAATGAGGTGGTTCTAGTTCATAGTGAACTTAATGTTCAGCTTGTAGCAGCATAAACCAAAAGGTTTTGTGTAAACATTGCTGCTAACGTGTGATTGCAAATTGAATAAAGGAGTAAATTTATTTAGTTTTGAACTTGAAACCTCTTCAAATTTTGGCACAGAAAGCGTCAATAGCTTAGTTTTTTTTTTTTTTAGGTGCGGAAACCCTTCGGATACCCGCCGGCCAGCGGGGGTGGTTATGTCGTGCATCAACTAAAACCGCACGGTGTCCTACTTAAGTGTCCATTGCCGGGCACCCCGGGTAAGCCCTCGAAAGGATAACCCCAGGTTTACCGGCGGACCTTGGCCGTCAGCGCGGCCTCGCCTGGTGGGGTCGGGTTTTATCCCGCGTCGGTGAGTAGGCAGGCGTGTGTAGGACACACACGCTTCCGTCTTGGCCTGCTCATAGCATCAATAGCTTAATGGTTAAGGAGTCGACCCCTACGATCGAGAGGTCCCAGATTCGAATCCTGGCCATTACAGTACCGACGTGAACCCACTTCTAACACAAGTATTAAGCTCAGCTGGAGGTTAGGGGGAATATTAGTAATTTCGGTTACTCATATTATTAAAAAAAAAAAAATTCAATGCATTTTGATTTATTCATTATTTTATCTGGATTAGAATGGCGTACACCCGCCTGATGATAAGTGGTTACTGGAGTATGTCAAAAAGGACAGTAGGGGAAAGAATAAGGCCAAAGTACTTTGCCTTTAGCACTCTAATAGACCTGGTCGAGTTGACGTATTTATACTGGATCTATTGCTTAAGAATTTAAATATATTTAGTTATTAAATTAAATTTTGAATCTATTAGTATGCTAACTTTTCAATCAACTTCCAGGGCATCTGCCACACTCCATTTCTATGGCAAACACTCTGCCAGCTTATGAACCCGGACACGCCCTCGAAAACTGACATTCTTAGATATTGCTTGTTCATAAATAAAGATGATAAAAATATAATTTTCGTCTTGACGAGGGTACTACTATAGCTGCACATCGAAATTTTTTGAGGCAAATAACACAACAAACCGTTCTAGTTGCAAAATCACTTGTTTAGCGTTTAGTCTACAGAAATACGAAACATCGACAATGGACGTTACTGCCTAGAACGTATAGTCGAAACTTCTTATTTATTTTTATCCCTCAACCCAACATATAATATTATATTGTGAACTGAGTGAGAGCTTACAGCTTATTGAATAGCCCATGAAGTCCAAGGTTGATATTCAAATGTGTCGAGCAAGTTGTTATGACGTTTTGGATCACAATCTCACCTTTTAGTTCGGCAGGCAATTTAGGCTCATTAACATTTTGCTACGTTATATAATAAAGATTATAATATAAGAATCATCTTCTCAAGGCTTTCGATTTGAAGTTTCAATGTCAGTGAAACATTTTTAAATCCACGATAAGGGAACGATTATTGTACGGGATGCAGGTAAGCGTGGAGTGTTTTCACATAACATAGCATAACATAACTTCATGCCTGTATCCCCGATGGAGTAGGCAGAGGTGTAGTACAAACCCACGAGTGGAGTGTTTTCGGGTTCGTGTAAAGACTTTTGGATGGTAAGCAAGTATCACCTGAGCCCAAACTATGTGAAGGTGTTACCTCGAGTTAAAACTTATGATGTAGTGTGCGAGCAGGTAATAAAGTATCTTTATTATAATAAAACAGGTATGTAGGTAGGCACAACATTAAGGTAAATCTACATCTTTACAATAAGTTTGGCCAAACAATCAATTAGTATCTTTTTTTTTTTTTGTGCGGAAATCCCCCCGTAGGATATAGGATACCCCCCCGTCGACCAGCGGGGGCGGTTATGTCGGGCTTGAACCGACTAAAACCGCACGCCGTCTCGGATCTACAGACGCCAGGGTGTAAGGTTACCCATAGAGCATATCCCTCGCACTCCGACTGACCCTGGGCCATTCGCAGTATCCCCTCTGATAACAGGAGAGGGGTACCTGGAGCGACCACCCCTCCCCGCGGGCCTTGCAGGCCCGCCATGCCCCGACCCCCTCGTGCAATGGGGTCAGCTGGCCCTGAAAAGGGCCGGTTGGTCAGACTCTTGGCCGTTGACGTTGATGCCAGCTACTCCAGAGGAGCAATCAATGATGCGTCATCGCCCACGTTGCCCAGGGTGCACCAAACTTGGAGGTGATCCAACCAGTCGCACCCCAATCAATTAGTATCTACTGTGGTTCCAACAAGGTTGAATTTTCAATATAAATTTTTCATGCACTAATAATATTTTTATTTCACAGGTTCATAGCGAGGCACGTCGTCTACAATTATGAAATGATAGAAGATGTAGTGATCAAGATACAGAAAGAAAAGTAAAAAGTGTGTGTGCTTGTAATAATACTCACTGCATTTGTTCTATCGTTGTACCTTCACAGTCGTTGAGATCTTGACCTTTACAGGTCAGATATTTACAAGAATCTGCGTTTTAGTCCTTACAAAGCTTTGTTACTAATATACAATAATGTTAACGGGAATTAACGCGATCATGTATAGGTAAATACATACCTACGGCCTCCGTCCTCCATGAGTGCAGATCTGGGAGTGGCAGGTGAGGCCGCCTGTAACCCCAGCAGAAGCAGGCCGACTAGCACCCATCCCCCAAACCATGGCAAGACGGGGACACCGTGGTTCCCAAACCCGAGGGGGCCATCTCGAAACCAGAGATGGCCCAAGGTCAGTCGGGGAGCGAGGGATATGCTCTATGGGCAACCTTACACCCCGGCGTCTGTAGACCCGAGACGGTGTGTGGTTTTATTCAGTTCAAACCCGACTTATCCGCCCCCGCTGGCCAGCGGGGGGGTATCCGAGGGGATTTTTGCACGAAAAAAAAAGGGTCTTTGAACTCGGTTTTTAGTTTTGTGAAGATTATTAATTTATTTGATGAAGTGCAACCGAAGAAGAATCGCACATATTGCTACCGGTACTTCTCGAATATGTAGCAAAACCATTATTAGGGTCATTGAAGTTGGTTTTACGATGATTATTAATTACTAGCAGTTGCCCGCGGCTCCGCCCGCGTAGAATTTCAATCCCGTTCCCGCTTCCCATGGGAACCTATTCCAAACACAAAAAATAGCCTATGTCCTATACCAGTATGCTATAATCTATCACTGTACCAACTTTCAGTCAGATCCGGTCAGCCGTTCTGGCGTGATTGAGGAACAAACATCCATCCATCCATCCATCCATCCAAACTTTCACATTTATGATATCAGTGAGATTATGATTCTAATAGCTATGGTATTGTTGTATTACAATGAATAATGAACAGTATTAGAATTTGTACATTTCCACAACCACATTTTTAAGGAACCCTTTTGTCCTATACATTATTCTCATCTCATATCTCCGGTAAACGATTATTTGGTTTTCATCCCTTAATAAAACCAATATCAAAGTTAGGTTTATACAGGTTATTTATACTTTCATTGTTCCCCACGCAGTGTGAAGGTGAATTCAACCGTGGTGGGTCGAATAAAAGGGGTTGAAGGTCGGCTCGTTAGACCAATGCACGTACCATGTATGCATCGATAGATTATTCTTTGTGATATGGGCAACGTTATATGTCTCCGATCTTATTGAAACATTTAAAGGGTTAGGTTATGAAGTTTTTATAGAATGAAGATAAGAAAGGTATTTTTTTATATTTATTCCATCAATTGACTGCACCCCGCTGGATGGTGAGAAGCTAGGGTAAATCCAGAAGATATGGGCCACCATCCCAGATGCTGACAATCCTAAAATGGTGGCGCCTACCTTGACTGCCTCAAAAGTAGCTTTTTCACGCCCCGCTTGAAGAACCCGGGATTGTAAGAAGAAGGAAACACGTGCGCGGGCAGAGCATTCCAGCTCTTTATCGTGCGACAAAGAAAGGAAGCACCGAACCACTGAGTTTGGGACCGTATTTATTATGTTCAACTAACAGTTGCACGTGGCTTTGTCCGCATGAAATTCTAATCCCATTCCCGCAAACTATTCCTGAGATAAGAATAGTCTATGACCTATTCCAGACTATAATGTATCTTGTGCCAAATTTCATCTACGTTTAGTCGTTGTTGTGTCAAAGATAACAAACATCCATCCAAACAACATCCAAAGAAACTGGTATTCTTTCTTTCTTTATTTTTCAAAGCAATAAATGAAACAAATTCGATAAACAATTACGTAGGTGCTCAAAAGGACCGAGAGTTGGCCTATTAATACATATACACGTAAAAGTCAAACACAATTAATAAAACAAACAATTTCACAAACGTTATAAACTATGCATGCGTAAGCCTAAAATTTATGAGTGATTGCAGCTTGAGGCTTCTGTATTATCTATGAGATGATCTACTTTTATATTTTACATGCGTAAGAAAAATCTCTGTGTGTGAATGAGCTGTGAGCTCATTCTGCGTAAATAGTAACACCAACAATTCAGCATAGTTCCGGTACTTGGAGATAATTTTAGTCTCCCCGTGACCATGGTTGCTGAAAAGCAACCAAAACATCGGGTTCAATGTAAATAATAAAGTAACATCAATTAAATTGCGATAGAATCCGTTAAAAATAGTTTTATTTCAATGTGTGACATTCGCATAAACTTCCGATAATATCGTATAAGGGATATAGGGGAAGATATGAAAATATCAGAATTACGTGTTGGGTATATGAGCCCCCATCAAGATCCTTTGGGGGCCCAAGCCAAACTCACATGTTAGCATACAACTATTCGACAAACAACTATACCACTACTTCGACAGATGATTATTCGACAGACAATACTTAGACAAGATATCTTCGAATGACCACTAGTTTGACAGATTTTTTTAACATTCTCCCAAAATAATAATGCTCTGAAATGTATTAAAAAATGTGCCCTACCTAATTAAATATGTACCCAATCAATTGAAACATCAATTCCGGCGCTTCGCCGGCCGCTGCCGCGGCACGCTCGCTATGCTCGCTCGGCTCGCGCTCTGTTGGAGTCACAGTTCTAACCTAACATAACACACTTTACTTCAACGAAAGACTACAAAAAAAAATTGTCGAAGCAGTGGTAATTCGAAGGTGTGTATTGTCTAATAGTTGTCTGTCGAATAGTTGTATGCTAGCATGTGAGTTTGGCTTGGGCCCCAAAAGGATCTTGATGGGGGCTCATATACCCAACACGTAATTCTGATATTTTCATATTGTCGAAGCAATGACTTGTCGATCTATGTGTTTTCGAAGTTCGCTACATGTCGAAGTATTGTACTGTCTAAATTCAGTCCGCAAAAGCTGGGGATTATGGGGTCAGACGGCACTCGATAAAAGAATGAGTAGTTGAGCTGATCTAGGACACCAAAGTACGAACTTTGGATACTACTGGGGCCCACGCTGTGATGATGATGGTAATGACTTAAAAACTGAATTAACACAGTGGAAATGAAATCACTGGACAGCATGTATGTAGTAAAATTATAATGGCAAGGACTATTATCGACTTTGACTCCTGAAATAGAAAGTGGAACTTACAAAAAAGTACAATGGTGCTAAGACTATTAATTACTGACTTATAGACATACTACCTGGCCTTCCTTAACAAAGAAAGGGTTTATTCACTTCACTATCTGACGACCTCATTAGCTATAATTAATCATTAAAATGCACCAGTCACAGTTATCATTTAAAATACCCAGTGTTATCGTTAAGTCGCTTTATGTAAGTAATGGACTCATTGCAGACTTCCAATGGTTTTTTTTTAATGACAAAGCTTGTGACACTTTAATTATCCCTTTCATTATTCTTTGATGAATGGGGATAATCTGAAACCGAGTTTGATATTTAACATCTGAGTGGTTTTGGGTGATTAATGCATATTTGGGTGGGACTTGAGTGAGCCAAGTGGATGTCTAAAAATCGCTATTACTTAATAATGGCATTTTAACAAAAAGAGCCATTTTTGAGAATGTGCAATATGATTCTGTTGTTTTCTTTGTATTGACTAAATTGTTAGACCAGGGAGTAAAATCCCTTTTTTTAGGGAGGTAAAATCTTGTATGTTACCATGGGTGTGCGTTGTTTTATAGACAATTGTTTTAAATAATTTCGTTTTACAGAAAATGTTTCGCATAATTTCATTTCATAGAATAATCAATATACAGAATACTTACTTTAAAGATTTTTAAATCATTGATTTTTGTTTCACATAAAGTATAACATTAGAATAATCATATCATAGAATAACAAATCAAATATTCTTTATCATTATATTGTTTATTTAATATAAAACTTATTACCAAGAATAACATATTATCAAAGTGACAGTTTCTAAACGTTTCAATTCATACCGTTCATTTCAGTCAAATAATTTACAGGTGAAGCTATACTTTTTTAAATATAACGATAAGTTAATACAATAAACGATTCTGGGTGGTAATATTTCTGGGTGATTAAAAAAAAATAACCACGAAGGCTAAGGCGGGAGCTCCGCTCCGCTTCGCTCCCGCCTCAGCCTTCTAACCTAACCTATCCGAGTCGGGGTAATCTGAGTCGGGGTGTTAACTATAATGACGTTTTATTAACAATTTAATAACAAATTGATTTTATTTTATTTTACAGAAGAATTCAAGCAAACAAATTTGCAACAAAATATGCGAAAGATAAAAAATTCTATATTGATATGAAATTATTCAGAAATTAAATTACTACAAGCAATCGGAAAAAATTTAAAATTGTAAATGTTACAGTTAAAAATAAATGTGATTTGGAAAATTATAAAGGTGGTTTAATATTCTTTTAAAAATAATTCTACAGTTTGATAAGTTTGTTAAACAAAAAAATGTGATTAAAAATTCATTCAATTGTGTTTCTGTGAAATATGTTTCATTGTAGTAAATTGTTTTTGAAACAATAATATTCGAAATAAAAATATAAGGACCAAATATTATATGAAACATTTTCTGTGAAACGAAATTCTATGAAATTTCTTTCTGCGAAATAAGGGGCTCCCATGTTACCATTCCATTTAATTTATCAGTTAGCAAGAACTGTGGTTTGGTACGACATTTTCTACAGTAGATGTTCTAGGACATCATTTATCATGATAGCCATAGAATTCTAAGGTACAGAGGGAAAAAACCATGGAGTATGGCTAATTTACAACAATTTTCGAATAAGCTATAGTACAGCCGTTAACCTCCGAGTCGTCCGGCTATAAATATCACAATGTACACAATTACAGCGCTTTCGAAGAACAATGAAAGTGAAAGAGACGAATAATAATAAGAGTTTGACCTGATGACCCATCTAGGTCAATCCGATAATCTGATAATGACAGTCGTATCTCAACTTATACCAAGCGCAGGTTCGATCCTGTATGGAGTACTGCTCGTACCTGTGTGATGGCTCAGCTAAATACCACCTGGAAGCGCTTGAGACAATAGAGAGACGGGCCAAGAGGCTCATCAATAACGATGCACTCGTCGAGAATAGGTTTCAGAGCCTTGAACATCGACGCATAGTTGCAGGCCTATCGGTTTTTTACCGGATGCATTTCGGAGAGTGTGCGCTGGAATTGCACAACTTGATACCTCCAAGCCCTTTCCACCAACGAACGACCAGACGCACAGCGACGCGCCACCGCTACATGGTGGATATTCCACTCATACGCACGAAACGTTTCGGCGACACATTTATGATGCGTAAAGCTAAGGAGTGGAATTGCCTGCCTGAGTCTGTGTTTAAGGAAAGCTATAAACTCGTAATCTTCAAGTCTCGAGTGAATAGGTTCCTTCTAGGCAAACATGATCCATCGTAGACCACATCGTCACTTACGATCAGGTGAGATAGAGGTCAAACGTGAGCCTATCATCCATAAAAAAAGTCGTAAAACTAGTAACAGATACACTGATATCGTAGGACCCGACTAACTACCTACGTCAAATAACGACCAATCCGCAGAGCCTACGAACCACTACGGCCAATAGCGTCTGACCGAAGGCCAGTAAGTCGGACGTAGGGAGGGACGGTACTTCGTTGCATCCTGCCATATCTGTGAGTATGTTAATACTACTTTAGTCACCGATGTAATCTATATTTACAAACCATGAAGTTATGCCTTTAGTACACCTACTCATTCGCATGCGTATGCGTAGATCGTGCTGACTCTTTGCGGGGGGAACATCTGCGTCTGTGTAACGACCATTCCGCAGATCCATGCGAAACTTTAGGAAAATGAACGCAAGAATTCATGTAGTTTAGTTCAAGAGTGAGACATAGTATATGTGAAACTCTGCCAAACGACTCACAGCTTTTTTCGTTGTTTCGCTGCCTTATACAAACGTGTAGGTGTACTAAAGGTGTTACAGATCAAATTAAAACTAATTCGAACAGAGAATAGCAAATGGCGTCGTTAACAAAATATGAAACGAAATGTCCCTCTACGAACCATGTTCGTATTTTTATAACCATCAAATTTCACTGTTTATAAATCGATGGCTATGATAAGTTACACGTTACCATTGTTTTTGTCACAGAACATTAATTAGCTTTGATGGCTAGCTCTATTTACTTCTAACGATCGATATAATAAATATTTAGTAAACTTTTTCCGTTATTTTTAAAACTGTATGTATCAAAGACTGACTTCACTCTTGTAAGCGATTTAATAACATTTTTTTTTTTTGCTGCAAGCTTTTTGACCTTGAAAGGTATATTATCTTCTTCGCCTGGATCGCAAGCAAACATGAACTCAAACTTGGCGTACCCACCGCCTATAGGTTTTTTGGGACCCTTGAAAATACGGCAAAAGTAATTTTAAGAAGATTTCATTATAAAAAGCAATGAGTATAATGATAATATATGTACAACATGTACAACAATAAATATAAAACTAGTGGGACGGAAATCACGCAGTGATTGTCAAACTTCGGGCCTAACTTAGATATTTTTGTTGCAGTATTTTTATTCAAAATTACAGACCTTAGGCTTTATGCATATTATTCGACGCGTTTATATTTCAGTTTCTTTCAAAGTCTGGTTGTTTTATGTAAATATACAATATACGTATTGTCATTGTCACTCAAATGTTAAAGTCAAATACGCGTTACTCTGATCTCTAAACTCGAAAGAAACTCACTTGTAAAAGATTTTTAGGGACAATTTGTATGGTAGGTACCCGAAACCTTGAACGTACAAACCCCAAAATCTAATCAGTTCTTCCCATTAACCAAACAAGATGATTGGCGAAAGATTTTTTTAAACCGGATAAGTGGTTCTTGAGTTATCGCGTAAACAGACATCCAGACATCCAGATATCCAGACATCCAGACCAACAGACAGACCAACACAAAATTTTTTTTTGCTTAATTAGACTTAGAATCATGTGAAACGTCGAGAAAAGTGATAAAAAGTGGGTGTAAGATTTTGATTTTTTTGCGTGATTTTAAGACTTCGGTGTCCACCTGGTTGGTGGCCCGAAGTAATTTAAATATTCTACGACATTCTACACAGCTAGTCCTAAAGTAAGCATAGTTTAACTAGCTTGTTTTATGGGTTCCAGAATGCGGAGAAGCATACTTAAATACCAATATAAATCTTAAGGCTTTCACGGCCGGCGTTGCATGTAGAATATACTGCTTCCGGGCTGTTTGGCCATGAATCCCCTGCTCGTGTGGCTCGGTATACGTGGGCACTACTCAAAGAAGCGTCAAGACCCGCCTTTCGGAACATGAACGAAATTGCTGCCTCAGTCATTTCGACAAGTTAGCGGTTGCAGAACAAACCCAGGAGGATGGTAATCATACCATCAAATTTCAGAACACGAAGGTTCTAGCTACCACTTCACATTTCTTTCCACGGCTATGTCGAGAAGCCATCGAAATATTCAAGCATCCCAACAATTTTAATAGAAAAAACGAAGGTTTTCATCTCCAAAAAGATTGGTACCCAGCACTGAGAGCCGCGCGTCATCACAATTCAAACATGTCGAAGCCACCACCATCCCCGATACCGGGAGGCCACACCCCCTTGCTTAGCCTCGACCAATCAGGATCGAGCGCATCAGTTGCGAAGCTCTCAACCAATCACGACCGATCACGTTGTTTTCCCCCTCCAACTGCGCCTATAAATACGCCAGTAAATCGGGCCGCCACATCAGTCGCAGCGAGTTCGCCGCTGAGGAAGGTTGTCCGCACTCGACGGCGTCCCGAGCTGTACCACTGAAGATGTCGACCGTAATGATCGACGAAACGTCTGGAATTCAAGTTTCCGATGGACCACGGCCAAACAGCCCGGAAGCAGTATATTCTACATACTGATATACCATTTTTTTTGTAAATACACACATATTATACATAGAAATACCCAGTACAATGCAAATAGACATACTCATGCATACAAATATTTGAACTGAGCGGGAATCGAACCCGCGCCCCCTGTCGTAGCAGTCGAATGCACTACCGCTACATACATACGAGAAACGTTATGATCTACTAACTGGTGCTCGCGCGAAGGTCAGTTTTCATTTTTTGGCCTTAACTCCGGTTCTGCTTAACCAATTGCAATCAAGCATACGGCAGATTTTAGGTATGATCAAAACCTTTCTAATAGAAAAACCGCATTAAATTCCGTTTTATCTATAGTGCGTCCGTTTGCGTCTATAGTGAACAAACTGACAGACAAGAATTATGAAAAAAATATGTATGTGTTCAGAATCGTTAATTTAACACACCCTTTTTTTTTTTTTATCGTGCGGAAATCCCTTCGGATACCCCCCCGCCGGCCAGCGGGGGCGGTTATGTCGGGCTTGCACCGACTAAAACCGCACGCCGTCTCGGGTCTTCAGACGCCGGGGTGTAAGGTTACCCATAGAGCATATCCCTCGCACCCCGGCTGACCCTGGGCCATCTCACCACTAACAGCATCGCTCATCCTGTCTCCTCTGAAAGCAGAGGAGTACGGAGAGCGATGTGTTCCCGCCACGTTGGGTATTGGCCGACGATCAATGCCAACCCTATGAAGGGGTGAAGGGGAAGCCATTGACCGCCGCCCAGGGTGTACCGGCCGCTCCGATTCCGTTCCCCCCGGACTGCAGCGGGATCAGAATCGGAGCGACACTCGAGGAGGTTACCCAACACACACCCCAATTTAACACACCCAAACTTTTTTTATTTTTTGATATCTCCAATGTACCGTCACAACTTATTTACAATTTTATAATAGTATAATATACTATAATGGAAAAGCACACAAGTTGCTCCGACCCCAAATAAATTTGGGATAAGGGCAGGGGGATGATTATTAGTTTTTTTGTAATATACTGTGACCTTTAATCCAATAGTACCTGAATGACCGATTTTTGCTCGTTTTTTTATCGACGTGGAGGATGAAACCTAGCTAGATCGATGAATCGCCCCCGAGACCCCCTGCATACCGTCATGAAAATCGTTGGAGCCGTTTCCAAGATTCAGTTTATATATATACAAGAATTGCTCGTTTAAAGGATTTTTTATAAAGAGTACTTGTAACCGAAATTATTAATATTCCCGTGAATATCTTCAGCTAAGCTAAATTTATTGCGTTTGGAGTGGGTTCACGTCGGTAGTGTAGTGACTAGGATTCGAACTTCTCGATCGTTATGCCGACGCCTAAACCCCTCAGCTACCGACGCTTGATTGATTGATAATTTTATAAGCCGAAAAACCAACACCCTAAAACCTAACCCACTTCCAGATGACATAGAAACTTGATATTTGGCATCAAGGTAGACTATGAGGCACATACAAAGGAAAACTCTGAAAACTGAAAATTATTGACAACTGGCATTGAGTTCTATGTAAAAAATAAAATTAATGAAAAATAAACATGATAGCTAGTCAATTATACTCATTCATTAAAAATTATATGTACGTCATAAACAAACAGTGACAGAAACTGACATCGATGACATTCTGTCATTGTTTTTTTTAAAATAAAAAGTACTTATCCTACTCTTAAAACTGCTTACTGCTTTTAATTTATACAAAATTTCATAAATATTGCTTTCAAGAAGGATAACTTCTTACGCGCGTACATAAGTACTGTGGTGTTCGACCTCCTTCGAACACTACAGTTAATTCCCTGGCCATCATGCGTCAGCGATTAAAAAGAAATTTGTTTAAATATAAAATGAGAGAATAGGGAAGAAAACAATTGGTTGGCGGACATGTTGGTGACAGCGGGTGACCGGGGGCTCCGGCCTCGACCCGCCGTACGAAGAGAGTTCCAAGCAAAGTGATCGTAGGCTCAATCTCTGAGCAGAATCCGCGGCCCTCTTCAGTTCGCATATTAAAGTTAAATAAACTCGCGTAAAATCCCCTCAAACTCGTTATAGAAGTTTTATGTGAAAAATAAATGCTATAAAAAATATAATTACTTGCGTTATCATTTAATTAACACGAGGAGCTGTGACGCCAGACCCCAGACGTCACAGTACACCTACCCTTTTTTATATATGGGCATCAGTAGACTGCACTCGGCCTGATGGTAAGCTGAGATGAAGTCCAAAGGGTAGTGGCTATCATTTCAGATGATGTCCCTAGAATGGTGGCAACATAAGCAGCCTAAAAATCAAAAAAAGAGAGTATTACTAAAATCGGCTTTCACTTTTTTATATTCATTATTTTATGAATTCAAATTCCATTAAGCCAAGTTCTAAGATATACTCAATGATGATTTCACCAGTGAAAAAAATTTAATTCAAGTTCAATTAAACTGGGAGCTCACGTTTATCCAATAAAACTCATTAAGTGAAACATTATACACAGTTTACTTTGTTCGCAATTATTATCATTGGTGAAATCCGAACTAAATGCGATATTGCTGAACACAGAATATTAAACGACTTTTATCTGTACTTATTATCTGTTTTTATTAATTTAGATACCGGTTTCAATTTATATGCTAATCGTATTCCGATATTGTGTTTATTACATTACTCTCTGTTAGCCGCGGTAGCCTAGTGGTATGGGTAATGGACTGCTGAGACGAGATCTCGGGTTCGATCCCAGGTTTTACCATGGCACACACCAATGACTTTTCGATGCTTTTCGAAGTTATGTGTGTATTTATCGCAGGCTTATAAGTGCCCGGTTAATGGCAATAGGCTCGCCACCTATTACATTGGGACCTAAACATAAACTGGCGAAATGTGGGTGCTAGCACCTCTGCCTACCCCTTCGGGGATATAGGCGTGAGTTTATGTTATGTTTATGTTATGTCTCTGTTGCAGCAAACCAAATATACTAACGTTGCCATATTGAATTACAATTTTAGTACAAAACATTTTGCTTTCGCATCATTTCAAAGTACTATAGTCTAAATAATATATTAACCAATAGCAGCTTCGCTTCGGTTAATATGAGTTTTTTTAACTCAAGCTATCGTTATTTAAACATAAAACATAGCTTATATCCATTAGGGATAATGTACACATATCAACACTGTCTAGGGACATTTTACATTCATGGATGTAATTAAAAAATATCAATTCTAAAATTGCCACTCAAAAATAAAACTGTGCCATC
This sequence comes from Cybosia mesomella, assembly GCA_946251805.1. Taxonomy (NCBI): domain Eukaryota; kingdom Metazoa; phylum Arthropoda; class Insecta; order Lepidoptera; family Erebidae; genus Cybosia; species Cybosia mesomella. Next base: position 5,160,363 of record OX276396.1, read on the forward strand.
AATAATTTAGTACGTATTAAAAACATTTTTCTAGAATTCATATTTGTTTTAATTATGTACATCTATAAATGTAAAATTTCCCTAGACAGTGTGTACCTTTTTAAAAGGGAAATATTTTTTTCAATAAGTGCAGTGAATCCGGAGATTACCCCAAACATAAGCAAAGTCACAAAATTCGGCCTCCTTCTTCGTAATATTAGGATATTTACATATAATACACAGCCTATGCCAATCGGGGAAAATGTGCCTTTTAAATGGTGAAAGAATTTTTCCAGTGCAGTGGTTTCGAAGATTAACCTAAACATCATAAAATTCGTTATTTCTCTATATAACATTAGTATACTCACTATTATGTTATATGTCTAAAATAATGCATATTACATATAAATAAGTTTATAATATAAATTCTGCACTTTTTTTTCAAAAATATACCGGGTGTTAGGGAAACACTCCCGAAAATGAAAACAGGCGAGACAGTACCGAATGTAAAAAATATTCTGAACGATTTCTTTTTCGATTAGTTTATTTTAATTTTTTTATCACCTTTTTTCACGTTCCATCGTGTTAGTACAGATAAATGAAATGACAATATAAAAAAAATGCATTACTTCACCTAAAACATACATATGGCATATAAGGAATGTCGGTATAACGTCGCCGATCAACAGCTAAAAAATTCAAAAATAAAAATGCCGAATGAAAAAGTCACTGAAAACTTTTTTTATCTTCAGTACTATCGCATATCTTCATTTTTGGAAATGTTTCCTTAACACTCGGTGTAATGATAGTCTAAGATTTTATCCCTACGGGCTTGACAAAGACTAAAACCTTATTCCCTTAAACCCTAATGTCCTTGGAGTTCGGCAGTTAACAAGCCACCAAATTACGATTACTTCATCAATATATATTTTATCCACTTACCATATTTTTACTATTATAAGGAAAATATGTTAATGCCTTAAATGCCCCGGCTTCCATTTCCAATTCATTTCAATAAATTGGCTTTACAATGGGGAAAACGACTTTTAATTTAAAACTGTTACCGATTCAGAATTTCAATGCATGCTGGTTATATTCTCAAGGGCTTGGTGGTTAAGTTAGCAAAAGGTCGAGGTGCTTTTCCTTCTTTAGGTTTTAGTCGGTTCAAGCACGATATAACCACCCCACTGGCCGGCGGAAATCCGAGAGGATTTCCGAACAAAAAAAAAAGTTACTTCTCCTTCTGCCGTTTCGATTTTCTATTATCTATATTTTCATATTTATAACTGCCTACTATATAACTACCTCAAAATGCAGTTGCAAGATTTGACCTGAGCTTACATGCATGCGTACACAGCAAGTTAAGTAAAAGTTTGTAAAAATTCATTTCAATTTTTGAATAAAAAAGCTTTTTAATATTCATTATTACCTACTCATTCAACTTTGAAATTTAAAAAATTCATACACCGTGACTGAATTCCGGGGTTATTTTTTTTTTTTATATTTAGTCCGTCCAATTGACTGTACCCCGCCTGATGGTAAGCTGAGGTAAAGTCCAAAAAGTAGTGGCCACCATTTCTAGAGATTGCCCCTAGAATGGTGGCCCCTACCTAGACGGCCTCAACAGATGTTTTTTCACGCCCCGCTTAAAGAGCCCAGGATTGTAGGTAGAAGGGAACACGTGAGTGGGTAAAGCGTTCCAGTGCTTTATGGTCCGACAAAAAAAGGAGTCACCAAACCGCTTGGTTCGCGATGGTATCGATTGCACTGTATGAGGATGACACCTAAGTCCTGCACGTGTTGTTCGGGACAAGAAGGGAGAAGGAGGAATCAATTGGAATAACTCATCGGAACATTCACCATGGTAAATGCGATAGAATACTGCCAAGGAGGCTATATCTCTACGCAGCTGCAGAGATTCTAGAGAACTGGTGACCTCAGGACTATCAATGATCCGGACTGCCCGTCGCTGCAATCTATCGAGAGCGTCTAGTAAGTACTGAGCGGAGCCATCCCACAGGTGAGAACAGTATTCCACGCAGGGACGGATTTGAGTCTTATATAAAAGACACCGCTGCCCCGGCGTGAAAAACCGCCTCACCCTGTTCAGCACTCCGAGTTTACGAGAAGCTGTTTTAATAACGCTCTCAATGTAATTTTTATTATTAAGTTTGCAGCGAACATCCATACCGAGCATGTTGATACTGTCCTGCAGTGGTAGTGGTGTGTTCCGAAGAGTTGGGAGGGGAAGGAAAGGAGATACCTTTGCTGTAAACGCGCATGCCTGTGTTTTCTTGGCATTGAACTCGACCAGGTTCTCAGATCCCCATTGGGAAATGTGGTCTAGGTCCTGATCGAGCTCAATGACAAGTTGCCGTCTTCTCTCCTCGATGTCAGTCTGCTTGGCCGCTGAATGTCCGAGATAACGCCCATGCAAAGTACTGTCATCTGCATAGCAATGTATGCTGCCCACGGACAGCATATCATTGATATGCAGAAGAAAGAGAGTGGGCGATAAGACGGACCCCTGAGGCACACCAGCATTAACCTGCATGAACTCAGAAGCCCGGCCGTCACAAAGGACTCGGATGCTGCGCTCATGCAGAAAACTGGCAACCCAGCTGCACAGTCGAGATGGCAGACCGTAGGTCTGGAGCTTGGCAAGAAGCGAACTGTGCCAGACCCTATCGAAAGCTTTGGCGATGTCAAGGCTGATAGCCAGTGACTCGCCATGCTTGTCCATAGCCTCACCCCAGAGATGTGTGACGTACGCCAGAAGATCACCCGTTGACCGTTTTGGCCTAAAACCATATTGCCGGTCGTTAATTATGGAGTGATCTTCTAGGTAACGCATGAGCTGTGCGTTAATAATGTGTTCAAACACCTTGCTGAGAACTGAGGTGACAGCTATGGGTCGATAGTTGCCCGGATCGGACCGATCTCCTTTTTTGGGGACCGGTTGTACATTTGCCTCTTTCCAAGCCCCCGGGACCAATCCCGAGGAATAAGACAGGCGATACAGTCGCGTCAGCGTTGGAGCTAACTCCGCTGCGCATTTTTTAAGAACTACCGCTGGTATACCATCAGGGCCACTGGCTTTCCGGACGTCGAGTGACTGTAGTGCAGCGCGGACGTCGCATTGCCTGATACGAATATCAGGCATTGAGTGGTCACAAGTGACAGGTGTTGGCGGCTGCAAGCCAAAGTCGTCGATTCGGGAGTTAGCCGCAAAGAGGTTAACCAGCATATCTGCTTGCTCTTGCGGCTCGTGAGCCAGTGAACCGTCAGGGTAACGCAACGGGGGCAGCGAAGGCTGGCAGAAGTTGGATTGCACGGCTTTGGCCAGTCGCCAGTACCCACGGCTACCCGCGGGATGTGACATGAGTTGCTGACCAAGCCGTGCTATGCACTGGGCATCCGCTCTGACGTATGCCCTCTTGCAGTCCTTAGTGGCCCTGTTATACGCCGCCTTGAGGTGCCCTGCATTCGGATCGCACTCGACTCGTGCCCTAGTCCACGCGCGGTACTTAATATCTCTATAGACTTCACTGGTACGTCAAGGAGATAATCGAACAAAACGCAGCGAGGAATTTTCCCAGCTGAGCCACTGTATTGATGTAATCTGAAATTAATAATCCCAGTTGCTATGCAGTGTACTGTACAAGACTCTATCAACATCTATGAGATCCAAGCTAACTACACCTGCTAATCGTTGCACCTATTTAACTACGGAATGAGGCTTTAGTGTAGACATTGCTGTCAGGTTTGGAGTCAGATTGGCAGTAGTGCCCGGGAAAACTAACACACCAATCAAAAACTATAAGCGGAGCTCGGGCTACAAAGTACGGACTTTGGATGCAACTAGGAAATCGCTATAAGGAAAAGAAATGTTTTGAGTACATTGAGTACCAGGTACTCAATGTGTCGGGCTCGATTTCCGCACGAAAAAAAAAAAAAAAAAAAAAAAAGGTACTCAATGTGTGTGTATGTGGGAGTCCTCTCGCTCGGCAGCATGATTGCGGCAATGGAGCGGAGCGCGAGCGCGTGGGCCGCCGCCGCCTCCTTCTGCGAGCAAGTAATGCTCGAGAAGGAGATGGCGGAGCGCGCCCGGGAGAGATTTAGAACTCTCCCGGCCCGCCGAGCCCGCAACTCGCTCGCCGCGCGTCGCAGGCGACTCAGGCGCCGGAGGCCGCTTAACGACCTCCGTCCTCCATGAGCATAGGCCTGGGGATGACAGGTGAGGCCGCCTGTCACCCCAGCAGAAGCAGGCCAGGACGGTGGGGCGACTAGCGCCCCTCCCCTAAACCGGGGCACGACGAGGATACCGTGGTTCCCAAATCCGAGGGGGCCATCTCGCAACCGGAGATGGCCCAGGGTCAGTCGGGGTGCGAGGGATATGCTCTATGGGCAACCTTACACCCCGGCGTCTGTAGACTCGAGACGGCGTGCGGTTTTAGTCGGTTCAAGTCCGAAGGGAATTCCGCACGAAAAAGAAAAAAAAAGGTACTCAATGTATGAATTTCATATTTGCTTTAAGTTTTAAATACGAAACGCAGGGAAACGTAACCATGTTTGTGTGTATCGACTGGGTTAACTGAATGATGTGCTTCGGGAAGCGCGTAAGTTCCATCGACATACTAACTGCGGTCAACCACTGCGTAGGCGGATCGATTGGTGCGACGTAATAACCCTTAGTTGTTTAAGCTAAAATATAAATTTAACAGCCATAAAAGTGAAAGGCACTGTTGACAACGAGTAGGGTTAAATCTCGATGAGAACAAAACGTAATGCAGCGATATTAAGTGAAAGGTATGGGTACAGTCAGTATTATTATTATCATTTGTAATTAACCTATAGAATTAAGTATTATTGTATTGTTACTAATGGATTTAAAAATAATGCATGTAAATATAATGTCAATAATATTGAAGAACTATGTATAATAGTCCGATAAGGAAAAAAAAAACGTAATAATAAATAAGAAATGTAATGAAATTAACTTATTATCCGAAATAAAGGCTATTTGAATTTTAATTGAATGGGTACAGTCAACTACAAAAGTGACTTATCAAATTCTAATTTATTGATCAGCTCTTAAACCTTTCATAAAATGATAAATAAAACATAAAATATATTAACACTATCCTCTGGGGATTATAAAATTACTTATACATTAAATATTAGGTACGTGTATTTCTATGTAAAAAATACGTTTGTAAATATTTTAGTGTTAATCCTCTTTTGTCGTTGAATATACAGTCGCCATCGGTAGTATAGCTTAGCAAATTTGTACGTGACACTGCCTTGGTTAGCGCAAGATGTGTCGCGAAACACGCGATAATTGTAAATAAATATTGTATATAGCAACACTAAATCCAGAGACTAAACTATGAGAAAAAAGGACATATCTATGGGTAAGTGACACGCTTTTTCACGTTTAAATATAAATGGCGGTTGAACACGTAATTTTACTTGATAATTTATAAGTACTAAACTAGATTCAGTGGATCGAGATATCCAGTTTTCCATCCGCAAAGCAAGCTAAGTATTAGAAATAATCATGTATGAAATTAATATATTGAATGCACATAAAGCTAGTCTGGTGTTATAAATTGTCACTATGTGCTTACTCTAATAACCTGTTTTATCAGGCATGCAAGGCAGCATGTACAAAGCCTAAGGTCTCAGACCATGTATACAATTCTCGTATGCACCCAACGGAGGCATATTAACATGCGAGAACGATTCGCATGACATTCATAAGCTTGACTGCTGAGGCACTAGTTTGGGTCGCTTTGGATGTCTGTAAGAACATATCACGGATATTCCAGTTGCTGACTTACCAACAAGTTTATGAGTGTTAGGCCTCCAGTAATAATAATAATAATAAGATTGATATACCATGGTATAGGGCAATCAGACAAAGAACAATCTTGGTATGGATTGTTCCCGCCATAAGTGTTTGGCAAGGTTTATGAACGATGAATAAGATAGAGTATAGATATATTGACTACCATTTCTAGCCCGGCCCAGTTGAGCCTAGTATAATGGTCATATTTAGACCACTAAAAGATAATAAAACCCCTTATAAATTAATCTAGGAATACCTAGTGATTCACTTAGAATCAATGTGACCAATCTTTAAACAGGTCTTGCTGTGATGTAACGGTGCTGTGTGCTCACTAGTGGTGAGCACCTGGAATTCTGGACGTCTCTATCCCTTGTGTCTGTGTGAAGCTCAACTAAGGTAAGGATGAACACATTTATACCATACAGAATACAACCTCTGGTTTTCATAACTTTATTTCAATCTTGATATTTAATAAGCGAAGCAGATCATTATACTTACCACTGGGTTATCGTTAACTAAGGCATGAGTATAAGCTCATTACGGATCATATAGATTCTGTCAATAATTAACTAAAGTAAATGTGTGCTAGATCCATCCCCTTTAGCACAGATTTATGGTGGAGATGCTGGGATGTAATTATATATATTATACAAATATCATCACTCATATTCACCGTTAATAAGTAAATAATGAGAGGTTTCTGTATGGTGGATGGAGTCATCCTATCTTGGTAAAGCAGTAAAATATAACAAACTAAATTAAAACAGCGGTTCGTGTTGCGACATCTGTGGAGGAGTGGATTAACTTTGTTGTCTGGTTATTGAAAATCGAAAGATTAAATAGAATAAGGTTTTCAGGATAATTTACGGAAGAAAGCAGTCAAGAGTCTACCTATATTTTATAAAGAAGTGTAGTTGTACTTTATTTGTAAATCCCTTTAGAATTAAGTACCATATAAGAGTTAACTTGTTTATCTGACCACTGTCCCCGGTGGGCGGCGTTTTTTCTGTGAAAGACGGCAACTACTACGCCACAGATGGCGTTGCGAACGGTGTTTATACGATAAAACATATTTAGAATAACAATCTAAGGATTTAATAATTTGAATTATTTAATAAATAACACTGAAAAAATGAAGAAAGAAAGGAAATTTCCAAGCGGTATCGTGTAGCAGGATTTGTTGTTCGTTCCACAGACAGCAGAATAAGTACGCCGTGACATTAGCGACAAGAACCAACAAGTACGAAGTGAAGTCGTGTCGTAAAAACTTTGCAATAATAAGTTCTTGTGTTTCGCAACTATAAGTGGAATTACTTGCAGAATACTGTGCCTTACGATAGAAAAGTGCTATCAAAGATTATTAAAAGTATAGTTCTTTTAGTTCATCAGGTAACTGCATTGAGGTTATAAGTGGGAATTACCAGAACACGGAGGGTAGTCTATCAAGTTGTATGGAGGATACATTTCAACAGCATCTAAAGGATATTTAATGAAAGTAAATATACTTATTATAAACCAGGTATGTACTTGTGGTATAAGAAACTAGTTGAGAATTTATTCCAAACGATATCATAGCAATGAATGATTTATTACATCTAAGTCTATTTGAAAACAATATTTGGTTAAACATTGTCCAACAAGAGTTCAAGTTACCCGGTCAAGTTACATCTATGAAACAGTGAGATCTTGATATCATGTATCTATGACATACACAAACACCAAGCAATGATACATGAAATGCATGTAAAGTAGTACTACTACGATGCAAGTTACTTATTTTAAAAATAGTTTCAATCATCCTTATCTAAATTGCTGTTAGATAACAGTCATTAGTTTATTAAGGTGCAAATGACCTAGTAACTTGGTAAAAAGGTATACTGAATAACAAATTCCACAAAAAACATAAATTATGTTCGAGTTTACACATTATGAATAGAATTTACTTGGATAATATTTAACATCATTGAAACATAAAGTGTGTTCAGTAGTGTAGCTAAGTTTTGCAAGTTGACATTTGTTTATTAGTGTTCATGTAGAAGTCAATCAATACTGATCAATTAGTGAAATATAACAGTCAAGCTATTGCTGGGCAGTGCAAAAGCTAAAAGGTATGAGTACTCAAGTTCAGTCGAGTTGAACTTAAAAAAATAATAACAGTTTAAAATAAAAGAAGCCGGATTGTTGTGTCTTGATCGTGATTCTTCTTGTTTTGAATTGAATAAATAAAACTAGTAAATGCTCATGAGATTCCTTGCTGCTGTAAGCAAAATGCCAAAAAGGGGCACGGAAGTGTCACGTCCAAGTCAAAATAAATTAAAATTAAAAGTAATATTTAACAAAAGATATTGCTTAGTTCGGGAATTAGTGCTATGTATAGACTAGGTCGAACTGTGTGTGAGACTTGTATGTGAACTTAATAAAACCTTGCTAAGTAAGAGTAACGATTCTGAGCTACAACCAGTACTTACTAAACATCATATACCACTATCAGAATGGAAAGTGGTATGATATGGGTCAAGTTAAATTTGAATTCACAATCAATGCACAAATTAGAACAACAATCTATGCATAAGAGTCACTTATCCATGAATTATGTTAAGGAGACTACAGTTTTAGTCCATTGATTATTAATTAAAATCAATTATGGTAAGAACTATAACATTTCAGGTTAACAAAAATGGATGAGATATACTTAACAAGACTAAATAGATTTGTGTCAGAATTGAAAATTTTGTCCAACAACTCAAAGGTCCTCAGTTTAATAAAATCGTGGAATGATGAAGAATACGAACAGGCGAAGATCACTTCGGCAAAGCTACAAGCTGTGATAACTCGTTTTAATACAGAACTGTATCAGTACTTTAATACAGTAACCAATCCAAATGCTGATGAGATATCAAACCTGACAATCGAACAATTGGATGGTGAAGAGAGTCTAGCTGAATTAAATGCCCGCATCCAATCCAAACGAGATAAGACTGTTTCATCAACAGGTTCAAATCATCATCATCATAATAATCGAGGAAAATTACCGGAGCTTAATTTACCCACATTTGACGGAGATGTCCTGCAGTGGACGCAGTTCTGGGATCAATTTAGCTCAAATATTGATCAACGAGAACTTAGAGACGTTGATAAACTGTTGTATCTGAAAACATCTCTGAGAGGAGATGCGAAGACAATTTTAGACGGATTAGAAACAACCAATTACAATTATAAGATAGCTGTAGATACGCTCACAGACCGATATGGTAGAAAGTCACAAATAATTGACGCTCATTATTCAAAATTATATAAGATGGCAAGGGCTGAGAATCCCGACGAGTGCAGGAAAACGCTGGATGACATTGAACGACACCTGAGAGTATTGAACTCTTTAGGAGAAAACACAGAACACAATCATTTGAGGTTTCTAATAATGGAAAAATTCCCTGAAGACATCATATACGAATTGAAATTGAAATTGAAGGATGAGACTATAACGGAGTTAAGGAAGGAGTTACAGATGGTCCTCACAGCCAGAGAAGACGCGAGAAGAACCTGCGAAGAAGTCAATAGTAAGGGCAAGAGTTTTACTACTGAAACACTTCTTGTACATGAGACTAGAGTCAAGAGAAAACCAAGAACAAGGAAACCGGAGGCTAATAAGAATACCCACAAGAGGTTTAAACCAACTTTAGCTGCATTTAGCAAGACATATAGCAATAAACGAAAGTCTACCGATGAAGGAAATCGCTCTGCTCCCGCTCTAAAGAAAAGGAGGTTTTCGTGTATATTCTGCAGTGGAGAGCATTTCAATGATGAGTGTACCAATGTTAAAACAGTACAACTCAGAAAGGCTAAGTTGGATAACCGCTGCTTTATATGCTTAGGACTAGGTCACAGTGCAAGGACGTGTACAAGAAAAACAAGAACTTGTCCTCACTGTAAGAAGACTGGACTACACAATAGAGCGCTGTGCCCTACGAAGGAACAATCTAAAAGGGAAAATACCACCTCATTACATGTTAATGATGATTCTTCAACAGTCCTGCAGACAGCTATTGTTGACGTTATTGGAAAGGATAATGCAATACTCAAATGTCGTGTACTCTTTGATTGTGGCAGTATGAGGAGCTATGTCCTGCAAAGTGTAGCTAGAAAACTCAAACTAGTACCAGAAGAAAATCAACACCTTACAGTGTTCACATTTGCTGGAGAGCAACCTCGTGAGTTAGAAAGTCCATTGGCCAAACTCTGGCTGCAAACAAAAACTAACAAGATGAAGTCAATGTATGTCAATATCGTGCCTACTATGACCCATGACATATCCATCTTCAATAAAGATTTCTCAGAATGGAAATATAGAAACAAGTACAATCTATCCGATGATGGGTCACTTGGGAATCAGATTGATATCTTGATAGGGAATGACTATTATCAGTCTCTAATGTTACCCGAAAAGGTAGAGATAAAAGAAAATCTATACATCGTGGACTCGGTATTTGGTTGGATATTGTCTGGACGTTCAAGAGATGAGAGGGGCGATGAACTATCTGTTCTCACTTACTTCCAAGCCTCATACGAGACCAAATTGAACGAGCCCGATCTACCGTTAGATGATAAATCGATGAGAGCTTTATGGGACTTAGAATCCATAGGAATAGTCGATTCACCTAACACTAATAGAGACGAAGAAGCTATTAAGCAATTTAACGAGAACAAGAATTAAAAGAAGACTCACTCCATCTTAGAGCAAAGGTAAACAAGACTAATGAGGTTACGAAGAGAGGGATTCTTAAAACAATAGCGGCTATATACGATCCATGTGGATTTAGTGTACCCATAGTATTACCAGCAAAGTTACTACTTCAACAATTATGGAAGAAAAAGGTTAAATGGGACAGCTCGTTATCTGATGAAACAAAACAAGAATGGATGAATATTCTAGAAGATCTTAAAGAAATTGAGTCAATACGTCTACCAAGAAATATGACTATACCAAAGGAAAATAATGCACAATTGCATTGTTTTACGGATTCTTCAACAGTAGCCTACGCTGCTGTAGTATACCTGGTACAAGGAGATAACGTGCAATTTATAATAGGCAAGTCACGTCTTGTACCGGCGAAGGGTCAAGAAAACTTAAAAATACCGAAACTGGAGATGCTAGGCGTATTAATTGGTAGCAGGCTTATTAAATTTGTTCTCAAATTTATACAACTGCATATAACGCAAATGGTATTATGGACCGACAGTCAGATCGTAAAAAGCTGGTTTTACTCAGACAAACTATTAGAACCGTTTGTATCCCGAAGAATGGAAGAGATTAGGAAAAATAAAGACTTAGTGGTGAAATATGTTCCGTCTAAACTCAATCCAGCAGACAGTGCAACACGACCAAATATTTCAAAGGAAGACAGAGAAAAGTGGTTGGGTGGACCCGCATTCTTACGTCAAGATCCAAAGACGTGGCCAAAGAGCCCAAATGCTGAAGTTTCTCTTCTATTGGGGGAGGGTCTGTCTAACACAGATAACCATGAAAAGGTTAAAGCACAGTCTACGGAATCAAGCCCAGTGACAAACTTAGATCCTGAATTACAAGAAGTAAGACAGCTACAAAAAATAATGTTCCCAGAAGAGGCACAAGGGAAGAAAACAAGCCTAGCTGGTAGTTTAAATTTATTCTGCGACACAAATGGAATCTTACGATGTGACGGACGTCTCGCACATTCGAACGTATCATACGATATGAAATATCCTATCCTTTTACCGAAAGAAAGTGAATTCACCGAGAAACTTATAAAGGAAATTCATGAAAAGAACCTTCATGTAGGAGTAGCACATACATTAAGCCTCATACGTCAGAGATATTGGATACCTCAAGGTAGATCTCGGGTCCAAAAAACGATAAGTAAATGTCCAAGATGCGTAAAGCATGGAGGAGGGCCATATGTATTACCCAAGACTCCTGCATTACCGGTGGAAAGGGTAAATTATACAAATTCATTTGCTTATACAGGAGCAGACTATTTTGGACCAATGGCCGTACAAACTGAAAACGGTCCAAAGAAAAGGTGGATCTGTTTGTTCACATGTCTCGTGATAAGGGCAGTACATTTGGAAGTGGTCAAGGATCTAACCACTAACGAATGTCTCATGGCATTCAAGAGATTTATCGCGACAAGAGGAACTCCGACTCTTATATTAACCGACAACGCCTCACAATTTAGATTGTTAGGAGAAGTGCTAACGAAAGAAGGAAATTTTACAACTAACATAAAATGGAAATTTATTCCACAACTCGCACCATGGCATGTGTGTGGAAATATAGAAACAAGTACAATCTATCCGATGATGGGTCACTTGGGAATCAGATTGATATCTTGATAGGGAATGACTATTATCAGTCTCTAATGTTACCCGAAAAGGTAGAGATAAAAGAAAATCTATACATCGTGGACTCGGTATTTGGTTGGATATTGTCTGGACGTTCAAGAGATGAGAGGGGCGATGAACTATCTGTTCTCACTTACTTCCAAGCCTCATACGAGACCAAATTGAACGAGCCCGATCTACCGTTAGATGATAAATCGATGAGAGCTTTATGGGACTTAGAATCCATAGGAATAGTCGATTCACCTAACACTAATAGAGACGAAGAAGCTATTAAGCAATTTAACGAGAACACGACGTTAAAAGGGGGAAGATACCATGTCAGCTGGCCATGGAAGGATTATCCACCTGAGCTACCGACGAATTACGGATTAGCATACGGAAGACTCGTAGGACTCGTGAAAAGATTGGATAAGGAAACTTTAACAATGTATGACAAGACATTAAGTGATCAATTGGAAAGGGAAATTATTGAAGAAGTTCCTAACGAAAAGGAAAGGGATCATCCCGTACATTATTTGCCATTTCACGGAGTTAAGGCTCCTGGCAAGGCACCTAGATTGGTGTACGACGCCTCTGCGAGAGTAAAGGATGCGAAAAGTCTTAACGAATGCTTATATGCCGGTCCCATGATGCTAGAAGACCTGACTGGACTGTTAATTCAATTTAGATGTCATAAAATTGGATTGACTGCAGATGTTGAAAGGGCTTTCTTGCAAATTGGGTTAAACAAAGATGATAGAGATGTGACTAGATTTCTATGGCTGAAGGATTTAGAAATACCCGTCACCGAAGATAATCTTATAGAGTATCGATTCACGCGTGTTCCTTTCGGAATTATTTCCAGTCCGTTTCTACTAAACGCAACAATCAAACATCATCTACAGACTTCTGAAGGGAATTACACCAAACAATTGGCTAGTAACATATATGTCGACAACCTACTAACTGGTACAGAATCAGTAGATGAAGCATTAGATCTATATAAAGAGGCAAAGGACAAGTTTTCAGAAATATCAATGAATCTTCGAGAATGGAGCTCCAATTCTAAAGAATTCCTTAACCAAGTACAAGATGGGGCACCAGAAACCACAGTAAAAATTTTAGGCTTAAATTGGGAATTAAAAGAAGACTCACTCCATCTTAGAGCAAAGGTAAACAAGACTAATGAGGTTACGAAGAGAGGGATTCTTAAAACAATAGCGGCTATATACGATCCATGTGGATTTAGTGTACCCATAGTATTACCAGCAAAGTTACTACTTCAACAATTATGGAAGAAAAAGGTTAAATGGGACAGCTCGTTATCTGATGAAACAAAACAAGAATGGATGAATATTCTAGAAGATCTTAAAGAAATTGAGTCAATACGTCTACCAAGAAATATGACTATACCAAAGGAAAATAATGCACAATTGCATTGTTTTACGGATTCTTCAACAGTAGCCTACGCTGCTGTAGTATACCTGGTACAAGGAGATAACGTGCAATTTATAATAGGCAAGTCACGTCTTGTACCGGCGAAGGGTCAAGAAAACTTAAAAATACCGAAACTGGAGATGCTAGGCGTATTAATTGGTAGCAGGCTTATTAAATTTGTTCTCAAATTTATACAACTGCATATAACGCAAATGGTATTATGGACCGACAGTCAGATCGTAAAAAGCTGGTTTTACTCAGACAAACTATTAGAACCGTTTGTATCCCGAAGAATGGAAGAGATTAGGAAAAATAAAGACTTAGTGGTGAAATATGTTCCGTCTAAACTCAATCCAGCAGACAGTGCAACACGACCAAATATTTCAAAGGAAGACAGAGAAAAGTGGTTGGGTGGACCCGCATTCTTACGTCAAGATCCAAAGACGTGGCCAAAGAGCCCAAATGCTGAAGTTTCTCTTCTATTGGGGGAGGGTCTGTCTAACACAGATAACCATGAAAAGGTTAAAGCACAGTCTACGGAATCAAGCCCAGTGACAAACTTAGATCCTGAATTACAAGAAGTAAGACAGCTACAAAAAATAATGTTCCCAGAAGAGGCACAAGGGAAGAAAACAAGCCTAGCTGGTAGTTTAAATTTATTCTGCGACACAAATGGAATCTTACGATGTGACGGACGTCTCGCACATTCGAACGTATCATACGATATGAAATATCCTATCCTTTTACCGAAAGAAAGTGAATTCACCGAGAAACTTATAAAGGAAATTCATGAAAAGAACCTTCATGTAGGAGTAGCACATACATTAAGCCTCATACGTCAGAGATATTGGATACCTCAAGGTAGATCTCGGGTCCAAAAAACGATAAGTAAATGTCCAAGATGCGTAAAGCATGGAGGAGGGCCATATGTATTACCCAAGACTCCTGCATTACCGGTGGAAAGGGTAAATTATACAAATTCATTTGCTTATACAGGAGCAGACTATTTTGGACCAATGGCCGTACAAACTGAAAACGGTCCAAAGAAAAGGTGGATCTGTTTGTTCACATGTCTCGTGATAAGGGCAGTACATTTGGAAGTGGTCAAGGATCTAACCACTAACGAATGTCTCATGGCATTCAAGAGATTTATCGCGACAAGAGGAACTCCGACTCTTATATTAACCGACAACGCCTCACAATTTAGATTGTTAGGAGAAGTGCTAACGAAAGAAGGAAATTTTACAACTAACATAAAATGGAAATTTATTCCACAACTCGCACCATGGCATGGTGGGGCTTACGAAAGGCTCGTAGCTATTGTAAAGCATTGTTTAAAGAGAACGCTTCAAAAACAAATGTTGGATGATACTCAACTTTTAACAATAATCAAAGAAGCAGAGGCGGTTATTAATACTAGACCTCTTACGTATGTAGGATCGAACTTAGAACACATACTTAAACCGGCAGATTTTCTCACTCCTGGAAAGTGTTTAAGTATAGAAGTATTGATGGATAGTCTACCACTTTCCGGATCACTTATCAAACAACAACTTATTGAAGGTTGGAATCGCGGCAACAAGATAATGGAAGAATACAAAGAAATGTTTGTTAACGAGTACTTACTTAGCCTCAGGGAACGATATCGAAATTCGCCCAAACAAGCTAGAGTAAGGTCTCGGGAAAGTCCAAATGTTGGAGATATAGTACAGATAAAGGGTGAAGCTAAAAATAGAGAAGGTTGGAAGGTAGGAAAGATCACAGAACTAATAAAAGGAAAGGACGGATTGTGCAGAATTGCGAAGGTGAACGTAGGGGACAAGTTGTTCACAAGATCCTTAGCACATCTGTATCCTCTGGAGGTTGATGAAGATGCATCTTTCCAAGACTCAGCAAAACAATCCCCAGTGAATGAAGAGGGAGACGTACGCATGGACACTGAGGGATTCTCTCAGTACTTACCAATAAGAATTGAGGAGAATGACGTCCCTGTCCCTACTGGTTCAAGTAGCTCGAAGGAAGATCATCACCAATTAGATATAAACAATGAAAACGATTTAATACAGGATCAGAGAGAGTTGTTAGAGGACACAAGGTTGACACAAATAATAGAAACCACCCCAGAACAAGCTTCACATGGTTCAGAGGCTGAAAAGGACAATAAAGCAGCTACATGTCAGCCAGTTGAATCGAGCGACCAACGTCGAGCAGCTGCGGTCCAAGCTATGGATAAAATCCATAGATGGACGCAAGAATTAATGTCAACCATCAATTAAAGTTTGAGCCTTGTGAGGCGGGGAGTGTCGCGAAACACGCGATAATTGTAAATAAATATTGTATATAGCAACACTAAATCCAGAGACTAAACTATGAGAAAAAAGGACATATCTATGGGTAAGTGACACGCTTTTTCACGTTTAAATATAAATGGCGGTTGAACACGTAATTTTACTTGATAATTTATAAGTACTAAACTAGATTCAGTGGATCGAGATATCCAGTTTTCCATCCGCAAAGCAAGCTAAGTATTAGAAATAATCATGTATGAAATTAATATATTGAATGCACATAAAGCTAGTCTGGTGTTATAAATTGTCACTATGTGCTTACTCTAATAACCTGTTTTATCAGGCATGCAAGGCAGCATGTACAAAGCCTAAGGTCTCAGACCATGTATACAATTCTCGTATGCACCCAACGGAGGCATATTAACATGCAAGAACGATTCGCATGACATTCATAAGCTTGACTGCTGAGGCACTAGTTTGGGTCGCTTTGGATGTCTGTAAGAACATATCACGGATATTCCAGTTGCTGACTTACCAACAAGTTTATGAGTGTTAGGCCTCCAGTAATAATAATAATAATAAGATTGATATACCATGGTATAGGGCAATCAGACAAAGAACAATCTTGGTATGGATTGTTCCCGCCATAAGTGTTTGGCAAGGTTTATGAACGATGAATAAGATAGAGTATAGATATATTGACTACCATTTCTAGCCCGGCCCAGTTGAGCCTAGTATAATGGTCATATTTAGACCACTAAAAGATAATAAAACCCCTTATAAATTAATCTAGGAATACCTAGTGATTCACTTAGAATCAATGTGACCAATCTTTAAACAGGTCTTGCTGTGATGTAACGGTGCTGTGTGCTCACTAGTGGTGAGCACCTGGAATTCTGGACGTCTCTATCCCTTGTGTCTGTGTGAAGCTCAACTAAGGTAAGGATGAACACATTTATACCATACAGAATACAACCTCTGGTTTTCATAACTTTATTTCAATCTTGATATTTAATAAGCGAAGCAGATCATTATACTTACCACTGGGTTATCGTTAACTAAGGCATGAGTATAAGCTCATTACGGATCATATAGATTCTGTCAATAATTAACTAAAGTAAATGTGTGCTAGATCCATCCCCTTTAGCACAAGATGAGAGGCGTAAGACAGGGATGTGGTGGCAGGTTACCATATCACGAGAACTATGGGAGTGGCACTCATGAGTTTGCTAAGCTACAGTTTAACACATTCGAAGTTACTAATCAAACATTAAAACTTTACATAAAATAATTATTATCACGGCCTATTGCGCTTATAGCTCCAAAAGCACACGTTAGTAATATTAAGGAGTCTACACACCAAACTTGCCGACCCGCCGACAGAGCGTGGCGCCCGCTGACTTGTGGCAACATGTCAGTGGCATGTCTGTGACTTGCGTTTGCGCTCATTTGCCCGCCGACACTCGACCTTTAGCGACGTGTTCATTAAGGTATACCTTTACTTAAGTCAATCACTAACTACCAAAAAAGTTACTGATTTCCGACAAAGTTTTTCTACTTGAACGAGATGTGAAACTGCCGACAAACCCGCTGACGAGAAAGTCAACCACTCATATCGATGGGTTGGTGGATTTTGTATGTAGACTCCTTAACATAGACAAAGACTACATACTGAATGGGTTTCTAATTTACATAAATAATCAAACACACTCACTCCATACATATACGCATATACAGCGTGATGTGGATCGCATCCGGATAGGTGTAAAGTCGACCACTCATATTGACGGGTTGGCGGGTTTCATATGTAGACTCCTTAACACAGGTAAAGACTACTGAATGAGTTTAGTGCATAAACAGCGTGATGTGGGTCGCATCCGGATAGGTGTAAAGCGATCTTATCGCTTCCTGGGAGCTCACCAAGATGCACCGACCCATTAGAACTATAGGTTGCAGTATGTAATACGTGTGCACTTGTGGCGTCGCTATTATACGTTGACCTCAGCTTGTATATACTACATATGTGTATTAGTCGCCTGGTATATACTTAGTACTGCAAATTCCCTCTGGCGTGTTTTAATATTTTAGGACATATTACACAGCACCATCTAAACTCAAACTAAGTAAAGGTTGTATTAAAACTAACCATATTCCAGATTGAGAGCAAAGACCAAATGGCCAAGGCAACTTAACGAGACGGTACACATGCTGAGTGACGGACGAGGTTCTGGCGCAATATTTTCTCTCGATGTACATAGAAACATCCGAACCAATAGACACATTCATGCATACTAATATACGCAGTGACCATGCTAAACAAGTTTTTTTTTTTTATATTTAGGACACGTCAATTTGACTTCACCTCGCCTGATGGTAAACTGAAGGTAAAGTCTCAGGAAATAGGGTCACCAATACATACACGTACCATGTTAACAAAGGTGGCACTCAGCTTGACGGCCTCATCAGAAGAGGATTGTCGTCGCAACACCGCGTGACACCCACCGGTCCCACTAGTGCTGTGACCACAATCCCCTTGCCCGGCTATGCACTTGCTGACCCCTGAACGCAATCAAACCGAAATTGGATTACAATGGAGGGTTTTTCGCAATCGGGCCGAATTTTGTGACAAATTTGTGTCATCAAATTTCTACCACCAGTTAATAAGTGGTCAAATGCAGTTAATGTGATTGGTTCGGTGAACAAAAGTAAGCATCTATCTGCTATATTCTAATTCTGCAGTAATAGACTTCTTGACATCTTCGTGACTGGGATAATTTACCATCTACAGGTGAAGCTAGTGTATGGAAGATATGTATCTATCACTAATTTTTTCACGTGTGGACCTAACATGATTCTTGGCAACATCCTATGTTTAACACTTTCGACAAAGAGAAATAACTTAGCTTATGTAAGTATTACCTTGCGAAAAATAATGATCAATAAGCGAGTAAGTATTATTATATACCCTTCGTACTATTAAACAGTATTATGAAGGTGCCAAGAATGTTAATTAGTAGAAGAAGAAGTTTTCAATATTCTCATTCTTTGATAATAAATCTAGGTACTTATTGAAATAATCTCAATAGAAACGTTACAGAAATAGATAATGTATTTTAAGATGGAAATATTCTTACTTCAAGTAAGTTATTACAAAAATATTACAGCACTTACCCAGTGAATATAAAATAAATAAATACAACGAATTGGAAACGAGCAAGCTCGTAATACAAGTCTAGATGTATTACATACTTTCACTTTCATGACTTTACATGATTGCATACTTTTAAAAGCTCCATTGCAGAACATATTTATATTAAACTAGCTGACCCGGCGAACTTCGTACCGCCTTAGCGTAAATTTGATGCACTAAGCAAACAAAAAACTTCTTAGTCTTTTAAAACAAAACGAACTTTATCAAAAACTTAATAAAATTATTTTTAGCGCGGTTATGGATGTGTGACAGATTACCACATATTTTTTTGTTTTAAATTGAATGACGTTGACATTTGTTAGCGCTGTTATGTCTGTGGTGTCATAGATCACCACAGAGTTTTTTATTTTAAATTGAATGACGTTGACATTCGTAACGCGCTTTTTTTAAAATATGCAAAATTAAATGTATATTTTTCAATATTTCTGAGAGATTTTCTTAATATTTTCTTCCGTAAGAACCTTGTACATAGTATTAGAAAACTACAAAAAAAAATCAGCCAAATCGGTCAAGCCGTTTTCATGCTATGTCGTGACAACGGAAAACGGGTTTCATTTTTATATATATAGATATGTGTATGTATATGCTTATAACTATATATAAATGCAAACATATATATTTAATATAAATATGTTCTGTAATATACACAGGGAATACTATAGAAGAAGATAATTAGTATACTCATGAATTACTATAATTTAGGAATAGGTTAATATTTTTCGTATTAATAACCCAAAAAAATCGAAAATAACAAACAGAAAGACAAAGAAATAGAGAAAGATAAACATTTTATTCAGCAAAGTTATTTCAACGCACAAAAATAAAAGAATAAATTACAATCTAATCCAAAGGCTTTAACAATCAGTTGATTCTACTTCTATTATAATTCTTGATATTTGCTCACTGCAATTAGTATTTACTGTCAAGCAGTACCCAGGTTGACATATTTGCATTTCAGACGATTCAGAGCTCGGTAACATTTCATCTGTACGCAGCACCTGTCACACAACTTGTATTTTATGTCCGACTATAAATTGAAATCTTGGTTTATGTAACGTTGTTTTTTTTTTGGCTGTACGCAATAGCATTTTTATTCGCAGTTATAAAGGTCGTTGATGTATCCCATCAACATTTATATTCGCTGTAAATGGTCCCACGTTTATGGAACAATACAAATAGGATTATTTTTCTGAATGGTTGGATACCACAAAATTTTGTATTTGTAAACATAACGGACCATTCTTGTTAGATGCATTCTTAAGACCTATATTGGTTATATTTTTTTATATTTTACTCGCAGATAGTTACAGTCTTATTCATAAAAAGTTATGGGAGGTTTATAAGACTGCTATAAGGTGATCGTCGAAAATTTGTATTCATAACAGCATTTTAGCACTAATATGCTCTATAAACTCTCGATAAACTTCATATAAGTTATGGAAGGCAGGAACCTACTATAGCCGTGCCATAAAGCAATATTAAGAGAAAAGATGGCCGACCTGCGCAACAGTTGATGTGTTTGACAGCTCTGACTAGCATCGTTGCTTTGTTCGCATTAGTTTGGTGAATTATTGAATATATCTCTAATATCTCTGATTTGTTTCCAGACAAGCACAAGCCTTTATTATTATTATTACTTATCAAGGTCAGTTACTTTGTGGAGTTTGTGGTAAATTTATTGCGGCAGAGCAGAGTGTTTATCAGTGT
This sequence comes from Cybosia mesomella, assembly GCA_946251805.1. Taxonomy (NCBI): domain Eukaryota; kingdom Metazoa; phylum Arthropoda; class Insecta; order Lepidoptera; family Erebidae; genus Cybosia; species Cybosia mesomella. The sequence continues at coordinate 5,181,193 of OX276396.1, forward strand.
CTTCCACCATGCAAGCCTAGATGTACTTGAAGCTATTGAAAATATTGGGAATCCGCGACCAAAAGTTTATCGACTATAAATTCAGGGCTTACCCGGGGTGCCCGGCAACGGACATTTGGGGAGGACACCGTGCGGTTTTAGTCGAGACACGACATAACCACCCCCGCTGGCCAGCGGGGGGGTATCCGAAGGGATTTCCGCACCGAAAAAAAATAAAAAATAAAAAAAGGGAGCCATGAACTTATGTCTTCACTGTCTATTTTGGTAGGAGGTGGTGGACCTTGTATTGCATAATAAACAGGCACATCAAATAACACGGCAGAAAAGACTTAATAATTTTAATTTCAGTTAAATTTTGATAGTCTACAACTTTTAGTATTATTATTATTATTTCCAACTTTTAGTAACTATGAAAAGTAACGTACCTTGTCCTCGTCTAACCAATTTTCACTTCTCTGCCTTTTTTTGGCACTCATCGCATGTTCCTTTCCTTCCATTTTTATTTATGCTTGGAAAAAATTGCAATAGGTACGAAAGAATTTTGAATACATAAACCAGGGGCGGGAATCGGTGTGACGTTAACGAAATAGTGACATATGACAATGACAACAAATCTATTGTCAATTTGAGTACATTTTTCCTATGATTTTTACTGAATTGATATCTGAATTTTTTAACCAAGTGGCAACATTTTCATCTATTAATCTCTTATAGCGATACTATAGTTATCGAAGGTTTATAGAGCAGTTATGAATACAATATTTTAAAATACGTATGATAGCGTTATGAGACGTTTTAACTAATGTACGCTTTAAACCTTCGATAAGCATTTTTTATGAATAAGACTGTTATAGTTTAGTGTTATAAATATTTGAATTTACAAAGTGGAATTATTGTGGAACAGAATTAGTGGAACTATACATATTAGATCATTGTAAGGGAATGTAAAAACAAAAAATCATAATGAGGAATAGATAATAATGTTTTCCAAACACTATGGTATACTTCAAAGCATAAGTTATAGGGACAACATTAAGTGATATTAAGACCCGAGACGGCGTGCGGTTTTAGTCGGTTCACGCCCGACATAACCGCCACCGCTGGCCGGCAGGGGGGTATCCGAAGGAATTTCCGCACGAAAAAAAAAAGGGACAACATTAAGTGCTTTCTTTTCTTAATCATTGATACCACGTGAAACTAGAACGTTGAAGTCCAAAAAGTTTATTGGGCGATTCATACCATGGTATGAAACGCCAAACGCAAAAGTGTCTTGTGGAGATTCGCACCGCGTAGCATATTTAAATTGACAATTTTATTTTCCCTGGAATGACTGACATCTAAATGCTCCCACCGAATTTAAAATTAACATTTTATCTATTTGATCAGCAATTTCCAGTTTTTGAGCGACAGATTCAATAAATGCTAGTTAGACGTTGAAAAAAATGGTTGGCAAATGTGCCAAAGTCCTTACTATCAGGGATGTTGTAGACCCGAATATGCTATGAAGAAGAAGGAGAAGGCAAATGGATTCTGGGCCCCAAAATGGAAGAATTGGTGCCAACCGGTACTAACACTTGTATAATGATGATGATTAGGTTTTTGACAACTTACTTCCTATAGCTACTGGTAGATTCTGGACCTGATATTTGCTCCCTTTTAAATTTCTATTATTATTCATTTATATATTTCCAATATTCCCATCTGAAATTCAAGTAAAATATAATATTTAACCCTGTGATTCAATATTAAAGTGGTATTCAATCACAAGCTTTGCATTTGATGCCACGTAATATGGAACAGACTGTGTAATTAATGTCAGAAGCTTGATTTTCAATTGTTCGAAGATTTCACTGAAGTTGATTGGATTTGCTTTTAAGCAATTTGAACTCGTTAACAGTATTTGTCGTCGTTATAGTCCAGTCAAAATAGACAAAAATAAGTCAGAGAGAAGTAAGGAATAATTCGCATAGAGCTGAAAATTGGCAGAGACGTTAAATATATCATTATAAATAAAATGTCAAAAATCCCCTTCGATCCTACTTCTACATAAAATTTTATTCAAGGTCAAACGTACAAAATTAAGTAGCAGTGTAGATTACTTACATACAATTCTCTACAAAAATAGTCCAGTTACCTTTCTCTTACGACTCACCATTCGTGAGATATCGCGGTTTTAATAATTAGAAAATTCATATTTTACATACGAGTGAAAGTTAAACGCAGCCTGTACACGTCATCGGACGTTCAATATAAATGAAAATATGCAGCTATTGGTTTGTGTTACTTACACAATAAAACTTGTATAAATTGAATGAGTATTTTAGAATAAACTAAAGAAGCGGGGGGTTGGGGATGAATTTTGGGAGCATGATAAGAGCTCGCGCTTGCACTCCTCTAAGTGCAAGCGCGAGCTCTTATCATGCTCCCCAGTTACATTTTGATATCAGACGAGGCGGACGTATTAGTTGCTTTGTAATAGGACTTTTCTAAAAAAAAAATTTCTTCATAGGAGGTCTAGTTATGACCCCCTGAGTCCGAAATGACCACTGGTCAAAAAGTTTATATATATATATGTATGTATGGTTCCACTTCCCAAAATTTGCGGCACTCTCACGGTCGCATTTTTGCCCCGATCGCTTTCAAACTGCGGTCAAAAATTGCTTGGGCGTAAACTTAGTTTAAGTTCGTGAACGGGTGGAATCCGGCCTAAGGGGACGGTAGGGCCTCACTTTTTGTGAAATCAGTTTTTCCTCAAAATTTCATGTTCTAATTTTATCCCATAGTATACATGAATACCAACAACTTTTAATTATAAACCTATAAGATTAAAACTTTAACTAAAAGTGGAGGGGGGGGAAAAACCAAAATTTTTCGGGAAAAAAATCATAACTTCTAACCGGTGAACATTCTTGTTGTCGGAAACATTTTTAATCGATAGGCCATTTTTAAATCTTCTTCTTCTTCTTCTTCTTCTTCTTCTTCTTCTTCTTATATATAAAAATGAATTGCTGTTCGTTAGTCTCGCTAAAACTCGAGAACGGCTGGACCGATTTAGCTAATTTTTGTCTTGAATTATTTGTGGAGGTCCAGAGAAGGTTTAAAAGGTGAATAAATATGGAAGTTGTTATCGATTGCAGATTGGCAATACGAAGTCTGCCGGGTCAGCTAGTCTAAAATAAATGTCTGAAGAGTTTTTCGCTAAAAGTTACCGTTTTCGAGAAAAAAAAATTAATGTGCTTCACGAAATCTACCTTTGCGTTCCCCCTGCGGGAACGGATTTTTTTATAATATTATAGTATACTAACTAATGCCCGCTGCTTCGCTTGCGTGTAATTCTGATCCCGTTCCCGCAACCCATGGAAACCTATTCCCGGGATAAAGAGTAGCATATGTGTATTCCGGACTATTATCTATCCCTGAACCAACTTTTAGCCAGATCCGATCAGCTGTTTTTGCGTGAAAGAGTAACAAACATCGATACATCCATTTGACCTCACGTTTCTCATACACAAAGAGAGATGCTTCTAAACAGAAAAACAACTCTGTGATAACAACATAACGTAACATAACTTCACGCCTGTATCCCCGAAGGGGTAGGCAGAGGTGTATTTACACACCCACGATTCGCCAGTTATGTTAAGGTCCCAATGTAATAGGGGCCGAGCCTATTGCCATCTACCGGGAACGTTATTAAGCGATAATAATTATGTGGTTATCTTGAAATTGCCAAATATAGGTTATAGTAGCTGATAACTTTTTTTTTTTTTTTTTTTTTTATCGTGCGGAAATCCCTTCGGATACCCCCCCGCCGGCCAGCGGGGGCGGTTATGTCGGGCTTGCACCGACTAAAACCGCACGCCGTCTCGGGTCTTCAGACGCCGGGGTGTAAGGTTACCCATAGAGCATATCCCTCGCACCGCGGCTGACCCTGGGCCATCTCACCACTAACAGCATCGCTCATCCTGTCTCCTCTGAAAGCAGAGGAGTACGGAGAGCGATGTGTTCCCGCCACGTTGGGTATTGGCTGACGATCAATGCCAACCCTATGAAGGGGTGAAGGGGAAGCCATTGACCGCCGCCCAGGGTGTACCGGCCGCTCCGATTCCGTTCCCCCCGGACTGCAGCGGGATCGGAATCGGAGCGACAATACCTGCGGTTTACGCTTTTTGGTCAAATCTCCGGTTCTACTTAACCAATTGCAATCAAACATACGGCAGATTTTAAGTCTGAAAAGAATACTACCTTGCGAGTTCAAGCTAAGGTGGGCAGTTGATAAAAGCAGCATTGTAGGTCCACTCATTCAAGGCAGGGTATTTTATTGTGATGTCCATTCCACTTAACCATAGTGGATATCTCATGTCATTTAGTATACTGATGAGATACATTTTTTCCTGCCAGTAGAATAAAAGAGTTGTTAAATTATTTTGAAAGGCGCATAATAAATCTAACTTAAAACCACTTAACTCCAAATTGAAACCAACTCGTACGAGGATCAATCTCTTCAGTCCTCCGATTTAGCGAACAAAGCCATTCTAGCAATGATGTATAGGCTTCACAAAGCGATGGCGTCGTAGTCTTTGAGTAGGTGAACCACACAAGCGACTAGGCGGAACCATGATAGGTTATAACTTAAGATAGGCATAATTAATTCAATAGTTACATTTTGAAAAAGTTTACATAAATCTGTAAAAAATTGTTGACCCTACGAAGTTCTTAATTTGTGCACCCACGACAGGGCGCTAGTATTAGTTTTGGGTTCCTAAAAACTACCCTCACCTGCTAAAGTGTGTCACTAAGCCAGTGCACCTAGTAAATAACGGACCTAGTTCTGGCGTCGACTTACCTTAAGAAGTTGAGAGTCGCTCCCGGAAAAGCCAACATTCCAATCAAAAACGATAAGCGGGCCCTGGGCTCCTGTAAACTTTGGACTTAAGTGAGAAATTTTTAAGATGATGAGGATGATGATGACACTAGAATGATGATGATTTTTGATCCTCAGGGGTAGAAGTTACGACGTCCATCCTCCATGAGCACAAGCCTGGGGTTACAGCTGGAGCCACCTGTAACCCTAGCAGAAGCAGGCTGGGGTGGCGGCACGTAGCGCGACCCCCCCCTCCCTTTTCTGGGGGTAAGACAGGGACACCGTGGTTCCAACCCGAGGGGACCATTACCTTACCAGGACGCGCTTTATACAATTCACTTCAATTCAGCACCAGCGAGGGAGAGAGATTGATCTATACACCGTGTATAGCATCATCTCTATAAAGAATAATAAATAAATAATAAAAGGTGTATGCTAGAAAACCTCCCTGTGGTGCACCCTGGGCAACAGAAGCGGCAACTCCTCTCCTTCCCGGGAGAGGTGTTGCTGCTTCAGGCTGAAGCCAAGGTCGAATTGACTTAAGAGAAGGAAAACTCGAATCAAAACCCTCTACCAACCCGTCTGGCCAGCGTGGTAGTAGTAGACTAAAACCCTCCCATGATAAGAAGCCACAACTAAAGGCCCCCAGTTCCCGGTGGTCCCGCTATTCCCGACTACGGTAGCGCGTCCTACCAGTCATGACTTACGGTGCCGAAACGTGGACATAGACAGTGAGGCTAGTCCACGACTTAAAAGTCGCGCAGCGGGCTATGGAGCGAGCTATGCTTGGGGTTTCTATGAAGGATAAAATTCGAAATGAATGAAGTGATCCGACAAAGAACTAAAGTCACCGACACAGCTCGCAGAATAAGAAAGCTGAAGTGGCAATGGACTGGCCACATTTGCCGAAGGACCGATGGCCGATGGAGGAGCAAACGAGACTTAGAGTGGAGACCACGAACCGGTAAACGGAAGGTAGAACGTCCCCCAGCACGATGGACGGATGACCTGAAAAAGGTAGCTGGGATAGACTGGATGCGCAAGGCGGAGGATGTGGTGCTATGGGGTACAATGGGAGAGGCCTATGTCCAGCAGCGGACTGCAATAGGCTAATTGATTGAAATAATAAATAATAATTGTATTTATTTTCAGATAGCAAAAATGATCCATTGTGTTAGTACGAACTTATATCTAGTGTTAGTTGGCACGTTAAATTTTATTATATATTTTAAACATTCCTCGTGGTTTTAAGAACGACTTCAGCCAGGGAAAAAGACCTAACTGATCGTCCTTCTCACAAGGAATTTATTATTAGCCCTTCGCTCAGTTGCCAAAAACTGACTTATGTTTGTTTGTGTGCTTTAAGCGAATGGCCTAGACTAGCCTCACTAAACTGAAATTATGAAATCCACTTTTGCCTATTTATTATCTGTTCTGTGCTTTCGTCGTACGTATTTGAACTCCTTTGATTTTATATTTACTCTATTCTGTTCAAATTTGATATTGGCTACAATTCGCTTATAAATGCGAAATTTTAAAACTAATATAACAGATTTGACTTGATTTTATTTAACAAAAATGTAGTTTTGCTAATCCCTCTAAGTTAAGCACTAATGTTAGGAGTGGGATCAACTTGATTCATTCGATTTTAACTATTATGCGAACACTTATGCGGATGAAAATTATTTAACAGTCAAAGTGGGTGTGTTGAGGATTATTCAATTCAAATTCTGAATTTAAATACAATTAGGTCACAAAGTGACACTTACAGAGGTCAAGTTCGACTGCTTCTATATTAACATTTACTTACTGCTCGATTTTCACGTTTCTATATAATATGTATAAACTGCATGTATTATAATATTTTCTTTATGTATACCAAAAGATCAGGCAAATATGTATCCTTTATAACGTGTGGGAAATCCCTAGGATACCCATCAGGCACTCTATGGCACCTGAATGGGATGCGAAATGGAAAATGACTAGTTCTATTTTGTCCCTTTTTGCTAGCCTCTTTGTCGCCACCTCCTTCCAAAATAAGGTGGTGTAATCTCACACGCCCTTACTTCGATTTTTGGACAGTCCCAAAATCTCCCGTAACGATGTTTCAAGCTATCGTAAGGTCATGACGTTGCTGGGAAGACGCGGGCCAGTACACTATCGCATAGTTATGATGATGTCGTAAAGTAGGTTTGGAGGGTGTTTAGAGTGGGAAATCTGCGCACATAAAAGTTATTCAGCGGCTCGTGGCTTAGTAGTGACCAAGTTGGTTAACACATTGCAAAGTTAAGCAATAATTATTAAGGCTATAGGATGGGTAACCATTCATCTGACATATTGGGACCCCTCCGTATCTCGGAGAGCACGTTAAGCCATCGGTTCCAGTGGACATACAAACATCTATGGCAGCCGTTACGTGAAGCGCATAAGTGAAGCCTTAAAAAGTCCGACAACTGATCTAACTATAGAATTTAGATATCTCTAAGGGTTGTGGAGGTCAGATGAGCCCAGCTTTTTACCACCTCAGTTGGAGAGTTGGGAAATAGCTCAAAGGAGGATGATGAGAAGTTATTCACAAAGGTCTAGATATTCGAGGAAGTTATTGCACTTTTATTTTATACGTGTGGAATCCCCCACGGGCTTCACCCCATCGGTGCCAACGATGAGGTGTCGGAATCGGACCTACTAAATCCACACGGTTTCCTCCCCAAGTGTCCATTGCCGGGCACCCCGGGTAACCTCTCGAAAGGATAACCCCAAGCCAAACTATACAGATGGTGGTAGAAATTTGATGACACAAATATGTCACAAAATTCGGCCGGGTAGGTACCACCGTGCACGATTGCGAAAAACCCTCCATAGTCCGGACCGGTCCCGTGGGTGTCACGCGGTGCTGCGACGACAATCCTCTTCTGATGAGGCCGTCAAGCTGAGTGCCACCATTGTTAACATGGTACGTGTATGTAATGGTGACCCTCTTTCCTGAGACTTTACCTTCAGCTTACCATCAGACGAGTTGAAGTCAAATTGACGTGTCCTAAATATAAAAAAAAAAAATTACAGTTTCCTCTGTGAAGTCGTGATGGATAAGCTAGTCGGGATGGATCAGTTAGTATGGTATGTTATTTAGTAGCTATGAATCACTTTATAGAAAAAGAGCAAGTTAGATAAGAGGTAATCATATAAAATCGAAGTAACATTAAGTTCGTATAAAAGTTTCTTCACTATCCTAAGGGCAGAAAACAAATCTCTTGATATATTTGATCCCTGGACGTTGCAAAAGTTTTTTACCCGAGAGCATATAAGGTCTAGTGTGTTCGATAAAATGGTGATTGGTAGCTTGAAGGCTCAATATCCTATAATTTTCTTATATTTCTCGGTATGACGTTTTTGAATTATTCTCAGGAGAAATATTAGAAAAATAACCTCCGAGATAAGGAAGGATCTCGGAGATTATTTTTCTAATATTTTTTTCTTTTTGGGATTAAGATAGTTACAGTTGTAGTTCATTTTTTATATTCAGTCCATAAACTGAATGCACATCAATCTTCATCTCAACAATAGTTACTGCGTAGGAGCCATCCTTTGCAGTTTTGTTTACATTAAAAAAGCTAGAAGTAAATAAAAACTGCCAACAATAATTGACAATAAAATTAATCGACGTGTAACATTTATTTAGTGGCGATAATAATGAGATTTCGAATCTTATATTAGAGGTTATAGGTTCGATACTCGCTCAGTGCATATTAATATAATATTTATATACATGCACATAGACTATTTGCATTGTTGTGGATGTTTCTCTAAATAATTTTTTTTTTAAGAATTCTCGTAACCGAAATTACTAGTATTCTTCCTAACCCCTCCAGCTAAGCTTAATTGCTTGTGTTAGGAGTGGGTTCACGTCAGTAGTGTAATGGCCAGGATTCGAACCTGGGACCTCTCGATTGTAAGGCCGACTCCTTAACCACAAAGCCACCGACGCTTTACAGGTAAATATATTTAAAAATTGAATGTATATTCTAGAAACCATATTACAATCTCTGCTTAGTTTGGCTCTAGATGGCGCTGTGTAATATAAAGCTTAGCCCCTTTTTTATTTATCATTTAATATTGTAACTTAGTATATTTTCATTAAAAAAAAACACCGATATTGAAACTGTTGCTTAGCCTCAATTACGAGTTCTTTTCAATTTATTATATTCCAATATTCATTTCTCTATGTAATACAGGTAAATATATTTAAAAATTAAATGTACATTCTAGAACCCATATTACAAGCTCTGCTTAGTTTGGCTCTAGATGGCCCTGTGCAATATAAACATTCTAGAACCCATATTACAAGCTCTGCTTAGTTTGGCTCTAGATGGCCCTGTGCAATATAAATCTCAGCCTTTTTTTATTTAAAATTCAATATTGTAACTTATTACATTTTAATACATTTATTTCACCGATATTGAAACTGTTGTTTAGCTTCAATTATACGTTCTTTCAGATTAATTATATTCCAATATTCGATATCCAATTATCATTTATCCAATCTTCCCATTTTTGTTTATCCCAAATTATCAATATAATCATATAAAATACTAAAATAATATAAACTTATCAATTGATTATTATCAAATTTCAAAATGTTCCGTAAAACGTTGCTTCAGATATTCTGATTATCTGTGTAGCACTTATACGGTGTATGATGGAGCCCATCTATTGGATTGATTTCGAATGAGTGTGCAAAAACTCATTTAAATCCGGATAACGGTAAGTGGACAGAGAATTTCACGTATCGATATGCTTACATGAAATTCTGTGTCGGAACAACAGATTACAAAGTACATAAAGATAAAATATTACGATCAGTAGGTTAGAGAGCCAAAATTGCTCTATGTGCCTGTTTAGGTTTGTTACGTGATTCCCTTCGATAACTGTTCATCCACAGGCAATGGCCACTTAATTTTGTGTACAGTGTGGAATTCTGGAAGATGGAAAGGTTAAGTACTTACCGGCGCGGTGATGAAAGAAGACCTTTCATCACCGCGTTCAACTGGCGCGTTCTCACTCACTGCACAAAATTATGTTTTCTGGGACGTCCCTTTGTTAAATGTTCGCATCTAGATCCTGATAATTACTGTTTTTCTTAGTTGAAAATGAGTTTGATGTTTTACGGCGTCCGGACGCCTAGCTTGTTGGTGTGCTCGAACGGAAGTGAGTTAAGTTTTTTACTCTTCGCTTGATTTTAGCGCACACGCACCGGTAGTCGGAAACGGAAACAGCAAAATGGGAGGAATAGGGATGTGACACACTGTACACTAATTAGTATGTCTGAGTATGAATCCAAAATAGTTTTATGATACTTTAACAGTGCCATTGAGCAATTTTGGCTTTATCACCTTCTTATTGCATGAAGGTTTGCATTAGAAATATGACACCTACTTTGATTAGTAGGAAATTTATCTGGGAATACATGATGCCTGACTGTTTATTTGAAACTCTGTATAGTTTAGCAGAAAATGACTTTAAAAAGACCAAAGTCAGACATGCTCAACATGCCGCGATATCAAAGTAAGTTGAGCACGGGTATGAGGTAAGTTGGATAATAATTGCAAAAATAAAAATTAAAGCATTATATTTTATAAAGCTCACATTTAATTATTGGTACAAAGAAATAACAATCAGTCTTATAATTAAATATATATATACAGAGTTCTTGATCCATGAAACACATTATATTATATTTATTTTCACGTGCTGTTGCTCTGCCTATGCTCGTTAATTTAAACTTTCTGATCGATATTTCGGGGTTTTCTTTTCAAGAAGTCATTCTTTTCCTCCTAGCTTGTTAGCTCTCCAGTTATCTGGTATTTTTAGTCCGAAGTTCAGTGCATATTGCTATAAAAAGAAGGCAAATATCCAGTGGTGTATGTAACGGACTTCCGAGACGAGGTCTCGAGTTCGATGTCCAATCGCCCCGAGCACATACCTCTGACTTTTCGTTGTTATGTGTGTATTAAAAATGTTTATTATCGCTCGCTTGGTAATGTACCCGGTAGATGGCAATAGGCTCGCCCCCTACAACATTGGGATCTAAACATAAATTGGCGAATCGTGGGTGTGTAATACACCCCTGCCTACCTCTTCGGGGATACAGGAGTGAAGTTATGTTATGTAATGTTTTATTGCAATGCTCAAAAAGCCCCGGTAAAAACTGCCCAACTAGCCCTCTGCCACGTTTTTTAATAAATTTTGGACTATAAAACATCAGTAATACTTAGCTTAACATAGGTATAAAAACACATTAGACTAGTAAATTCATCACGTACTAATGTGTACCTGATGCCAGAGACACCTGTTCTTGCAATTTTAGAAGAAAAATACAAGAGCTAAGATTTTTACTTTTGTGTCGGAAAGCACCTATACCGCATGGCAACTTTATTATTTACTAGCTGACCCGGCAGACTTCGTACTGCCTCAATCGATAGCACCTTTTAAACCTTCTCTGGACCTCCACAAATAATTCAAGACCAAAATTAGCCAAATCGGTCCAGCCGTTCTCGAGTTTTAGCGAGACTAACGAACAGCAATTCATTTTTATATATAAAGATTCTTATCTTTATATATAAAAATGAATGAAAAAAAAAAGATGAAGAAGAAGAAGAAGAAGACTAGCTGTCCCCGCGGCTTCGCCCGTGGTATACTTCGCCCCGTGGCTCCTATTTATCCCAAACATGCCTGTAATTTTTTTTTATGCAATTTTTAAAACTTTTCACTCCGTAAAAACCATACTTGGACTTCAAAGAACATTTAAAAAAAAGAATTGGTCAAATTGGTCCAGCCGTTGTTGAGTTATGCGCTTACCAACACATTTTACGATTCATTTATATATATATAGATTATCTTATATAATCATTATCCGATCATTGTGACCTCATTTTCCTCCATTGTGGGTTCCTGCTTCACATGTTTCGTTTTCGAGATATTTCGATTGCCCAACTTACCCGCTTGTTCACCATGCCCCTGCCTACCCTAAAAATCCTTACGAGTTTGAATATGTTCTATTTATTAATTAATGCAAAATTTTGATGCGTTGTTTGTTGTTACCGAAACACGCAAAAACAGTGCAATCATCCAGCTGTTAGGGATCCATTCCGGTACTCTCCCGGCCGGAACGCACGCCAGTGATAAAGTTGTTATTCCACTACAGCCCCGGCCGCGACGCCTCGTGGTTTCTTTTTTTGGACTGATTTTAACAATTATTTATTCTGTGGCTGAATGGATTTAGTTAAAATTTCGTACACAGGTAAAGTACGACTGGAAATAGAACATAGACTAATTTTGATTCGGGGTATAATTTATGTGGGTTATGGGAATAAGATCAGTATTGCATACAGGCGGAGTGGCGGTAACAGTTAGTATATACAAAACCTATTGAAATTTAATGTCGTTGCATGGATAGTGTGGACTGTTGAGGGTTCGATCATGAAACAATATCATAAAAATTCTTTTGATGATTACGAGTCACCAGAAAAGTTACAAAAAATTGTTTAAATTGGAGTTTCGCATATTACTTTGATCACACTGACCAACCTGATCAAATTACGTACAAAAAACGCAATCTTTAGAATATTTTTCGTCAGCTCAGAGGGTCGCTTATGAAGCTTTCGTTCCATTTAACAGCCGATAGAGGCCGCTCCCAGAATTTAACGGTAAGCTGTTTTGAACTTGTCACAACTTTTCTCTTATGAATCCTGTTCGTGGTTTGAAAGATGTTTACCTCTTATGAGTATATCGCGTTATAAATGCTAACCTATTATTCACTACCTGTTACCCGCGGTTTCGCCCTCATGATGTTCTGTTCCCATTCCCGTTTCCCGTGTGAACCTATTCCAAAGGTAAAAAGCTAAAGGGATAGATTGTATATGTGTTATTCCAGACTATAATCTATCCCTGTACCAAATTTCAACCAGATCCGTTCAGCCGTTAGCGCGTGATTTAGTAAAAAACATTCAAACATCCAAACTTATACAATCAGTTTCATATATTAGAAGGATAGGATAACATACATACTTCTATGTGTATTTATATTTATTAAATAAAAATCTAGTACAAATTGAATAGTTTATTAATAAAAAGAGAAAATATATTAACTAAAAAAAAATATGTAAATATCGACTTACTAAAAAAAAGTGGGTACTTTGTACATACTCCCCGTATGTACAAAGTAAAAATAAACTTTTTTTCAAAGAATTCCTCCCCATCGATGTCGACTGGTAACGTACTCAAAAGCCAGGCGGCATTGCCAATGTCCATGCGAATTCTTTGCGTAAAAAACCAGCCAACTTTTTGGTCACGCGGAGTGTCGCCCAGACGCTTTGCGATTTCTTTGCGAAAGCGACCGTGCACTCGGGCCCCACGAACCTGGTGTTTCGACCCCATACGGTTCAAAAATAATAAAAATAATTTCTAAAATTCTATAGACAAAATATTTATAATTTTACCAAGCTAATGTTGTTCGTTCGGTACCAGGACCAACTGTTTAACGTGCTCTTAAGGCACGAATGGCTTCAAATGTGTTAAGAATTGTCACCTTTATGACTGAGCTGGTTAGTGTTGCTGGTATTAGTGTCACCTTGCAATGTGCTATCCTACTTGGTTACCACTTAGCCCAGAGCCCCTCGTGCAGAATTAGAAGCATTATGCTATATTTTATTCCGTTTGTCAGAGTGCTAGGCGTTAAGAAGTGCTAAGGCTTGATTTTAATTAAGATTATATGGTCCCAAGTAACCAATAAAACAATATCTCATATTACGAACGTTTTGTTGATATTATGGATCAATAAATGCTCATAATATGAGATATTGTTGTCAAGGTTGTGTAAATAATCGTCGCAACCGAAATGTGTGCTCAATTATGTATGATTTTGAGTATTTATTGTTATAGATACAGCGAAGGCGCGGTTCCGTTTGAAATATGCTCTGCAGACGGCTACGGAAATATTCATACCTAAAATGCGGAGTGAAACTCTCTTGCCTGAACTAAACATACTAGTTTTCCCTCATTTGAAATTGGTGAAAATTTGAGTTAGGGTGGAAAAAAGAAATCGTTTCCTGTTTTCTTTTTTTATTTGGCAACATTATACGAAACGATGATGTCGGGATCAGTGTAAAGTAAATGAAATAATACAAAATAAATAGCGATAGAATCTGTTAAAACTAATTTTATTTCAATGTGTTGTAACGTTGTATTAAATTACAACCTTAAATAACAACTACGGAACCTATCGTTCGAATCGGCTATGTTCGGTAACGGTCGGAAGGATCTGTGATTCTTTACTAAGAACTCTCAAAAACACTACGCGTACGCGCGCCCGTGTCGGCCGTCAGTGATTGTACCTACCTACTTAATTATTTTATTATATTAATATTAATCAAAGTCTGTATTATAAAGTGCAGTGCTACAAGTCCCTCTCGGGTGAGTTCCTAAACATTATTTATTATCTTTTGTGACTGTTCTCAATTCTTCCGCTGTAGCTGCTTGGCAATTGTGCTAGTTAGCATTAAAGGGTTACTTGGTCATAACTAGACGGATGGTACCCTGTCAGTACGCTATGCCGTGCTAACTACTGCCAATGGGGTTCCAGGATCACTACCTGCACTATTGGTGAGCCGCTTGCCGGCCCTCAGCGCACCTGCACCAGTATCTGGCACCTACCAGGCGGCACCTACCGCACCTGACATCTTGATAGCGGTATCCAGAATTGGCAGAGCTCGGGACCTGGACGCCTACCTACCTATCGCAGGCCAGTGCCCTTAACTGTATGCTTACCCAAGGAAACAAGATTACAGATAATTATTATAAGTATTGATTGGCAAAATCGGTAGTTGTCATTTAACCTACCTACCTACCTATCTGTGCACTAAGGGGTCCTAAACAACCCAGAGGGTCACAGTGTAATATTCTCGCAATTTTCCGACAATATATCACGTAACGTAAATGAAGCAGAACAGTCGCAAGTTAGTCCAGATACGTCAGGCGTAATGGTGTTTAAAAATCTATATGTCGTCAGCTTGTCATCTCACGTATTGCCATATTGTATACTTTTTTCCGAACCGAGTACAGCTTCTCAGCATAAAAGCCTTTGTTAAACATTTTAATAAAAGTGAGTTATTGAAGTGAATTCTAAGTACTTAAGCTTTTCGTATCACAAACTCATATAAATTTAAAACTACTGATGTAAGTTTAAATATATTTAAAAGCGCTGTCTGGGTTTACAAAATGGTTTTATAAAAATGTTGTGCTTCAATACTTTCTTTGAGTCAAAGCCGAAGTTCGAAAGCGGTTTTTGGGCAGACTGCAAAACATTTTGCTCGATTAAATAAATGAATTGCGTTGTAATACAATCTGTAACAATAGAACCGCAAGATCTCAGATAACAAAATTAGAATCTAGTTCTTCATCCGAGCGACATTATCAGTTGCATTTAAAGCTTATACTTTGGAGCCCGGAGTCAGCTCTCTTATTACTCCTTTCTACGATTTGGTTTGCTTTGGTTTTTTACAGGAGCGACTGCCTGTGGGGCGAAAGCCTGCATCAAAGCCTCGTCCGTTTATCAGAAACCGAAGGTAGTGGATCTTAGCCGGACTCCCGACATTGAGGCGTATAGTCACAGATAATTTGAACACCGATTTTATGCTGCAACGTCATAAAGTATGCTTAGATCATTGATCGATAACGTAGACGTATTGCATTTGACTACTACGATAGGGGGCGCGGATTCTATTCCCACTCAGTACAAATATTTATATGCAAAATATGAATATTTGTATTGGTCTGGGTGTTCCTATATATTTGAGTATGTAATATGTATAATATGCATTCTAAAACCTAATCTAGTTAAGGTATGGTTACTTAGACGGCCTCTGTGGCGTAGCGGTAGTGCATTCTACTGCTACGACAGGGGGCGCGAATTCGATTCCCGCATTGTAAATATTTGTATGCATGAATATGACGTCTATTTGTCTTGATCTGGGTGTTTTTATGTATAATATGTATGTGTGTATATTGTGCAGCAACAGAACAAGCGAGCGGTTGATATTGACCTTATACCGGGAGAGCTGTTAAAATACGGCGGCGAGGAGTTGTACATGTTGGTTTAGAAACTTTTTGCTCGTATGTGCGAGTGAGTCCCAAATGACTTTAAAGTGTCTCACATTTGTACCCTCCAACTCTTACCGCGGTATTTCGCTTTTGTCAGCCCCTGGAAAAGCCTTTGTCAGTGTCCTTTTAAACCACTTAAAGGCTCTGTCTGAAAGATACTGCCAGAAACCCAGTTTAGCTTCCGACCTTAACGAGGCACCTGTGAAGCAATCTTTTCTGTGCGTCAACTGCAAGAAAAAAGCAGAGAAAAGCAGGTCGTCCGCTATATCTCTGCTTTGTTGACCTGGAGAAGGCATTCGATAGTGTGCCTCGTGAAGCTCTCTGGATGGTGCTAGGGAAGCTAGGATGCACGGAAAAGTTTGTGAGACTTCTTAGAATCCTGCATGACGACATGTAATGCTGCGTCGGTGTCGATGGCGAACAATCAAATTTCTTCCCCGTTACCTGTGGGGTGAAACAAGGGTGTGATCTAGCGACCACACTGTTCGCCATGTACTTTGCAGTAGTAGTCAGGGATGTTTTGCAAACTCTTTCTGAGGGAGTCCGCATCCGCTTCCGTACAGATGGCAGTCTTTTCAATTTGGCCAGACTTAAGGCGCGCACCAAAGTCTCCCATACAATGATTACAGAAATCATGTATGCTGACGACTTATGCTTTGTGGCAGAATCCCCTGATTGCCTGCAACAGCTAATGTCCAGTTTTCACCAAGCTTTCTGCAAGTTCGTCATAAAAATCAGTGTCAAGAAGACGGAGGTGATGTCCCTGGACACACATGGTCACGAGACACTGTCTATACAGCTAGGTCAGGACATGCTAAAGCAGGAGCACTATAACATCCAAGTGTGACCTTGATGATGAGATCAGCAGCAGGATCTGTGGCGCAGTTGCGGCATTTGGCAAGCCGCGTTCCAAGGTTTTCTGTTCACATGACCTTAAGCTGGCCACCAATATATCTGTTTACATGGCAATTGTGCTGCCAAACCTCTTATATTCCTCCGAGACATGTTGTGTGTATCGGCACCACATACGCACTCTGGATCGTTTCCACCTCAAGTGCCTACGTTCCATCATGAAGATCCGATGGTCCGACCGAGTGCATAACACCGAAGTTTTGCGACGAGCCAATGTCGGTGGTATTGAGGCCTACTTAATGCGTCGGCAGCTTCGGTGGTGCGGTCACGTGTCACGTATGGCAGAGGAGAGAGTGGCGAAACGTATCTTCTACTTTGAACTAGAGGAGGGCAAGCGGAAACATGGCGGCCAACTCCTCAGGTTTAAAGATGTTCAGAAGCGTCATATGAAAAGATGCAACATTGAACCGTCTCAATGGGAAGGTTTGGCAGCACAACGTCCAGAATGGCGCAGGGTGGTGCAAAGATAAGTAAGCGATTTCGAGAAACAGCGAAAGGCAGACCTCGACGCTAAACGCGATGAGCTGAAAGTCAGACAAAAAAAAGTATATAAGTATGTTTGTCCGGAACCCATAACATAAGCTAGTTAAGCTATACTTACTTTGGGTCTAAAAAGCGCTGTGTAGAATGTCATAGAATATTTATTTATTTATTATTACTTTGGGTCAAGATAGCAATGTGTAGAATGTTGTTTCTTATTTATTTTTAAATAGTAAACAAGATGATTTTCATTATGCGCACTGCTAAAGGCCTGAGTCTGTTTTTCTGCAAAGCTATTAACTTGAAGTCTTCAGGTCTAGACTGAACAGATTACTTCTAGCCAAGCGTGCTCCATCATCGAGCACATTATCACTTACTAATAGGTGAGATAGTCGTAAAACGCCAGTCTATTATCAATTAACACACTTCTGGTTTACTCTTCTACTCCTTGTCATGAAATTATTTGTTTATCCCTGGAATAGGTTCCCATGACTTGCGGGAACGGGAAGTAATTTCCACAGTAGCAACAGCTACTACACCATTAGGCTGTCTTTCTATTTCTGTGTTTCTGTATTAATCTACTAGTGATTTTATCCCTTGGAATAGGTTCCCATGGGTTGCGGGACCGAGAACCAAATTCCACGCGGGCGAAGCCGCGAGCTACAGTTAGTGCACCAGACTGTTTTTCTATTTCGTGTTAATCTACTAGTTTTTTTTTACAATCCTACAGCCCTACCCCACAAAGATATTAAGGCGTAAGTACATTCAAATAACAAAACTTGATATACACAAAAATATTAACAAACCTTTTTTTTTTCAATTTGCGTGTGATTAGTTTTATATTCCCCAGAAGACAAAGTTAATATAATACATGTTATATTTATTATTTTATGAAAGGTTTAAGAGCTAGGTGATCAATAAGTTAGAATTTGTTAAGCTACTTTTGTCGTTGACTGTATATGTAAAAATTTCCAACAGGCTTTAGCCCACAATGTCGGGGTACAACAACAGCAACCTTTCCGAAGGGTCAGTAAAATTCGATCAAATCATGGTCTAAAAATAGAAAGGTAGGGAGATTAGGGCCTACAGTGAAACTGCTATGTAATACTTTAAGATAACTTACACTTCAAACGATAAGACAACCACCATCTTCAGTCTCCCCATGACCAGGGCAAATGAACCGAAATGTCGGGTTCAGTGTAAATTATAAAATAACATCAAATAAATCACGATGGAATCGATTAAACATAGTTTTATTTCAATGTCACACATTGAAATAAAACTATTTTTAACGGCTTCTATATACAATGTGCCAATTGCAGTTAAACTTCCCACAATATCATGCTATATAGGTTCAACACTTACACTCTATCATCATTCCTTTCACACACTGACAGTGAGGCTAGTCCACGACTTGAAAGTCGCGCAGCGGGCTATGGAGCGAGCTATGCTTGGGGTTTCTTTGAAGGATAAAATTCGAAATGAGGGCATCCGACAAAGAACTAAAGTCACCGACATAGCTCGCAGAATAAGCAAGCTAAAGTGGCAATGGGCTGGCCACATCTGCCGAAGGACCGATGGCCGATGGAGCAAACGAGTCCTAGAGTGGAGA
This sequence comes from Cybosia mesomella, assembly GCA_946251805.1. Taxonomy (NCBI): domain Eukaryota; kingdom Metazoa; phylum Arthropoda; class Insecta; order Lepidoptera; family Erebidae; genus Cybosia; species Cybosia mesomella. The sequence continues at coordinate 5,200,212 of OX276396.1, forward strand.
CCACGAATCGGTAATCGGAAGGTAGGACGTCCCCCAGCAAGATGGACGGACGACCTGAAAAAGGTAGCTGGAATAGACTGGATGCGCAAGGTGGAGGATCGGGTGCTATGGCATAAAATGGGAGAAGCCTATGTCCAGCAGTGGACTGCAATAGGCTAATTGATTGATCATTCCTTTCACTGCTTGACTGTGCCACCACATTCCCCTTGCGAGTTACGCCTCACACACAATATTCATCATTCGCCTCCTATACATACTGTGCCAATTTTTTTTTATCCCACTCAGTTTGCAGACTAGCACTTACGCTGCCGACCCTGTAAAAACCTTACAATGACCTTCTTGAAGATCCCCATATTGTAGTCGCTTGTAAAAACCACAACAGGGAGATCGTGGAATAAAGTGCCTCACCTACCTCACTGTACGCACCGTTTCCGGTCGCAACGTGTGAGAATGAATTCCCTATCTATGGCGAGCGGTGCGATGATAGTATGTGGCCGTTGCCAGCATATAAAACAATTCATCTGAATACACCTCATTGTATAGGCGGTAGAAAACGCACAAGAAGGCAAAATCTATCCTAAGGTTGAGAGGTTTTACACTGCCTGTGAGTATGGTATCGTCAACGATCCTCAGTGCCCGTCTCTGCACCGCATCAAACGTGTCAAGTTGATATGTAGGTGCTCCGGCAAAAAGGTGACAGCAGCACTCCACCTGGGGCCGGACTTGCGACTTATTAAGAAGAAGTCTTTGCGCCGTAGTGAAGTACTGCTTCGCCCTGTTGAGCGCTTCAAGTTTCTTAGATGCCAACTTGACCTTGACTGCGGTACTGGACTTCGCTAGAGATATCGATGCCGCCAATATCATTATTGTGACAAAAATTTCATTTACAAAGCTCACAACCAGTTAGATCAAGTGCACCGTATTTTCTCAATATCTTCCTTTCAGTCTTCATATAACAAAAACCTTTTGTACGTTTGTGTCAATGAATTCTTCTGAAAGGGCCAACCCGATTATGATGACATTTTATGTTTGATGGTTTAGATTTACAATTAGATCCGGTACTTTTTAATCAATTATAATAATACATATTTTGAGGTCATGTATGATCTTTTCACTATACTCTGTATGTGGTACTACAATCGGATTCTACAATTTTTATTGTTATTTTATCACTAAAATAAAATTAGACCTATGAATGAAAAGGCGACGTTCGAACAGGACAAAGACTTTTGAATAAGTATTTGAACTGCACTTCGATACAGAGCTTACTTATCGAATTTAATCACTAGTACCTACATTAAATATTTTAAAATTATTATTCAAATAACAATGCTTTTTTTTTCTTCATTTTTCATGTGTTAGTAATTACAATCGGTAGGATAAGCTCCGTAAGTCATGTAAATGGACTAAAATTAAAAAAACTTTCTGTTAATCTTTTTTTTAACATTAATATTTGACGACTATAAGCAGCTCAATCGCACCGGTGAATGATGCGCAATAATATAACATAACATAACATAATCACGCCTGTATCTCCGAAGGGGTAGGCAGAGGTGTAATATACATATAAACAATGCATTCCAAACCTGATTAATTTCAGCAAATTACAAAACTTGACATTGTGAAGTCATCTTTAGTTCATTACAATCATGATCCTTATCAATCGAATATATAAGAGCTAAATGAAAAGTTCTTAGCGTCTTGCACAAAGTTACCTGCTATTGTTCGCTGCTGAGAAAAGACGTAAGAACTTTTGCTATAGTATATTCTGACTTGGCTAGTAAAAGATGATTACAGAGTTTTAATTTTAGATAATTACATAGACTGATCAAATTGGTGATGTATTAAAAATGGCAGAAGTACTCGGAACTGGCGGTCTTGCATTAATGTATAAATATTGGTCTTGCATGAATGGTTAAGTGAGAGCAATTTAGAGAGAGAAAGAAATAAATAAATTTATCAAGAACACGCGTATTATATAAATACGAAAACGGTGTAAGGAGCTATAGAATATAAATGACAGCCATTTATATTCTATAGATTGAGTTGTGTAACTTGAGTTTTAATGCGTAAAGTTTGTAAAGATAGAAGCAGATGGCGGGCTATTGTCTCTGCCTACTTGTCATCATCATCTGTGGCGTAGGACTAAACTTAGCATGGCTGGATTTTGTGAAAGAAGACGGAAGGTAGTAAAATGAGGAGATGTTTTCTGACAGATCCCATATAATTGGAAGAAAGCATGAAATCATGATAGCATTGTTTCATTAATCACGCGGTTTCATTGCGGAAATCCTGATTTCATGAGTATATCGAAATAAAAAGTAGTCAATGTTACTCAGGGACGTTGTAGCATTCTATTGCTGAAAGACTTTTTGAAATCGTTCTAGTAGTTTCAGAGTTTATCAATTACAAACAAACAAAACTTTTCTCTTTATAATTTTATAGTAAAGATCTACAAAATATTCGCTAGAGGCTACAATTTTTCGCCGTACTACACATATACATATATTTTATAATATCTGATAATGAATATACCTACAAGCTTCTTAAGATTTTCAATTCAACAATAACAAAACTTTGATTTCGCTTTGTTAATAACTATTTTTACTCGATAGTACAAGATACACGCTAAATTAAAAAAAAAAACTGCCAAGTGCGTGTCGGACTCGCCCATGAAGGTTTCCGTAGCAACAAGTAATTTTTTTATATTTGAGTTGACTGAATGAAATGTAAATAGCGGATTACGATTTATGACGTATTAAAAAAATTACTTACTAGATCTCGATCAAACCAATTCGGTGGAAGTTTACATGGTAATGTACATCATATATTTTTTTTAGGTTTTTATTGTCTTATTTTACAAGTTACAGGGAGGGGGACACACATTTGACCACTTTGGAAGTGTCCTTCGCGCAAAATATTCAGTTTAGAAAAAAAAAATCATATCACATATGGGTTTGATGAAAAAAATGTTTTTGATTTTCAGTTCTAAGTATTTAAAATTAAATGTATTTTTTTTTCAATTTTTGTGTGAAAATCTAAATGCAGTTCACGGAATACATCTACTTACCAAGTTTCAACAGCATAGTTCTTATAGTTTCGGAAAAGTGGCTGTGACTATAAGGGTTCCGTTTTTTGCTTTTTGGCAACGGAACCCTAAAAATCTTTGATCATTGTTCAAATCAACTACGTCATTAAGAGTCCTTCGGTGTTCATAACACGGTATCAACGGCCCCAGTTGGGCGATTCATACCATGGTTATAGACACCAAACGCAAAAAGTGTCTTACTATTCGAACCGTAGCGTGGTACGAATATCTCGTGATATAAAACGACTAAGCACCGTATAATCAGCAGAGATAAAAGTGATCTGAATTTAAGCTGAAATATTGAGACAATAAAAGTATCACATTATCATAATATCAGGTATCTCAGAGATTTGTTTCTCAATAATCTAACTGAGGTTCATTACACCTTCGAACACAAGTTCTCAAACTACAAGCAGGTACCGCCTAACTACATTTGCAGTAGCTGCAGCGCCAGGAGTTAATGGAATAAGTTGCAGTTAGGTTCACCTATTCGTACAATATTCATACTTATTATACCTACCTAGGTACGTGCTGAAGTGTATAAGTTGCACTGTATTCGAGCGACCTAATTAGCTATTATAGAATATATACATGTACTGTATGTTAAGTTTTCCTTTATATTCCTTTGCTGACTGTCACGGTTATACACGGTGAGTTTCGTAACTTTATAATTCCTTTATCGTAACTTAATCGTTACATAAACGATGCTAAAGTCGTCGTGTGTAACTGGGTTTAATAGTTATTAAAAGTTCTTACATATCGTTACCTACTGGGTGTGCAATTTCTAAGGGACAAAATTACTGTTATTTAATTAAATAAATATCCCACAGTACTCGACTTCGACCCTAACTTACTTAAACCATAGTTTAGTCAAGTTTAAGGTTGGAAGTTCTAAGGGGTTGATTTAGAGAAAGAAAGAGTTCGGTAACACGATCAAAACTGTAATTATTACTCTAGGTACACTATTAGTTACAATTTATACACAAAACAGGAATAATATCTATATAAACACAATATCAACAAAGAGCGTGTCTCGCGTCCGTTGGCGGGTTTTTTGCTAGTCCTAGTTCCTCAAGCGAACACGGGAGGCGCGGCGGAGATAAGCGTCTATCGTCGCGTCCGGATACACCCTCTTAAAATTAAGGAGCGTTACAATAGTAAAATTTAAAGTAGTCGCGGGTTAGGTTAGAAACTTACAAAAAAAAATGTAATATTTTTTTTCCGGACGATCCTATTGTGCAGATTGATACCCGAACTGTGCAGATTGGTTATTCTCTCTAATCTTTCTCAAAATAAAAAGTACATATGTGTCAAATCAGTATTTAATATTTAGTATCCGACTTGGATAGGTTAGGTTAGAAGACTAATGCGGGAGCGGAGCGTAGCTCTCGCATTAGGCCTTCGTGGTTATTTTTTTATAATCATGCAGAAGTAAGTCATTTTCTAAACTGTTTGAATAAATAGCTAGGCAAGTAGTTAAACGTATCTGCGCAATTCGGGTTATGATAGGAACGAGACGTCGGGTCAGGTTAGGAAGAGGGTTACGTTCGGAACAAATCACATATTTTTTTCAAGTTTCTAACCAAACCAACGAATGTACTGGCGCCGCGCAACGTAACCTCGAGAAACCCGAAAAAAGTCACTAAAACACTAAAAACTTGCTGATTATGTCTGAGGGACCACTCGCCTGCATGTATAAATAAAATGCGAATCGCCTGCAGGTATAAATAAACGAATTAATCGCGTTTATTCTGATCTAGAATATAAAAATACATGAGAGCTGCATACAGCGGGATGCCAGCAAACGGAAAGGGAAGAATTGCCATATAAAAAATATAATCTTAGCTAATTTAAGTATTACCATAACAAAACCTAAAAATATTAAAATTATAATTATTAACGGGATATTTACCATGTTAATAGTTTGGTCGAGACTGTACTCCTCCGGAACCACAATACCGATCTTGACCAAATTTGCCATGGTGATAGTATAGGCACCGTTGAGTGTTTAGAGGGGTCAACTGTTCAAATACAATGTATCATTGAGGAATAATCATCGAAAAACAGTTTCACGAGCGCGTGGCCTTAGCTATGCGCGCGACCGTAGTAAGATGCCTTATTTTTCAAGTAAGAGTCCTGCTCGCTCAGATAAATTTATGATCCCTGCACTGAATTCCTAGTTATGTTCATCGAGTATCCGATATTTCGGCACTGTTACAACTGTTATGTTATGTTATGTTATGTTATGTTATGTTATGTTATGTTATGTTATGTTATGTTATGTTATGTTATGTTATGTTATGTTATGTTATGTTATGTTATGTTATGTTATGTTATGTTATGTTATGTTATGTTATGTTATGTTATGTTATGTTATGTTATGTTATGTTATGTTATGTTATGTTATGTTATGTTATGTTATGTTATGTTATGTTATGTTATGTTATGTTATGTTATGTTATGTTATGTTATGTTATGTTATGTTATGTTATGTTATGTTATGTTATGTTATGTTATGTTATGTTATGTTATGTTATGTTATGTTATGTTATGTTATGTTATGTTATGTTATGTTATGTTATGTTATGTTATGTTATGTTATGTTATGTTATGTTATGTTATGTTATGTTATGTTATGTTATGTTATGTTATGTTATGTTATGTTATGTTATGTTATGTTATGTTATGTTATGTTATGTTATGTTATGTTATGTTATGTTATGTTATGTTATGTTATGTTATGTTATGTTATGTTATGTTATGTTATGTTATGTTATGTTATGTTATGTTATGTTATGTTATGTTATGTTATGTTATGTTATGTTATGTTATGTTATGTTATGTTATGTTATGTTATGTTATGTTATGTTATGTTATGTTATGTTATGTTATGTTATGTTATGTTATGTTATGTTATGTTATGTTATGTTATGTTATGTTATGTTATGTTATGTTATGTTATGTCTCGGGTAGACAGCGTGTGGTTTTAGTCGGTTCAAGCCCGACATAACCTCCCCCGCTGGCCGGCGGGGCGGTATCCGAGGGAATTTCCGCACGAAAAAAAAGGAACTCGTGACTAAGTAAAAACTGAGTAGGCTAACACATTGCAATTTTAAGCAATACTAATAAAGCCAGTCTAAGGATAGGTGACCATTCAACACAAGATCCCTTCATACCTCGGAGAGCACATTAAGCAGTGGTCGGTTCCTGTTGCCATACGAAAATCTAAGGCTGTCGTTACTTGTAGTTGGAGCCCTAAAAAGTTCGACAATTGATCTAAACTCGAACTCCGATGTCGCCAATAGTTGGTGGAGATTAGATTGCAGTCGTTTACCTACGGTTACCTACGGTGCCGAGACGTTTTCTCTCACTATGGGCCTTATGAGGCCCATAGTGAGAGAAAATAGAAAACGTCTGCTGAGAAGCTCGGGGTCACACAGCGAGCTATGGAACGTGCTATGCTTGGGGTTTCTCTACGAGATCTAATCAGAAATGAGGAGATCCGTAGACGAACCAGAGTTACCAACATAGCAGAGCGAGTCAGCAAGCTGAAGTGGCAGTGGGCAGGGCACATAGCTCCGGAGAACCGATGGCCGTTGGGGTAGAAAGGTCCTTGAGTGGAGACCACGTGACGGCAACACAGCGTAGGTAGGCCTCCTGCAAGGTGGACAGACGACCTGGTAAAGAGCGCAGGGACTCGGTGGATGCAGGCTGCTACAGACAGGTCAAAATGGAAGTCAATGGGGGAGGCTTATGTTGAGCAGTGGACTTCCTACGGCTGATATGATAACAGAGAATATCAAAGTTTCGCCGCTTCGTAGATAGACTGAAAAGCCAACTTCAACTGTGTTGGAAAAACACTCGGAGGGAACCTATAACCCGATAACAGCACCACTTACCGGGTACAATAATTGTTCTAGTGTCTTCGAGTAAGTGAAAGAAAAAAGTTGACAAGGTTTTATCGCAATCGTATTGAGGGCAAGAAAGCACATAAAATATGAACCAACAAAAAAATCCATTAGTTTTGATATATTTGATGTTTATGTGTCAATAGGGGTTTAGATCATTAATGTAGATAGACAACATTATTTAATGTTGGTTATTAATCAAATGGCATTCTTCTCTAATCTTTTTGGTGATCAATATTATCAGTATGTCTTTGGTCTTTTTATGTCTATGTATAGTTTTTTTTTAAATATTAATCTAGGTACTATATCAATACAATAAATAAAATTTAAGTGTTTGTCTGTAAAATTAAAACAACAGCTTTTTATGATAATGAATATTGAAATAAAACTATTTTAACGGATTCAATCGCGATTTATTTGATGTTATTCTATATTTTACATTGATCCCGGTGTTTCGGTTGCTTTTCAGCAGCCATGGTCACGGGGAGAACAGCTTTTTAGTAAATGCATTTGTATGTATATACGCATATACAAAAAAATTAAAATTTTGGACCGATTTTGCTAGGATTTTCATAGGTGATAGCTGATGCTATAAGGCGTATAGGTTTACCTTTATTGAACAATAATACTTGTTTAGTTTTAATTGTTAAATAATTATAGTTTGATGTTTTCACCGCGTATTGGAGTGTCGGTGTTTTTATATTATTTTTTCTTTACGTACCCGCTCATTATTAGGAGTACGAGCGCAATAACGCCTGCACCGGCCGAAGTGGGCGTGGTATGCTGGCTGTGTATCGCGAGTTGACTTAGTCTTTTGAAGTGATCGAGGTTAGCTCGTTGGTAGATCACGTGCCCGCGCGATTTTGGTTGGCTTCGCCACGCGCTTTGAAGGAACATTGTTTTGATTTTGTTCGAGATAGTTATCTCTTTGTAAAATAAAGTGAATACGCCCATCGCGTTCATTCGACTTGGTACCATTGCTGCGGTGGAACACACATCCTAAGTGAAGTGAAATCTTTTATAATTTTTGTAATCTATTATATAATACATCCTCAACATACATTAGACTAGGATTAGATTAGGTACATTATCACTGGGTCATTTGTTCCTAATAAGGGGGCCGTCATTAATAAGGTTAGTTAACAACCCACTTATATATTTCATTTTCTTGTAGTTTTATTTATTTGTTTGTTTGTGTAATCGTCGTATTTTTTTTGAAATCGATCAATCTTTTTTCTCGATTGAAATACCACGCGGATTTCAGTTGTAATAATTGTACACGTTGGTACGTAGCGGGTCCTTCATTTTTTGATTACCCTCTTTGTAAAATAAATTACTACTTATTTCATATTAAATACTTGATTAATCTTGCCTAAAAGTCTCTCGAAATTTTCTCGCATGTAATCGGAACTGGCCAAAGGAATTCTGGTTGTTAAAAAGTCGCCTGAAGTACTGTCAACGATAAAAGTTGGTTATCATTAAAATACAAACCTTTTTACATAGGAATACATGAACCTGTAGTGGATGTTTAAGTCGTTTTATAATCCCCAGAGGACAAAGTTAACATTATTCATGTTTTATTTATGGTTTTATGAAAGGGTTTAAGAGCTACCCTGGGGTTATCCTTTCTAGGGCTTACCCGGGGTGCCTGGCAATGGACACTTGGGGAGGACACCGTGTGGTTTTAGTTGGTCCAATTCCGACACGCCCACCCCATCGTTGGCACCGATGGGGTTTTAAAAAAAGGCTTTAAGAGCTAAGGTGATCAATAGATTGAAATTTGTTAAGCGACTTCTATCCTTGACTGTACGTAACAAAAATTTAATGACCTTATGAATAAATATGGACTATTTTCATTCTTCGTATTCGTTGCTTCAAGTAAGAATACGATGAAAAAGAAACACAACTCGATTGCATTAATATTCAAAGAAAGATGTAACGCTAAGCGAGCTGTAAATCTAACCACGTTTACGTGATTCATATTCGGATCTTTCGCTAATATGAAGTATCTGGTTATAAACGAAACATTATTAGTGGCGTTGGTATATTATACCTTCGACGATCTGTGGCGTAGCGGTAGCGCATTCGACTGCTACGACAGTGGGCGCGGGTTCGATTCCCGCTAAGTGCAAATATTTGTATGCATTGCTCTGGGTGCTTTTATGTATTATGTATGTATTTACAAAAAAAGTATATAAGTACGTTTATACATATATACTGACTTTTGTACATCTAGTAGATACTACTGATCTCCATGATCGGGGCCTAAGGACGGCAGTGGGCCGACTCCCCGTACTTGCAGAAGCAAGACTTGACACCGCTTGGTAAGGACAGTGTGGTTTTAGTCGGTCCGATTCCGACACACCCATCTTATCGTTGACATCGATGGGATGAAAAAGAAACTGAAATACTTTACGTTGATGTAAAATACCACTAACTCTTGCCCGCGATTAAACTCCCAAACACAAACTTTGACATTTATAATATTAATCTTCACAAACTTTCACATTTATAATATTCATTTATAATATTGATATTCACAAACTTTCTCATTTATAATATTGATATTCACAAACTTTCACATTTATAATATTGATCTTCACAAACTTCCACATTTATAATATGGATATTCACAAACTTTCACATTTATAATATCGATCTTCACAAACTTCCACAATTATAATATTGATCTTCACAAACTTTCTCATTTATAATATTGATCTTCACAAACTTTCACATTTATAATATTGATCTTCACAAACTTCCACATTTATAATATGGATATTCACAAACTTTCACATTTATAATATCGATCTTCACAAACTTCCACAATTATAATATTGATCTTCACAAACTTTCACATTTATAATATTGATCTTCACAAACTTTCACATTTATAATATTGATCTTCACAAACTTCCACATTTATAATATTGATCTTCACAAACTTTCACATTTATAATATTGATCTTCACAAACTTTCACATTTATAACACAAACTTTCTCATTTATAATATTGGTAGGAAGTAGGATTAGTTGAAGTAGAATTAACTGTAAATAGTAACATTTTCCTTTGAGACAGAGAGACTTCAAATGCTTTATTATCAACCCCACAGAACTTAAAATTTTAATAAAATGCCCCGAAACTATAGCTTGTGCGCTACTGATGTGAAGATGTTTAAGATAAATCGCCACCTGATTGGTTGCTAACTTACTGTTGGATTTCTCCTCTGTTGAAAATTATAAACAACTATCTGTGGCCCGCGGCTTCACCCGAGTGGTATTCTAGTTCCGTTGCCGCTACTCATGAGAACCTTTTCCCTGGATAAACACCAATGTGTTATTCCAGACTATAATCCATCCTTGTACCAAGTTTCAGAGTGATCCGTTCAGCAGTTAGGGCGTTATTGAGAACAAACATACAAACATCCAATCTTATGATAGAGAGATACAGACACATCCTACTATCCGACTAATATTATAAATGTGAAAGTTTGTGAAGATTGTTGTATGTTTGGATGTTTGTTACTCAATCACACTCTAACACATAGGTTACGTCCTATCCCTGGCCTAAATTTTCTTACAAATTCATGAGTTCGTTATTGCTGTAATTTAATAGCTATTTTCATTATTTATATTTTGTTTGAAAGTTGATTTCAAGATTTTACAACTCTGTATTAAATTTTGTTTTTATTGGCCGCTTGATAAATTAATTCTATCTTCAAAAACAGTACTTCCTAAATGCTATCCATTTTGATGATAAATTTCGTACTACTTAACTTACCTTACTTAACTTAAAAAAAAACATAAAATTTGGATTTGTCATTCCTAAAAAAAAGCTAGTCGATAGCCCAGTGGCGTACGTAACCGACTGCTGAGACGAGATCTCGAGTTCGATCCCCAGTCGCCCCGGGCACACACCTCTGACTTTTCGTAGTCATGTGTGCATTAATAAATGTTAATTATCGCTCGCATAATAATGTGCCCTAAGGTAGATGGCAATAGGCTCGCCCCCTATTACATTGGGACCTTAACATAACTGGCGAATCGTGGGTGTGTAATACACCTCTGCCTACCCCTTCGGGGATACAGGCGTGAAGTTATGTTGTTAGGTTATGTAAAAAAATGCAAAAATGTTAGTACTGAAAATTGGGTTTCCTCCAATTTCTTCAAGAAAAACGGCAATTTCATATGTAACGACCTAATATAAGTAAAAGGATAGAATCACGTCACAATTTTGTGTGAGGTCATTATCATCATCTCAGCGTTAGTCCGGAATCGGCTTTCTTTTTTTTTCTTTTTTCTTTTTTTAATAAAAGAATATTAGTAACCCAAATTACTAATATTCCCCCCTAAGCCCTCCAGCTAAGCTAAATTGATTGTGTTAGGAGTGGGTTCACGTCGGTAGTGTAACGGCCAGGATTTGAACCCGGGACCTCTCGATCGTAGGGTCGACTCCTTAACCACTAAGCTACCGACGCTTCTGACTTATACTCGTAGTTCTCCGCGTCACATGGTTTTGGGCATCCATGATAGTGAGACATATAGCACGCATATCATCTTCTACGACGCTAAATCAGTACTTTTTAGGTCTATCCTTTCTACCGAGGCGCAGCGGATGCGGCATGGCCAGACATTTGTTACACACGTGGCCTGGTGGTCGCCGCAAAACGTGACCACACCAGCGAAGGTGAATCTCCAATGTTGGTCACAATATTGTAAGAATTTCGTGACATCGTCTTGATTTCATATTCTCACACTTGAAATAATTTTCTTCATGTTCATTTAAACCATTCACCGTCTGAACACTTCCATAAATAATTCTCTAATGGAGAAAAGGTTACTTCTCCGCTTTTAATGTCAACGTAAGTTACAATCAGTACTTTTAATATTACTCACATAAATTTACAAATGTCACCTTGTGCTCTTTGAACACCTCGTTTGAATGCGAGGCACGGTGTCGGGTGGCGCCTTAATTAAATTTCGATTTTCTTTACAAAATAACATTTTATTTGCCACCCTTAGTAAATTAATTGGCGACAGAGTGCTGTTTTAACAATGTTAGTGGTGTTTCTTATGTATTTCTTGTCACCTGTCAACGTAATTGCTAAGTCACGTGTGTTATATTGGTTTAAATTAGTTTGAATCCTAGTTGAAAGTAGGTAAACTAAACTATTAAGTACGTATTAGAGCTGGGGGCCCTCTTAAAACCGGAGATGGCCCAGGGTCAGTCGGGGTGCTAGGGAAATGCCTTATGGGCAACCTTACACCCCGGCGTCTGAAGACCCGAGACGGCGTGCGGTTTTAGTCGGTTCAAGCCCGACATAATCTCCCCCGCAGGAAGGCGTTATCCGAGGGGATTTCCACACGAAAAAAAGGTACATATTAGAGCTAATGGCTTGTTTTCTAGGCTTGTCAAGTCATCCATGCCATTAAAAAAATTGGCTACATAACCGAAAATATACTTAGTGAAATATCTCCCTCCAAGTCTTTTCCCAATTCATCTGGGATCGGTTTTTCAGTCTGATTACGAAGCGGTCGAACTTCGTAGTATTACCTATTACTATTATTTACCTTGTACTATTATTTATTCTGTGGTATTACGTGAAGGGACTGCCCTCTGAGCGCCTACTGCGAGTTGAACAAAAATACTATGAGTGACGTTGTTCCTGAGTTTGGCGAGTCGATCAATCAAATTAAAAACCGAAAGCATGCGAGTGTGGGATACAGTGAAATAAAACATTTTTTTTTATATATATAGGACACGTCAATTTGATTTCACCTCGCCTGATGGTAAGCTGAAGGTAAAGTCTCAGGAAAGAGGGTCACCATTACATACACGTACCATGTTAACAATGGTGGCACTCAGCTTGACGGCCTCATCAGAAGAGGATTGTCGTCGCAGCACCGCGTGACACCCACCGGTCCCACTAGTGCTGCGACCACAACCCCCCTGCCCGGCTATGCACTAGCTGACCCCTGAACGCAATCCAACCGAAATTGGATTACTATGGAGGGTTTTTCGCAATCGTGCACGGTGGTACCTACCCGGCCGAATTTGACAAATTTGTGTGACAAATTTGTGTTATCAAATTTCTACCACCATTCGGGACACGTTTAGTCACCGTGAGTTGTGATATGATTGTGAGTATTACGACTACCGTTTTTAGGGTTCCGTTGCCAAATAGCAAAAAACGGAACCCTTATAGATTCGTCATGTCTGTCTGTATGTCCGTCCGTATGTCACAGCCACTTTTTTCCGAAACTATAAGAACTATGCTGTTAAAACTTGGTAAGTAGATGTATTCTGTGAACCGCATTAAGATTTTCACACAAATTGAAATAAAACTATTTTTAACGGATTCTATCGCCATTACACCTAGATTTTATAAACGGTATGTAGATGACACCACAATACTACCAACAGATAGTATAAATACATTTTTAACACACCTTAATTCCATTAATAACAACATACAATTCACTATGGAATTAGAGGCAAATAATTCATTAGCTTTCCTAGATGTTCTTGTAATCAGAAACTCTAATAATACTTTGAGCCATACTGTGTATAGGAAAAAGACCCATACTGATAGGTACTTAAACGGTGAATCTCACCACCACCCTAAACAGTTAGCTACCGTGGGAATGTCTTTGTTTCAGAGAGCCCGTGGGATCTGTGACAAGAAACACCTGGACGCTGAGCTACAACATGTCAAACAAGTTCTGTATGACAACAAGCTCAAACAACCGCGCATCAGTCACGGATCCCGAGAAAAGCCAGCCACTGTTGAGCGCCAGCCTGCAGTCCTACCATACATACGAGGGGTCACTGACAAGATTGGCTACATCTTGAAGCGAGCTTCAATTAACACATACTACAAGCCGCCAACGAAGATATGTCAATTTTTACCATCTGTCAAGTGCCAATTGCCTCTACAAGATGCAGGGGTCTATAAAATAGATTGTGACTGTGGGCTCTCTTATATTGGTCAAACCAAGCGAAGCATTGGCACTCGCGTCAAAGAACACATAGCTGACATAAAACACCAACGCTCAAAAAAGTCTGCTGTATGTGAACACGTGCAACAGGGGACCAAACATTACTTAAGGTTTGATAAACCACAGATACTCGCCAAAGAAAGTCGATTCCTACCTAGGATGCTCCGTGAAGCTATTGAAATTAAAAAACATCCTAATTTTAATAGAGAAGATGGTTGGAATGTACCACCAGCTTGGGACCCAGTCATTCACTTAATTAATTCCAAGAAAAAACAAAATACAACAAGACTTCATGACACTGTGAGCTCATTCTGCGTAAATAGTAACACCAACAATTCAACATAGTTCGGGTACTTTGAGATAACTTTCACTTCAAACTTCAAGACAACAACCATCTTTAGTCTCCCCGTGACCATGGCTGCTGAAAAGCAACCGAAACGTCGGGTTCAATGTAAAATATAAAATAACATCAAATAAACCGCGATAGAATCCGTTAAAAATAGTTTTATTTCAATGTGTAACATTCGCGTAAACTTCCGACAATATCATTTTCACACAAAATTAAAAAAAAAAACAATAAATTTTGGGTCCCCATACTTACAACTGAAACTCAAACATTTTTTTTCATGAAACCCATACGTGTGTGGTATCTATGGATAGGCCTTCAAAATGATATTGAGGTTTCTAAAATCATTTTTTCTAAACTGAATAGTCAGTGTGTAAAATGTGTGCCCCCCCCCCCCCCTGAAACTTCTAAAATAAGAGAATGATAAAACTAAAAAAAATTATGATGTACATTACCATGTAAACTTCCACCGAAATTTGGTTTGAACGAGATCTAGTAAGTAGTTTTTTTTAATACGTCATAAATCGTAAACCGCCATTTACCTTTCATTCAATCAACTCAAATATAAAAATTATAAATAGAACATTATTATGTTACTTGCTGCTACGGAACCCTTAATGGGCGAGTCCGACTCGCACTTAGCCGCTTTTTTTAGTTGGTTGGATAGATGGCGCCCTACATACCAGCCTTTTAGTCGATTTTTTGTCTTAAAAAATGATATCTGTTTATTTCTAAGAGTTATAGCAACGGTTTATTTTTAAATGAATAATTAATTTGGTATTGCGATCATCCGGTGCATTAACGGTCGCAAATTCAAATTTCAAAATTTTTCAAATTCATTTATTTACTTGCAGAAATGTGGTCATACATGATGTTACATAAAGATTCCCGCTTCCGCACATCTTCCATTCAGTGGCATGCAAATATTAGCTTAAGCTCTATTTAAATCCTTCCATGCAAAACAAAATTGAGACACAATTATTATAAGAATACAATTAGACTACAATACAAAATTTCATAGAATAATCATAGTCATAATAGGATGTCAACATGGCAATAATAATAATATAGTCATAATATCCAAGATAATTCACAATGTCAAAAATAAATTTATAATAATGTTTTATCTTCAAGATACTCCTTTATTTTATTTTTAGAAGCGTCGGTAGCTTAGTGGTTAAGGTGTCAACCTTACGATCGAGAGGTCCCGGGTTCGAATCCTGGCCATTACACTACCGACGTGAACCCACTCCTAACACAAGCAATTTAGCTTAGCTGGAGGGGTTAGGGGGAATATTAGTAATTTCGGTTGCTAATATTCTTTAAAAAAAAAACACATAATAATAATAAAAACTTCTTCGGATCTAATTCTCCTATAGCTTTCTCTATTACTACTATTTAATTGGAAATGAACGGGACAATGACAACACTAACTCACTGACAACTTGTTTCTACGTCATGCAGCTTTGGCCATGCAACTCGCACTCGCTAACATTTTGATAAATCACGTTTACAAACACTGACAATTCACGTTCGATGCTCAATGTGAAGCAATTTCTCGCAAAAATATGTATCACAATTTTACCGCCAGGTGGCGCTAATCCAATATAACAAGCAACAGTCATTTTGGCCGTTGCATGAATGGGCCGGGCCGACTCGACCGGGGAAGCACCACCCTCTCACAGAATATCGACGCCAAGTAACAGTATATGAACTGTTGCGTTCCGTTTGGTGAGTGAGAGTGCCGGAGCCCAAACTCCTTTCCCATCCCCTCCCAAACTCCTTTCCCATCCCCTCCCAAACTCCTTTCCCATCCCCTTTCCTTTACAGGGTCGGCAGCGCGAGTGTGACGCCACTGGTGTTGCACACGTCCATAGGCCGCGGTAACCGCTTCCCATCAGGTGGGCCGTGTGCTTGTCTGCCACCTTAGTGGTATAAAAAAAATAACAAAAATCAAACAAATTACCGCTTTTTCATTCACAATTAATGGGAAACGAAACTCTGACCTCCACAACTCACTGGAGATACCGAAGTTCTGTAGTTGGTGAAATTTTAATAAAACTCAACTTATTTACTATCGCAGGAATATACAATTTTGAGTGTAGAAATATATTATAGGAGTATTAGGACATTAATGGACCTTGGGAGTATGAATTATATCTTTTTTTTTTTTTTTTATATTTAGGACCCGTCAATTTGACTTCACCTCGCCTGATGGTAAGCTGAAGGTAAAGTCTCAGGAATGAGGGTCACCATTACATACACGTACCATGTTAACAATGGTGGCACTCAGCTAGACGGCCTCATCAGAAGAGGATTGTCGTGGCAGCACCGCGTGACACCCACCGGTCCCACTAGTGCTGCGACCACAATCCCCCTGCCCGGCTATGCACTTGCTGACCCCTGAACGCAATCAAACCGAAATTGGATTACTATGGAGGGTTTTTCGCAATCGTGCACGGTGGTACCTACCCGGCCGAATTTTGTGACAAATTTGTGTCATCAAATTTCTACTACCAGTAAAATCCATAGTGTTAGGACGATTAATCTTAAGAAAAATGTAAAAACATATCCTATAGATAAAGAAACGTTAACCACTGTACAGTAGTTTAACTGTTGTTACTTGTTAACGTTATCCGATATCCGTTGCCCATCTCATCTTGATAACATCGGAGTAACCGTCATAAGCAGCCACTGGCTCTGCGGTACAGGAAACAAGCCGTTCTGTAGTTGTCTATACAGTTATAACAAAACTAGTGTCCGATTAATAAGGAGCACGTAGGTATCTTAAATACATAACCATATTTATTTCATATATATAAGGTGTCACAAAATTAGGTCTAGTAAAAAAATAATTAAAAATAAAAAGAAAAACACCACCAGCGACCAGCGTCATGTGACGCGACGAGCATACGTGACGCTGGTCGCGATTTAGGTATTTCCCACACATCCGCTTGGAGAATACTGCGAGGAGGACTGCACGCCTACCACGTGTGCTCGTCGCGTCACGTGACGCTGGTCGCCGGTGGTGTTTTTTTTCTTTTAATTTTTAATTTTACCCGATATTTTTTTTTGTTGCTAATACATATTTTGTCGATACCAAGTCATCTCACCAAATTCAGAGACTTAATTTTGTGATACCTTATATATATGTGCCCGGTAAATGGCAATAGGCACGCCCCCTATTGGGATCTAAACATAATGTAATACACCTCTGCCTACCCCTTCGGGGATACAGGCGTGAAGTTATGTTATGTTATAATATGGTTACGTATAGGTAGCCCAGTGACGTATGTAACGGACTGCAGAGACGAGGTCTCGAGTTCGATCCCCAGTCGCCCCGGGCACACACCTCTGACTTTTCGTAGTAATGTGCGTATAAAAATGTTAATTATCGCTCGCCTAGTAATGTGCCCTGTAGATGGCAATAGACTTACCCCCTATTACATTGGGACTGCAGTGAAGTCAAAAAAGTGGTTAATGTTAAATTGTTCTGAATATTTTTAAGAGCCTCCCGTTAGCATGAAATTGATTAGTCTCCGAGTAAGGCTATCAACACACCAAAGTCGCCGACCCAACGGCGACACCGTAAACCGGCTTGTGCCGCCGGGCTTGTTTTGCGTTTAATCGTATGGGAACAAACGCAATGCAAGCCCGTCGGCACAAGCCGGCGGCTTTGGTGTGTAGTTAGTCTAACAGATAATTTATATATTATATTTTATTTATCCAGCAGTTGTATTTAGGGAGAATAGTTCATTAGATATATATTTGATGGCTATCATGAATGTTAAGTAGTTTTCAAAACTGATTTTGACACATGATAATGTACTCGTATTTCAGGTACAAAGCATGGGAAGCCATAGGATAGAGGTAATTATTTGTAAGCTTGTAATAATTGTCACAATTGTTTTTTTAGACTACTAAGGTAGTTAAAGGTCACTGTGGCCTTATAAAGGGAAGGGGAGGTTTACCAAATCGATATATAATGAGAGGAAATTCGTGCCTAAAAAGGTGAAGTGTATTTTTAAAATATTACGGTGAAATCCTTGTCGGTAGCGAAAGGTGAGACACAGCCATTCAAAAAATATTCAAAACACACATATAAGGAATTATTGTAGTGTGTAGTGTAGTGTGTGTAGGATATATTGTATACTTTTTAGTTATGATTTATATATAAGGTGTCACAAAATTAGGTCTCTGAATTTGGTGAGATGACTTGGTATCGACAAAATATGTATTTGAAACAAAAAAACAATAATATCGGGTAAAATAAAAAATAAAAAATTAAAAAATATAAAAAGAAAAAATAAAAAAAGAAATAAAAACACCACCAGCGACGAGCACACGTGACGCTGGTCACGATTTAGGTATTTCCCACACATCCGCTTGGAGAATACTGCGAGGATACTATCCGTGAAACTAAATTGCGATCAGCGAAACGTGTGCTCGTCGCGTCACGTGACACTGGTCGCTGGTGGTGTTTTTTTTAATTTTTCTTTTTTTTTTAATTATTTTAATTATTTTTTTTATTTTACACGATATTTTTTTTTGTTTCGAATACATATTTTGTCGATACCAAGTCATCTCACCAAATTCAGAGACCTAATTTTGTGACACCTTATATATATATATATTTGACATCACCTTTAAAGCACTTAATTGTGATACCCTACACGATAAGTTTGAGTGAATTTTTTTTTTTAACAACATACATTTAAGCGCCAAAAATCCGCCATTTTGTTTTATTTTGTCCAGTAGCAATCTCACAGTAAATACGAATGTAACGACACCCCTCAAGCTAAAATCTATGAAGCCGTTCAGGCTGCAGAGCGTGCTAAATAATTATACATACATTCGTACATACTCTCGAAAAATATAACCCATCTTCTGGTGCAGTCGGGTAATGACAGTTAGATTTATTATTTTGCCCCATAAGTAAGTTTAAAGATATTTATTTTCAAAAAGACAATTACATTGTCACTTACATGAAAACATAAATTACAATAAGTATAGGCTATTTGTTGTCGAACATTTCCTGCAGACTAAGTACAACACATTAGCGCTAAAATTACAAGTTAATAGTTTTCAGATATGTATAGTGATAATCGTGATTTGAAGACATTAAGTGAGTTTATGTTTTTGATGTTTAGCGGTAGCTTGTTATAAAGCTGTGCTCCTTCGAAAGTGATGCTTTTTTCCCCGTATTCGGTTCGTACTTCTGGTAGTACTAGTATGCTGGGTCGGCGAAGGCTACGTTTGCAGATTTGTGATTTTTTTATAAAAGTTAGGTTGGTATGAATAGCTTTATCTAGAATTTTCTTCATTATTATACAAGTATTATATATATATATATATAGTTGCTTGATGTTCATTAGATTAGTTTCTTAGTATATTTTGTCAGTTGGTGTTAGGCGTGGGTATCGAAAAAGAATTTTTACAAGTTTATTTTGCTGTCTTTGTAATTTTTGTAACTTGGTCTTTGCTGCATTACCCCAGATTTCAATTAAATATAGCAAGTGTGATTTGACTAATGAGTTATAGATGGTAAGTGCGTTCCATTATTGGAATAGATCATCATCATCATTACTAGACTTAATAATTTATTCATATCCACTGCATACTTATATAGAATACTGTAGAATATCGTAGAATTTTGACTTTTTATTTATTTATTACATTTCCTGCCACTATTTACACATTACATACACAGACTTATTTGTATTGTCTCTTTCGTAAAGATCAACACAGATCCAAGTAAGGAGTGTCTTACCGTACAGCAGTATTCACAATGAACTTGTTGCCAAACGTTTTGTGCGTATTTCTAAACCCTCAAATATACTTCTGGTAATTTCAATGCGGGTTCCAAGACAGTTTAACTTCCCCTGGAACTTCCT
This sequence comes from Cybosia mesomella, assembly GCA_946251805.1. Taxonomy (NCBI): domain Eukaryota; kingdom Metazoa; phylum Arthropoda; class Insecta; order Lepidoptera; family Erebidae; genus Cybosia; species Cybosia mesomella. The sequence goes on from OX276396.1 coordinate 5,220,450, forward strand.
GAGTGTACTCGATGTATTCGTGGGTGTACAGGAGTTACAGTTAAACTACTATTGATCCTGGTGTACAAGAGTTGCAGTAGAGGGCGTGTGGATGGGATTAGTGTCCTCATTGCCTTCACTCTGTTTACTTTATAACGTAACGTGAATAACACCTCTAATCTTACAAGCGTATAAGCCGTAGTAACCACTCACATTCAAGTGGATTTAGTGCTCACTTGCTACATTATCTTATTGGCAAACGGTGACATGTTAATAGTTTCTCGCAGCCGGTGGTATGTTGGTGGATTATCAATACCGGTAACACATTGGTTGCTTGTAAGCGCATTAGATTGTACTGACTTGAAATGAAATGGTGCTAAGCTGCCGACTAATTGATTAACAATGAACTCGCTGACTTGTGATGGTAGATAGATATGTAGAACTAGCACTAGTTTTATATTTTTAGCACTAGACTGCGTGTTCTGAAGGCCTATACTCGGTACTACGGGGTCCTAGAACATAGTTTATTTCATGTTTGAAGTTAACCCAAAAGTAAATTAAAGTTGCTATAGTGCTTAGAATATATTTTACTGTTCAATAGATATAGATATAATGAAAACAGAAAGGAAAAGTGCATGTGAAATTGTACACACCATGCCATAGAGTCCATAACAATGATAAAAATATTTTCATTGCAATAATGATAAAATCGATGTCTTTTCAATTGAACGGGTATTCGAACACACCTTGTGTTCTCACTATCATTAAATAAAAAAAAACAGTTGTACCTAAATATCTATGACTAGCTAGTTATTCATAGATATTTAGGTAAATTGCGTTATTGCGTTGCAAATGCTTCTTTGGGCCAACGTACCGCCGTAAATAGGTACTAGGTCTGCAAGGCGAATCGCTGCTTGCAATGTTGAGCTGAGTGAGAAAATTTTGAACAGTGACCATTCCTCCGTGGCAAGTCCGATTTTGAAAATTCTTTTTGAAAGTCACAACTCTGGACATGCTTTCTGAGCGTGTAAAGTTTGGTCACAGTGTTTCGAGCGGTTATTATGTAATTCCATCTGGATTTTTTTTAACGGTGATCATTCCTCTGTGGTATCATTATTTTTTTCAAAATATATCCATAAACTTTCCTCTGATTGACCTCTTTAATCATGCCAAATTTGGTTCTGATTGGATTAGTAGTTTAGGAGGAGACCTGTGACAAAGAAAATCCTGAAGTCTGGTATGAGGAGCTTTCGCTCGACTTTGTCTCACTCAGCTCAAAAATTATTTTTATATTGAAAATTAAAAGTGCTTTCTTGGGAATAGTGAAATAGTACTTAATTTCTACTATGTGTGGGTGAAAAATGAATAGGTATTTGTCTATCTAACGAATTAGTGAGCGATTTTTCTATCTAAAGAATCAGGAACCTAACACGAAGGTTATGGTGGAATCCACGAGCTCGCTTCGCTTGCTCAACATGTTGTATGTGTGTGCTGGGCTAAAGAAGGATACGTGGATCGTTTTCAAATTTGTCCGCCCGAAAGCTTCTTTAGCCGTGTGGTGCTGGGCTAACGAATGATACGTGGATCGTTTCCACAATTTTTCCGCCCGAAGGCTTCTCTATCCTAACACAATGCAAGTGCTGGGCTAAATGAGCATTTGTTTCCGAGGCTTTAACTTTGGAACCCGGGGGTCTTTACTTCTCAACCCCGAAAGAAAAGCTTGCGCTACAGCCTCGTCTGTCAATGAGTGACGTTGATTTCGGCCCCGAAGATTTTGTTGGGGCTCCAAGAACACCCACAATAAACGCAAAAAAAAAATTGTGAAATGATTGCGTAAAACAATTATGGGCCTCATGGTCATTATTAACTTGTATTTCCATTAGGTAAGGCATAAATGAAATAGGTGAGGTATATCATATTTGTGGCAACCCAATGCGTAACCTTTTGCGTCAATTTGAATTGAAGTATAACTTTTATGAAAATTCGTTATAGATTTGACTTTAGTAGTATTGCTTACGGCTCAAATATTTCTATTTGAATTAAAACTCACGGTTCTTTGGAGATTTCAATTTTAAATTTGTGTAAATAAATAACTTGTAGTTGATCTTGATAATAAATTTCAAATATTTATATTTGTTCTATGAGAAGATAGTATTGAATTTGTATTTGAAATATTAATGAGAAAATAATTTACTATATATATTAACTACGAATTTACATTTGAGTCTCAAAAGTTTGATTTGACTTAGAGACAGTAAATAAAATTTATGAAATTTAATGAATTTGGATTTCTTGACTTGACTTTAATTTTATTTCACTGTGAACTTGTTTTGAGACATCACACTTTGTTGTGCCTACAACTGCTTGTTTACACATACTTTCCGGTAGATTTAAAGCCAATGAATCAGTCTTAAAGATACATACATTATCCGCTATTTCCCCTTCGGCCGTCTACAGAACCGGAGTTTCAGAACTGGTTCCATACAATTATTTTTAATTACTTGTACGGAACAGGTTCCGATCAAGGCTTTTAAATTACTTGTACGGAACTGGTTCCGATCAAGTAATCATCAATCATCAGCAAGGAATCAGCCTTAAAGATACATAAATTATCCACTATTTCATCCAAATCAATGCGAAAATATCAAAACCTGGTGGTACGAGTACATCATTACAGTCTTCAGAATACAGTTAGATTTCTAATTTTCTATGCGGGAACTTATATCAACCGTAATGTGCACTAAAGCTGATACGGTATTGTGGTCAGAGCGAAAGCCGGACTGAAAGAGGGTTAGAAGATTATGTTTGGACAGGAAACCACTAAGTGAATAGGAATAAATCGCGCAAGGACGTTGGAATGGAAAAGGGAGATATAGAGTTAAACAAAGAATTTAAAATAATTGGGCATGTAAAATTGAGATTGTTTTCGTTCTAATTGAAATATAGCATAGATATGCTGTAGGTAGAATAAATAAATAAATATAGTAGGACAAAGTACACAACACAATCTAGACCCAAACTAAGCAAAGCTTATCATATGGGTTCTAGAATGCGGATAAACATACTTAAATACATATTATACATAGAAACACCCATACCAATGCAAATATACATATTTGTATTGAGCGGAAATCGAACCTGCGACCTCTGGCTTCGCTGTTTTAGGCACTACTGAATGTCGCTGCACCTGCTAAATAACGGACGAGGATCGGGTGCTGGCTTTCCTCTTAAGTTTGGAAGGTCAGATGGTCAGTCGTTGCCGGCAAAGCCGACATATCAGTCAAAAATAATAAGCGGCTCTGAAGTTCAAGCTTTGGACACAACTGGGAAATCGCACTGGTGGTAGAAATTTGATGACATAAATTTGTCACAAAATTCGGCCGGGTGGGTACCACCGTGCACGATGGCGAAAAATCCTCCATAGTAATCCAGTTTCGGTTTGTTTGCGTTCAGGGGTCAGCAAGTGCATAGCCGGGCAGGGGGATTGTGGTCGCAGCACTAGTGGGACCTGTGGGTGTCACGCGGTGCTGCGACGACAATCCTCTTCTGATGAGGCCGTCAAGCTGAGTGCCACCATTGTTAACATGGTACGTGTATGTAATGGTGACTCTCTTTTCTGAGACTTTACCTTCAGCTTACCATCAGGCGAAAAATAAAATAAAAAATGAGAATGATAATGATTTGAATTATTCAGATAGTAGAGAGACTATTGTCGAGTACAAGCATAATAATGTCAAAAATCACAATCAATTATTAATAAAACAGGGAGAAAGAGAAGTTAATAATTGGTAAGACAAAGATAATCTGATACATATTTGGATTCGAAATATCCATAAAAGTTGAAACCGGTTAAGAAGGCGTTAATTATGTCATACATATATACACGATAATAATAAAAAATATCCCTTAGGTGAGCATAATTTATACAGACATTAATTACATAGAATTAAAGATGAATTTCAGAAATAAAAATAAGAATGTGAATAATCATAATATCAATACATAAAAGATTCGAAGGCAAAGAAGGTTGGGCCTCTAGCATTATTGAAAACCGTAAGAAACTCGCTTTATTACTACTTGAAGGCGATATTACAAAGAAAATAAAAGTCCTGAGCGGTAGGATGTAAGTGGCACCTGGTATTACAAACTTTATAAGTGACCGCTTAGGATGAGACAAGAACTCTGTTTGTTTACCGACATATTAATTAATTCAAAATTCAAAATTCAATTCAAAATTCAAAAACTCTTTATTTCAGTAACATACAGTATTTTTGAAGTGAAAACTCCTTTAGCGGTGTTGTGTTTTTTTTTGTAATGGTTAAAAATCGTTAAACTCGCGTCAGGACATGTGCAGGTCACGTGTCCTGATTCGAAAATTCGTAAGACGTTTGCAGACAAATATAGAAGAGCTAATTTCACACTGTACTTAACAACCTTGGTGACGCGTCTAATGAGTGGTCGTTGACTTCGTCAACACTGAGATCGATTCCATCATAGGCCCAATAAACGCTTTTTGTCATCATATAACTTTTTGTAATATTTATTCTATTCTGTGCCATAAATCTATTGATGTGAAATGGAAAAAACAAAAGGGACAAAGAAATAGCGAAAGAAAATGAGTGAGTACTTCATAAATATATTGGCGATGATGGTTCTGGTAATAATGATGGTGAAAAAGTCATTGAAATTATGGACGGAAGTTGATTTTTCTGAGAGATAAACTTTTTCAAAAAATTATTCCCCAACCATTCCAAAATATCAAAAATGCACACCGTTAATATTCAAGTTTACACTTTTGCTGGCACTCCCGGAGTGTAACCCGTCATTTTTTTTAAAGATTATGTTGAGGCCATTTTTTAGGTAAACAATACCTGTGCCAGTTGACTTCTCTCTTTCATAACCAACATAATACATAATTAACATTTTTGTATGACCAAAACAGAATAAAATGATCAAAATAAATACAAGAATTTAAACAAAAACAAATACAAGAATACAGCTTAGTGCGCGGTAGCTTGTTTGTATGTGTTCTGTGTATGTGTGTGTATGCGTGTGTGAGTGTCTGTGTGTGCGCGTGTGTGTGTGTGTCTGTGTGTAAGGTCATCAGTCATGATATGTTTTTGTATAAATTAAAAGTGCTTTATTTACTTTATTGTATAGGTGGGATGCTGTTGCAACATACTGTTAACCTGCAAATGCTGTTCGTTTATGTCAAATTTTAATGTCTTATGCAACCGTAAAATAGAATTATCTCTATCTCGATAAAATTCAAAACATGCAAATTAGAATATTAAAAAAAATAGTCTCGCCTGTTGTGAAAGAGTTACATGAAGCTGATGAATATTTTGGTCTTTTAAAGCACTGTAAAATTTTACCGATTCATACAAAATTTAATTACGAGCTACTTAAGGAACAATTTTTTAATATGAATGTACAAGAAAAAATAAGCCACAGAGTTATAACTAAAGCAATTAGAAATTAACAATTAAAAACAATAACGTCTAAAAATGTTGATGGTAAACGGACAACACGTTATTTAGTTCCTCGCTTTAAATTATAATTATTTAATTAAATTAAATAATATTGATTTATCTGCAAAAAACAGCATCACTAAGAAAAACATTAAGGAGAAATTAAAAGTATACTTCTTGAGCAGCCTGTAGATGGGATTAAATTCTGAATGCATATAATTTTATCTATTATATAGGTTATTGAAGAACGAGTTTTTGCCACTGGCCGGGACTGTGCTCCTTATCGCTCGCTCTGCGGTGAAACAGTACGACCGTAAGATAATGCTGTCCCCTTTCCGCAAAGTGAAGTGAATATGACTGACTGAGTCACAAACTGAGCGGTTCTGGCCGTGCGCAAATGCGCGTTTGAACATCATTTGTACTTGTGAAAGATCTTAGTTTTTTAATCAGTTTATTTTAATTTGTGTATGTAGTCACATTCTTTTCTATTCTTTCTGAATTTTATTATCTTTAACTTAATTAACTCTTCTTGTAACTTAGCTTTCCGGACAAATCTTTGTGATTTATGGTCTGCTTATATTGCTACAGATTTATGTAAATGTTTAAAAAAAAAAAAAACAAAAATTTAATATAAAAAGTTTTCTAACTGTTAACAGATCACATATTTGTATAAATCATTTGTCGGGAAACGAAATGGTTTATACAACAATTGTAAACATCATTTTTACATTCTGTTTGGTACTTTTTCGATAGTGGTCCTAGCAAATTGAATAAAGGTCTATAGGTATCTAAAAATCAAGGTCCTGAGTCAATACGATAAAAAAAGATGTGCAAATTTAGATTTTCGCAAAAACTTAAAGTTAAATAAAAACCAAAATTTACCTCTTTTTTTAGATTTTTCCTTTTGCTTGTGCTTAGGGACCATGCTTTTACCAAAATTGACAATTCTAGGTCAACCGGAATGACCCTATAGGTTCAACCTATACGATAGTTCCCGTTGACCTAGAATCACAAGATTTCAGGAAAAAATCCAAAAAATGAAAAAGGTGAAAATTGGAATCGTTCTTTTCTATAAATAACGGTACGGAACACTTCGTGCGCGACTCCGACTCGCATTTCGCCGGTTCTTAGTTTACTTCTATTTCGTTCAACAATGCTACATTTATAAGCGTATAGTGAAAAGAACGTAAGCTCTCATAATGCCAACGACAAAGGCTTGAAGTTCTTTATATGGGAATAGTATTTAATATGAATAATATTGCTGAGTGCGAGTTCTTTTGACTTGGATTTTCTTTTACTATGTAGTTGACAATGAAATGGAAAGTCATTATAAAAGTGTAGCTACAAACGTATACAAACAATTGTAAGTAAAGAAAACTACAGGAGAGTTTTTTTGTTAATAATGAAATGGGTAATTATTTCGAGTAATATTGTGGTATGCCATTATAATGTTAACCAAAATTTACATTATAAACATTTATAAAAGTGATATAAATTATAAATTCATCTTTGTTGATAAACTTGACAGGATGGATCTGCAGGGTGAGGATCTTCTTATAGTTGATGATGAAAAGGAATTGACTCCAAGAGCTGTTGTAGCTACAAGCACATAATATGAAAATGTAAATGATACTTTACTAAACCTCTATCGTTTTTCCATTCGTCTTCATTTGTATGTATTGAACAACCTACAAACCTACTATGAATTGACAAAAAGAGGCAAGTACCTAATGAATACTTCCAGTAAGTAACTAAGTTGAATTTAGTATATTTAATGGATTCCATACCCAAGTAAGGCAATTATGTACCTGATATAAAATCACTAGCACTACACATTATAAAAGAAAGTCCTCCGCCGTATCTGTTTGTCTGATCTCGATAAACTCAAAAACCGCTGCCGATTTTTATGCTGTTTCCACCAATGGATAGAGTCGTTCTCGAGCAAGGTTTTAGTATATAATTTGTCAAGTTTTGTATAGATCAATTTTTAAAACAAAGTAATTCGCTGCGGCTGTCTGTCTCAATAACTCAAAAACTCCTGCTTAGATTTTCATGCTGTTTTTACCAATGGATAGAGTGATTCACAAGCAAGGTTTTGGCACATAATTTGTCAAGTTTTTGTTTGTATTGGCTAAAATATAATGATATATTGTTAGAGGTATCGAACAAAAATAAGCCGTCCGGGAGCTTTCAACGGAAACGCTGCCTAAACCCTATGAGATATAACAAAATGATGTATTGTGGAATTGTGTATCTTATTTAGGTTGTGGTGATGGAATAGGGCCCCATGGATAGTGGAAGCGGTATCAGAATTCCACGCGGGTGAAGGTGCAGGTAAACCTAAATAATATACTGTATCTTTTTTTTTTTCGTGCGGTAATCCCTTGGGATACCCCCCGCCGGCCAGCGGGGGCTGTTATGTCGGGCTTGAACCGACTAAAACCGCACTCCGTCTCGGGTCTTAATTCGATGTAATATTTTATTTATTTATTTTATTTTACAGTTTTAGGAAAACTTACAGCTAACAAATAACAATAAAAAGATAAACAACATAGTGAAGGCCAATTACAAGTTTTCACAAATAACACTTAGCTTTTAAACACATATAAGAGAACGATGCCGAAGACTCATTCCATTGATAAGCACAACATGGTCATTTCATTCCACAAAGTAGTGATCACATAAGGCTTTTTTAACTTTGTAGATACTTGTGAAGAATATATCCATATCAACATCCCGACATGCTACATTGTACGTACGGCAGGCTCGTAGCAGATACGAGTTTTGTCGATAGGTAGTGCTTGCCATAGGAAAGTGGAGCAAGTTAGGCTTACGCAGAAACAATTGTGGCGCGTACAAGCCAACCCTGCATACCAGCTCCGGTAAATCTGATGATCGATTAAAAATAGACATTAAGAATGTCAAATCCGCTATTTTACGACGCTCTATTAGAGGGAAAATATGATTTTTTTTACAGCGAGTATAGTAATTAGGCAGAAAACAGTTAGATCGGAATTGAATGTACCTTAAAAATTTTCGTTGTATGCTTTCAAGACGGTCAATATAGGTATTATAAATCGGGTTCCATACTGGTGAGGCATATTCGAGGATACTACGAACGAAAGAGCAGTATAAAATTCTAATGGTTTTAATACTTTTGAAATCGGCTGAGATTCTTAAAATAAAACCTAAAGCTTTCGTGGCTTTACTAATGATGTTGCTAATGTGTAAATCGCTAATGTGTATACTGTATCTAACCCGAAAATGGAGTCCAGAACACATGACCGATATTAAGCAACAAGTGCTAAATATAGCGGAACAACGAGAAAATCAATCCAAAATTAAAATTATAGTTATTTAACTTTCAATTTGGTTGAAATTGGCGTACTAGTCCCGCACAAGTGTGTTTCCTTCTTCTTACAATCCCGAGTTCTTTAATCGGGGCGTGAATAATAATAATAATAAATTTATTTTCAAAAAGCGTAATTGTACATTGTTCCCATCTCCAGCAAACATAACAAAATACCATTTTGAATGAAACTTTTTTAGAGATAGAGTGAACGACAGTGTCTGTGCTAGTATTAACTGTGTTACAGACACTGGCGCCTGCCCCTTTGCAGGTTAATATCGATATTGTTATGAACTATTTGAGTTATTGTTACCAGTAATTACATGAAAAAGCATCTGTTGAGGCCATCAAGGTAGTGACCACCATTTAAGCATCGTCAGCATCTGGAATGTTGGCCCATGTCTTCTGGACTTCACTCTAGCTTGTTACTATTCAGCTGGGTGCAGTCAATTGACTGACTGAATATAAAAAAATGTCTGAAAAACTTGCTAGTGGTGCGAAGATAAGAGCGATACCTCTTTCTCTCTCTCTCTCTCTCTCTCTCTCTTTAAAAGCGTTGTTGTTTCTGGTAAGCTAAGCTAGGAGTGGTTTTCATTTTCGCGAAAACCACTCCCAGCTTATCCTTTCAAGGGCTTACCTGAGGTGCCCGGCAATGGATACTTGGGGAGGACACCGTGTAGTTTCAGTCGGTCCGTTTCTGACCCTCCCATCCCATCATTGGCACCGATGTGGTGGAGCCGGTGGGGGTTTCCACACGTAAAAAAAAGGTGAAAGTGGTCGACAGTGTGGATCACTCAGATTCTCCTAAAGTATTGTATTTTAATAATTTGGTTTTGTCTTCCGTTTTGCTTTCTTTTACAGAGTACTGGTAACCGATATTCTCGCTAACCACTCCAGCTAACCCTGGGGCTATCCTTTCGAGGGCATACCCGAGGTGCCCGGTAATGGACACTTGGGGAGGACACCGTGTGGATTTAGTCGATCCAATTCCGACACGCCCGCCCCATCGTTGTCACCGATGGGGTGAAGGCCGTGGGGGTTACCACACGTTAAAAAAAAAGAATAACCCCTCCAGCTAAGCTAAGTCTAAATAGTCACCGTGCTTACAAAATTAGGGTTACTGCTCATTTATTGGAACACGGTTAAAATTTATCTCGCTTTAAAGAACGTGTTTCTGGGGGCCTAGACAAAGTGACATTCTACTAGTGGAATCGCTTCGAAGCGAACCTTCAAAAGTTCGAAATGTATGAGAGTGACATTTTTGGTCGACGTGTCACGTGTAACAAATAATGTCACTCCTATACATTTCGGATTTTTTAAGGTTCGCTTCGTAGCTATTGCACTAGTAGAATGTCACTTTGTCTACAGGCCCTGTATTTTTTTTGGAAACGATACTCGAAATAATATTTCATAATTTAACCACTTGTGAGAGAATTTGGGTGTGCAATACACTTCTGCCTACCTCTTCGGGGATACAGGCGTGTAGTTATGTTTATGCTTATGTGAGAGAATTTTTAGTGATTTAAAATTAAATTTTTAGTGAGGGAGTATATTGGTCTTATAACATGGTGAACTCTCCGTCGGTGACGGGTTGTCCATGGCTGTCCATTATAAGCAGAAGTTGTGGAATCATCACATAGATTATTCTTCAGAACATAAATCATTTTGTCATTCTACTTCTATTCTTTGTTCTCTGTCTTTAAGATTTAGTTTTCTTATTTATAAGTAGCTGTACATAATAATTTTAAGTTACTGTTTTGTCATTTTGTTATTTTAATGTTTTACAGAATCATCTCAGATATTATTTTATTAAAAATTTGCTGTTGCCCACAGCCGTATGGAATCCGGAAATAATCTTTTTTTTTTTCTTATTTTCTGCGCAATGTTCTTGAGTTTTCTTTTCGTTGAACTAGGTATAAAATTTAAAAAAAGTTGAATTAAATCACTTAAGTCTTTCTCAAGTTATGACGTGACTAAGGCTAAGTCATAAATATCCGTCATGATTATAAGTTCGTACTTATTTTGGATAAAAAAAAAACATTTGTTTAAGAGTATAACAAAATAATTTAGTTATAAAAGCTCTTTTACAATTTATATCGTAGCGTTGTCTTAAAGTTCACTATTATTTTTATACTCATATACTCGCGTACATTTTATTTCTAAAAGCTCAGTGTTCTGAATAATTTATTAATTCATTAAAATGATAAAAAGCACGAAATAATATTTAAATTGCTAACAGGTTTCTTATTTTTGAAAACAAAATAAAACGTTTCGGAAAGTTTTAAATCATGGTTTTATTTATTTGGTCCCGAGACTTCAAATTTTACTGAAAGTTTGTACTTGTCACGCCGTACGGGGCTGCATTATTTGACAATACCTATATCGAGAATTCATAATTTCTATAAAAACTAGTTTGTTTAGAATTTTTTTTCACTATTCTCATTATTAGATCTTATTCAAAGTATTGGAAAGAAAAATTCTGTTACTATGATTAACATTAAAAAAACATCAACAAATCCAAGCAAATATCATCAATCATTAAACCTTCACACATAAACTTCTAATGTACTTTTAATATTTTTTTAAATTACACTTACCGATAATGTTTAACTCCGATAAATTCATAATTTAACACTAACCACTAAATAAATATCTGAAAATCGTTTATCCATTTGAAAAAAGAACTGTTCAAAATTAAAACGATACACTTGAAACTACGAATATAACGTATAGAAAGTAGGTTAGTCGAGTGAACGGTGGCGCGGTACGCGGGTGAGAAGGTTGAGACGCGCTGGATAACTGGCTACGAGCCGTAGAGCCTACACGGTGCTACAATGCGACGCAACAGGCTACGCTGTCCGCTTAAACGGTAGCCAGTTTTAATGGACAATTTAGCTACAATTACAACGCATATGATGTTGATAATTATTTTGCACTGTGATTAATAGTTAGTAAAATACGCTTAGTAAAAAGTAAAAAGTAGGCTTAAAGTTTCTGAATTTCAGTAGTATTTTTAGGGTTCCGTTGCCAATTGGCAAAAAACGGAACCCTTATAGATTCGTCATGTCTGTCTGTCTGTCCGTCCGTATGTCACAGCCAGTTTTCTCCGAAACTATAAGAACTATGCTGTTGAAACTTAGTAAGGAGATGTATTCTGTGAACCGCATTAAGATTTTCACAAAAATAGAAAAAAAAAACAATAAATTTTGGATGCTTAGAACTGAAACACAAAAAAAATTTTTTCGTCATACCTATACGTGTATATATATACATATATATAAATATATGATACCTATCAATGGATAGGTCTTCAAAAATGATATTGAGGTTTCTAATATAATTTTCTCTAAACTGAATAGTTTGCGCGAGAGACACTTCCAAAGTGGTAAAATGTGTGTCCCCCCCCCCCCTGTTACTTCTAAAATAAGAGAGTGATAAATCTAAAAAAAATATATGATGTACATTACCATGTAAACTTCCACCGATAATTGGTTTGAACCAGATCTAGTGAGTAGTTTTTTTTAATACGTCTTAAATCGTAAACTGCAATTTACCTTTCATTTAAACAACTCAAATATAAAAAAATTTTTTGCTGCTACGGAACCCTTCATGGGCGAGTCCGACTCGCACTTGGCCGGTTTTTTTTTATTAGCAAGGACTTGATCTGACTTAAAATCTATCATATGTCTGATTTGCCATTGGTTAAGTGGAACCGGATATATGGAGACCAAAAAACGATAACTGACCTAACTAGATTCCTCATAAGAGGGAATAGACAGTAAACTTAATACACCATGGGGTACCGCAGGGTAGCGTTTCAGGGTCACTTTTATTCATTCTATAGATCTGACAAGCAGTGTTACAGCTGTAGCAAATGGGACTACTGTGAGATCCTGGGTTCGATCCAGGTCTTACAGAGTATCATTATCATCTGACGATTGATTAGCTACGTTTCATTTTTAGAAAACGTCAAAGAGGGAAATTGTTAGAAACTGGTCATCCAGGTAGGTACGATTTATTTTATTATATGAAAGACTTCAGAGCTTAGGTGACACAGGTCACATACATACATTCCAATTTACAGAAATGGGAATGTATTAATTAACTTATGTCGCTGACTGTACTTTATGAGATGAATTGTAATATAAACAAGCTTTAACCCTGACTAAAGGCCTATAATTATATTTATCATCCCTACATTATTATTCGACAAATTGGTTATCAAGATAAATTCACTTTATAAGGGTAGGCGCAATTTACAAGTTATTAGGGTGTCTTCATATATTAGTTTTAGTAGGTACGATGATGTATTTGTGAACATCCACTGGAGCTGTCCATGAATTATGTAAAATGTAAGATAATTTCATGAATACTAATTATAGGACAGTATAATACATGTATATCTAGATATATACAACAAAGTTGGGTTAGTGATACCATTCAGAACGGGTAAAGTTTTCATGTTAAAATGAAAAATTTCATTTTCATGATCTTTTATTTTTTAGATTTGTCTCTGTCTATTCTGCGCTATTTTGTGGTTGTTTTTTGCGGAAGTCCCCACAGTTACCCCACCACCGACCAGTGGGGTAGTTATGTCGGACTCGAACCGACCAAAACCGCACACCGTCTCGGGTCTCCAATGTCGGGGACTAAGGTGGCCCAAGAAGGCAATATGGCTTTGAGATGGCTCACTCGGGATACGGTCATAAACTAGGAATTAGAATAATTAGAAATATAAGTCCTAGATGTTCTCTTTTTCCGATCTCTAAAATCTATAGGAAAAAATCAGCATTTTAATTGCTTGAAATTTCATTGAATTGTGGCGGAGTAATCAAAAAACAATGTTTAAAAATGATTATAACATCGATCACTGTTTCCGTAGTTCGCAAGAATTACGGTAGACGGCTCCCCGAGCCGTATATAATACATCGGATAATTTCGAAAACCTGGGACGAGTCCAGGTAGCTGGTAGGTACCATTCCCCCTGTAAGTAACTGGTCGCGGGTTCAAGTCCCGTCCTAGATGTTCTCTTTTTCCAATCCAAAATCTATGAGACATTCACAAAATAAATTCAGCTGATAAGGTAAGTAATATAAGATTCTAAGGTGGAACGAACTTTGCTGACTTGGCTAGTTTTTAATAAATACACATGTTTTTTTCTAAAGATTTAGATCGGAAAAAGAGAACATCAAATTCATTGTTTCCGTAGTTCGCAAGAATTACGGTAGATGGTTCCGGCGTCGCCTTAAGACGTATATAATATATCGGAGAATTTCGAATATCTGTTACGTGTCTGGTCAGAGCATTCTCCCTGTAAGGGACTGGTCGCGGGTTCAAGTCCCGTTCTAGATGATATTTTTTTCCGATCTAAATCTTTAGAAAAAAGTAAGCATAAAAAATGCTTAAAAATTTAATTGAAGAAATACACATGTATTGTGAAAGAAGAAAGAAATTATTTAACACCATTCGGATACACATACATGGCACAAATCACGTAGGAAACGAAATAAGAAAAAAAAACTATACATTATTAATAACAGAATTAATTTAAACAGTGATTTTTTTAATTTTTTATGTGCGGAAATCCATTCGGATACCCCCCCGCCCCCCCCCCCCCGCCCCCCGCCGGCCAGCGGGGGTGCTTATGGGGAGGACACCGTGCGGTTTTAGTCTATACACGCGACTAAAACCGCACGGTGTCCTTCCCAAGTGTCCGTTGCCGGGCACCCCGGGTAAGCCCTCGAAAGGATAACCCCAGCATAAATAATAATAAAAACAAAAATCTAAGTGTAGATATAAACAGACTGTGTGCCGATGCACGCCATATCCCAGCAGAATTAGGCTGCCTCTCAGCTTGATGCTGTCATGCGAGTAACATGACAACGCTGGTTTTAAAAGGGCGGTTTTCTGTTTTTTTCTGTGTACAATTTGTGTTCAGGACAAATATTGGTATGCTTGAATACATCTAGTCGGAAGGGCTATTTTCTTCGATATATTATGATACATATACTTAGCATGAAATGTACGATACTATTACTATAATACGAGGAAAAGATGTTAGTTCAGCTTGCAGGATTTGACCTTCACAAACTATATAATACTAATTGTTGTCCGTGGCTCTGCCCACTTGAAAATCCCGTTCACCCAGGGGTATGAAAAATAGCTTACGACCTATTCTTGGACCTTCCAAATATACACAAAAGATTTTATAATTATCAGTCAAGCCGTTTCGGAGGAGTTGGATAAAAAAATATTGTGACACGAGACTTTTATATATTAGATATGGTATATAATATTTTTACATAACACAACAGCATTTGATGTTTTATATCACTAAGATTGTACGTCAAGTGTTTCTGATTTCCCAAGAGAAGCATATCATAAAGTGAAACGCTGAAGATTCCAATATAAAAGAACGCAAACTGCCTATAATCCGAGCAATAAAAGTATTATAACGCCGCTGCTCAAAAGATCTCTAAAATCAAAGAGAAGAAGAAAAATCAATCAAAAAAAAGGAATAAGCTTTTATTTGTACGTCATATCATAATATCATACTATTTGGTACACCTGAATTTTACAAGCACTAGGCAATTTGAACTTTGTATTCTTTTTTTGTAAGTCACTACACGTGTCGGATAGAATTAAAAATCTTTTATGGTATCACTACACGTATCGGATAGAATTAAAAACCTTATATGGTATCTATGGTATAATTATTAACATCATAAGTTACGCCTACTCCTGAGTTCATCAATCAGTGCTCTTAGAAAGCTCATAAAAATATACGAGTGCTGTGTGGGGAGGCTCATGGCTTCAGGTACAAGGCTAGCAAGAGTGAGTTTATAGTTTTTAAGGCGGGTAATAAAACTTATACTTCTGTGCCTGAAGTCACTTTAGATAATAGCGCTCAAAAGCATTGAGCAGGTGAAGTACCTGTGCAACACTGGAACGCAGGTTGTTATCAATTAGGGCCAACATGCTGGCTCGTAAGTTTGCACGTTGCATTGTGCAGGTCAAAGTAACCATATTAAAGATAACTGCCAATCATTTATACGTGCAACCTATGGGTTAAGCATACATAAATTGCTTATGATGCCCTGCGGGTCCAGTACAATAATGGCTCAAGGGCGGTAATGGGGCTGCCGCACTTTTGTAGCTCGTCAGGGATGCTTGCGGATGCGGGGGTGGATGCCTTTAGCGCAATATTATGCAAAAAAACTTCGTTTCTGTTGCGGCGAGTGCGGACAGCTCCAACAGCTGGATGGAATGGATGCAACTATAATATAACTATTTATCTATGCTTACTATTTTAATTTAGTTTTATTCACTGATTTAATCAATTGATTTTTAACTTGGACACTATGGTAATTGGTCTCTTTTATTTTACCCGTGGTCTGAAATAAAAAGTATTATTTATTTATTTATTTATCATTTATTTCAAGCAAATACACTCATAGAATATCATTATTACAGACATCAATATTTTCTTAAATTATTAACTATTGGAAGGTGTAGATTGCAGCAATGGTTCATGTACAAGCAATCCACCCTATCAGCAATCATTTTCAGGAGGGAGTTGGAACTCGCCCTGACCCTGCGCACGAGTGAGGCAGCGCGCTTCCGCATCGTAGTGTAGAAGCAATCTACTCGCGCCTGAGCAAACATGCCTGACGCGCTGCAGCGCCAGGGCAGTCCCATCAACCTCCTGAATGCGTTATTGTATTGGACCCGAAGGGCCCCGTACGCCTTCTGAGTGTAGTCAGCCCACAGACTGCACGTGTAAAAAGACATATAGTAGGCTCTGAAAAGAGTAATTTCTACTTGTGGTGAGCAACGTGCAAATCAAATAGTTACCAAACCGCTGGGTCCTGAATTAAATTGGTTGCACCGTATAAGAGTGACACCTTAGACCTACACGTGTTGTTCTTCTGCATAACAATGACATGCTGTCTGACGGCAGCATTCATTGCTATGCCATCTGCACTTTGCACGGCGATATCACGGATATCCTGCGGTCAAGCAGGCTGATATTAAGGACAAAGGTTTTGTCACTTAACTTGACCATGTTGTGAATAACATTTCTCACACAACAAGGTAAGAGGGTTTTTCACGACGGAGCAGTGGTATCTTCTGTACAAGGCACAGATAAATTTTTGCCTGGAATACTATTTTCTAATCTGTGGGATGACTCTACACAGTACTGATTTCCTTTAGTTCCTTCTTAGATGATTTAGTCGGTTACCTTTGCCGGGACCACCTTTACGAGATACAGCGAACGCAATGATAACTTCTCGACCTTACACTCTTAAATACTTTCTTAACATCAATCAACCAATTAACCTATCGCAGCCCACTGCTGGATATAGTCCTCTCCCAATGTTCACCATACCATCGATCCGACCTTCCGCATCCAGTCTATACCAGGTACCTATTTCAGGTCGTCAGTTCATTTAGCTGGGGGCGTCTCACCTTCCGTTTGTCGACTCACGGTCTCCACTCGGTCTCGTCAGGTCTTAACATCGATGTTCTTTATATCGATATCTCCTATTTTATTTATTGTATTATCCTTGATAAAATATACATAATACTACCAATAAAATAGAGGTTATACTTGTTAAAGATTATTTTAGTTATAAAAAAAAAATACTAACTAATCATGGCGCTCATAAAACAATATTTTTTTAGTATTTTCCGTCAGTGGCATTCTAAACCTAAATTGAAAAAGACTTGGTTTTGCCTTTTCATAAAATCAGAATGGCCCTAAATATGAATTCAAAATACAGTAATTTCTAAAAAAAACTATGATGTCTTGGTGTAAATGAATATCTGCTTCTCCAAAATAAGTGCTACACACAGAATCTCTTTTGCAAATATTTCACTACAACTAACTCCCTCGTTCGGGTGAACACCGTACTTGGTAATACTACGTAAAGTTGTTGGAAAATAAAGCTAGATGGTGATAGGGTGCCACGAAGAGATGCATATAATGCCAATCTTATGCAATAGATGGCACCGCAATCGACTTTTACTGTATCGAAAGTTAGCTCCTACGTCATATTTTAGTTCATTTATTTATCGCCGCACCTAAATTTATATATTACTAAGGTTGCAAAGAAGCCAGAATAAGCAAATTGAGAATGGCAATGGGCTAGCGTACATTTACCAAAGTATCGATGACCATTAGACTGAACAAATCCTGAAGTAGCAACTATGCATCGGCAAACGGAAGGTAGGATACACCCAGCTAAATGGACTGACAACCTGAAAATGAAAACTGGGATGTAAGGCGTAAAAATTCGATACTTCTTGTAACAAAATTAACCAATACTACTTTGTTAATTTTTAAAGATACTAGAAGACATTAATTATATATACTTATACAAAAATTCTGTATCGATTTTCACAGATATAAAATTACTACTCATTATAAAAGAAAGTCCTCCGCGGTGTCTGTCTGTTTGTTCGCGATAAACGAAAAAGTTACGGCATCTATTTTCATGCTGTTTTCGCCAATGGATAGGCTGGTTCTCGAGGAAGGTTTTTGTAAATAATTTGTCAAGTTTTTGTACACGTTGGATAATGATATTTGTTGGATGTGTAGGAAAAAATAAGCTGCCTGGGAGCTTTCAACGAAAACGCTACCCTTTGAGATATAACATAATGATGTATTGTGAAAATGTTTTTTTTATATTTAGGACACGTCTATTTGACTTCACCTCGCCAGGTAAAGTCTCAGGAAAGAGGGTCACCATTACATACACGTACCATGTTAACAAAGGTGGCAGTCAGCTTGACGGCCTCATCAGAAGAGGATTGTCGTCGCAGCACCGCGTGACACCCACCGGTCCCACTAGAGCTGCGACCACAATCCCCCTGCCCGGCTATGCACTTCCTGACCCCTGAACGCAATCAAACCGACATTGGATTACTATGGAGGGTTTTTGGCAATCGTGCACGGTGGTACCTACCCGGCCGAATTTAGTGACAAATTTGTGTCATCAAATTTCTACCACCAGTAAAATATATATCTCATATAGGTTGTTGTGGTGGAATAGGGTCCCGGGTAGCTGAAACGGGAGCAGAATAAAAGCCAAGCCGCGAGCAAAGTTCTATTATCAGTTTACTTGTCAGTCACTTCTTCCTGTTCTTTTTCATCCTCCCCATTCTATCATTATAATAATATTCAAAGATTTTTAAAACGATAAAGTACAAGTATAGTTTTAAAATTCAGAGCAATAGAACAGAAATTCCTTGTCTACGCGTACGATTTCTGTGTGTGTGTACATACCATCAGCGTATACATCTATCTGTATGCCTTTCTCAATGGTACTTTCTGATGTCAAAGTGAAACTAAGTACTTCCAAGGCCATATTATTTTGTAGAGACTGCGCATAATATCACTATTACTTTGAGGCCCACATAAGCGATTCTTTCTTTAGGCATCGTTGTGTTTTATGAAAGCAGTGAATTTTATATTAATTCAGCAAAAGGTTTTTTGGGTCACCATTTTATTTGATTTTTAGGGTTCCGTAGCCATATGTATCGTCATGTCTTTCTGTCTGTCCGTCCGTATGTCACAGCGACTTTTTCCGAAACTATAAGAACTATGCTGTTGAAACTTGGTAAGTAAATGTATTCTTTGAACCGCATTAAGACTTTCACACAAAAATAGAAAAAAAAAAACAATAAATTTTTGGGGGTAAAAATTTATTTTCATTAAACCCATACGTGTGGGGAGGGGGGGGGGTATCTATGGATAGGTCTTCAAAAATGATATTGAGGTTTTTAATATATTTTTTTTCTAAACTGAATAGTTTGCACGAGAGACACTTCCAAAGTTGAAGAGAATTATAAAACTAAATAAAATATATGATGTACATTTAAATAAGTAATAAAAAAGTACCATGTAAACTTCCACCGAAAATTGGGTTGAACTAGATCTGGTAAGTAGTTTTTTTTTAATACGTCATAAACCGTTAACCGCAATTTACCTTTCATTCAATCAACTCAAATATAAGAATTAAAAAAAAAACATTATTATGTTACTTGCTGCTACGGAACCCTTCATGGGCGAGTCCGACTCGCACTTGGCCAGTTTTTTGTTCTTTTATTGAACAGCTAAGATATCTCGCGGTTAAAAGGTTTATTGTTTGAATTATGAGAAACATATTTTACTGACGGCTTAGCATGATTCCCGATTGCATCCGAAACTTTAACCTCTGAGTGAGTGGTCCTCCTTTAGATTGAATTTATATTATGGGAGCGGCTATCTTCTGACCTCCCAACCCCTATGAGCAAAGCCTGCGCCAGCGCATCAACCGTCAATAAGCAGGTGTACCGGCCGGTGAAGTTAGTTCGGCCCTGACGATATTAGTAGGGCCACATACACTCAATCAGGTGTAATACAACTTTTTTCGAGAAGATATCAAAAAATATATTTTATGCAAACCTAGTCTTATCAAATACGAACATGATAAAATAGAAATTAGTCAAATCGGTGGAGCCATCCGTACAAAGGGTATGTGGGACCCACCAAGATCTTAGGGGCCCAAGTCAACCTCGTCTACAAACTGGTACACCTGCTGAAAGACGGATGGACGGCACAGGCTTTTCTCTCAGGGTTGGAGGGTAAGAAAGCAGTTGCCTCATAATAGGCGAACTCTGGGCTTCAAAGCGCTGGATTTTGATGCAATCGGGATTGGCGCTTGAATGATGGATTTTTATTGATATAAATAGATTACAGTCATTCTCTTACAGGGTTGAGACGTTGGGGTCAAAATTTGGCAAAAAGGCTGGACTTTATCTTGCACAAAGAATTAGCTTTGCCATTCAACGAGGCAATGCTGCCAGTCTTCTGGGAATATTAACAGTCGGTGATGATGCGGAGGAATTCTATGACGCATGTATGTAAATATTTTTCTATCTTTTAGGTTTAGTTTTCGTTACATTTATTTATAATTAGCCTTAAATTGTATTTTTGTTATAAGTACCTTTTTTTTTTCGTGCGGAAATCCCTTCGGATACGCCCCCGCCGGCCAGCAGGGGGGGGGGGCGGTTATGTCGAGCTTGGACCGACTAAAACCGCACGACGTCTCGGGTCTTCAGACGCCGGGGTGTAAGGTTACCCATAAAGCATATCCCTCGCACCCCGACTGACCCTGGGCCATCTCCGGTTTCGGGATGGCCCCCTCGGGTTTGGAAACCCCGGTGTCCCCGTCTTGCCCCGGTTTGGGGGAGGGGCGCTAGTCGCCCCACCGTCCCGGCCTACTTCTGCTGGGGTGACAGGTGGCGGCGGCCCACGCGCTCGCGCGTCGCACCATTGCCGCAATCATGCTGCCGAGCGAGAGGACTCCCACCCCGATGGCTGCCACGAGGTCACGCCTCGGCGCCTCCCACGCCGGGCAGTCCGCCAGCGTGTGCAGCCCTGAGTCCTCGATAGCGTCGCAGTGATGACACTCAGGCGTTGGCTCCTTCCTGATTCGATGCAGGTGGTCCCCGAAGCAACCCTTCCCGGAGACCATCTGCGTCAGTCGGTACGAGAGGCTTCCGTGTCGCCTCTCTAGCCAATCCTGCATGATATAACATCTGTTTCATCAGTTTGTTAAATAATAAATTCTCGTACAGTTAGAATATTTGAAGAATTAATTGTCGAATTTAGTTTATCTATACTATTTTAAACTTCTGTTTTTTTTAGTTATTATTAATAATATAGTATTTTTTGTATCTGTACATTGAAGATAATTAAAAAACTTCGCAAGGAGGTCGGTTATCGTATTTTATTCATATCTCTGGTCTTACTTAACTAATTGCAATCAAACATACGACACAGGTCTGACCAAGACCTTTCTAATGGTAAAAACCACATCAAAATCTGTTCTGTAGTGTTTGCGTCCATCGCGAACAAACAGACAAACAGATAAACAGACAAGAATTCCAATAAAATATATTTGTGTTGAGAATCGTACATTTAACATAACCCAAGTGTTTTTAGATATCTCCATTGTACAGACACATCTAATTTACAATTTTATAATAGTACTAGCTTATGTCTGCGGCTCCACTCAGGTGACGGTCGGTTATCGCTTTTTGGTCACACTCATGTCACAGTCATGACAATGTTGTCATGAAAAAATTTTTTGGAATGTCCACAAATGCGGTGCTATAATTGCGCCGGAGCGAAGTTATTGCGAAGTCAAGCCAGTTATGTATAAAACAATAATCATAAGTAATTGCAATTATCTTGAATCATAATTTATACTAAATTCAAAATAGCCACGAACCCTAACAACTTTTTTGAAATTAATTTACAATCGTTTCGGAATTATTTGTAAACTCTGTAAGGTGCTGAATCGGTGCTACGCGAAGAGAGTAAATAAATTACTTAAGAGCATTCTTGAAATCCGTTGTACTATCTTATTTTATTCTGCTAAGGTAATTTTAAGAAAGAAAGAAAAAAAACATTCAATTCACGACACGCACAATTTAATACTGTTTAAACTCGCAATTATCAATTATCTCTGCAACGTAACTGAGTTAAAACATCTCCTCTTTATCTTTTTTGCTGTTATGTCCTCAAAGACGGATATACAATTACTTATGTAGATAAATTTGCAACCTACATTCATCACTGTATTCGAAAAAAAGCGGCCAAGTGCGAGTCGGAGTCTCTTCTTTAAGCTGGCGTCTTCCGCGGCGGCCGATGGGGAGTGAACGGTGCGACTAAGGTGGCTGGCGGCTACCGTGCTGACGCAAGTTGCGTCCCAAATTAGGCACTTGCCGTTCTTCCAGGGCACCAGAGTCAACCCGTCCGGTCTCTTACCGTCCGATCTGCTCAGGCCCGGAGGCTCAAGCACGCAGGGGACGTTCGCCGACACAAGAGATGCGGACGATGTCGTTCAGAGCGTGGTGTCACGGAAATCTGCCAGTGCACCGCCGACAACTCAAAGT
Source organism: Cybosia mesomella (assembly GCA_946251805.1). Lineage (NCBI taxonomy): Eukaryota > Metazoa > Arthropoda > Insecta > Lepidoptera > Erebidae > Cybosia > Cybosia mesomella. The sequence continues at coordinate 5,243,196 of OX276396.1, forward strand.
GTGATGGCCATCCGCTTCCACCATGGAACCGCAGGTGCATATATGGGGTTCACACACCTTACAGCCCAGGCGGAAAGCTACCGCCACACGCAGAGAGTCGCCGTCGAGTAGGGTGCCCAGATGAGGGGAAGGTAATGCCTGTAACAACGCTTCAGAATTATTTACAAATTTTTTTTTTAAGTATTATCATTCTCTTATTTTAGAAGTTACAGGGGGGGGAGGGGAGAACACATTTTACCACTTTGGAAGTATCTCTCGCGCAAACTATTCAGTTTAGAGAAAAATTATATTAGAAACCTCAATATCATTTTTGAAGACAAACAAACAAACAAACAAACATTCTACGACATTCTACACAGCGCTTTCTAGACCCAAAGTAAGCATAGTTTAACTAGCTTGTGTTATGGGTTCTAGAACGCGGATAAACATACTTATATTCTTTTTTTTGTGTAAATACATACATATTATACATAGAAACACCCAGACCAATGCAAATAGACATATTCATGCATACAAATATTTGCCCTGAGCGGGAATCGAACCCGCGCCCCCTGTCGTAGCAGTCGAATGCACTACCGCTATGCCACAGAGGCCTATCTATAGATACCTCACACGAAATGTATTGTTTTTTTTTTCTATTTTTGTGTGAAAATCTTAATGTGATTCACAAAATACATCTACTTACCAAGTTTCAACAGCATATTTCTTATAGTTTCGGAAAAAAGTGGCTGTGACATATGGACGGACAGACAGACAGACATGACGAATCTATAAGGGTTCCGTTTTTTGCCATTTGGCAACGGAACTCTAAAAAGTACGAAAACTTTTCATCATCAAATCCAACATTTCATTAGTTTTTTTTCTATCAGGTATCTATGACTTTAGTGACAAATGAACATATCAAGCTAACGGCCATCGTTCTGCTCAAGGTAATGACAACAGAAAAAATGTCGAAGAATAGGGAAGTCTTCTGACAGACTTACCAACAGTTGATTACAGTATAAAGTTACTTAAAATATTAATTAGAGCTCTTAATAATATCAGGAATAAAAAAGTTTGGACAAGTATACAAGAAAACGTAGGAAGCACGACCAACTCCTGAACAAGATACTCGGACAGCGTTTGGGTTAAACTACGACTACCTTAAAATGCACAGCGAGTTTAATCAGTATTAAACTAGGGGCGTAATGCATTCTGCTATTTCTAGTTGAGTTGAGAGCGCACTACATGATAACCTACAATTCACGCGCAATTTTTTTTTCAGTTGAATACCATTGAAATGTTTTTTCGGTGATTATTCCTCCGTTGCTAGACCTAATTTCAATTTTCTTTTTCTGTCTTAAGTTGCACATTTTGGCGCATAAATTGTGGTCTCAACATTGATCATTTTGGAGAAATCAGATTTTGAAATGTTTGAAGGGTGATTATTCCTCCATGGTATGTTCGATTTTCAATTTAATTTTTTCTGAACCTTCCGGGTATCAAGTTGTATTTACGTTGAACCCGAAGTTTTTTTCAGCACCCATGGTCTCCCCGTGACCATGGCTGCTGAAAAGCAACCGAAACGTCGGGTTCAATGTAAAATATAAAATAAGATCAAATAAATCGCTATAGAATCCATTTAAAAAATAGTTTTACTTCAATGTGTGACATTCGCGTAAACTTCCGACAACATCTTGTATTTACATGCCAAGTTTGGTCAAAATTGGTCGATTAGTATAGGAGGAGTAGCGTCACAACCAAAATACACCGAGTGAAGTACAGAGAGCTTTTCGCTCGACGTCGTCTCACTCTCAGTTCAATTTTTTTATATTTGCCAGAAATTGACTGTACTGTTGACGTCAGACCTGCATGAAACATAACTCCAGATACTGCACTCTTTCGACACTTACAAATTTTGGCATTATCTGTCCTATAACCAGTTAAGTACCCCGATAGATATACTGAGTAAATATCATTAAGCTAACTAATCGTAGTTCGTATTATGCTATCTCAACAAACATATTCAGTGCTAATCGACAGTTTTAACGCGCTTTATCAGTGTCTATATTCACCATGTAACGTTCAGCGTTTACTGTAGGAAATGAACGCCTACAACTTGTAAAAATAAGTGAATTAAAAGAATTAAGGAATACAAAAAAAGTAAAATAGGAACTGGAATTTGTAAATTTGTCTCTTCATTGCCAGTCATGTTTATTACACTGTATCAATTTTAATAATTATTATTTTCAATTCTTGTGTTCATGGTTTGAAAAATTGGTAAGAATTTGGTCCTTTGGAATATATTGTTGTTATATTAGAGATATGATTGCATGACTTTTAAGAAATTCAAATGTACAAATTCTATTACTTACTAACATGTTTTTATGTTTTTACATAGAACCTAAAAATCGACTCTCTCGTAACTAGTAGAGCATATGTTTTACTATATAGGGTAAATTTATTATTGCAATGTAAAATGCCAGCGTTATGAGGTCTAAGGTGGTCTAAGGCTCATTATGATGCTTATGTATACATATATGTCCCTTTTAGTATCATTATTATTCACACTTTTAATATAAACGGTAGTATCTTAAATTCAATCTAATCTTTCTAAACGTGCGCACATTGTTTCCTTGTCATAATTACGATGCTATTATTTACATCTCATAAATCCTAGAACTTATCAATATTATAATCAGTGGTTTGTTTTTAATTTACGACAGTCTCTGATTCGATGACGTAGAATATGGACACAATTCATGGATGACGTCGGAATTAGAAATATGCACATTTAAATTATTACTTAATATAGCTTCGTTACCGCCCACCTGATATCTTTTTAGAAGTTTAATGGTACTCTTTTTGGAATAGTAGCAATCGGCCGCATCTTAAACGACATCTGCTCACTCCATAACAGGGTTTTGAAAAAACGTACAAGTTATAATACTATTAAGACGGAAAGAAACACGTTTATTTAGATTTCTTATTATCAATTTAATGATAATACTCCAATAATGCGCTGATATAGATTATTAAATCTGCACGATATAAGTAATGATTGTGTATTGGTGTTTAGTCGTTGTGTGATAGTGGCCTTGTAGATACATTCGGTAAGTGTTTACATTTTTTATAAACTCTAATCGTATAACTGGTAGTTTAAAAGTGATTTAGACTAACAATACCTGCTGATCCATTATCCATCCATTGCAGTGGTTAAATAGAAAAAGAGTTTTTAAAAGTGACTTATCATTTGTTTCTGGATCACACTAATAATAATAGTCAAGAGTAAAGAAAGGTCATGAGTTCGTTATTCCTGTAATTTAATAGCTATTTCCATTATTTATATTTTGTTTGAAAGTTGATGTCAAGATTTTACAACTCTGTATTAAATTTTGTTTTTATTGGCCGCTTGATAAATTAATTCGATCTTCAAAAACTGTACTTCCTAAATGCTATCCATTTTGATGACAAATTTAGTATTACTTAACAGCTGTCACTTCTCAATAATGTAATAAAAGTTGCTAAAATGTTAAATTGTTATTATACAAATCAATTCCGGCGTTTTACTTATTTTTACACTAAGCAAATGCTTTATTTTGTAAAAAAATATATTCCAAAAAAAAGGATTCGTGCAGCGGCCGGCGAAGCGCGGGAATTAATTTGTATAATAACAATATAACATTTACCGACTCGTGTTGGTAAATCCTAAGATTTACCGGAAAATGTTAGGATTTACCGTAGTTCGGGCTTTTACTGTAACATATACATGAGATTGTTCCGCATCCATATAACGTTCAACCAAGTCGTTTAGAAAGAAATCGCAAAGCGACTGATCGACGCTTCACGTGACCTAAAGGCTGGCTTATGTTGTGTTTTTTGCGCATAGAATTGGCATCTCATTCAACGTGGCAATGCCGCCAGCCTTTTGGGTACATTACCAGTCGACATCGATGGGAAGAAATTCTTTGACATCTAAACTTTTCACTTTGCACATACCTACTCCCTCCCCTTTTTTTAGGATGGAAACATTTTAGTTTAAATAATTTTTTTTTTAGTTAAAATGTTTTTTCTCATTTAAAATGAATAAAATCCTATTTTGTAATGGTTAATAATATACAATTATATATGTATCATCATTATCATTTCATCGTTAAGTCCGAGTCGGACCCTTTTTTTTTTACGTGTGGAAATCCCTTCGGATACCCCCCCATTGGCCAGCGGGGGTGGTTATGTCGTGTCTCGACTAAAACCGCACGGTGTCCTCCCCAAGTGTCCGTTGCCGGGCACCCCGGGTAAGCCCTCGAAAGGATACCCCAGGGTTGCCGGCGGACTTTGGCCGCCACCGCGGCCTCGCCTGGTATTTTTTTATGGTTATTTTTTATTATCCCGCTTCGGTGAGTTGGCAGGCAGGAATTGAAAACACCTATGAGTCGGGATTCGGTTTTCTTCCTTCACTTCGCACAGTCTTGGGCATCACTGGCAGTGTGACTATTGGAACGCATGTTATCTTCTACGACGTCAAGCCAGCACTTCTATGGTCTACTTATACCGGGACCCCGGCAAAGAAAGTGTGGGCAGATATTTGCAGGGGATTTCAGTATCGTATATTGATATCATCTGAGGTATACTTCACGCTTCCGATTCTGTGGTTCCGACCACTATTGGCGACATGAAACTGCAAGAGAGTCACCTACACTGCTCGGCATCTTCCTCCTAGTGTATTCCCAGATTGAAGTGTACAACTTGGAGCCCGGGGTCCGCTAATTATTTATGATTGGGTTGTTGAGTTTTACGAAACGGACTATCGTATGATCTTTCAAACCCCGTAAAAACCCTTGATTAGCAGGTCTACCGGCTTGTATATGAGGTTGCCATGACTCCGAAGTTCTTTGTTGGGGTTATTTAGTGCGACTACCATCTGATCGTCTAAACCCCGTAAGGACCCAGAACCCTTGATTAGCAGGTCTATCGGCTTGTATAAGAGGTTGGCATAACTCCGATGTTCTTTGTTGGGGTTATTTAGTGTATAAAGTGGTGTATCTACGCAATACTTAGTTCACATAAAATATCAATTTAATTTGTATATATTTATTAAATAACTCATTAACCATTAATTAATACTGGATAAATTTACTTTGCTAAAGGTATAATCATATCGTTAGCTTCAGATAACTTATCGTAATTTACATAATTGTTGGCAGTTTTCGTCACTGTCCATATATTAATGAGATGTATGCTTTTTAGGGTTCCGTACCTCAAAAGGTAAAAAAGAAACTCTTATAAGATCACTCACTTATCCCTCTGTCTGTTCGTGGGTCACCACAGATTTTCTCAAGAACAGATGGACCTAGCAAGTTGAAATTTATACTATTAGGTGTAAAAATATCAAGGTCCTGAGTCAGTGAGATTAAAAGATATGGGCAAATGTATATTTTTGCAAAAAACCTTATATGTTAGTTCCCGTTGACCTAGAATCAGAAAATTAGGCAAAAAAACAAGTTCTTACAGCACAAATAAATAAACATTCCATAAAATAAAAAATGTAAGAAAAATCAAAGCAATTAGTTATACAGTGATTTTAACATGCTATCCTGATTTAATATGATTGACCTTTTCGTTACGTGCGGATACCCCTTCATGCTTCACCTCACCAGAGCTAACCATCGGGCTCGGTTCAGCGAAAACAACTCTGTACCACGTCAGCCATTTGGTACGAGGAACCAGGTATATCAAAGAGACGAAAGCCTTGGGACCCCAACCAGTCTTAGCGCTCAGAGTTGCCGGCCCTGACGAGTTGCTGGAAATCTCTCACTCCCTCTTTTATGTAGGTAGCTGCGAATAGTTAGATCGGCGAACGGCAGATACCTTCATACTTGCAAATAGTGATAAGTATCTATTATATATTTCGTGTACCTTTATTTTTTTTTTTTCGTGCGGAAATCCTTTTGGATACCCCCCCGCGTGCCAGCGGGGGTGGTTATTTCGGGCTTGAACCGACTAAAACCGCACGCCGTCTCGGGTCTACAGACGCCGGGGTGTAAGGTTGCCCATAGAGCATATCCCTCGCACCCCGACTGACCCTGGGCCATCTCCGGTTTCGAGATGGCCCCCTCGGGTTTGGGAACCACGGTGTCCCCGTCTTGCCCCGGTTTGGGGGAGGGGCGCTAGTCGCCCCACCGTCCCGGCCTGCTTCTGACAGGTGGCCTCACCCGCCACCCCCAGGCCTGCGCTCATGGAGGGCGGAGGTCGTTAAGCGACCTCCGGCGCCTGAGTCGCCTGCGACGCGCGGCGAGCAAATTGCGGGCTCGGCGGTCCGGGAGAGTTCTAAATCTCTCCGGGCGCGCTCCGCCATCTCCTTCGCGAGCATTACATGCTCGCAGAAGGAGGTGGCGGCGGCCCACGCGCTCGCGCTCCGCACCATTGCCGCAATCATGCTGCCGAGCGAGAGGGCTCCCACCCCGATGGCTGCCACGAGGTCACGCCTCGGCGCCTCCCACGCCGGGCAGTCCGCCAGTGTGTGCAGCCCTGAGTCCTCACTATTTCGTGTACCTTTTTTTTTTTTTTTTTTTTATCGTGCGGAAATCCCTTCGGATACCCCCCCGCTGGCCAGCGGGGGCGGTTATGTCGGGCTTGCACCGACTAAAACCGCACGCCGTCTCGGGTCTTCAGACGCCGGGGTGTAAGGTTACCCATAGAGCATATCCCTCGCACCCCGGCTGACCCTGGGCCATCTCACCACTAACAGCATCGCTCATCCTGTCTCCTCTGAAAGCAGAGGAGTACGGAGAGCGATGTGTTCCCGCCACGTTGGGTATTGGCCGACGATCAATGCCAATCCTATGAAGGGGTGAAGGGGAAGCCATTGACCGCCGCCCAGGGTGTACCGGCCGCTCCGATTCCGTTCCCCTCGGACTGCAGCGGGATCGGAATCGGAGCGACACTCGAGGAGGTTACCCAACACACACCTCATATTTTGTGTACCTACTAGTCGGAGTGAACATGTATAGTATTAACTTGTAATTGTGTGTTTATTATAATGTAGTAATAATTTATAATTGAGGAGTGTTACGTGGGTAGCTGCAAATAGTTAAAGCGGCGAGCGGCAGATACCTACATACTTGCAAATAGAGATAAGTACAGTGATATAAACTTTGTAACCGGCTAGGATAGATTAGTCTCGAATGAATGCTTTCAAGTAAAGGTTGTTTTCCTCTGCTGCCATCAACGCAACCCGCCCCACCCTAGGCCTGCTTTTGCTAAAACGACAGTAAATAGACTGAACCGTCACATCCAGGCCTGCGCTCATGTAGGACGTAGGGATACAAGGGAGAAATTACATGAGACGTAGACTTCACCATGGTCTATCGTAGTAATGTATCGTTCAACTGTCACTGAACAACTGACTTTATTATTTAAAGGCAACCCGACCTCATTTCGCTTCGGCTTATATATATTTATATTACATTCATATATTCAGTGGTTGCCGCAACATCAAGACTTGGAATTCTCTACCAGCACACGTGTTTCCTTGTTCCTACAGTCCCGGGGCCTTTAAGAGGGGCGTGGAAAAGCATCTGATGAGTCTGTCAACCTAAAAGTCACCATTGTAACATTATCCGTGTCTGGTGACCCTCATTTCTGAGACATTACCATCAGTCGAGGTCATATTGCCGTGACAAATAAAAATGAAGAGTTTTTTTTTAACTCATGCCATCGTAATTCACACATAATATATATAGTGCATTTTATTGTTTCAGATATGTATTTCCTACCACTACTCAGCATTTTGGGGTCTACGTTTTGCGTTGCTGTCGTAAGCGGAGATACTCGTGCGGAAAGATATCTTTTACCTAAAAATATCGTACCTACTTTTTACGATGTACAACTTTTCTTCAATCCAATTAATCCTGCAAATTTTACTGGTGAAGTCTCTATAAGAGTTGTGGCTGAAACTCCAACAAATGTAATAGTTTTGCACGCCCAGGAAATGGCTATTGCCACAGGTGCAATAACAGTTGTCCATGATACTGAACCTAATAACAATTTGGTAGCAAACTTCAGTTTGACAACTGACGATACTCAATTTCTGCGTATTGTCTTAAATAGGGAGTTACAATTTTCGGAACCCGTGACTATAAACATTAAATATGTATCTCGCTATGCAGCAAATATGTTTGGTATTTATGTTTCAAGATATAATTTGGACCGAACTACACAGTAAGTTTTCATTTCTCTTTATGTATACTACTAGTTGTATCCGCGGCTTTATCCGCCTTACTGACCTACCTCAAAAGGAAAAAACGGAACCCTTATAGGATCACTTCGTTGTCCGTCCGTCCGTCTGTCAAGACCGTTTTTCTCAAGAACGCGTGGAGGTATCAATCTGAAATTTATATCTAATACTCAGGTCTACTGTCTCTTGAAGCTGTGAAAAAATAAAACTTCTCAGTCAAAGCAATCAAAAGATACAGCCGTTAATGCCGCAAATTTTCTCAAATTTTCGAAACTCGCACGGGAATCAAAACCTACAGGGTACTTCCCGTGAACTTAGAATCTTGAAATTTGGTACGAAGTAACGTCTTATAGTACAGATAAAGAAAAAATGGCCAAAACCGTAAATTTTTAGTTACTTCATATAATAAAAAATATTTTTGAAAATTTTAAAGTTACTGCTACCATAACTATGACTCGATTGTCGTGATGGCTGAACTTTTACTTATATACCTACAGGTTTGTACGGAACCCTCAGTGTGCGAGTCCGACTCGCACTTGGCCGGTTTTTTTATATAAAATAAAGTGTGCGAGTCGCACTCGCGAATAGACTCGGAATATACCTAACGTTACTGTTAGAAAACTGAAGTTAACAATATAGTAATCGAGTCCTAAAATGAGAACTGAGAATTTTATTGATAATTGAATGATGGGATGGGAGCCAGATCAACAGATGACTGTAAAATTTAGCTAAGAACGACTGGTTGCCGAAGGCCAAGCATCCCGATACTCATGGGAACGTATTCCCGGGCTAAAATTGCCTTTTCGTGTCATTATTCCAAACTGGCATCTATCCCTGAACCAAATTTAAGTCAGATCCGTTCAACCGTTTTTGTGTGGTAGAGTAACAAAAATATCCAAACATCGTCACAAACTTTCACATTTATAATATTACTAGCTGTTGCCCGCGGCTTCGCCCACGAGGAATTTTGGTCCCGTTCCTGCTTACTATTGGAACCTATTACAGGGATATAAACTAGCCTATGTGTTATTCCATACTGTAATCTATCGCTGTACCAAATTTCAGCCAGATCCAAATCGGAGAAATTCGAATATCTGGGACGTGTCTAGGTGGCTCAGTTGGTCAGAGCATTCCCCGTGTAAGGGACTAGTCACGGGTTCAAGTCCCCTCCTAGATGTCTCTTTTTCCGATCTAAAACCTATAGGAAAAGTAAGCATATTAATTGCTTAATTATTTAATTGATTCTATGAATAATTTTTAAAATGTTTCACCATTTTGACCAAGTTATTGTGAGAACGTAATTATTACGATATTATTTCAAATTATCTATTGTTTCTAAATATGAGTACAAATAATGACGTCACGTATATGAATGCCATGAGCCACATCCAATTTACATCCCATAGTAGTTTAATAGTTTAGTATTATGGTTTCGATGATCGGTGTATTCGTTGCAACTCTTTACTTTTGTCTAAGGCGCCGGGCAAACAGAACGGACGAGCGTCCTAGACGTGTCTTTGTAACACCCCGCGCACCTCTTAACCTCTCCGCTTACCTTCCGCAGGTGCACGAGGTGTTACACTGGTGGTAGAAATTTGATGACGCAAATTTGTCACTAAATTCGGCCGGGTGGGTACGTGCACGATTGCGAAAAACCCTCTATAGTAATCCAATTTCGGTTTGATTGCGTGCGGGTAGGGGGATTGTGGTCGCAGCACTAGTGGGACCGGTGGGTGTCACGCGGTACTGCGACGACAATCCTCTTTTGATGAGGCCGTCAAGCTGAGTGCCACCATTGTTAACATGGTACGTGAATGGTGAACCTCTTTCCTGAGACTTTACCTTCAGCTTATCATCAGGCGAGTTGAAGTCAAATCGTGTTTTAAATATATAAAAAAACAAAGACACGTTTAGGACGCGCGTCCGTCATATTTGTCCACCGCCTTACTTGTAAAAACTTAGAATATGAAAGGCGATTGGGAAGGAGTGGCGTGAGTTTGATTACCTGGCTGTTTTACCAGACTACGGTGCATATCCTTTTAGGTGATGTGCATCATATTGTTATGCATTTATCAGTATATGTATGTATCTACGTATGTTCCACTGTAGCTCCTAAGCTACTGAATTGATTGTAATGAATTTGGTGTCAATCAATTCATTATCAAGCTCGGTTTTTTTTTTTTATAAATTTTCTACGACATTCTACACAGCACTTTCTAGACCCAAAGTAAGCATAGTTTAACAAGCTTGTGTTATGGGTTCCAGAATGCGGATAAACATACTTATATACTTATTTTTTTGTAAATACATACATATTATACATAGAAACACCCAGACCAATGCAAATAGACATATTCATGCATACAAATATTTGCACTGAGCGGGAATTGAACCCGCGCCCCCTGTCATACCAGTCGAATTCACTACCGCTACGCCACAGAGGCGGATTGCAATAGGCTATTTTATATGAATAACATCAATATAGTGGATGTTAGATCCCAAATCTTTTTCGGGATATCGTGTCGAGTGGAATATCAAAAGAAAGCAGCATTTTTTGCAGTTTCGCTATAAAACTGAAATTTTAAATTATTGATCTTATTTTAAAAAAACCGCGGTAGCCTAGTGGTATGGGTAAAAGACTGCTGAGACGAGGTCTCGGGTTCGATCCCAGGTATTACCATGGCACACACCAATGACTTTTCAATGCTTTTTGAAGTTATGTGTGTATTTATCGCAGGTTTATAAGTGCCCGGTTAATGGCAATAGGCTATTATATTGGGACCTAAAACATAAACTGGCGAAAAGTAGGTGCTAGCACCTCTGCCTACCCCTTTGGGGATATAGGCGTGAGTTAATGTTATGTTATGAATTGAGAATTGATCTACTTGATAATTTTTAGCTACCTAGTGACCTCCCAGCTGCAGCCTACCTATGCTCGCCGTGCATTCCCATGCTTCGATGAGCCAGCACTCAAAGCCATCTTCAGGACCACTATCTATGCACCACCGAGCTACACCGTTGTCAGAACCAACATGCCACCCAGATCAGATTTACTTAAGTAAGAGATTCAATTTGACAGAAATTTAATAGTAATATAATTGCCTGCGCTGCATCATGCGTGTCACGTATGCGGGCGCCCGCGCGTCATGCTAATTGTATGGATATTTTTGTACGAAATTAGCTCAGTATTATTTGCAAAAAAACAGGTGCATGCTTGTGTGTACACGACACAGCGCAGGCCCTTATGGATACAATAAAATATTCCACAAATTGTAGTTTAGTAGCAGTTTATGGGTTCGTACCTAGATTATTATATCCAAACCAAGCTGACTTGCAAGCCGGTACATCTACTGATTGATACACGAGGCTCTGGTGCAGGCTGTGCTATAGGGGGCAGATTCGGACGCCCGCACTTCGTGCAAATCGTGGGTATTTTTAGGCGATAATTATTTACAGGAAATTCGCACCATATATTATTTGAATAATAGAGGCACCTACATGCGTGCACACGCATAAGGCAGCGGACGGCTTTATTATAGACTTGATCTTCCGCAACGATACGGAACGAGTGTCAGCGGTCTGATGTCCCAACCCCGAGAGGAAAACCTGCGCCAGAAACTCGTCTGTTATGTAGCAGATGCACTTACTAGAAGGCGAGGCTAGCTTGGGCATCAAAGGTTTCAGTAGGACCCTGCGCCGGTTTCTGAAATCTATCTGGATACACCCCCCCCCCCCCAGCCGGCCAATTTGATTGGTTATGTCAGATTCGAACCGACTAAAACCGCACGCCGTCTCGGATCTTCAGACGCCAGGGTGTAAGATGGCATTTTCCTCTGCACTGCACACCCTATGGCAAATGTCAAATATTTTCATTTTATTTACAATAGTAAATATGAGTATAGTAGGAGATATTAAATTAACTATTTATTTGTTATTGCAATAATCTTTGCAGACCCAATGTTACTGGCTGGACGAAACATGAATTTCAAGACACTCCAATCATGTCTACCTACCTTCATGGATTTCTTGTCTCAAATTTTGATTATGTTGAAAATACAAACTCAGCAAACAATGAGAACCAAACCTTTGATGTTCCCTTCAAGGTCTATTTCAGGCGAGGTAATGAAAATACTGCAGCCTTTGCACTTGATTTTGGGCAGAAGAGTATGGCCAGGTTACAGGAATATTATGATTTTAAATATGATCTACCGAAATTGGATAAAGTTGCAGTGCCTGATTTTGCAGCTGGAGCTATGGAGAATTGGGGATTGTGTATTTATAGGTATGTTTTCCTTTCTTATCTTTTTAACTGACCTTTAGACGACCTTTGGATGTATAACCTTTTAGGTTATTCCAGCCGGCGTTTATGATTATGAGTCAACAGTCGATAAGCCGGTTTCGCAATTGAGAAATTGAAGTTGAATCATGCTATTGCACAGTTGAGAAGGCGTTGACGCGATACAATTTCAATTTCTTAACCCAGAATCCGCCTAAATTTATGTATCTTTATACGAGGGTCAAACTGAAAGTTCTTAGAAAATCAAAAACTGATTACATTAGCCAGTTATTAGTTTTATTATATCTTTTCAAAATATTGTCCATTCACGTCAATACACCGCTGCATGCGATGGAACCACTGGGAAAAGCACTTTGCCCACTCGTCCTTAGGGGTCTCTTCAATGGCATCGCGATACGCAGCCACCGCTTCTTCAGCATTCATAAACCGCTTTCCTTTAAGTTTTTCTTTAATTTTTGGAAATAAATAAAAATCACAAGGCGCGAGGTCGGGGCTATACGGCGGGTGACCCAGTAATTCAACGTTTGATGTCGCCAAATAGTCGATCGTTCGCTTGGCGGTGTGCGACGAGGCGTTGTCGTGGTGAAGGAGGATCCTACTGCGAGGTAGTTTCTCTCGAACTTTTTCCAAGACAAGTGGCAAACAATTGGTAGTGTACCATTCTGCAGAAACTGTTTTTTGATCCTCTAACACAATTGTTACGAAATGACCTATCCTTCCAAAGAACGAGGCCACCATTTTTTTTCCCGCACTTCGATCTCTCTTTACTTTAGTTGGCAACTCCTCTCAGAAAATCAACTTCCATCCATATTTTTAACGACTTTTTCACCATCATTATTACCAGAACCATCATCGCCAATATATTTATAAAGTACTCACTCATTTTATTTCGCTATTTCTTCGTCACTTTTTTCATTAATAAATGCACTTTGTTTAATTTCCATTTTATATCAATAGATTTATGGCACAAAATAGAATAAATATTACAAAAAATTAAATGCAGACAAAAAGTGTTTCTTAGGCCTCGGTCGGAATCGATCTCAGTCTTAACGAAGTCAACGACCACTCATTAGACGAACGTGCCACCAAGGTTGTTAAGTACAGTGTGAAATTAGCGCTTCTATATTTGTTGTCTTACGTTCAGGTCACGTTTTTACTGACGCGAGTTTAACCATTACAGTTGAGAAGGCGTTGACGCGATACAATTTCAATTTCTTAACCCAGAATCCGCCTAAATTTATGTATCTTTATACGAGGGTCAAACTGAAAGTTCTTAGAAAATCAAAAACTGATTACATTAGCCAGTTATTAGTTTTATTATATCTTTTCAAAATATTGTCCATTCACGTCAATACACCGCTGCATGCGATGGAACCACTGGGAAAAGCACTTTGCCCACTCGTCCTTAGGGGTCTCTTCAATGGCATCGCGATACGCAGCCACCGCTTCTTCAGCATTCATAAACCGCTTTCCTTTAAGTTTTTCTTTAATTTTTGGAAATAAATAAAAATCACAAGGCGCGAGGTCGGGGCTATACGGCGGGTGACCCAGTAATTCAACGTTTGATGTCGCCAAATAGTCGATCGTTCGCTTGGCGGTGTGCGACGAGGCGTTGTCGTGGTGAAGGAGGATCCTACTGCGAGGTAGTTTCTCTCGAACTTTTTCCAAGACAAGTGGCAAACAATTGGTAGTGTACCATTCTGCAGAAACTGTTTTTTGATCCTCTAACACAATTGTTACGAAATGACCTATCCTTCCAAAGAACGAGGCCACCATTTTTTTTCCCGCACTTCGATCTCTCTTTACTTTAGTTGGCAACTCCTCTCAGAAAATCAACTTCCATCCATATTTTTAACGACTTTTTCACCATCATTATTACCAGAACCATCATCGCCAATATATTTATAAAGTACTCACTCATTTTATTTCGCTATTTCTTCGTCACTTTTTTCATTAATAAATGCACTTTGTTTAATTTCCATTTTATATCAATAGATTTATGGCACAAAATAGAATAAATATTACAAAAAATTAAATGCAGACAAAAAGTGTTTCTTAGGCCTCGGTCGGAATCGATCTCAGTCTTAACGAAGTCAACGACCACTCATTAGACGAACGTGCCACCAAGGTTGTTAAGTACAGTGTGAAATTAGCGCTTCTATATTTGTTGTCTTACGTTCAGGTCACGTTTTTACTGACGCGAGTTTAACCATTACAAAAAAAAAGTGCACAACGCCGCTAAAGAAGTTTTCACTTCAAAAATTGTTGAAGGAAAAGGAGATAATATTTTAAGCAAGTTAGTCGTCAGCGAATGAATATCTGATTTTATCAACAGAGAAGTCGCTCTTCTGGTTCAAGACGGAGTAACATCGACAGCAACCAAACAAAATGTTGCGAGGATTATCACTCACGAGAACGTACATTTGTGGATCGGTAACGAAGTCACACCTATATCCTGGACCTATCTCTGGCTGAGCGAAGGCCTAGCTACCTTTTTTGACCACTATGGCAATGATTTCGTAAGTGGTTTATGTTTTTACTCGATTCATTGCGTAACATTTTCATCTTTTTGGAATTCCGTACCTATTTTTTCGTGCTAAAATCCCCTCAGGTACCCCCCGCCGTGGCAGGTGAGGCGAAGACCCGAGACGGCGTGTGGTTTTAGTCGGTTCAAGCCCGACATAACCGCCCCCGCTGATCGGCGGGGGTATCCGAAGGGATTTTCGCACGAAAAAAAAAGACGCCGCTGAAGACCCCAGATGGCGTGGGGTTTTTTTTTCACATCTTTAGTCCACCCGTTCTTGAGAAAATCGGTAGTAACACACAAACAGACGGACAAGAGAGTGTTCTTATGATGGTTCCTTTTTTACCTTTTGAGGTACGGAATTCCAACGACCTCCGTCCTCCACGAGCGCAGGCCTAGGGATTGGAAGGCGAGGCCACCTGTCACCCCAGCAGAAGCAGGCCGGGACGGTGGGGCGACTAGCACTCCTCTCCCAAACCGGGGCAAGACGGGGACACCGTGGTTTCCAAACCCGAGGGGGCCATCTCGAAAACGGAGATTGCCCAGGGTCAGTCGGGTTGCGAGGGATATGCTCTATGGGCAACCTTACACCCCGGCATCTGTAGATCCGAGACGGCGTGCGGTTTTAGTCGGTTCAAGCCTGACATAACCGCCCAAGCTAACTAGCGGGGGGGTATCCGAAGGGATTTCCGCAGGAAAAAAAAAAGAAAGCTTTAATCACACATCACATCACGAAAGACTAAGAGAAATTCACTTTATGTAACTCAACATTGAGAATTCAAAGGATTACTCTTTTTTTCATCTGAACGTCAATCCCAGTCGCATTTAAAGCTTTGGAGTACGGGGCCGCTCCTCTGCTACTTCTTACATTAGTTTATTTTGCCTTTTATGGGAGCGGCAACTGTCTCTGGCCAGGAGGCCAAAGACAGTTGCCGCTCCAGATAGGAAACTCTGAGGGGGAAACCGGCACCGGGTCCCTATTCCTCAATCGGCAGGTGTACCGGCTTGCAAGTGAGGCTAAACCCAATTAAAAGGATTACTACTAACCATAATCCGCGGTAGCCTAGTGGTATGGGTAAAGGACTGCTGAGACGAAGTCTCGGGTTCGATCCCAGGTATTACCATGGCAGACACCAATGACTTTTCGATGCTTTTCGAAGTTATGTGTGTATTTATCGCAAGTTTATAAGTGCCCGGTTAATGGCAATAGGCTCGCCACCTATTACATTGGGACCTAAAACATAAACTGGCAAAACGTGGGTGCTAGCACCTCTGCCTACCCCTTCGGAGAAATAGGCGTGAGTTTATGTTATGTTATGTTATGTTATGTTATGTTATGTTATGTTATGTTATGTTATGTTATGTTATGTTATGTTATGTTATGTTATGTTATGTTATGTTATGTTATGTTATGTTATGTTATGTTATGTTATGTTATGTTATGTTATGTTATGTTATGTTATGTTATGTTATGTTATGTTATGTTATGTTATGTTATGTTATGTTATGTTATGTTATGTTATGTTATGTTATGTTATGTTATGTTATGTTATGTTATGTTATGTTATGTTATGTTATGTTATGTTATGTTATGTTATGTTATGTTATGTTATGTTATGTTATGTTATGTTATGTTATGTTATGTTATGTTATGTTATGTTATGTTATGTTATGTTATGTTATGTTATGTTATGTTATGTTATGTTATGTTATGTTATGTTATGTTATGTTATGTTATGTTATGTTATGTTATGTTATGTTATGTTATGTTATGTTATGTTATGTTATGTTATGTTATGTTATGTTATGTTATGTTATGTTATGTTATGTTATGTTATGTTATGTTATGTTATGTCATAATCCTGTTTTAACAAGTTTTTATTTACCCTGCTATGTTAGTTTGTTAGTATGGGTCTAAATCTTGAAGCTTAATTAGAATCACTTCCTGACGTTAGATTTAACTCAAATTAGGTATACTGGCGTTTCTTTGGTGCCAATACAATAATAATAGTACTATAAAACTGGTCTGATGATAAAGTCGGAAGGTGTTCGTAGGAACTCTTGAACTAAATAAGATAAACCCAGCATGTTTGGGCTCATTTGATTTGTCTTATTACGCACTTACTAGAAAGCTTATGCTTGAGAAGTCTTTTTAAATTAATTTTAAACGGCCTCTGTGGCGTAGCGGTAGTGCATTCGACTGCCACGTCAGGGGGCGCGGGTTCGATTCCCGCTCAGTGCAAATATTTGTATGCACGAATATGTCTTTTAGCATTGGTCTGGGTGTTTCTATGTATAATACGTATGTATTTACAAAAAAAAAGTATATTAGTATGTTTATCCGCATTCTGGAACCCATAACACAAGCTAGTTAAACTATGCTTACTTTGGGTCTAGAAAGCGCTGTGTAGAATGTTGTAGAATATTTATTTATTTATATTATTTATTTACAGGTAAAACCTGAATGGCGCATGAGTGACCAGTTTCTACTCGGAGTACAGAATGTGTTCCAATCGGATGCTGTGCTCAGCGTGAATCCTATGACCTACCCAGTTTATACTCCTAGTGAGATTTTAGGAACTTTCAACGCTGTTGCTTATCAAAAATGTAAGTAATTAATACCATGACGTCATCATCATCATGCGTCTGATGAGGCCGCTAAGCTGGAGGCCACTATTGTAGCATTATCGATCATTACAAATAATGATGTCTCACATTCTTGAGACTTTGCCTTTGGCTTACCATCAGACGAGGTGTAGGTGTTGACAGGACCATTTTATTACAAATACATATCAGCGCTGTGTCTCGACTGAGCCTTCTTTGCTGAAAAAAAATGTTCATCATTCTGCTATCAATTTGTATTTAAAAGAATGTAAAGTAGATAAACAATCAAATTAAAAAATTCAAAACACCCGATATAGTTAAGTGCACTAATACATGACTTATACACGATTAAAAAAAATCATCAAATCAAAAATCAATCAAAAATCGGTTCATCAAACTTATAACACCCCGTCGTTTTTGAAATACGAAGTAGCTAAACTGATCAAGGCAACCTCTCAAAACAAACATAAGAAGAAAATGAGAGGAGACATATTTTCTCAATACACTCGGGGTGAGAGGGAAAAACGCGACATAACAACCCCCGTTGGCCGGCGGGGAAGTATCAGAGGGGATTTCCGCACGAAAAAAAAAGTTACGAAATATACAAAAATAAAATCAATATAATCAATAATCAATAAAATCCTAAAAAATTAAACAATGCAGTCCCCCCCCCCCGAGTTCCTCAGTCTGCAGCAAGGACGCCGCAGGCTCGTCTACGCCCGGGACTACCGACCTTCATGATCGTGGCCTGAGGACGGCAGTTGGGCGTCTCACCGTCCTTGCAGAAGCAGGCCAAGACGGAGACGTGTGTGTCCTACACACGCCAGCCTACTCACCGACGCGGGATCAAACCCGACGCCGAAGGCGATGCCGTGGCGGCGGCCGAATTCCGCCGGGAACCCTGGGATTATCCTTTTGAGGGCGTACCCGGGGTGCCTGGCAATGGGCGCTTGGGAAAGACACCGTGTGGTTTTAGTCGGTTCCGTAGTTAGACTAATTGTCGGACTTTTTAGGGCTCGGATTACCTTTAACGACTGCCACGAGCCCCTCGAATGAAATATTGCATAATTATATAAATTATTATCTGCAAACGTTCCATGATTAGTTCGTAGTTTACATCCTCCTAATATTATGAAGGCGAAAGTTTGTAAGTATGGACGTACGGATTTAATGGTTACTTTTGCCCGCAAAAACGGCTGAACGGATCCTGCCTAAATTTCGTACAGAGATATATCATATTATAGTGAGACCTACTAATATTATAATCGCGAAAGTTATTAATTATGGATGTATGGATATTTTTTAGTCTTTTGAACAGATCTGGCTGAAATTTGGTACAGGGATAGATTATAGTCTGAAATAACATAGGTCTCCCCTAATGAGCGCCATAGCACCCTGTCTTCAGCTAACATATAGGCTACTTTCATCCCTGGAATAGGTGCCCAAGTAGGGCGGAAACGGGATCAGAATACACGTGGGCAGAGTTGTGAGCAACAGCTGGTACATACATATACTCACACCTTTTTCCCTCTGAGACAACTGCCCGCCATCTGCGTCTGTCCTTATACATTTTACGTGCTTCCTCTACTGTCATTAAACCTATCAGGCAAGCTTCAATATTCATTTTTTTTGCAGCTGGTTCCGTGATGCGCATGTTGCAACATATACTCACGCCTCCAGTGTTCCGAGCTGGGCTTATTTATTATATACGAGCTATGTAAGTAAAAGAAAAAATATACATATTTGCGTTGAGCGGGAATCGAAACTGCGTCCTCTAACTTAGTAGTTGAATGCACTACCGCTACGCCACAGAGATCGTTCAATTATAACTTATAGGGGATTATAGCTAAGATGATGGACATAGTATTTTTTGAGCTGAGCGAGCGAAGCTCTTATACGCGTCATAGCCGTTTGTTGATAACTGAACTCCTCCGTAACCACTCGCGCGATCTTGACCAAATTTACCAGTGATAGTGTGGACACTGAGTAGTGTTTTGAAGCGAGATGGTTCATGTCCGATGTAAATACAAGTTTCCGATGGCCCACGGCCAAACAGCCCGGAAGCAGTATATTCTACATGCAACGCCGGCGGGGAAAGCCCTAAGATTTAAATTAAATATTTTTAATTAATTGCGGTATTTAATATATACAGTATTTACATCAGCGTATAAGAGTCAAGTTTCCTATGGACCACGGCCAAACAGCCCGTAGCAGTATATTCTACATAAAATGTTTAGATACATATTTATGCATATTGAAAATAAATGTTCTCCCACAGGTCTCGCAGAGCTGCAGCTCCTGCTGATCTCTATTTTCATTTCCAAAGAGCCTTGAATGAGTCTAGCCACTCTCTTCCGTATTCCATAGAAACGATTTTGGAGCCGTGGGTTAACCAGGGAGGGTTCCCAGTTCTCACAATTACCAGAAGTGCAAGCGCTGCAAATTCTGTTACAATTCATCAGGTATAATAATATAATACTTCCAAATGTGGCGATACCACATATACTCAGTGCCATCTAGCGACAGCAAATTGAAACTACTACGTCACTGCCGGTCCTGTATCCGCGCAAGTTCTCACGCTGGTGTAACAAAACCTTTCCTGGGGCTAAGGCGTGAATTGTACTACTAGAAGAATCAGAGGATATAAGCTATGCCCTTAGGCATAGCTTATATCCTCTGATTCTTCTAAGAAAAAAACAGGCTACTAAACTATAACTTTTATTTCACCAGGAACGTTACCTAACCGACAGGTCCTTGAACTCGAACGACCGCTGGTATGTTCCCGTCAACTGGGCAACTTCTTCAGACCCCGATTTCGAAGACACCAAACCTATGCATTGGGTACCAGCTGGAAATGCTATTTCAATCGACATTCCTGGATTTTCAGACACTGATTGGTTCATCTTTAACAAACAGCAGACTGGTAAGGGTTTTGATATAAAAAAAGTTAAATAATCTTGAATTTTTTAAAATGTTAATTTCTTTTTATATTTAATGGTAGGTAGGTTCCCGAGGGGGCCATCTCGTAACCGGAGATGGCCCAGGGTCAGTCGGGGTGCGAGGGATATGCTCTATGGGCAACCTTACACCCCGGCGTATTAAGACCCGAGACGGCGTGCGGTTTTAGTGTCGGTTCAAGCCCGACATAACCGCCCCCGCTGGCCGGCGGGTGGGTATCCGAAGGGACTTCCGCACGACAAAAAAAAGGTCCGGTAGGTTTTTCAATAACTTTTCACCCCAGCGTTGGTACATTGGGGTGACAAATTATTGAAGCGAAACTCACGAAGTCGAAACGTTTTTTTGTTGTAATTTAATAAAAACAAATATTTTTTTAGTTACATAATTGTTAATATTATCAAAATAATAAATCGTTTTATTTGACCTGCTGTAAAAATGTTATATTATGTACATACATAATATGAGGCAAAACATGATGGACCTATGTTTTACATCATTTAATAACTGCATACTATTGTATGTACACACATTTTTAGACAAATTAAAGATTGCTATTATTATAAGATATTTGATAACGAATGATACGAGAGTTGTGACTAAGCACTTATATACTTGTGTTAATATTTTTATGTTATTTTAGGTTATTATAGAGTGAATTACGATTTAGGAAACTGGGTAGCCCTTAACAACTGTCTTACTAGAGACCATGAGGATATCCATGTCCTTAACCGTGCTAATATTTTGGATGATGCTTTCAACCTAGCCAGAACTGGTCGTTTGGTAAGTTTAGTAGACAGTTTTCTTAGTGAAAATTTGCTATCTTATAAATCAACTAGAATTAGAGAACAGTGTCCACAGTTAAATATAGAAGTACTCTACATTACAGTAATCATATAAGAATTCTTAATACGAGTAACAGAGGCACATTCAACTATTTCATAGATCCTAAACAATATTTTTTTTATTAATTTATTCAGCAAAGACACATTTTTCATAATTCTATTTCGCCAAACTGCTAGGGCAGTTTGTAGGCGCTACGCTCCTATGCAGTATAGTCTTGAAATGCTACCCATCCACCTAATTATAATTGTTGTTTATATGATAACTACAAACTATTTTATAGGTTTAAACGAGAGAGAGACTAATATTATTGTTTATTTATTTATTTGTTTATTGTTTTTATTCCTATCATCTTCTCAATCGTAGTATGTCTACTGCTAATCGATATGTGCCTCAAAAGACCTAAAAAAGAAAACATTGGATGCTAAACGGCCTCTCTGGCCTAGCGGTAGTGCATTCGACTGCTACGACATGGGGCGCGGGTTCGATTCCCGCTCAGTGCAAATATTTGTATATAATATTGGTATGGGTGTATCTATGTATAATATGTATGTATTTACAAAAAAAAGTATATAAGTATGTTTATCCGCACTCTAGAACCCATAACACAAGCTAGTTAAACTATGCTTACTTCGGGTCTAGAAAGGTCTGTGTAGAATGTCGTAGAATATTTATTTATTATTTATTCAAATAAATTCGGGTGTATTTCTTATGATTGGAATTTTTATATATTATTTTATTTTTTACTTCGCTTTCACGGATACTTCAAGTAAGTAGTAGTAAGTAAACATGCATGATGCTAAGTACATTTATAATATACATACTTCAAGGTGAGGTGTAGGGTTGAAATAATGGACGTAGTGTTTTTTTTAGGAATGTTATAATCCTAAGCAAATAAGGGTTCACTTTTTGAGCTACTTGTCGATATTTCACCCATCCTCTGATAAGATAAAATGCAAGCAAAAATAACCAGCGGTCAGTGAAACTTCCGTCACTCGGTTGGTTCTGCGTCATTGAACAATTCAATACAGAGCATTGTTCGATCCTACAGTGGATCGAACGATGCTCTAAAACCTGCCGAGGGATGTAAAATCCCAAATTGAAGGTGAAAATAGTAAATATAGATCAAGAATCCGGCTCGAAGGATCAAAACGCTGTACGGAACACCGTTTGAAAATTGTTATTAAAAGAGTTGATTGATTGAGATAAGAATGTTTATTACTAATTGATAAATTAAATGTAATTGATATTAAGTACGTGTCGACCGTGATTCTGATGCCAACGTCAACTGATGAAAAATGACTTTTTTTTTTTACGTGCGGAAATCCCTTCGGATACCCACCCGCCGGCCAGCGGGGGTGGTTATGTCGTGTATCGACTAAAACCGCACGGTGTCCTCCCTAAGTGGCCGTTGCCGGGCACCCCGGGTAAGCCCTCGAAAGGATAACCCAGGATATAATTGTCGCGTACTGAATTATTACCTACAAAATGCTCCTTTTTTTTTTAACGTGCGGAAATCCCTTCGGATACCCCCCCGCCGGCCAGCGGGGGTGGTTATGTCGTGTCTCGACTAAAACCGCACGGTGTCCTCCCCAAGTGTCCGTTGCCGGGCACCCCGGGTAAGCCCTCGAAAGGATAACCCCAGGGTTGCCGGCGGACCTCCTACTTAAGTAAATTGTGCAGTTGGCCTGTGCATTATCATATTTGGGCTACTTTTCATGAACGTGCTCGAAATTTCTGTGGTTAGACGATATTCTTACATACCTATCTGTATATACAACATACAAAGTGGTGTTAGTGATGACCGGGATAAACTCAAGAGTGGGTAAACTGATTTTCATAATCTTCATTTTTCAGATATATCTCCGACTATACTGTGCCTTTAAGTGGCTTTTTCGGAAATCGCCGCGGTTACCTCCCCGCCTGGTGGTTTTGTCGGACTCGAACCGGCCAAAATCTCACGCCGTCTAGGGTTCACAGACATTCACGAAATAAATTCAGCTGATAAGGTGACCAACATAACTTAATTCTAAGGCAGAACGAAGTTTGTCTGGTCAGTTAGTTACTTTAATATCAAAAAACTCATATAGGTTATTGTAATGTTCGTGATCTTGATGCCAAAGCAAGTGGATTTATTGTATTTTCAACTCCTTTAATCAAATTTTTTTTTTTTTTACGTGCGGAAATCCCTTCGGAACCCCCCCCCCCGCCGGCCAGCGGGGGTGGTTATGTCGTGTATCGACTAAAACCGCACGGTGTCCTCCCCAAGTGTCCGTTGCCGGGCACCCCGGGTAAGCCCTCGTAAGGATAACCCCAGGGTTGCCGGCGGACTTTGGCCGCCGCCACGGCCTCGCCTGGTGAGGTCGGTTTCTATCCCGCTTCGGTGAGTTGGCAGGCGTGTGTACGGCACACACGACACGCCTCCGCCACGGCCTGCTTCTGTAAGGATGGCGAGTCGGCCAACTGCCGTCCTCAGGCCCCGATCATGGAGGTCGGTAGTCCCGGGAGTAGATGAGTCTGCGAAACTCGAGGGGCAGGGTTCTCTCCCGCTCCCTCTCCGCCGTTTCTTTCGTGAAATCTAAAGGGCTTCACGACAATTTTAGTTTCATTTTCTTTGGCTTTGCAGTTTGATTGAATATTGGAGATATTGCATTTCATACGAGTGTTCGTATTAGATCTTTTTTATAGCTTCCGATTCGATTTTTCATAATCCATCAAAAAAATAATAATCAGATAAAAGAAAAAGAAAGAAAAACATTTAATTCAGGACACATTGAACATATTAATAACATAATAAATAAATATCTTACAATCTAAGAAGATTTAGGCACACTGCGATCCCGAATATGGCCGCCATCTCAGCATAAATGCTACACATACCATTAGATATGCGCACCGCTGGTTTTCAGATGGGGTCACTCATGACGTCCCCCGCATTTCCGTGGTATGTACAACCTCATCACAGATGAACGCGGATGATGCATTCGGTATGCAGTAAGAAGCGTACGGACTCTCCTATCCAGGGTGTCTAATTCCGTCTGAGTCCACCTGAGTATGCCGAAGGAGTACATTAAAACCGGCATGACCCAACCGTTATAGGCGCGCACCTTATTACCGCCTGACAAAAGACTTTTAAGAATTTTTTTCAAGCGGCCAAAGAAACGTTCCCGTAACGATTGCTTCATGCTAGCTTCTGTAATGCCTGCGACATACCCAGGTATTTATAGGTATCGATTGCAGACAGAGACCTCAGTTTTGTGGAATCTGAGAGCTCAACCCCATCAGATTCCACAATCTCACCTCTTTTCACATGCATGACCGCACATTTGTCCACACCAAATTCCATCCTGATAGAGTTACTCAAGGATTCGGTCATCTTTAATAACGCTATCAGTTGGGACTTGTTGGGGGCAAATAATTTAAGATCATCCATGTAAAGGAGGTGGGATATAACCTGACCATCTCTCCGCAATCGACAGCCTAACCCTGAACTCTCCAGCATATAACTAAGAGGGTTCAGTGCCAGGCAAAACCATAATGGACTAAGACTATCACCCTGGAATATGCCCCGCTCTATCCTTATCAGTCCGCCATTCTCGCAGATCTGTCGACACCCTGGATAGCAAAGGACCGTACTCCATTGCCCCATACATGCCTTCAGGAAGGTACATAGAGTTGTATCAATTTTATACAACTCAAGCACCCTCATGAGCCATGTATGTGGCACGGAGTCATAGGCCTTTTTATAGTCTATCCAACATGTCGCCAGGTCCTTACGATTGCGGCGTACCTGTTGACTAATGGCCATATCAATTATAAGGAGCTCTTTAGTGCCACGAGCCCCACTCCTACATCCATTCTGAGAGATAGACATTATAGAATTGTCGATTAAATATGAAGATATTTTTTCTCTCAGGATGGATGTAAGAAGCTTATAGACCGTAGGAAGACATGTAATCGGTCTATAATTTTTAGGGTCCGTAGCACTATCGGACTTGTAAAGAAGGTGGGTTACACCAGTGGTCACGAAATTGGGAATCACTCCTGATTCAAGACATGATTGGAATTGGGATGCCAAACGACCGTGTGAGCTTTTCAGCCATTTTAACCAAAAATTATGCAGTCCGTCTGGTCCCGCTGACTTCCAGTTAGGCAACAAACGGACTGCATTGGTTACATCCTCTTGAAGAATGGTAACCGGATCCATGATCTTAATAGGCTCACACGATCGCTCAACATCCCGCATCCAATCACCTTCTGTATGACTGACGGGCATCGACCAGATATTACGCCAAAATGTATTAGTAATATCATCATCTGGTCGGCGCACGTCAGTCCCAGTCGAAACAGGGCGCTCCCAATCTCTGTAGACCCACCTTTGGTCCCTTTGGAACGTGCGATTCTGAGAATATCGCTCCACCCTTTTTTTATACCGCCGAATCCGGTTTGCCCACGCATAAACTTTTTGTTTCAGGTAGTCGATACGCTCTGTGACTCGTGGCAAAAATTCTCGAGGCCTAATGTCAGACCCCGAGAACGCTCGACTCACAAAGCGCATCACTCTTGGGCGCGTATTTCCCGACCTGAAACAAATGAGCTTTCCAATGAGTGCCCTAGTCTCGGTAATACGTTGCTCAATTCTACATTGCCAAGCCGGCACAGCAGATTTCGGTCGAGTAGCAATGTCGCACTTTTGAAAGTGAACATTAGCTACTCGACATACTGCGACGGCCGCGCAATATAAAATTGAATGTGTATCACCGAGATCTTCGCTATTATCAAAATAATCTGATAATAACGAATCCAGGGCACACACTAGCGCTACATTCTTTTTATGCGTTGGCAAACGTGGTAGGCGAGGTCTATTACCAGAAGGTAAGGATCGATATTCCCGCATAGCACATTCCAAAGCACTCCTTAGTTGTTCATTGTACTCGGTACTTACGTCTATAGCCCTGGTATCAATCACTTCTTCGCTACAGATGAGTTGTGAGATGGTCTCCGTGGCTGGTTGTCTCAAAGTCTGCGAAGAGGGTGTGGTACCCGGGCTACTTCGTACGTCAGAGCGTAGCCTCTCCAGTACAGAGTCATCCAACAAATGACAACGTTGGATGGCCCGCACTTGATCCGATAGCCGTTGTGCCGAGACGTTCACAGTTGGTTCAAGTACCTGAAACAAAGGCAGCATACGGACACGGTACGCAGTAAGGTTGACTCCTCCCTCTGTAGCCACAAAATATGCCCGCATGACGTTTTCGTTCATAAAAGTACTCCATCGCATGCGGTGCACATCACCACCGGTAGCGGGGGCCCTATTCGAGGCCGGCCGTCGGGGCTCCAAGCCAGTCGGTGGCCGGCCTCTCCCCTGCCGACGTACAGGTGTTGGCGACGTCGGCGGGGAGAAAAACTCGTCGCTGGAACTTGAGCTCGACGTCGCTGTCACACCCAGAGAACTTGCTGGTGGCTGCGGGACGGAGCTGAGCGACGAGTCCGGGGTTGTTGGGCGTGCTGCTGCTCTTGCCTTGGCTCTTGTTATCATTTTACATGTTTATTCTTGTGCATTTTCGGTTGGTGTTTGACAGCAATTTACTGTCATGTTAAGACACTTGTATTTAGTACATATAAATTGTATTTTAGGTTGCATAGTTGTTGGAATTATTATCTATTGAGATCTATTTCTGTCTTGTGATTAATATTTTATTATTGGTGGTTTATAAACTTATTATTAATATAATTTTATTTCAAGTACAAAAATAGTCAACTGTTTGATACCAATGTTGCCAGTTATTAACTATTAACTATTTTATTAACTATTTTTAACGGATTCTATCGCGATTTATTTGATGTTATTATATAATTTACATTGAACCCGACGTTCCGGTTACTTTTCAGCAGCCATGGTCACGGGGCAAGATAACAACCATCTTTAGTCTCTCGTAACCATGGCTGCTGAAAAGTAACCGGAACGTCGGGTTCAATGTAAATTATATAATAACATCAAATAAATCGCGATAGAATCCGTTAAAAATAGTTTCATATCAATGTGTGACATTCGCGTAAACTTCCGACAATATCATGATTATTATAACACATTATTACATTACTTATTATTGTGAACATGATTATAATAATTAGGTTTATACCGGACCATTATAAATCTTTGACTCGTAAAGAAAGACAACGGACTATTTAAAGCTGTTTGATACATTATGATTACTTTGAGAAATGTAAAGTTTGACGTGTAATATTCTTATGAGTAAATGAGTTATGTGCCTTTAATATTTCAGAACTACAGATACGCCTTAGACCTGTCTCGTTACTTAATCAATGAGATGGACTACATTCCATGGGGTGCTGTCAATCCTTCCTTTACTTACCTCGACGTGGTGCTCAGTGGAACCGAAATATATCCTAATTTCCAGGTAAGGATAACAGAAAGTGGATTATTTTTGTCCGTGGTGCTAGGTGCTAGATATTGTCTCCCGTTTGCTAGGAAGAGATACGGCTACATAATGTTTCTAACTCCTCCAATTTACTTCTGATTTATTTCGATGCGGGTTCCAAGACAGTTTAACTTTCTCTTACTGGGACTCTTGAAACTCTTGACTTTTCTCTGGGACTTCCTGTTCCTGGGTGATCCTGGTGTACAAGAGTTACACCGCCAATATTGGCTATATCAGCCAAGGCAAAAATCGGTCGGAGGTCATCATCATCATCACAGGAACTACAGTGGTGGGAATGAGGGTGGGATTAGTCCCTTAAAAAAATAGTGGATTGATTTATCTTTACCTAGTAACAAATAAATGATCAATAAATATTTTATAGACCGAAAGTAAGCAAAGTTTGACTAGCTTGTGTTATGGGTTCTAAATTGCGGATAAACATTTAGATGCATGCTCACAAATATATGTACTGAGTGGAAATCAAACTCACGATTTCTGACACAGCAGTCAAACAGTCCACCGCTACACCACAGAGGTTAATATAGTTAAACAATTTATATGTGCATGGGACTAAAAAACTAACGAACTGACGAACTGAAGAACTGACAAACTCGCAAACTAACAGATCAAGTTAAATAAAAACTTGTAAAATACAAACCCGTAAGAACCATTGACCATATTTGTTCTAGCTTTTTTTTAAATGAATTATAGGCTCACGTTTTACCTCTATCTCACCTGGTCGTAAGTGACGATGGGGTCTACGATGGATCACGTTTGCCTAGAAGGAACCTATTCACTCGAGACTTGAAGATTCCGAGGTTATAGCTTTTCAGAAACACAGACTCAGGCAGGCAATTCCACTCCTTAGCTGTACGCATAATAAATGTGTCGCCGAAACGTTTCGTGCGTATGAGTGGAATATCCACCATGTAGCGGTGGCGTGTCGCTGTGCGACTGGTCGTTCGTTGGTGGAAAGGGCTTGGAGGTATCAAATTGTGCAATTCCAGCGCACACTCTCCGACGCTACGACCTATGTTACATTTGGGTATTTCTGGGGCCTGACCAAGGTCTTCGGGACCCAAGTCAACCTCACCTGCAAGCCGTTACACTTGCTGATGAACGGATGAGGGTCTGACGTATACTTTTCTCTCGGGGGAGCTAGTACCTCTATAAAAGCCAAACGAAAAATGAGAAGAAGGAATAAGCAAGCCTGGGCTCTGAGCTTAAGACATCGTATACGACCAGGAACAACGCTGATGATGATAATGATTTATGGCAAAATTTGGTTTTGAATCACTATTAAGGATTTATAGCATACACACTGTTGTCTGAGGCACCGCACGCATGGAATTTTAATCCCTACCCGCTTCCCATGGGAATCTATTGCAGGGATAAAAAGCCTATCCCAGACTATAATCTATCCCTGTGCCAAATTTCAGCCAGATCCGTTCAGCCGTGTGTAATAAACATCCATCCATACATCCATCCATCCAAACTTTCACATTTATGATATTATTATAGTGGGAAGATTTTGTGCATGAGGCTTGAGGCTCGGAAATTTCACCATCTACAGCAAAAAAATAAAATTAACAAATTGAAGTGTTACTGAAATTAGCTCGTACAATCCTGCACATTATTTTCTTTATACTATCCATGGATTAGTGGTTAAGGAATCGACCCTACGATCGAGAGGTCTCGGGTTCGAATCCTGGCCATTACACTACTAACGTGAACCCACTTCTAACACTAGCAATTAAGCTTTGCTGGAGGGGTTAGGGGGAATATTAGTAATTTCGGTTACTAATATTCACAAAAAAAGATCTCTATCTTTATCTTATTAACTTCTTTTAGAATCATCATATTAGTTAATATGCATTTACGAATAAGAAATTTTTGCGTAAATTAGTACATTAGTAGTATATTCCTAGATTTATTCAACTTAACTCTACTTACTTAACTAAAATCAATAAATAAAATTTATTAATTAGCATAGTTCATAATTATTTCTCTGGTTTCAGAACTACCTTCGCAATATAACTGAGCCTTTGTATATTCGACACGGTTTCAATGTACGCGCAGATGAAGATTACTTAACACCGTTCCTCAGGAATATTATCTTAGACCTCAACTGCCGGCACGGTAATGATGACTGCATCAGCGCGGCTGCGAGAATACTGGAGGAGTTCCAGGGTAACGGTGGTAAGTTCCACGTTTCCAGTAATTCTGATTTCATATGAGGAGCTCGTGGCTAGGGCTTACCCGGGGTGCCCGGCAACGGACACTTGGGGAGGACACCGTGCGGTTTTAGTCGAGACACGGCATAACCACCCCCGCTAGCCAGCGGGGGGGGTATCCGAAGGGATTTCCGCACGTAAAAAAAAAAAAAAAAAAAGGGGTAACCGAGTAGATTAACAAATGACAAAGTTTAGCAAGACTAGCCAGGTCAATCTCAGGATGGGTGACCATTCTTAACACATGGAGACCCCGCCGTGCATTTCATATGAGGGGCTCGTGGCTAAGGGGTAACCGAGTAGATTAACAAATGACAAAGTTTAGCAAGACTAGCCAGGTCAATCTCAGGATGGGTGACCATTCTTAACACATGGAGACCCCGCCGTGCATTTCATATGAGGGGCTCGTGGCTAAGGGGTAACCAAGTAGATTAACAAATTGCAAAGTTAAGCAAGACTAGCCAGGTCAATCTTAGGATGGGCGACTATTCTTAACACATGTAGACCCCTCCGTGATTCGTAGAGCACGTTAATCCGTCGGTCCCGGTTGCCATTAGAACTTCAATAGCAGTATATAATTAATATGGGACTACCTCGAAGCTAAATCAAAACGAATATAAAATATTTTTTTAAATCGATTCTCAAATGACGAAACTATCACTAGATGTATTGTACATATCTGTGTACCCTAACTAAACCTAGATGTGTGATAGCAGCTGTCGCGGTTAATTTGCTGGCTTTTATTGAAGAGTTCCGTGGTCTGTCTCCGAAAGTATTCATCAGATCTTTACGAAATTTAAATGAGACCATTTTTGATAATTTACATTTATTAATAATGTCTCGCTTAATAATGTACCCGGTAGATGGCAATAGGCTCGCCCCCTATTACATTGGGACCTTAACATAACTGGCGAATCGTGGGTGTGTAATACACCTCTGCTTACCCCTTTGGGGATACAGGCGTGAAGTTATGCTATGATATGTTATGTTACCATTTCTGAATAAACTTCGCTCGAATAAAAAAAATATTTAGAAATCGTTTTATATAATGATTATTATATATCTACTTTTTCGAAGTCGATTAAAAATATTGTTTACCGTAGGTCAACCAATAAACCCTGATATTCAGACCCTAGTGTACTGTTCTTCGCTCCGTGGAGGTAGTGCTGAGAGCTTCAATCAGCTCTGGACTTTATTAGGGAGGACAACTGACTCAAGTCAGCAGTCCATCTTGCTGAACGCCTTGGGATGTACTTCAAATCCGGACCGGCGAGACTTGTAAGTACGAGTATATGTTAATTTAATATCATTCGAAAAAGATGAATCGGGAATGAGCATTGCAAAAAAAATGGTCTGATAATGTAATTTATAAGATATTATAAGAAATTAACAATGACAGATGAAGCGGCTTGTCACCCTAGTGGAAGCAGGCCGGGCCGCGGGGTTTTACACGCCCCCCTTTTTCCGGGGTAAGTCGGAGATACCGTGGTTCCCAAACTCGAAGGGGCCATTTCGAAAACGGAGATGGCTTTGGGTCAGCCGGGGTGGGAGGGAAATACCTTATGGGACCGGACCACCTTACAGCCCGGCGTTTGAAGACCCAAGATGGCGTGTGGTTTTAGTCGGTTCAAGTCCGACGTAATTACCCCCACTGACTGGCGTGAAACCGAAGGGATTTCAGAAGACAGTTGCCTTACTAGGCCTCCTTACACATCAGCATTACAGACCCGAGACTATTATGTCGTATGAAAAAAATCTTCAAAATAGCAAGAAGCCTTTGAGAGAGTTCGTGAGAGTATTTGCAATAATAATAAACATATTTTTTTCTAATGGTATATCAGTTGAGGAATAAGAAGTTTTATTAAAGGTTAAAAATATATCGTGCGGAAATCCCTTCGGATACCCCCCCGCCGGCCAGCGGGGGCGGTTATGTCGGGCTTGCACCGACTAAAACCGCACGCCGTCTCGGGTCTTCAGACGCCGGGGTGTAAGGTTACCCATAGAGCATATCCCTCGTACCCCGGCTGACCCTGGGCCATCTCACCACTAACAGCATCGCACATCCTGTCTCCTCTGAAAGCAGAGGAGTACGGAGAGCGATGTGTTCCCGCCACGTTGGGTATTGGCCGACGATCAATGCCAACCCTATGAAGGGGTGAAGGGGAAGCCATTGACCGCCGCCCAGGGTTTACCGGCCGCTCCGATTCCGTTCCCCCCGGACTGCAGCGGGATCGGAATCGGAGCGACACTCGAGGAGGTTACCCAACACACACCCCAACGTAAAATACCTAGTGACGATGTGGTTTATTGTTCCATAGCTACCTGAGACAAGTAATTGATGCATCCGATGCTGTAAGGGACCAGGACCGGCACACTATTGTCGTATCTGTTATCAATTCGAGCCCGGAGGGTGCGACCACAGCATTGGAATTCATCATTGAAAACTTCGATCGAATACAGCCAAAGTAAGACATTAAATAAATTAATTATGAATTTCATACCACAAGACATAAAACAAGACAAGTCAAATGAGCCCAAAATCGATAGGTTTACCTTGTTTAATTTAGGAGTCCCTATGGCAACCTTCCTACTCCATCATCAGACCCTGAATACCATGTAACACTAAATATTTCGTCAAGATAACACAAATGAGCCCAAATTCGATAAGTTTAAGTTGTTTAGTTTAGAAGTTCCTTCCTATGGCCAACTTCCAACTTCATCATTAGACCCTGAATATTATGTCGCATTAGAGAGTTTGTCAAGACCAGATAAATGAGTCCAAACTCAAAAGGTTTATATAGTTTAATTTAGCAGTTCCTATGGCCACCTTCCTATTCCATCATTAGACCAGCTCCTTGGTACCATATTATTGTATTATCATCCAAACTAAACGAGCATGCAAAATGTCATCTCAATCGGTTGCGAATAATTGCCTCAAAATTTAGTAGTAAGATTTGAGCCAAATTAAAAACATATAAAAAGAAAATACCGCAGTCCTTGAAGACAAAGGTCTTTAATCAGTGCGTGTTACCAGTGATGACCTACGGTGCCAAGACGTGGTCTCTCACTATGGGCCTCATAAGGAAGCTCGGGGTCACACAGCGAGCTATGGAACGGGCTATGCGTGGGGTTTCTACTAAGGGGGAACTAAAGTTACCAACATAGCAAAGCGAGTCAGCAAGCTGAAGTGGCAGTGGGCAGGGCACATAGCTCGGAGAACCGATGGCCGGTGGAGCAGAAAGGTTCTTGGGTGGAGACCACGTAACGGCAAGCACAGTATAGGAAGGCCTCCCGCAAGGTGGACAGACGACCTAACAAAGAGCGCAGGGACTCGGTGGATGCAGGCCGCTATAGACCGGTCGAAATGGAAGTCGATGGGGGAGGCCTATGTTCAGTAGTGGACTTCCTACGGCTGATATGATGTCAAGATGATGATGATGATGATGAAAAAGAAAGTAATTTTTTATTTTTATCTTTATGTTTTTCTCCATTAATTCTTCAATTGTTATTTTTTTTATCTACAGCGTTCAAGCTCTGACTGGTACTACTAATATTCTGAATGCTTTGTCCCGAAGGCTCTCCAACCAAACTCATTTGGAAAGGGTAAGACTTATTACAAAAGTTTGTTAACTTGACATCGTTTTAAATACAAGTTCTTCTCTCAAAGTGAATGTCTCAATATTTCCATACAGATTCTACCGAGTTCTCTTTACCGATTGTCATAATACTACGTAGTTAATGAATATCTACTATTTCATTATAATTTATTAGTGACATCTCTGTTCACTTCTTCCAGTCAAAAGCTGTTCGATAAGTTCGAAAATATCAACTTAGGAAAGCAAATTTTTTTATGAAATTTTAAGAATATGACATTATACAGTGAACTGAATTTACTAATGGTCATTCATATCGTTAAAAGATGGATGTAGTTTCGCCTCACAATTGATCTACCTACACTATAAATATTATTGTTTTGATTGTTCTGATACATCTAATGCCCATATTGTTCATTATGCTTTGTAAATGTCATATAAAACCTTTGAACTGTAATTTAATAAATATCAGTGGAAAAGTGATGTGTTATTTCAATGTGTTGCAAGTTCCATCAACTGCCATTAATCAACAGTATAAGTACCCTAAGGGCCTCGTTCACCATCTCTGATTAAAGTGTCAAGTAGGCTAATCGTAACTTAAAGTCCCCGGTAACTGACGATTAACTTACTCACTACTCTTTCTGCTGATTAGCGACTTTAACTGACGAGTAAGAGATCACAACATCATTTGACATTTACGAGTTCTGTTATTCTGTAGTTAACAGTGTTTGTGACGAGTATCTTAACAACATATTATATTTGTGAAAACAAATAAAATAATGGATTTGTACGAGGTAATTGATCAGCAATTAGATGAATTAGATGTAGAACATTCTACGATGCGACGATTACCGAGAATTCGTGTGTTTAAATTTCGTGTAGATTTTTATGTTGACCTAGATGATTTGAATTTACTTGAACTGAATTTTTGGCTAGATTTCGTTTATCAAAGTACGCTGTGAACATTTTAGAAGACCTAAATGTACCTTCAGATATGGCATTTAATTTATTTTGAATGCTTAACCACGCAGCTTCTTTGTTCTTCCATGTGGAAGCATCGCTCTTTTTATTTTCTATCACGTTTTGATATTTCAAAATAAGAGAGGCTAAAATGTCCCTCTCTTGTGAAGTAAAGTTGGCACTCCTTTCCCGTTTAACTTTGTCCATTTTATTAAATTATAACGAAATTCTTGATAAGCAAATAACACGTGACGTGAATTAACTTCTTTGTTTGTGTTTGACTTCACAAGAAAATAACAATAATGACGTAGAATTGAACGAATGAGTGTATGATTTTGCTGTGTCATTCACTTAACCTCTAAGTTGTTACTCAAAGGATCGGTTTCGTTTGTGAAACTGGTGAAAGATACTCAGAACTTTTAATTACCAGTTATCGTTAATTAAGAAGTTACTATAATCAACGCTTCACTTGCGGATGGTGAACGAGGCCCTAAATGTCGATTCCCATCACAAAAGTAGTTGCTGGGTTCATGCAGTCTCGTGGCGCTGCCCCTCAGTTGCCTTTTTTTTTTTCTTTTTACGTGCGGAAATCCCTTCGGATACCCCCCCGCCGGCCAGCGGGGGTGATTATGTCGTGTCTCGACTAAAACCGCACGGTGTCCTCCCCAAGTGTCCGTTGCCGGGCACCCCGGGTAAGCCCTCGAAGTGAATGACGATGAACTTTAACTCGCGTAGATAAGATTCAAAATATTTTGTCTCATAAATCTGCTGCCGGCAGCTGCTCTTTAACGGAAATTAACCCTTATACATTTTGATTAAACACATTACAAAATGTAAATGTTACATTTATCTGTTTTACCTTGCAACGGAATATTACAATTTTCATATTCGTTTATTCAAGATTTTTTATTCATTGATTTTTTCAGATTATTTACTTTGAGATTTTATTTTTAAATATTGATCATACAGAACTAACTATTGTTATTTCTCACTAATTTATAGATCGAGATGTTTCAACAACTTTATGAGTTGAGATTCACTGCGGGCGAAAGAGCTGCAATTGCTGCCATAAGAGAAAATATAGCTGCTTCAATAGCGTGGAGGACACAAAACGAGGCTACAGTCAAAACCTGGCTTACGGAAAACTATAGCAATAGCGCAGTTGCTCTTACATCTAGTTTCATTCTTCTGATCACCATATTCTTTACATTTTCAAATCGATAAATATCTTTATTATCTACAATATATAACAAAACTAGTGTCCGATCAGTAAAGGTTTGTATGTATAGGTAACAATATTAGGTTCTGTTATGTAATCCTGTTTGGAAAATAAGTTCAAAACTACCGCACAAAAATAGCAATAAAATTTATGTCAATAAGGAAACTTATATGGCAATACAGAGACATTCATTTTCATTAATATTATTTTTTATTTCATATTTATATGGTGTCCCTTATTGATCGGACACTAGTTTTGTTACAAACTGAATAATATTCACTTACATACATTCCTGTTAGATATTATCTCTTCAGACACACGCCTTCCCTTTTACGCAAACGATCCATCCTTTCTTGAACCTACGTCAGCTCCTAAAGCACTCTACATTTTATACTTTGAACCTTTGTAACAATAGGCGTGTGCAAGCTCAGTGGTTAAGGAGTCGACCTTACGATTAAGCGGTTCCGGGTTCGAATCCTGGCCATTACACTTCCAACTTCAACCCGCTCCTAATACAAGCAATTTAGCTTAGCTGTAGGGGTAAGCGGAAATACTAATGATTTCGGTTACTATTTTTTTTTAAAAAACCTCATCACTTGTCATAATAATATGTCCATACTATGATAGATCCTCGCTTTTTAACTATTCATTCAATGGTGCAATTTTTAAAAATAATTATGAATTGACTTTTTTTTTGTAACTATTAATGAAAATTTGCATCGGATGAAAAATATTTTGTACAGTTTGCAAGCGTAAGTTATTTTTTATTTATGTTAAAGTTAGGAGCCATGATGACTTGTAAGTAGGTATTAAGAAAAATGTTTTTATGTTTTATTTATTTAAACCAGTGTTCCCATTTTGTAATATAATTTCATTATGTAATATTTTTAATACAAAACTTTTATTATCTGTTTTTATTTTATTATATACATTATCATTACGTATGTACTAGTTTGTTTTATCACTTTTGTTCATCTTTTAACAGTGACACTAATCATTTTGAGAATCACGATTATGTTCAGTTTTAGGGTTCCGTAAACAAATTGTAGTTTTTCAAACTAACTGTAGTTTCTCAATATATTTTTGAAAATCTTTTGTATGTTAGAAGAAAAATTTCCCATTTTATAAGGCTTTTTGATATACATAACGTTAATACTAGACATAAAAACAATTTTGTGGTTTGTAATAGTCGACTCCACAAGATTAGTAATCCCTTTCAGGGTAACTGTATACGCTTCTACAACAAGCTTCCTACTGAACTGAAGAATCTACCTCTTCATAAATTTAAAAGCCAAATTAAAAGTAAACTCTGCCAAAAAGGCTATTATAAAATTCAAGACTATTTAGACGACAAACAAGCTTGGATATGAACTGTTTGCTCTCTCTCTATGCTACTCAAACGCAATATTGTACTTATTGTTTGTAAATAGACCAAAAAAAAAAAACAGCCCGCTGAGTTTCTTGCCGGAGTCTTCTCAGGACAGGGCCGCGTTTCGAACCGGTGGTCCATTTGCCAAACATTAGATTTTTTTGACGTTTTGTAAGTGCCGTATTAATGGTCTATAATACAGAATAAATGGTTTTTGACTTTGACTTTGACTATTGCAAAACACGGAACCCTTATAGATTCGTCATGTCTGTCTGTCTGTCCATTCGTATGTCACAGCCACTTTTTTCCGAAACTATAAGAACTATGCTGTTGAAACTTGGTAAGTAGATGTATTCTGTGAACCGCATTAAGATTTTGACACAAAAATAGAAAAAAAAATTGGGGGTCTTAGAACTGAAATTAAAAAAAAAAATCATCAAACCCATTCGTACCATATGCGTTATAAACTCGTGTTATAAACCCATATCTATGGATAGGTCTTCAAAAATGATATTGAGGTTTTTAATATCATTTTGTTCTAAACTGAATAGTTTGCGCGAGAGACACTTCCAAAGTGGTAAAATGTGTGTCTTCGTCCCCCTCCCCCCTGTAACTTCTAAAATAAGAGAATATATGATAAAACTAAAAAGATATATGATGTAAAATTGGTTTGAACAAGATTATTGTTTAATAATAAATCTGTAATAGGTGCCTAAGTAAATAATCATTATAATTCGCGCGGGGCGTGGCTTGAACGAACATTTATATTATGTTACTTGCTGCCAAAGTTTACCGGTAACGCTGGGGTTATCCTTTCGAGGGCTTACCCGGGGTGCCCGGCAATGGACAATTGGGGAGGACAGTGTGGTTTTAGTCGGTCCAATTCCAACACACCCACCCTATCGTTGGTACCAATGGGGTGAAGTCCGTGGGCGAGAAAAGAAAATATGTACTGATAATTTCTAACCTATAAAGTTATGATGTACAATTTGTTACAGGATTATAGAAACACAATCTAATTGTTAAAATAAAATTATACTGACACTGATACTGACACATGAAAACCTGTCTACGGGTGTAAGTAAAAGGTGATTCGAATTTCGAAAACCAGGTGCAGTTTGGAATGCCTCGGTAATTTATATTATATAATTGAACTATTTTAAAATTTGTCTTGTTTTTCTTACCTACAACATTTTTCCTGATTGGTATAGGCGAAAAGTTGTATGACTCATATGAGAGCAAATGTGCCTCGCGCCTTTGTTTCCCTCATTGTGTACAATAGTTTATGTTAGAGCAATATTGTAGATTACTGTACAAGTCCGTAACATCACTTGCAGCAAAAAATAACTTTGCTCCCTTTTTAAACAAATAATTACGAACATCAATTATCTGTTGTGCTAAGTGTCAAACAAAGGGGAAACCCCTTTTAGATGGAAGGTATACATTTAAAATTCTTTATTTTACCTGATAACCTCATCTAAGTTTCAGCCTCACAGGCAATTTAGCCATATGCTTTTGAGGCTGAAACTTAGAAAATTCTCTAAAAATGCATTTTTATAAATACTAACGTAAAACTTAATCTATCCAGTCCAGTATCCAGTCGGTAGTCCTGGGTGTAGACAGTTTGAGGTAGGTTCAAACTGTCTACACCCAGGACTAATGACCTCCATGATCGGGGCCTGAGGATGGCAGCCGGCCGTCTCACCGTCCGTACAGAAGCAGGCCAAGACGGAGGGGTGTCGTGTGTGGACACACACGCCTGCCAACTCACCGACGCGGGATCAAACCCGACCCCAAAGGCGAAGCCGCGATGACGGCCGAAGTCCGCCTGGAACCCTGGGGTTATCCTTTCGAGGGGGAACCTGGGGTGTCCGGCAATGGACGCTTGGGAAGGACATCGTGTGGTTTTAGTCGGTTCGATTCCGACATACCCATCTCATCACTGGCAACGGTTAGGTGAAGACCGCGGGGGTATCCACACGCAAAAAAATGCCTACTTCAAATGATGCACAATTTAACTAATTTGGCCTTGCTGATTGTTATGAAAATGGGTAGAATTTAGAAACCGTTCTCAGTGCACTAATTAATTGTTTTTTCATCGTCAAACCCATATTTGTATGGGAATCGGATTTTCTTCTGTGCTATTATTTTACAACAGCTCCATCTTTTGCATGAGCTCCGTAATTATATATATGATGAAAAGTTACTCAAACATACCGCTAGATGATGTTTAGAGATGTTTATCTTACACAAATAGGTGGCAACACAATCGACATTGTACTACATTATAACAATATACCTATGGAATAAGTAATGCCTCAAGCTGCCCCTATTTAGAAGTATCTATAGATTGTACGAGCTGAATTTAATTTTAATTCAGCTAATCTGTGCACGACACAAATAGACCATAGACACATGTGCCAGTGACACGTAGATTAAGTAAGCGTGAATATAATGAATAAATTATGAAAATGTTAGATTTACGTAAATTAAAACGTAATTATGTAATAACTTTGATATTAAGCTAAGATAAATAGCTTACTACTGTTAGGAGTTAGTTTTCTGAGTAATTAAGTATGTTAGAGCCAAATTTAATAAAGAAAGTACATTCCCTAAAAAGCATAATTGTAAATATAATTACGTAAATGCATTACTCAGAATCTAACATAACTTCGTATAAATAGGAAATACGACTTTGTATATTAGTATATAAGTTTAATTACACCCCGCGACTGCCTCCCACACCGTAAGAAGCGAATATGCGCTCCCCCGGCTGGTGCCATTTTATTATATAGTAGCTCGCGGGAGGCAAGGCCCATATATAAGCCTGAGGGGTCAATCCGCCCGTCATTCAGTAACCCGACGTCGCACGGTACAGATGTAGGTGCCTATCGTCGTGCAAGTCTTATCTCTACCTATGTACATATATGCTATGTAATTAATATGTAAAACATAAGTTTTATAAATAAATGGAAATGCGGAGGTGAGGTAATTTGGATCGCGGGCCAGCACTACAAAAGACTATAAAAGCAGGGACTATTTGGTAGGAAATTATTGGGCATTGGGCAACAAGTAGACAACAAGAGTCTCTCAAGGAACAAGGAAGCTCAATAGGAAGTAGTAGATCAAGAGTAGTGCTGGGCCAAGTACATCCGATGCCTCACTGACGTCAATGAAGTCCACCCATCCAAGTGTTTCATTCTTCGACTCAACATCCAACAAATACAGTCCACTGAAGGCGACCGCGAAGTAGTGGCAGTCTATTTGGAACCTTATCAGGTCATAGTCTGTTACGAACCACGGTCCTTAACATAATCAATTTTATATAACGTTTAAATTGGTGATGACTCGTTATAATTACAGAAAATTTATTGATAAATGCTTTCCTAAATCTACTGTGTGTTTAATTAGGCTGAGCGCAGATTAGAAACACGACAGTTTTTAAAACAGACTGGTCGCCGTACAGATCTTGTAAGTTTTAAGACAGATTTGTGGAACGTATTGTTCGAAGTATGCGCATTTTCATAATTTTTATAAAGCAATAGTCAGTCTTAAGGCAGTCATATCCCTAGGTTGCGCTCAGGCCTAGTTAAGATGTAAAGTTTTATTAATGTTGCATTACAATTCAGTCAATAGATAGAGTGCCCTCAAACTCAATGTCAAGCGGGCACTGGACGAAAGACCAACCTATGCTCGTCCGGTAAAAATAAGTAAAAATCAAGTGTAAGTGGCCATATTTTAGATAGTGTTGTTAATGGCCTCCATAAATCACATTATTAGGTATTATATGATCAGAAATTTACGCTATTTAATAGTGATTTGCTAGTATTATAATCCTTATATAAATATAATTGTATGGTGAATGGTGAAAAGCCGCGGTAGCCTAGTGGTATGGGTAATGGACTGCTGAGACGAGGTCTCGGGTTCGATCCCAGGTTTTACCATGGCACACACCAATGACTTTTCGATGCTTTTCGAAGTTATGTGTGTATTTATCGCAGGCTTATAAGTGCCCGGTTAATGGCAATCGGCTCGCCACCTATTACATTGGGACCTAAACATAAACTGGCGAAATGTGGGTGCTAGCACCTCTGCCTACCCCTTCGGGGATATAGGCGTGAGTTTATGTTATGTTTATGTTATGTTTATGAATGGTGAATTATTCACAGCTGCGAATTTGGCTATGCACATCGGCTTGAAAATGTTTATTCACGATGTTTATATTAATTTTTGAATAAAATTTGTACTTGGCTGGAAACTCCTGGGTGGTACTTATTATTATTATTATAATTTTTTACGTGCAGAAATCCCTTCGGATACCCCCCCGCTGCCTAGCGGGGGTGGTTATGTCGTGTCTCGACTAAAACCGCACGGTGTCCTTCCCAAGTGTCCGTTGCCAGTATAGTAAAAGTAATCTGTACTATTCTGTAATTGTAAATTATTGTGTCTGTACATTGAAGATATTAAAAAAAATATTTGGGATATGTAAAATAAGCGAATTACAACACGAAAATTTTTTTTTTTAATTCTTGTCTATTAGTCAGTTTATCAGTTTGTCCGCGATGGGCGCATAAACTACAGTACGAATTTTGATGAGGTTTTATCTATTCGAAAGGTCTTGGCCAAACTTAAAGTCTGCCGTATGTTTGATTGCAATTGGTTAAGTAGAACTGGAGATATGACCAAAGTAAGAAAACAGACCTCCATGCGGGCGGAGCCGTAAGCATCAGCTAGTGCAATATATTATCAGTGTAACAAAAACTTTTATCGACTAATTTAAGAGATAAATTAATTGTAGCTATTAATTACAGAATAGCTCCTTAAATAAAGATTGAATAAAAATGACAGATTGATAAGACAAGGGGTAATTTTTAAATTTATTTACATTTCATATTGACAAATTCAAGTACTTTTTATTAGGAAAAATGTGTTTTTTAATGTTATACCTAAGATATTTACTTATTAAAAATACTTACATGTTACAAATGTCAGGAAAACATAAAATTATCAGAATATTTCTTGCGCACCAAAGCACCTACCTTGCATAAGGAGCTGACGACGGTGTTCCGCACACTCTCGTTGCCGACCATAACCAGCACCAGCACCTAGCGTGAGGTTTTTAACAGCTGCTTTGAGGATACGACGCTGCTTCATCCACTCTGGGATCTCTAACAGTGTGTGAAACGGCGTGTCCACGAAGCAGCCCCAGCAGTGGTTGTACTTGGGTGTCTCGGCTCCCGGCCACAATGATGCAAGAACTTGCCGAAACCTTCATGTCGTAACGGGAGCTATGTGGAATCATACTTTGATCTTGATTCGGTGCAGCTGCCCTTGTATTTTGACACCAACCTGAAAACCAGGCAAATCAATATTGTGTGTACCGATGATTAATTTTGAGATAATATTCGACTAAGCCTTGATAAAGATAATGTTAAGGCAAATAGTACATTTTATGCGTTTAGTCTGTGTACGAAAGTGGCTTTGTTAATACATTTGGTTAGTGTTCACATTTTTTATTCATAATAGTTTTATATATACCTTAAGGTACAACTAATACATATCTTTTAGGATTAAGTTACGAATAGTTGTAAGGACAACAACATTGTTAAGCTTTTAAAGCTCTGTGGAATTAAACCTGTGTCGCGGAATCTGAATATGTATTTATATATAAATATACTAAGCGAATACTTCGTCTACCTTAGTCTATTGTTTTCTTTTTTTACAGTACTTGCAAACTTAACAGCATTTTGTTATTGTTTCAGATATGTATTTACTACCACTACTTATCCTTGTGGAATCAGCCTTTCACGTTGCTTTCGTAAACGGAGATGATCGTGCCTCTAGTTATCTTTTACCTACCAGTGTCAGACCCAAATTGTATGATGTGAAACTGTTCCTCGATCCAATGGTTACCGTGTTTTTGACCGGTGAAGTCTCAATACAAGGTACAGCTGATACTAACACAAATGAAATTGTTATGCACGCTATGGAACTGGAATTTGAAAAAGATGCCATTCGTGTTGTGCGTGATACAGTCCCTAATGACAATTTGGTTATAAACTTCACAACGGAGGATGATGACACTCACTTTTTGAATATTCTCCTAAATAGGGAGTTACAAGCTGGGGAAGCCGTCACTATTCACATCAAATATAAACCTCAGTACGCAACAAATATGTTGGGTGTTTACGTGTCAACTTATCGCTTCGCAAATAGAACACAGTGAGTCAGTGAGTTTTTTTTCTCTTTTAATATATGTGTACTATACTGGCAATAAACAGCGACAGACAATACTTTGGGCAAGCTAGGCTATGACTTGGTTTATTATAGCCCGACTCTTTTCCCTTGCGAATCTCATTGTAATTTTAATAATTGTTTGTATACTTCTATGTTTCGATGCTGGTTACTTAATCAAGCCTAAACACCTATAATATATAATATCTTTATTTTTTCATTAAAAGGTGACTAAATTACTACAACTAATAGTATTATACAGTTCAGCAAAAGTTACTGCACGCCTGGCAAAGACAATATCCCCACTCCCGTGCTAGGCGTGAATCTGTATTACGGGTAGAAGAGAGACGGTCCCTGCCACGCATATGCAGCAGGCGC
Organism: Cybosia mesomella; assembly: GCA_946251805.1. Taxonomy (NCBI): domain Eukaryota; kingdom Metazoa; phylum Arthropoda; class Insecta; order Lepidoptera; family Erebidae; genus Cybosia; species Cybosia mesomella. Next base: position 5,287,061 of record OX276396.1, read on the forward strand.
TATGGCGTATAATATTCAAGTAGCAGCAGGAAATACTGGAATCCCAAGTTAGGCAAGCCTGTTATTTTGGGAACCAGCTAAGTTTTACTTAATGCTAGGAGTACAATATTATGTCTCGACTTAACTAATAATATGTATGTGGGTGTGAGTGTGTGGTGTATTTGTGTTAATTGAGCGTGTTATTATTTGAGTATGTATGTGTATGTTGTTGGTGAAACTAATAGATATACGAAAATATTATTGTAACTTATCTTGTCAGATTTAAAAATGATTTCATGTTTGAGAAATGTTATCTTTTATTATATTTATTATATCTCTAAGTGTAGAAGGTTTTCGGTGTCCTGGTAGGTCTTACTCTCTAACCACTCTTTCAGTCTGTTTTTACAATTGAATTTGGTCATAGGATATACCTATGTCAAGGACTCTATTAATTCTATTATACAGGAAACCGGAGATGATTCTATAGTGTTTTTTGGCTAATTTAGTTCTGTGTTTGATTACGGGGCAGACCCTATCGTATCGTCGCTTGCGAGTGTATATGTTGGGATCGTATTCTAGAGTTGTGTGTTTTTTATGTACGGTTTGCAGGACATATAACTGTCTCACGGTTAGGACTGTAACATCCGCGTAAAGTTTCGTTGTTGGATAACGAAACGGTTTCCTAGCTATAACCTTGAGTACATATCTCTGTGCCCTCTCCAGGGGTAGAATTGCAGTTTTATCTGCACCACCCCAGGAGGTGATGCAGTAAGAAATAATCGATTGACATAGGGCGAAGTAAGTGAGCTTTAGTGTCTCCAGATCAGCGGCATTACAAAGTAATTTGAACACAAATATGAGTTTTCTCACACGAGCAGTTAAATCTTTGATATGTTGGCTCCATTTCATAAACTGATCTATATGGATACCGAGGTATTTGATGTGTGAAACTCTTGAGACCATAAGGCAGTTACAGCCGTCAGTAGGAAATACGCATTTATGTGCCTTGATATAGTATGAGTCAGTTGGTAATGTACGTTTAGTGTGGGCAAAGGTTATAAAACTGGTTTTAGTGAGATTGAGTGTCAGCATATTACCGCACAGCCAATTCATAACTCGGGCAAGTGCAAACTCAGCGCGAACTTTCACTTCGTCCCAGTTTGGACCTCGAATTAAAAATGCAGCATCGTCTGCATAGGCAAAAACTTTACAGTTAGGAATGTTGAGTTCACACAGTTCATTTATGTATATTGTGAACAATGTGGGGCCCAATATACTCCCTTGTGGTACACCAAAGTCTAAGATTTCCGCTGAGCTAATGTAACTACCGATTTTGACACTTTGAGTCCTATTCGACAAATAGCTCTCAAGAAGTTTGAGTGTGGTTCCTCTGATGCCAATCTTTTCAAGCTTAGACACAAGAATGAGGATGGAGACAGTGTCAAATGCCTTGGATAAATCCAAAAACATTCCCAGGCATTTATCCTTGCCGTCCAGACCTTCCACAACTTCATTAACTAAGCCTAATACAGCATCTTCAGTGGAAATAAATTTTCTGAAGCCGTATTGATTACTTGAAATGAGGTTTTTACTTTCTAAATAATTAGTCAAGTGGTTATTTAGAGCTTTCTCAAGTATTTTGGACATAGTCGGTAGGATCGATATTGGTCTATAATTATTGACTTGACCTCCATCACCACTCTTGTGTATTGGGTGGACTATGGCTCTCTTAAATGCATCAGGGAAAATTCCAGTAGCAACTGCGAGATTACAGATATGTGTGAGTAAGGGGACAAATACGGCAGATGACTCCTGTAGTACAACAGGTGGAATGCCATCTAGTCCAACAGTACAGTCTTTTCGAAGGTTCTTAATTAATAAGTCTATTTCTCTGTAATCCGTATCCAGTAAGGCTAGAGAGCCACTTTGGGAAGGAGTTAATGTATTGTTGTTAGAAGTCATATGTGAGTGAGTTCCACTGGTTTTGATTCGGCTTGCTAACTCCCTGCCTATGTTCGTGAAAAATATATTTACCGAATCAACAGACAGCTGAGGGTTATCTTTAATTTTTAACAACTGAGCGTTCTGTGAGTTGGCTTTTTTGGAGTGTGTTATTGATTTAATGGCATCCCAGGTAGCTCGTGTATTGTTTTTAGCCTTATAAAGTAAGTTCTGTTGATAATCCCGTTTTAATTTCTTGAGTAGTTTGTTTATAAAATTTCTGTATCTTGTGTATGTTATTTTTAGTGTTATGTTGTCTGGGTCCCTTTTTTTGTGCTTTGTGCATGTTATCTCGGTTACGGATACATCGTATCAGGCCGATTGTTATCCATGGCTTTATGTTCCTTTTAGTGCGTGAAATTTTGTGGGTAGTTGTGTTATTCCTGACAATTTTTGCGACACAAGTGGTGAGGAAGTCCGCAGCAAAATTAACATCTTCAGAACAAATAACAGGGGTGACGTCTGTGTTTTCAATATCATTTCGTATCGCAGGATAGTTAATTATCGTGCGGTAGTTGGGTGGTGATTTGGATCTATTTCTAAATGACAGCGATATCATTACTGGAAGATGATCTGTTTTAAAGACTGTAACACAAGTGTCACTGACTGCCACTGTGTTTTGACTAAGACATGGTCTAGGCATTTTTGGTCCCTGGTGATGAATTTGTGCGTTGGTAATAAGCCATGTGACATTAATAGATTCAGATAATCATTGGATCTAGTGTCGATGGTATTTAGTTTTATGTCAATATTGATGTCTCCTATAATACTAACAGTTTTAAATGTAGTTAGTGTTACCAGTAGTTCATTCAAGCCTAGTAGAAAATTTTCTATATTTTTCACCGAGGGTGATCTGTATATTACTACTACAGCCAGGTCTGTACCAATTTTGCATACCATGCAAGTAAAGTCTCTGCGGTTTAGATGTTCCGTTACAGTACAGTCGAGTTCTGATTTTGTGTAAATGACTATGCCATCATTTTGGTTGGCTACTCTTTGTGTGAAGTGGGAGTTATATCCATTTAGAATCGGTATAGGAGGTGAGTTGAGAAGCCAACATTATGTTAGTGCAATTAAATCACAACGAATGTCCATTATGTTGATTATAGCTTGTGCCTGGTCGAAGTTTTTGTTGATACTTCGAATGTTTAGATGAAATAATGACAAAGGATTTATGAGATCTGATATATAGCCTGCACAATTCATCGTCGAACAGAGAAAAGATGGCGACTCTTTGTGTGTCTCAATCTCGGAAGATATTTTATTTATATAATTAACCATTGTCTTTTTGATATTGGTAACAGTATAAATTTTGTATCGAGTAGAAACACACTTTGAATCGCAAACAATCAGGGACTGACATTTTCATTTTAAAATTTAGTGGAAGGTACTGGGGTGTCTGCAAAACATCAAGTGTTTGATTTATGTGTGTGTTGTTGCCAGTGGGTATATGAGGGTGAGTTATGTGTGTTCTTGGTGCAGTGTACATAAAATATAAAAGTATATTTAAAAACAGTACTAACCTAAAGAAAATATGTTGATTACAGTTATATAACTGTTTTGTTTTAAATACTACTTTGACATATATGCTTTGACAGATGTTAAAATTGTTTACAAACCAGTAGGGATCATATTGGAGTATAATTATACAATGCAACATTGATAGTATATTTATATTATTTGAATGTGCGGTTAAAAGTTCTAGTCATTTGGATACTTTTAGTATATCAAAATCCTTTTCAGAGTTCATTCGGACTCGTTCTGTTGTGTTCTCATCCTTGCGTAAGAAAATTTTTCTATTGGATGTCCAGCAAAATTTATATCCATTATTTTTGGCAAAATCACGTGCTCGGTAAAATAGCTTTCTGCTACTCCCTGGAAGGTATTCTGACATGTACACAGGCAGTGATTTATCGTTTATTTTTATTGAAGTCTCGCAGCAGACTAAGGATTGTTTGCTTAAGAAGAACTGTATTAAACTCAACGACCACAGTTCTGTTACTACCTGGCATGCCCGGAAGACGGTACGCGTCCCGGATGTTAGATTGATTTATGTCTATTTTCAAAGTTTTTCCAATATTTTCAACATACTTGTGGATATCATTACACGTTTCCTTTTCTTTTTGTGGGATATTGCGTATCTCAATACATGATGAACGGTTACCAGCCTCCAAGTCTTCTATTCTCTTCTTCAGTCTTTCTATATAATCATGGCACTGCGAGCGCTCTTTTTCCAGTTTGTCTATCTTGGTTTTCATATCTTCATAATTCATTTTAATAGATTCCAATGTCTTTTCTATCTCCAAGTAACTCTTGCTAATTGTACAATTTTGTAATTTTATTTCGTTAATGTCTTCTGCCAATTTGGAGAACATTGTGAGCTGACTCGACTTCAATAGTTCCAACATATCTCTTATCTCCGTTTGGAATGACACAAAATCAATAGGCGGGGGAGAAAATTCACTTCTCAGTCTTTCTGAACGGATTTGGCTGAAATTTAGTAAATGGATTGATAATAGCTTGGAATAACACATAGGTTACTTTTTATCCCTGGAACAATTTCCCCGGGGTTGCGGGAACGGGATCAGAACTCCACGCGGGCGAAGTCGCGGGCAACAGCTATAAAAGATGAATTTGAGTTTTTATTTTATATGGTAATCTAAGTTTGTTATCTTAATTCTATTTATTTAATACTAGTGTGTAGTAACACTCGCGTGGAATATTGATCCTGTTACCACTTCCCATAGGAACCTGTTCAAGGGATACAAAGTAGTTTATGAGTTATTCCAGACTATAATCTATCCCTGTACCAATTTTCATCCAAATCCTTTCAGCCGTTAGAGCGTGATTGAGTAACGAACATACAAACATTCAAACATCTTCATAAACTTTCACATTAATAATATTAGTGGAATTAGAAGGAACATGGAATTGGCATCGCCCGCGTATAATTCTGTTCCCGTTGTCACTTCCCACGGAAACCTATCCAGGGATCAAAAGTAGCTATGTATTAGTCCAGACTATAATCTATCCCTGTATCAATTATTACTAATAATAATAATTATATATAATTATATTATATATTATATATATATATATATAAAAATATAATTAATTATTACTATTTTCAGCCAGATCCGTTCAGGCGTTTTTCATGAATAACAAATATCCATACCCATACTCACAAACTTTTTCAATCATCATCAACCTATCCTAGTCCACTGCTGGACATAGATCTCCCCTAATGAGCGCCATAGCGCCCTGTCTTCAGCTTGCCGCATCCAGCATCTGCCTGCAGTCTTTCGCAGATCGTCCTCCCTTAAGTTAATAAAATTTGTATATATGGATTTCTGAACACAAACCATTCAATATTTTTGATCACGCCAGTATTTACACATAATATTGTTTCGTTTAGTAGACTTCAACTTATATAGTACCTATTTGAATTGTAATTCTAATGACCTACCTATATAGATTGACTGATACCAATTTATTGACATCGTAACTACCTTTTTTTTTTTTTTTTTTTTTTATCGTGCGGAAATCCCTTCGGATACCCCCCCGCGTGCCAGCGGGGGCAGTTATGTCGGGCTTGAACCGACTAAAACCGCACGCCGTCTCGGGTCTACAGACGCCGAGGTGTAAGGTTGCCCATAGAGCATATCCCTCGCACCCCGACTGACCCTGGGCCATCTCCGGTTTCGAGATGGCACCCTCGGGTTTGGGAACCACGGTGTCCCCGTCTTGCCCCGGTTTGGGGGAGGGGCGCTAGTCGCCCCACCGTCCCGGCCTGCTTCTGCTGGGGTGACAGGTGGCCTCACCCGCCACCCCCAGGCCTGCGCTCATGGAGGACGGAGGTCGTTAAGCGACCTCCGGCGCCTGAGTTGCCTGCGACGCGCGGCGAGCAAGTTGCGGGCTCGGCGGACCGGGAGAGTTCTAAGTCTCTCCCGGGCGCGCTCCGCCACCTCCTTCGCGAGCATTATATGCTCGCAGAAGGAGGCGGCGGCGGCCCACGCGCTCGCGCTCCGCACCATTGCCGCAATCATGCTGCCGAGCGAGAGGACTCCCACCCCGATGGCTGCCACGAGGTCACGCCTCGGCGCCTCCCACGCCGGGCAGTCCGCCAGCGTGTGCAGCCCTGAGTCCTCGCTCGCGTCGCAGTGATGACACTCAGGCGTTGGCTCCTTCCTGATCCGATGCAGGTGGTCCCCGAAGCACCCCTTCCCTGAGATCACCTGCGTCAGTCGGTAGGAGAGGCTTCCGTGTCGCCTCTCCAGCCAATCCTCCATGATGGGCCTTACCGCCGCTATTGCGGCGTGCCCTGCGCTTGGTTGCCCAAGTCGTTCCTTCCACTCCACCACGATGGCCTGGCGGAGCTGGGACTGCACGGCCTCGATTTCTCGAGGCTCGGGGTTCCATCCCTGCTCCCGCGCCTCCTTTCGCCACTGGTACAGTTGCGAAAGGGCTCTCGCTTCCAGGTCCCATGGCGGAGTTCCGGCAAGGAGACTCGCCGCCTCGAAGGAGATCGTGCGGTACCCTCGGATGACCCTGATGGCCAGAACTCGCTGCGGAGCGCGCAGCATCCGCACAGTTCTGGTCCTCAGGGCCTCCGCCCATATTGGGCACCCATACAGGGCCATGGACCGCACAATCCCCGCGTAGAGTCTCCTGCAGGAGTCATCGAGCCCCCTCATGTTGGGCAACAGCCGAGCCAGAGCAAGAGCTGTGCCCTTCAATTTGGGGGCCAGACTTCGGATGTGCTCTCCGAAGTCCCATCGGCCGTCGAGCACGAGCCCCAAATATTTCATTTGGGGCTTGATGCCGATGCGATTTCCTCCCACGATGAGACTGGATCCCTCGGGTGGCTTGCTCCGAGGCCCATGGAAGAACAGGGCCTCGGTTTTGTGCAGGGCCACCTCGAGACCCAGCCGCCGGATCCGCCTAACGACTTGGGCAACCGCGGTCGTGGCCTTTCGGGTCGCTTCGCGGTACGTCGCCCCGCACGCCGTCACGAGCGTGTCGTCCGCGTAGCACGTGTCGGCGGCACCGCCTACGAGCTCACCGCGAAGCACCCAGTCGTATCCGATGTTCCACAGGAGCGGCCCCAGGACCGATCCCTGTGGAACACCGCACGACATTTCACGCCGACCGAGACCGGTCACGGTTGGGTAGATGACGGCTCTCTCCGTCAAATACGCCCCGACTATGCGGCGGAGGTAGAGAGGCACTTCGTGATACACGAGCGCCTCCCTAATGCAACTCCAGGGCAAGGTGTTGAACGCGTTGGCGATGTCCAGGGACACCGCCAACATCACCTCACCCCGGGCTACTGCATCCTCCGCCAGAGCCCTCACGCGCATGATGGCATCCACGGTGGAGCGCCTCTGGCGGAAGCCATATTGGCCATCCGCCAGGTCCGGCCCCACTCTTGAGAGGTGCTCGACGAGGCGCTTCGCAATTACTCTTTCAAAGAGCTTGCACACCTCGTCGAGCAACACTATGGGCCGGTAGGCGGACGGCGAGTCTGCCGGGCGCCCCTCCTTTCGGATGAGAACCAGTTTCCCCGTCTTCCACAATTTCGGAAACTGGCCCCGCTCCAAACATGCGCTGAGAAGCCCTCTCAGTCGGGGCTCGAGAGCGTCGTCGACTAGAGCTAGGACCCACGCTCGGCCTGGAATGCCGTCGGGTCCCGGGGTGGTGTGTTTGACTCTTAGCCTTCTCACCGCCAGCTCTAGTTCTACCCAAGTGACCTCGGGCACGTCGTCGTCTTCCACGTCGGGCGCCATGCGCAACCGAGGCGGAGTCATCCGCGGTGGAACATGTTCCACCGCCCGCGCTGGGAACAGGGAGCCAACAACTCCTCCGAGCAGATCCGGCTGGAGACACCGGGTTAACGGCGGGGCCTTGGGGCGCAGCTTGCCCCTCACCATCCGGTAGGGCCGCCCCCAAGGGTCCCGCTCCAGCGTCTCCAGCAGCTCGCGGAAGGCGTCCCGTTTGGAACGCCTTATCTCCGCTCGGAGGGCTCGTCTGGCCTCCCTGTATCCCTCGTACAACTCCGCCTCTCGGGCCTCCGCATCTGCGGGGCGGCGACGCCTCCTACGGAATCGGGCCCACCGGCGGTGCGTGATCACGCAGCCCCGTCTGAGCTGCGCGATCTCCGACGACCACCAGTAGACCCGACCCCTCGGATTATAGGGCGGAGCCCTAGGCATCGCCGCGTCACAGACACGGGTCATGGCCTCCCGGAACCACTCCGCCTCATCGTCTATGCTGACAGGCCTGTCCGGCGCAGGGGCCCAGGCCTGTACGATGGCGGCTTCCAGGAGGAGCTCCCGATCAAGTCGCTTAAGCGCCCAACGTGGCTCGGGTGGAGCCGGTGCAGCCGGCGCGTCGCTCGCAGGGGGGGACACGTCAAACCGAATGTATCGGTGATCCGAACTTGTGTCCTCCCCCAAAACGACGCGCCAGCCCTGAACACGTCGCGCCAACGAGGGGCTCGCGAACGATAGGTCCACGATGGAGCTACCCCTCGAGGTCACGAACGTGTCCACGGCTCCCCGATTTAGGAGGACTAGGCCGAGTCGTGCGGCCCAGTCCACCAGTGCCCTGCCTCTATGCCCCGTCGCGCCCCTTTCGTTTCGGGAACCCCAGGCATACGACCAGGCGTTGAAGTCCCCGAGCACAAGGACCGGACGGGGCTGGCAGGCATTGACGACGACGGCCAGCTGACGGAGCCACTGCTCATATGCAGCTTGGTCTCGGTTCGGCGTGATATAAGCGGCCACGACCGCTATATCCCCAACCGCCGCCGCCACGCAGCCGGGTCCCCTTGCAACGACGGCAAGAGGGGGGCTGCCGGCGGCAGGGTTGTGCACCAGTGCCGCCGACCCATCCAGCGCGGTTTCCCAGGTAGGCCCGAGGAACCGGTGGGTGTATGGGTCGGCGACAGCGGCGACATTTATGGCCCACTGTGCCATGCTCTGGCGCAGAAGATCCTGAGCATGGGCACCGTGGCCAACGTTCACCTGCAGGATGCGGAGTTGAGGATCCATTATGGAACCCCCATCTCCGCATCCCGCTGTGAACTGGAGGCGGAAGGCCGGCCTCCCGGCTTCGGCTCCCCTCCGGCGCAGGCCTTGCTGCCAACCCTGTGGTCGGCCGGCTTGCCTCCCGCTGCACACCTAAAGCAGTGCAGCGGGGCATCGCAAGTGCCGGCCTTGTGACCGGGTTGGCCACAGCGGAAGCAACGGTCACCCGTCGTCACTTCCGCCGTGCAGTGCACCCCCACATGGCCCACCGACAGGCACCTGAAGCACCTGGCCGGTCGGGCCTGCAGGAGCCGTGCCTGCGCCCTCAGGAAGCCTCCCACCAGGAGGCTCCGCCCGTCCGCGACCTTTTGGGCCGCCGCGATAGGGCAGCCGACAACTGCTGCCCCCTGTCCACCGCGGCCGAAGCGTATAGCTCCGGCCTTTACTGTGTCCGGGGAGCAGTCCCCGGCCTCCGCCACGGCGAGCCTGAGCTCTTCTGCCGTGACGGAGTCGTCCAGGCCCGTAATGCGCACTTCTGCGCATTTAATGGGCCTGGACACCCGGACGTCGGCTGCGTCCAGCGACTCCCTCGGCCGAGCCGCTAGGGCGTCGGCCTTGGGGCCACTGGCGGCGCCAGGGACCTCAAGAAGCCGGGCTCCCGTCCGTGTGCTCTTGCACCGGACACCCGGGATCTCGAGGGCCTTGAGGTCTACGTTGGCCTTAACTTTGGCCAACACCTCGGCATACCCCATGCCCCTACCCGCTGCCTCCGCCGTCAGGGTGACGACGACGGCCGTGGTACGAGGGGCACGGAGCTTCCCCGGCGCTGTCTTCGCGGCGGCCGCGGCCTTCCTGGCCTTCTTGGCGGCCTTCTTGGCGGCCTTCCGCCTCTTCTTGTTGGCTCCAGCCACCTCCCAGCCCCCTTCCAATGGGGTGGAGGTGGCCGGAACCACGGCTGGGGCTGGGGCTGGGGCCAGGGCTGGGGACGTCTTCCCCTTGCCCTTCCCCTTGCCTTTGCCCTTCCCCTTACCCTGAGCGGGAGGGGGCTGAGGAGCCGGGACCGGCAGAGTCGCACCCGCACCCGCGGCCGGGCGGGTAGGGCCCCTTTGGGCTACAGCCGCGTAGCCGGCCGCTGGTGGCGCCAGAGGCGGACGGCGGATGGAGTCCATTAGGGCCTCCATCCCACACATCATCCTCTCCTCCAGCGCCTCCATATAGGGGAGCCAGGACTCCGCTGGCGGTGCCCGCGGCTGCGCCGGCCGCACCGACGGTGCCGGCTGCTGGACCGGTTGCACCGGCCGCGCCGACAGCGCTGGCTGCGCTGACCGACTCGCGGACTAGCGAGTCACGCGTGTCTGCTCCGCCGGCTGCGCCCTTTGCGCCGTTTGGGCCGAGCTCGCCATCCCCTTCTTGAGCTCCTCGACGGCTGCAGCTAGTCGAGCCGTCTCTCGACGGGACTCGGCCAGCTGCGCCGCCAGGCCCTCATTCTCGGAGGCGATGTCGAGCACAATGCTCAACATCGCCTCCTGCTCAGGGTTTGGGGACCCCTGGAATGACGCGGTCACCTTCTGGAGTCTCTCCAAAAGAGACCGCGTCCTCCCGCTCGGTTCCGTCACCGCCGAGGTGGAAGGCCTCGGTGGCGATTTTTCCGCGGCCCTCCCAGTGGCCGAGGGGGCCCGGCTTGGTTGCCCACCCCTCAGCCCTCCTCGCGCCCGGCGGACTGCAGCCACCTTAGGCGCCCACATGGTCGTCTCGTCGCTGGAGGAGGCCGTCCCGGTGAGGGTGTAATCCTCATCCGACACGCCCTCCCCTGGTCGCTGCTTCCTTGGGCGCCGTTTGCGCTTCTGCGCCTTGACGCCCAGTCCTAACGGGCTGCTCGCCCTACTCCTTTCACTCGCGGTGTCGAATCTCTCCGACACCGCCGAGGTGTTTGGCGTCACCTCTACGCCCGCCTGCTGCGCGACCTCCGCGCAGACTCCGTCATTTTGTCTGTCCTTTTTCGTGCCTAAGTCGTTTTGTTTTTGATCGGTCCGGTTTTTTCCATTTATGTTAGGGTTTATATCCATATCATATCCCACGAGTATGGGGGAAAGGTGGTCCATCCAGGCGGAGCCCCCTGCACCTGGATAAGCCTATATACTATGGAGGTCGGCTGGTATCCATAGGTTTTTACGACTTCGCTGTCGGGTGTTATAGACTTTTCCTTGTCGTGGGCCGGCCAATAAAGGCAAGCCCTCCGGTCAGCAAGTTCACGGCGTACCCTTCTGGAGCCACCAGTCAGGTCGTTGCTGATCCCCTGCCGATTACGGAACGCGAGAGGATGGCTAGTCCTCTCTCACCGGCGGCGGCACAAGTGCCCGTCGGCCCCTGCGTTAGCAGTGGGCCAACCCGCCCCTGGATCCCCCAGGACCCTATGGTGGCCTCAGCCACAAACACCATCGCTCATCCTGTCTCCTCTGAAAGCAGAGGAGTACGGAGAGCGATGTGTTCCCGCCACGTTGGATATTAGCCGACGATCAATGCCAACCCCATGAAGGGGAAGCCATTGACCGCCGCCCAGGGTGTACCGGCCGCTCCGATTCCGTTCCCCCCGGAATGCAGCGGGATCGGAATCGGAACGACACGCGAGGAGGTTACCCAACATACACCCCAACATCGTAACTACCTAATGCTAACATACTCATAACTAAAATTGTTACTTACCCTAACATCAGCATCAGAATATATCTGGAATTTGGATCTAATCATGATAGTATTTTGTACGTGTGATGATGTTCACCATGATACGTTTTATCTACTTTTTATAGATATCGACAATAATAATTCATGAGAACTAACTTTATCTATGATTCATTCATAATCAGAACTTCAGTATGATAATATTAGGTCGTTACATATGGGGGGCGTAAGCATCGGCATCGAGCCCACGATGAAGTACCTTGGGCTTGTACTCGATAGACGATGGGACTTCGGACCTCATCTCCGAAGTCTGGTCCCGAAACTGAGGGGGGCTGCGGCCGCGCTATCGCGGCTGATGCCCAACGTTAAGGGACCCAACGCCCCCACTAGGAGACTGTACCTGGGCTCGTGCGAATCATGGCCCTGTACGGGATCCCCGTATGGGCGGAGACTCTGGCGGCCCGCAACGTGGCTGTATTAAATAGCCCGTTAAAAGCGATGGCCGTCAGAGTCATCAGGGGGTATCGCACGATCTCCGTCGAGGCGGCATGTCTCCTAGCCGGGACCCCTCCAATGGACCTGGAAGCGAGAGCCCTTGCGCTGATGTACCAGTGGCGCAAGGAGGCGCTGGAGCGGGGCCATAGGCCGGAGCCCCGAGAAATCAGGGCTCAGCGGTCCCAGCTCCACCGGGAACTCATGGAAACAAGGAGGGTGCGACTTGAGCACCCAAGGTGGGGAGAATTCACCATTGCGGCGGTGAGACCGATCATGAAGGAGTGGTTGGAGAGGGACCATGGGGACCTTTCCTACCGGATGTGCCAGATGGTTACCGGACACGGGTGTTTCGGTAAGTATCTGTGGCGCATCCACCGGGAGACAACGCCGTAGTGCCAGCACTGCGAGGATCCTGGCGAAGACACGGCGCTCCACACGTTGGTGGAGTGCCCTGCGTGGGCGAGTCAACGCCGGGATCTCGTTGCGGTCCTGGGCGTGGACGTTCTCTCGGTGGAGACCATGGTGAGGGCCGTGGTTTCCGACGGGAGCAAGTGGCACGCCGCCGCCTCTTTCTGCGAGCAGGTAATGCGCGCGAAAGAGACGGCAAAGAGGGAGCGGGAGAGAACCCTGCCCCTCGAATTTCGCAGTCTCATCTACGCCCGGGACTACCGATCTCCATGATCGGGGCCTGAGGACGGCAGTTGGCCGACTTGCCGTCCTTACAGAAGCAGGCCGTGGCGGAGGCGTGTCGTGTGTGCCCTACACACGCCTGCCAACTCACCGAAGCGGGATAAAACCCGACCCCACCAGGCGAGGCCGCGGTGGCGGTCAAAGTCCGCCGGTAACCCTGGGGTTATCCTTTCGAGGGCTTACCCGGGGTGCCCGGCAACGGACACTTGAGGAGGACACCGTGCGGTTTTAGTCGATACACGACATAACCACCTCCGCTGGCCGGCGGGGGGATATCCGAAGGGATTTCCGCACGTAAAAAAAAAGAGGTCGTTACATATGAAATTGCCGTTTTTCTTGAAGAAATTGGAGGATACCCAATTTTCAATCCTAACATTTTTGCATTTTTTTTTCAATTTCAATTCATTCAATGATAAATCCAAATTTTATGATTTTTTTGTGTATGATTGAGACAACATTAAGCTAACAAACAGCAACTTTTATTACATTTTTGAAAAGTGACTGCTGTTAAGTAATACGAAATTTATCATTAGGAAGTACTGTTTTTGAAGATCGAATTAATTTATCAAGCGGCCAATAAATTAATTCAGAGTTGTAAAATCTTTAAATCAACTTTCAAACAAAATGTAAATAATGGAAATAGCTATTAAAGTACAGGAATAACGAACTCATGAATTTGTAAGAAAATTTCGGCAATTTCATAGGTACCTATTATTTGAAAGTAACAAAAAAATATATACAGTAAATTTGAATGACTGCTAAAGAAGGTTCTGTTGGAGAATATGCGAATTCAGATAACAGAAATTTATATGATAATTTATATAATACATACCAATTTATTATAAAATGTCTTCATATAAATATATATCAATGAAATAGAATCATAAGCAGCTTAACAATACGTTAAGACTGACACCCAACTGAGTTCACAGGCAAACTGTTTTGTGAACCATGCAATAACAGTAATTATTGAAGTGTATGTATAATAAAACAAATAAAAGAAAAAAGTAAATAAAAGCGGCCAAGTGCGAGTCGGAGTCGCCCATTAAGGGTTCCGTAGCAGCAAGTAACATAATAATGTTTTTCGCAGCGATTTATGACGCATTAAAAAAAATACTTAATAGATCTCATTGAAACCAATTTTCGGTGGAAATTTTAGAAACATCATGTTTGTTTTTTAGTTTCATCATTCTCTTATTTTAGAAGTTACAGGGGGGGGGGGGCACCTCTCAAAAGTGGGGCCGGACCTGGCGGATGGCCAGTATGGCTTCCGCCAGAGGCGCTCCACACTGGATGCCATCATGCGCGTGAGGGCTCTGGCGGAGGATGCAGTAGCCCGGGGTGAGGTGATGTTGGCGGTGTCCCTGGACATCGCCAACGCGTTCAACACCTTGCCCTGAAGTTGCATTAGGGAGGCGCTCGTGTCTCACAAAATGCCTCTCTACCTCTGCCGCATAGTCGGGGCGTATTTGACGGAGAGAGCCGTCTTCTACCCAACCGTGACCGGTCTCGGCCGGCGTGAGATGTCGTGCGGTGTTCCGCAGGGATCGGTCCTGGGGCCGCTCCTGTGAAACATCGGATACGACTGGGTGCTTCGCGGTTAGATCGCAGACGGGGCCGCCGTCACGTGCTACGCGGACGACACGCTTGTGACGGCGTGCGGAGCGACGTACCGCGAAGCGACCCTGAAGGCCACGACCGCGGTTGCCCAAGTCGTGGAGCGAATCCGGCGGCTGGATCTCGAGGTGGCTATGCATAAAACCGAGGCCCTGTTCTTTCATGGGCCTCGGAGCAAGCCACCTGAGGCATCCAGTCTCATCGTGGGAGGTAATCGCATCGGCATCAAGCCCCAAATGAAATATTTGGGGCTCGTGCTCGACGGCCGATGGGACTTCGGAGAGCACATCCGAAGTCTGGCCCCCAAACTGAAGGGCACAGCTCTCGCTCTGGCACGGCTGCTGCCCAACATGAAGGGGCCCGACTACTCCTGCAGACTCTACGCGGGGATCGTACGGTCCATGGCCCTGTATGGGTGCCCAATATGGGCGGAGGCCCTGAAGGCCGGAAGTGTGCGGATGCTGTGCGCTCCGCAGCGAGTGATGGCCATCAAGGTCATCCGCGGGTACCGCACGATCTCCTTCGAGGCGGTGAGTCTCCTTGCCGGAACTCCGCCATGGGACCTGGAGGCGAGAGCCCTCTCGCAACTGTACCAGTGGCGAAAGGAGGCGCGGGAGCAGGGACTGAACCCCGAGCATCGTGAAATCGAGGCCGTGCAGTCCCAGCTCCGCCAGGCCATCGTGGTGGAGTGGAAGGAACGACTTGGGCGACCAAGCGCAGGGCACGCCGCAATAGCGGCGGTAAGGCCCATCATGGAGGATTGGCTAGAGAGGCGACACGGAAGCCTCTCGTACCGACTGACGCAGGTGATCTCCGGGAAGGGGTGCTTCGGGGACCACCTGCATCGGATCAGGAAGGAGCCAACGCCTGAGTGTCATCACTGTGACGCGAGCGAGGACGCAGGGCTGCACACGCTGGCGGACTGCCCGGCGTGGGAGGCGCCGAGGCGTGACCTCGTGGCAGCCATCGGGGTGGGAGTCCTCTCGCTCGGCAGCATGATTGCGGCAATGGTGCGGAGCGCGAGCGCGTGGGCCACCGCCACCTCCTTCTGCGAGCATGTAATGCTCGCGTAGGAGATGGCGGAGCGCGCCCGGGAGAGGTTCAGAACTCTCCCGGCCCGCCGAGCCCGCAACATGCTCGCCGCGCGTCGCAGGGGACTCAGGCGCCGGAGGTCGCTCAACGACCTCCGTCCTCCATGAGCGCAGGCCTGGGGGTGGCAGGGGAGGCCGCCTATCACCCCAGCAGAAGCAGGCCGGGACGGAGGGGCGACTAGCGCCCCTCCCCCAAACCGGGGCAAGACGGGGACACCGTGGTTCCCAAACCCGAGGGGGCCATCTCGAAACCGGAGATGGCCCAGTAGTCAATCGGGGTGCGAGGGATATGCTCTATGGGCAACCTTACACCCCAGCGTCTGCAGACCCGAGACGGCGTGCGGTTTTAGTCGGTTCAAGCCCGACATAACCGCCCCCGCTGGCCGGCGGAGGGGGTATCCGAAGGGATTTCCGCACGAAAAGAAAAATAGATACCTAGACTAGTAACACAGAACACTCGACTGCTAGGTCAGAGGTTGCGGATTGGATTCCCGCTCATTGAAAATATGTACAAATGCATTGGTCTGGATATTTCTATGTATATTACGTAGGTATTTATTCACAAAAAAACTGTCTAAGTATGTTTCTCCACATTGTAGAACCCATATGACAAGTTTTGCTTAGTTTGAGTCTAGATAACGCTGTGTAATTATGTTTTTGAATATTTTATTATTATTATTCTTTATTTGAACTAGTGTTCAACACAGTTCTTTTTTTCTTTTTTTTCTCTTTATGTTGCCCAAACACTGTTCTTAGTATTTTGGATGAATTATTGTTTTGAATCAGAAATATAATGCTAGTTTTCTTATTTTCTTACCACATTCTGTGTCTGACAACTGTGATAGAGTATACTATCACTAGTAGGTACCTACAGGTGACAACTTTACAAATTAATGTGTTTGCTTGGATTTTTTCATTTGTGTTGTAATTGTTATGTATCAGTAACTCATATGTGAAATAAATTATTATTTCCTTTATTAAACTCTAAATAAATATCAATTATATTATATTAAAATATAAAAAAATATAAATTATAACATAACATAACATAACATAACATTATAAATTATATCATATAAATTATATTTTTAAATACATTCTATAATAAAAAATAAAAAAATAAATATATTTGAAAATATAAAAAATAGCGGCCCACTGGCATCGGGTGCAATGACCAAGCTACCGGTAGTTAGGGCTCTAGAGAGAGGAATCTCCTCACAATACGTGCCGTGTCGAGAAGCACTGCCTTCTGCATCAAGCCCTTGACCCAACTGCCTAACGTGAGCCTCTTCAGATGTTGATCGGGGCTCTTGGCAATCAGTCCGTGAACCGATACAACTATCGGAACAATAATTGCCGAATCCACACTCCACATGTTGACAACCACGTGAGCCAAATCCAAATATTTTATTTGTTATTCTTTTTCGGCTTTCACAAGATGCTCGTCATGTAGAATGTGATATTGATATGGATAATTATTGCGCGGCGATCTGACGATCTGATCGATCTATCAACACTATATCAGGTTCATTAGCTACAATAGTTCTGTCAGTGACGACAGATCGATCCCAGTACAACATGATATGCCCATTATCGAGAACTCGGGCACATACCTATAGTACGGTACCTCTGATTCCACAAGGTTGTACTTTAGAGCAAGCTGTTGATGAACAATTCTGGCTACTTGGTTATGTATATCTCATTCAACTACATCACGCCTCCCCCATAGTTTGGAAGAGGCGGCAAGATAGCCCCGGTGAGGTGGGCAACAGTCGGCCGGGGTGTTAGGGCGATTGGAAGAGGAACCGCCTGACTATTCGGGCATTGTCAAGCAAAACCGCTTTCTGCATCTTGGCCGCCACCGACTTCCCACTGAGCCCGAGCCTCTCAAGATGGACAGAGAGCTTCCTTGGGATCAAGCCATTCGCTGAGATCACAACTGGGACTATTTCTGTGGACCCCACTCTACACATCTCGGTAATCTCGTGCGCCAGGTTGGCCTTTTTGTCTTCTTCGGCGCGGACGAGGCTCTCGTCATAGGGGATAGTGATGTCCACAAGAAATGGGTATTTCTTGGACCGGGCACAGTCACGGGTGTGACTGTGCCCGGTCCATCAAATCATATTCGCTAGAATAGTCCTATCCGTGATGATGGACCGGTCCCAGTAGAGCTCAGCGCGGTCGTTTCCAAGTACGGCTTCCGGTATGTACTTGTAATAGGAAAGCCTCTTTTATTATTATTATTTATCGAGCTATATCACACCTCACCCCAGAGTAAGGGAGAAGCGGCGAGATAACCCAAGCGAGGCAAGCAGCAGTCGGCCAGGGCATTAGGACGATTGGCAGAGGAACCGCCGGACTATTCGGGCTTTGTCAAGCAAGACCACTCTCCGCATCGTGGTCGCCACCAACTTCCCACTAATCCCGAGCCTCCCTAGATGGACTGAGAGGCTCCTTGGGATCATTCATTCATTATTTCATTATAATTATTCTAGGCACATAGTGATGTCTCAATTGCAGCCGACGTACGCTCGCCGTGTATTCCCATGCTTCGATGAGCCAGCTTACAAAGCAGTATTCAGGACTACTATCTATACACTTCCGAGTACCACTGTCGTCAGTTCCAACATGCCACTTAGAACGAATTCACTGAAGTAAGTGGTTTCATTTATTAAGTACTAGCTGTGCACGACTTCGTCCGCGTGGATTTCCATTTTTTAGGATTTTAGTTCTTTTGCGCGGCAACCTTATTTTTTTTCTAAAATGATTAACTATGTATCAGTGAAAGCCCCGTCAAAATCAGTCCGCCGCTCCAGAGATTATTTGAATCAGACAGAAAGACAGACAGACTAAAATTTCAAAAATTGTATTTTGTGTTATAAGTGTCGTGTGCAATCTTTAAAAATCTGTTATTTTCATATTACAAACAGATACTTCAATTTAATTTATTTGTATAGTTCATACTAGCTGACTAAATAAACTTCGTTCCGCCGTAAAATCAAGTTATGTTGGTAAGGTAATCAGCTGGAATTTATTTCGCGAATATGACGGACCCAAGACGGTGTGAGATTTTGGACGGTTCGAATCCGACATGACCACTTCCGTTGGCCAGCAGAGGGGTAATCGTGGCGATATCTGCAAAATAAACCACAAAAAGCACAGTATAGGCGGAGACAAATCAAAAAAAATCAAACGTTATAAAAATCGGCCCACCCATTCTTAAGTTTATCCCGCTCATCACACGTCTTTGTTTTATATATATAAATTATTCATATGTTTTTGTGAATCAGGTTTCTCCTTCAATCGTGATAATCAATTTTAAACTATGTCCAATTGTCATATTTGTTTGAAATTGAAAGTATGAGTATTATGTAATTTGCTCACTGAAATACATGCTACTGGACTAGCTAAGTGTCAGAAGCTACAATTAGATGTTATATAATAGTCTGCATACTCATGCATAAGAATTTATTATAAGGAGCGGGAGAGAACCCTGCCTTTCGAGTTCCGCAGTCTGCGGCGTCTTCGCCATCTACGCCCGGGACTACCGACCTCTATGATCGGGGCCTGAGGATGGCAGTTGGCCGACTTGCCATCCTTACAGAAGCAGGCCGTGGCGAAAGCGAGTCGTGTGTGTCCTACACACGCCTGTCAACTCACCGACGCGGGATATTACCCGACCCCACCAGGAGAGGTCGCGGTGGCGGCCATAGTCCGCCGGTAACCCTGGGGTCATCCTTTCGAGGGCTTACCCGAGGTGCCCGGCAATGGACACTTGGGGAGGACACCGTGTGGTTTTAGTCGGTCCGATTCCGACACGGTCACCCCATCGTCGGGACCGATGAGGTGAAGCCCATGGGGGATTCCACACGTAAAAAAAAAAGATATAAATTTTTTGGAAATAAATTAATATTATTATTATATTTATCTTCTGAAATACATTATCTGATGATGAAACCAAAAGGTTGTAAGTGGAGGTCTTCAACGGATACTTATAGAAATTCATTTGGTTAGTTTTTAATTGTCTCATACACCAAATTTGTTACCTGCCAGAGTTCGCTTACTCCTTTTCCACCTTTAGATTTAGTTTCGTCGGCTTTTAAGGGAGGGACTGTGGTCTGACCTCCAGACTCCAACAGGAGCCAGAGCCTCATCCGTGAATCAGCAAATGTACTAGCTTCAAGGTATGGTTTGCTAGCTCAAAGGCCATTGCGAGGCCCTACACCAACACACACCATTAATTTACTATAGTAATTGTAACTATCTGATTTTGTCTAAATCTCTTTTTATATTTAAAAATGGGTAGTTTTTAGATGAAATCGGGCAGCTTGCCCGACTAGATAGTATCAAAACACTCATTTCCTAAACTCAAGATGAATAACTAAAAATGAAAGGCCGAAACGTCCGTACAGTTCAGAGCGGACGTTAAATCTGCGATGAAAGCATTTATGGATATTTTCGGGGTCATGACACGACAACCAGCCCCTCGCGACGGCTATCCGAAAGAGTCGACTGCCGATTGGATGTGTACATCCGTCACGACAGCTGACAGCGAAAAATAATAATTTAATATTCTTTTTACTGTATTTTTTTCCAGAGAAGATGTCTTTGGCTGGACTAAACACGAGTTCGAGGACACCCCAATAATGCCCACTTACCTTAATGGATACTTTGTTTCAAATTTAGATCATATTGGTGGTACGATCTCAGAAAACTTTGGTACTCCCGTTAATATCTATTCCAGAGAAGATACGCAAGACAGTGCTGCTTTTGCTCTAGATTTTAGCCTGAAAAGTATGGTCGGCTTAAAGAATTACACTGATTTCGAGTACAGTTTACCAAAATTGGATAAAGTTGCGGTTCCTGATTTTATTGGTCGAACTTCATCAAATTGGGGTCTGACTGCTTACAGGTATGTGTTCTGACTTATTATAAACTAGCAACCACACTCACTTTGCCTCGGCTCGTATGAGCTTTTTAACTCAAGCGTTCTAAAATTTACAAATAATATATAGCCTAACTCCATCGGGGAAAATTTACCCTTCAAATGGCATGGTGAAAGATTTTTCCCAATAAGTGCAGTGGTTTCGAAGATTTTTTTTTGTTGTTTATCCGCCCGATGGTAAGCTAAAGGTAAAGTCTCAGATATGAGGGTCACCATTGCAGACACCGATAATATTACAAAGGAACCGGACTGCAGGAAGAAGGAAACACCTCAAATATATCAACAAACTCAAAACATTTTGCCTCTCTCTTAACGAGATTATATAGTAGGTATATATATAAAGAATAGATTACTCTATCGACATCACAGATAACGTATAATAGATTGCAAACACAACTGCTAGGAGTAAGAAGTTACAAAAGTTACTCCATGTAAGTGTTGAGTTGGATTATTATATATCTTATCTAGCTCCAAGATAATATGCCCGTTTTAAACGTGTAGGTGTGACGTTCTGCAATTGTTTCAGGGCAGGTTTAATTGCGTGGTTTTGAGACGTAACTTGTACTTCATGAAGCATTTTACCCACGGTCCCTCAAGAATAGTTTTTAATATTGAATTCTGAGAAATGTGCAGATTTTCAATATTTGAATGACTCACACTTCCCCGAAATTGAATGCCATGGATAAGTTGATTTATCTACCTTATTCATCAATAGTTTAGTCACAGTAGTTAGATTTGATGACGTCCCTAGTAGCCAGTGCAAGTGCTGATATTTAAGGTTAATGGCAATTCTTTTCGCTTTGCGGAGATTTTTCCAGGTAAGCCTTCGTTGTTCCAGAGGGAGATCAAGGTATCTTAAGTGTTTTAGATATATGTTAAGATTTCATTCGTTAAATTAACAGATGAACATTTACCATGGTGGAGTGTGAAAGTTATATGAGCAGATTTAGTCGTGCTTGTGGCTATTTGCCATATATTATGCAATCATTCTATCCGAATAAACAGACTCTTTAATCGAGGTATAAATTCGATGTATATATAGTACTTGGATTATCTACGGCGTTATGATTTTTCAAAATTACTTTGTCCCTGAACATACATACACATCTTATGTTGCCTGTTGTTTTCTCAACAGAGAAGAGAATCTTCTAGTCTTCGATGGAGTAACAACAGCGGCAACCAAACAAAACGTAGCCAAGACTATCACTCGTGGTAATATAAATTTATGGATCGGCAATGAAGTCACACCTGCATCTTGGGCCTACCTCTGGTTAACCGAAGGTTTTGCTATTTTCTTTGAGTACTTTGGAACTGATATTGTAAGTATGTTTCATTACTATTCATTGCTCCGTTTTGAATTACAATTATATTTTAAACTAGCTGATGCCCTCGCGGAGGTCTGTTATTGTTTTTTGGTCATATCTTCAGTTTTACTTAACCAATTGCAATTAAACATACGGCAGATTTTAAGTCTGCCAAGACCTTTCTAATAAAAAAACCTCATCAAAATCTATTCAGGAGTTTTTGCGTCCATCGCGAACAAACATACAGATAAACAAATTCAAGGGAAAAACAGTTCAAAAAAAAAAATCTGTATCGTTCAATAAACGCAAGTATTCATTTTCAAATATCTCTAATAACACTACAAAAATTATTTACAATTTTATAATAGCATGATTTTTAATTTATAATGATAAATGTATTTCATGATTACATTTAAATACGTACTTTAAGCACTGAGTGAAATGCTAGCAAAAGAATTAAACTCAGATAGTTATATTATCCAAATTAAAACCTACAGTTATTTTTAAAGAAAGTATTAAACTTAGACTTAAGTAAGACCAGAAAAAAAATAGACGGGCAGCTGTAAATATAAATACGACTATGGAAGAAATCAGTTCAGAGATTTAGTGAGAAGAGTAAATTGATTCGGAAGTCCACCATGCCACTATTATTATACAATGGACTTATTTAATTGCTTTTAAAAACTTTATGAACTTTTTATGTAGCTGGTAATTGTGCATTATATTTCTTATAATTTAGATTTATGGCATCTTGTCGTATTCTACAATTCCACAAATATTTTTGATTATAAAAGTATTTTGAACGGTGAAATCAACTGTATTCACTTTTGCTTCTCAGGTTCAGCCAGGATGGCATATGAACGACCAGTTTGTACTTGAAGTGCAAAATGCTTTCCAATATGATGCTCTACTCAACGTCAACCCCCTGACATATCCAGTTTATACACCAGATGAGATCTTAGGAAATTTCAAGCCAGTTGCATATCAAAAAGGTATCCAAGGCTATCACTGTACCAACAGTGTCACACGGTGAAACTAATAGTTCTGAGAACAAAATCACTGCAGGGATCTTTTTTTTAGCGAGTCTAATTCCTCCCTCATTCCCTCTAATGTAAATCCTGTACATCAGGATCAACACCCATATAACACCGAGTAATGACACTCGGGAAGTCACAGCGAAAGTTAAGTCTGTCTTGGAAGCCGCATCGAAATTAATCAGAAGTAAATTAAAGGGATTAGAAATATATAAATCCACACTTGTAAAGATATTTTACGTTATCGCTTTATGATCCAGGACTCAGTAACATAATAATTTAAAAAGAAAAATGACTAAAATAATTATATTATATAGGTATTCAATTCTTTTTGGAAATAAGTTAGAAATAAAAACAAAGATCTCCAAAATGAATGAAAATGGTAACTATTATGTTGTTAGAATGAAACGTTTAAAAAAAATGTGGCTAATATAATTATATCTGCAACATATAAAAAACTTCAAATATTCTCACGCGGGACGTGGTAACCCTTTCTGTCGTCCTCAAGCTAAAAGGCGGCTATTTGACTTCTGGTCAATTTTCACATTTTAACTTTGAACAAATATCTACAATTGAAATAAAACTATTTTTAACGGATTCTATCGCGGTTTATTTGATGTTATTTTATATTTTACATTGATACCGACGTTTCGGTTGCTTTTCAGCAGCCATGGTCACGGAGAGACTAAAGATGGTTGTTGTCTTGGAGTTTGAAGTGAAAGTTATCTCAAAGTACGCGAACTATGTTGAATTGTTGGTGATACTATTTACGCAGAATGAGCTCACAGTGTTATGAAGTCTTGTTGTATTTTGATTTTTCTTGGAATTAATTAAGTGAATTACTGATTCCCAAGCTGGTGGTACATTCCAACCATCTTCTCTGTTAAAATTAGGATGTTTTTTAATTTCAATAGCATCGCGGAGCATCCTAGGTAGGAATCGATTTTCTTTGGCGAGTATCTGTGGTTTATCAAATCTTAAGTAATGTTTGGTCCCCTGTTGCACGTGTTCACATACAACAGACTTTTTTGAGCGTTGGTGTTTTATGTCAGCTATGTGTTCTTTGACGCGAGTGCCAATGCTTCGCTTTGTTTGACCAATATAAGAGAGCCCACAGTCACAGTCTATTTTATAGACCCCTGCATCTTGTAGGGGCAATTGGCACTTGACAGATGGTAAAAATTGACATATCTTCGTTGGCGGCTTGTAGTATGTGTTAATTGAAGCTCGCTTCAAGATGTAGCCAATCTTGTCAGTGATCCCTCGTATGTATGGTAGGACTGCAGGCTGGCGCTCGACAGTGGCTAACTTTTCTCGATATCTGTGACTGATGCGCGGTTGTTTGAGCTTGTTGTCATACAGAACTTGTTTGACATGTTGTAGCTCAGCGTCCAGGTGTTTCTTGTCACAGATCCCACAGGCTCTCTGAAAGAAAGACATTCCCACGGTAGCTAACTGTTTAGGGTGGTGGTGAGATTCACCGTTTAAGTACCTATCAGTATGGGTCTTTTTCCTATACACAGTGTGTCTCAAAGTATTATTTGAGTTTCTGATCACAAGAACATCTAGGAAAGCTAATGAATTATTTGCCTCTAATTCCATAGTGAATTGTATGTTGTTATTAATGGAATTAAGGTGTGTTAAAAATGTATTTATACTATCTGCTGGTAGTGGATCAATGTAAAATATAAAATAACATCAAATAAACCGCGATAGAATCCGTTAAAAGTTCAATGTGTAACATTCGCGTAAACTTCCGACAATATCAAATATTTACAAATTTCAAAAGTGAGTTTTCTCGTAAATGACAACTATTGAACTAAATGACACTATTAAATGACAACGTAATTGCAGATTTATAGAAAATACCAGCATGTTTTCAATTTTCCCGTTATTTTCAGCTTTAGCTCGAAATTTGCTTTTTCACTGAGCCGCTTTTTTGTTTGAGAACGGCAGAATGATTAACTTGACGGCCGTCTCGCGCGCACGTTTAAAAACACCCCGGCTGTCTTACGCCTCTCATCCCGCGCGAATCATGAGAGTGTCACGTATTAATTTGCCAAGCTAATAAACAAACAAAATTGTTTATGTATTGGAAAGTGTGTAGTTATTAAAATTGTTTTATTTTTCAAATAGCTGGCGCCGTGATTCGTATGTTACAAAATATACTCACACCTCCGGTATTCAAGCAGGGACTCACTAATTATATAAAAGCTATGTAAGTGAATTAACAAGTTTTTTTTTTAAATTTAATTCTTAAGAAATTCATGAACATAAGATCAGATTAAAGTCAATCTATTGAGTGACGATATAATAGTAACCATAGATAAAAATGGTAATTAAATTACTAACTTATTCTGACATATTATTTTTGTCATGCAATTCAACATAAATAAATTAATAAATATAAATATTATGCAGCATATTCACAGCGCCACTAAGACCCAAATTAAGCAAAGCTTGTAATATCGGTTCTAGAATGTGGACAAACATACTTATCTGTATACATTTTTTTTTAAATCCACGAGAAATGTCGACTACCTGGTAACGCCTGTCATGAGCAGCTAGTACACTGTCTGGGATAACAGACATAGACACTATGGAATAACTCAGACTAAATTATACAAAAATAGATAATCGTTAATTATCTATTTATAATTCTATCTATCTATCTATTGGGGTTATCCTTCCTAGGGCGTACCCAGGGTGCACGACAATGGACGCTTGGGAAAGACACCGTGTCGTTTTAGTTGGTTCGATTCCGACATACCCACCTCATCACTCAACGGTGATGTGAAGCACGTGAGGGTTGACACACGTAAAAAAATTGTTAAAGCATACAAATTTTTGCACTGACTGGGAATTGAACCTGATGTAGCAGTCAAATGCTCTAAATATTTCATTGTGAAAAATATCTTAATGTCGCTAATGTTTTCCGACAGGTCTCAGAAAGCTGCAACTCCTAGCGATCTATATATAGAACTAGAGAGAGCCTTAAATATATCCGACCACAGTATCGACCTCCCCGTAAATTCCATTATGGAGTCGTGGGTTACCCAGGCCGGGTTCCCAGTAATCACAGTTAGGAGGATACAGACAAACGACATTTTAGTTAACGCGGTATGATATTGTTTTACTTATTGCAAAACATCTTGTAATAATTGGTTTTCTTGGCTTGTCAAAATGTTTTAGCGCATATTCTAAAATTGTAAATATCTGGGTGCTAATTGCTTGGTATTTTGCAATGTTTTCAAAAAATTAAACTTGTCAAAATCAATTTACTGTACTACAACTTCACAGAGTAATTAAAATATATTCATCTATCTCGCTGTCAACTGTATACAAAATTTCATGAAAATTGTTGGAGCCGTTTCCATATACAGTCCGTCAAATCTAAGAAGTACCGTTTGACAGTTCTGACAATTGAATGATAGGGATGGGATGAAAAAATCGATTACTATAATATCCGAACTTTAAGAGATCGATTACTATAATATCCGAATTTTAAGAAATCAATTGTTATAATTAAATAAAAGAAATGTTTAGGATATTTTTTTATTCACTACTAGTACTAGTATCGTCGTCTTCGTCATCATCGTCATTTAAATTAATGACCAGTTGATTGTCCATTACATTATCAAAGTGTACGTCTCTTTCGAAGTCGTCCATTATTATTTTCTTTGTTTTTTGTACTACTTTACTCCAATCTTCCTGTGTAACTTGGGCACATGCTTCCTTTAATAAACCTTCCATTTTCTTGACACTGAAGGGTGGTTTTGTGTTGTGTCTTGCTGCATAACCTGTAAAACAATAATGTAACTATTTGATAGCAGACGAAAACCATTGTTTAAATTATAAATGTTAGAAGTACTCGTGTTATTATTATAATATTATAAAATATTACCTTTAACTTGGGCCCAAATCAGTTCAATGGCATTATATTGGCAATGGTACGGAGGAAGTCGTATGACTTTGTGCCCGTGCTCTTCGGCCAATTGGTCAATTACATATGTCGGTTTTGGTGGTTTATGCAATTTCACTAACTGTAATAATTCAGCTTTTAATAGTGACATGTCGGCATCCACTCCTTTTCTTTGCAGCCATGCCACCAATTCTGCTTTCTTATTGGCTGACGTAGCTGCTTTATCAATTTGCACAGAGTGGTATGGGGCATTATCCATTATAATTGTGCTGTTAGGAGGGATATTCTGTAATAAATTTAAGAACCACTCTCGGAACCTTACTGCGTCCATTTCTTCATGATACTCTTTAGTGCTTTTGGATTGGAAAGCTAATAAAGAGTTTTCCACGAAGCCTGTAGACGCTGACCCAGCATGGCATATTATGAGGCGTCCACCTTTTCCTATCGGCACCTTCGAGCACGAAGCTTCAGAATCATCAGTCCATGTTTTCGGCACAGAATGGTTGGAATTTAGCCAAGTTTCGTCCAAAAATATTACATTATCCCAGTTTATAATTTGTTTAACTTCGCGCAGGAATGTTAGTCGCTGCATAATTATGTCATGTCGCTCCATAACAATTTTTCGTTTGTCAACTTTTTTGTATCTGAAGCCAATTCCTGTTATTACCGTTCTCAACGACTCTATGCTTCCCTTATACAGCCCGGCATCTTTTAAAGTTGCACATAACTTTGCCAATGTTGGAAATTCGCCTCTTGTAAAATACCCGTATATATGGTTTCTAATAGCATGACTATCGAATTCATCGATGCCTGTCACAGGTTTATTTCTTTTTCGTTTTTTCGGTGTGTGACTGTTACTGTCACTCCCCGAAGGCCCATATTTTTCACTTAATATTTTGCCAACGGTGCGGCTACCAATACCGAGAGCTTCACCGACGCGATCCCGAACTTGTGTAACTGGCAGTAGAAGTCCACCATTTTGAGATTCACGCTCAAAATACTCGTGTAATTTCACCACCAATTCACGAGCCTGGCTGTTCAAAGTACGTCCTCTTTTCGACATTATTAATAAACACTTGCTTAGTTCGGAGTCCAGTATAAATATTGCCAAGGTAAACGGATAAAGAATGATCAGTCCAGAAAAGTAATAGCCAAGTCACAAATTGTAAAACACAAACGAGAAAGCAAGTACGCGCACAGTCAGCTTCCAAGATGGCGAGAGACTGCTGACGCCGAACCGACCGAGCGGACCGCGTGCGCTTGTAGTTGGCAGTGTTGCCAGAAAAAAAAAATTGTAGAGACTTGGACACCTGCGATTTTGCCTATTGACCTAAAAATAATTAAATTAATTTATTTTAGGGTATCTGTGTATTCAGTGCATTATGCGGTCGCGCAGTAACGTCGTTAATTTATAACATCAGGCAACAACATTTTTGTGAATGGGTTCTACATACCTTATTTTTATTAGTTTTAGACGTAGAAATAAGACTTAGAAGAAAAAATTGTAATTGTAAAATCAATGGATGTGCTTGTTAAAAATTTGTTTATTTCTCTGTAATATGCAAACCCATACTATCATACACAAAAATAAATGTAAAAAACACTATCCCTGACTCCATTTACTATTTCGACAGCGTTAGCGCGAGAAACCCCGACTTATTTGGGCGCGAAAATCAAAAATCGACAAATCGCTTTCGACAACTTTTTAAAGAAGCAAATATATTTGATTTATAAATACATATTTTTGGTGAATGGGTTTTATCTCATATTTTACGATTACATAACTATTTAGTTATGTAATCGTAATATGTGAGATAAATCCCATTCACATGAAAAAATATTTGTTTGGTTGTCAAGTGTAATTTGTAAATAATACATTCGATTTTTCGTATATGTAAACGATTTTTTTGCATACAAGTGTATCCGAAGAGTCGCAACACTACGTGCAGTGACCTAACTACGTAACTTTGTAATGAGGTCAAGAATATAACTATTAGAAATTATTTACTGTGTAAATATGTGTTATTTTGCTTTGTTTGAAAGTTTTCAATTACATTTAGATATTAAGAATTGTACAGTACAGATACAATAATGAAATCTTTCTAAATTCATGGTTTTATGAAAAAGGTTATCGAAACTGAATAATGTACGTATGAACAAAGTTGTTTCGGTTTGAAAAATATGAAACGTCAAACGGTACCTCTTAGATTTGATGGACTGTAAGGTGTCACAATGGCTCGTCGCGTTACGTGACGCTGGTCGCTGGTGGTGTTTTTTTTTTTCATTTTCAATTTTTATATTTTTTATATATATTTTTTTTATTGTACCCGATATTTTTTTTGTTTCAAATACATATTTTGTCTATACCACGTCATCTCACCAAATTCAGAGACCTAATTTTATGACACCTTATGTATTCAATGACTTACAATGATATACACAATGACTTCTATGAACACTAGACTGGCTGTTCGGAAAAAAAAATGGACGCTACTGTACACAATATTGGCGCCAATTTTTTTGGCTGTAACAGCCACAGAGTATATTTTTTTTTTTTTACGATTACCTGGGACCTGACGTCTTTAAAGTAGTGTAAGGTCGAAAATTATGAATCTATGGTGAGGCGCACCTCCAAAGTGTGACATACTTTTTGTTCTGAACTTCTAGTATACATAGAAGTATATTTATAATTTTATATGTGTATTATGTTTGTTTGTTTGGTTGAGCGCGCTAATCTCAAAAAGATGGCCTATTTATCGAGAAAGGCTATAGGCTATAAATCATCACGCTATTATCCAGGGGAGCGAAGCAGTAATCATATATGTCAACCAATCGAGCAAATTTCCATCTATTATATATATATATATGTACATAGGGGTTAAATATGTGCCATGGGAATCGGAGTAGGTATGTCACGAGCGAAGCTGCGGGAGACAACTAGTATACAGGCGTGACGTTATGTTATGATATATATTATATATATATAAGTATTATAAAGCGGCGATAGCCCAGTGGTGTACGTAACGGACTGCTGAGACGAGGTCTTGAGTTCGATCCCCAGTCGCCCCAGGCACAGACACCCCTGACTTTTCGTAGTTATGTGTGTATTAAAATGTTGATTATCGCTCACTTAGCGGTAGCTTTAGCTGGCAATGGGCTCGCCCCCTATTACATTGGGACCTAAACATAACTGGCGGATCGTGGACATCGTCAATCGTGCCAACCCCTTCGGGAATACAGGCGTAATTATTTAACAGCAAAAATAATTCGTAACTACGGCAATGCTGAAGGAAATTAATGACATCAATGGCTACTAAGAAAATAACTTCAGTTTAAACTGTCATTTGTCATTCAACAGGAGCGTTACCTCACGTCTGGAGCCTCTAACATTACCAGCCGCTGGTACATTCCTATCAGCTGGACATTTGGCCCAGAAGCAAACTTTTCTGACACTAAAACTAAGATTTGGATACGACCTGGAACTATCAATCTTGCATTTAACATAGATGGACTTTACAGGAATGATTGGATCATCTTTAATGTACAACAGACGGGTAAGGGTTTTTAACCGACTTCATAAGAGGTTCACTGTTTGTCTGGTATGTTTGTAAGAATGTTTGTTCGCAATTTTCTCGCGATTGGCTGATGTTGGTTTCAGAAAAGTATTTGTTATATTACAGATAAGACTATAGTCTACTTAACCAAATTAAAAAAGGAAGTTTGTTTGCCTGTTATTAATTACCTTGCGTTTGGGTCAGCCGATTTTGATGTGGTTTTCAGAAAAGTATTTGTTACATTCTTGAGAAGGTTTTAGTATACTTAGCCGACTTCAAAAAAGGAGCTATGTTTGTCCATGATAAGGTATCTCGCGGTAAACTCCTCAGGGTCCCATTGTCCAAATACCACAAGTTTACTTTAGATTTAAGGTCCATGATGACTTTGTGGATCGCCAAACTGAAAACTAAAGGCCCAAAGGATCCCTTGGGATGAATGAGGCATGTACCAAAGTAGAGATTAGAGGGATGAGAGTATACCTGATGTAGGAAGGGATAGAGAGAAGGAATTTGTTCCTATACTCCGTTTGTTTAGGTACTTAAAAAAAGGTAAACAAATCGTAAAAAGGGTTCTTTAATAGGGTCATTTTTCGTTCCGAAATAAAAAGAAACCAAAATAAATGATTTTAGAACTTAAAATCCATTTCTTCTCTTATATTTATCTATATTTAACTACTTTGTTTAATATTAAGTTGCAATTATTATTTCCTAAGCTGAAAAATCATAATAATTATTTTATTTAAAATGATTTTAAAAAGTATTGCACTGTGCCTACCATAAAGAAACTAAAAAGACAGGTATTCAAAACAGTTTTTTCCAGATCGCGCCATACGTGCGTGTCTGTCAGTCTATTCGCAGTTCGTATATTGTTCGTTACCATAATTATTAAAATTAAATGTTTCTGTGCTGTTATTGTTATAATTGTTAGTAGTTTTGTTAATTGTTTTGTTGGTTTAACTGTGGAAATGGGTGATTCTGAACCTGGTACTAGTCGTCCTAGATCCCATTCATTTCCATCTCCGAAGAAGAAACGTATCAAGAGGGGCCCTCTTTCATCTTCAGAGAAACAAACTGTAATAAACATATTCAAGTTTGTTGAGGAAACGTGGCCCAAAGATACTTATCCTTATAGAACGGATGTTCACGAAAATACCATTGTCATTAAAGGTTGACAATCTCTGAAATCCGCCATTTTTCTTGTTTACCTTTTTTTAAGTACCTAACCAAATGGAGTATAAACATCGGTAAATTTGATGAACTTGTCGACTATTAGGTCTTGTAAACTTTTCCTATTAAGTTTATCATAATACGTATTGCCTACTACGTTTTTCTATTTTACATCTTAAAAACCAAACATATGGGTGGCAGTGGGTGTATACTTGCCTCCAACAAATCTTAGCACATATTAACTTAATATTGCATCCCCTTAATCAAAAAAGTAAAAAAAAAATCATCTTCACTTTCCGTGTAGGTTGAATGAAAAAAAAGTTATTCATATATTTTTATATTAAAGATTTTTTATTTTACAATTTTATATTACTTCAGGTTATTACAGAGTGAACTACGACGAAAGAGGCTGGAAATCCCTTACAGATGTACTTTTATACAGGCATTCGGTCATCGATGTTCTCAATCGAGCTAGTCACCTGGACGACGCTTTCAACCTTGCCAGAAGTAGGCATATGGTAAGTATGTAGTCTGATTACTAGCATTGATCTAGTTTTAGTATTAAAGTGAACAGGATATTTACCTTGTTTCTCCTTGACTTCAGTTTCTGTGTGATCATGTCGCTTATTGCAACAGTGCCGAAATATCAGACAATTAAAACAACACATACTAAATATACCGTTAACTCTTATACTAATTTCAGTAACCATGATAGTTTTAATAAATATATTTTATTATGTTGTTCCATTAACTGAAAAATTTAGTAACAGAAAAAGCAAAAATAAAATTAAAAAATATGATAGAAAAATTTTTTTTTGTGTATTTTCTTTACTGGGATCTTATTAAATTTTGTATTTTTTAAATATTTTTTGTAGTTGTCATATGTCGCATTTATAAGCTAGAACTTTCTGATTTAAAAATATTATTGATATTATTTTTAATACTTCAGGACTATTATCTCACGTTAAACCTGTCTCGTTACCTGATTAATGAGACGGACTACATACCATGGGCTGCTGCGGACCCTGCCTTAAATTATCTTGACCTGATGCTTCGAGGATCCGAAGTTTATACTTATTTCCAGGTAAGATTTATAGAAATAGAAAGTACATTCTTGGTGATTATTCTGAAGTTAAATGGAATAACAACTGTGGAATGTCTGATGAAACACGAATTTATTTCCTAAAAAAATTTTTTTTTCTGATTTTGTCCTAAAAATCGAAATAAGTTAGATTCTTAATTTAACTGCAACATAACTTCGCTACAAAATTCTTATTCGGATCGAAATTCAATAATTCACTACTATCACTGATGCTTTATCAAATATTTTTCTTTTTCTTTAAAACTGCTAATTAAAATGGAAATATTGGCTTTTGATTAGATACTCCTTGATGATTTGCTCTAATCGGGATAAAGAAATAATTTATGTACTTAATATGATAAGAGCCTATGACCATGATAAGTGCAAGTAACCTAATAAAACAACAGGTAGTTAAGGGATTTCCGCACGTAAAAAAAAAGATAGTTCAGAAATAATAATAATAATTCCTGCATATTATCAAACCACGGAGGATATTAAAATAGCAACACGATTTAATCAAACTCCGAAATATGTTCAATGAAATGCCAAAAAAATACATCAGAAGAAGAAAGAAATTTGGTTTGGACATAACCGCCCTCGCTGGTCGGCGGGGGAGATTTCCGCACGAAAAAAAGGTTCCTAAAATTAAGGACATATTGATAAGGTTACATTATAAAATTAATTTAAAATGATCAATATTCTGTATTAACTAGCTATGCTTTAAAAATATTATCATGACTGTTTTGTTATAGTATTACATTGGAAACATAACTGAGCCTTTGTACAATCAACTCGGCTTTAGCGCGACCTCAGGAGAAGAGTATTTGGTACCCTTCCTCAGGAACATTATTTTGGACATCAACTGTCGACTTGGCAATAATCACTGTATCAGTACAGCCGAAACATTGTTAAGGAATTTCCGTACCGACCCTGGTAAGTTCAAAAGCCCCGCAAACGACTGACTTTTTATCAACCGATAGTTTAATCGGGTTGTTAATCAGTATGAACATCTATGAAAGTGCGCAAATGACACCGATCGCTATCGACCGATAAATAAGTTTGATGGGATTCAAGAATGTCTGAACAATTAACATAGATTAGTAGGGTCAGTGTGCGTGTTTAACACATTGCAAAGTTAACCATCACTAGCCAAGACAGTCTAAGAATGGGTGACTATTCTTCTGATACATTGAGATCCCTCCTTGCCTCGGAAAGCACATTAAGTCATCGGTCCCAGTTGCCATAGAAACATATAAAGCAGTCGTTACAGATAGCAGGAGCCCTAAAAACTACAGACTTTCGATATCGCTAATGGTTTGTGGAGGATAGCAGTTGATTCACAGAAAATATCGAAAGTTCAGCTGCTTCGTTGTTAGACAGAAATGCCTACCAAACTCTGTTGGTAGGATGATGAGTGTGCGTGTTTAAAACCAACCCGTTGAAACTTAAAGTAGGCAACAAGCAATATCCCTAAGTATGAAAGGCATAGAAAGAAAGTAGGTACGAGAGGAATACAAGCGAGAACTGATAGGGTAGAAGGGACTCGGAGAGATATTAGATTACAATTAAGATATAAAACCTAGATATTAACCCTGAGTGAAGTTTTGAGAAAAGTAGTAACACTAAAAAACTTAAAACCTACTAAGGAACCAACTGTATCAGAATAGGCTCAGGTTTAAACCGAGAGGTGCCAGTTTAAAAAATACTGTTCGAACTATCGGCAGATAAAATTGTGTTGTCTGCTGTTCGAACTATCGGCAGATAAAATTGTGTTGTCTGCGGAGACTCTTATAGTATTAAGGATTAAACATGCACATGTGTGTTCAGCACGCATCATTTTCCTCATAGCTTTTTCCTAGAGTTGCATCTAAACTTCGGACTTGAAGGTCTGCTTATTGAATTTGATTGGTATATCGGCTTTTTCAAGAGCAAGTGCAGTTGGCGAAACGACTTGTGTACGTTTAATCACGAATAACACTCTTCTGTCGGTTCTCGGGGCCTAGTCAAAAGTCAACATCCACAAAGTCACATTCTATTGACTATAACGCCTGTGGAAAAGTCCGATGACAAACGCGAACTAAAATGAGGACTGGTACAATATGTCGTCGTAGCCTGTAATAATGATAACATTGAGGAATATAAAGCGTGCTTCGTTCTTGCGCCACTTTCGATGCTGCCTCAAGCCATTTTTTTCACAAAAAGTACTAGTGACCAAAATTGCTAGTTTTCTCGCTTACCCCTCCAGCTAAACTAAATTTCTTGAGTTAGGAGTTTTATGTTTTTTTTTACGTGCGGTCATCCCTTCGGATACCCCTCCGCCGGCCAGCGGGGGTGTTTATGTCATATATCGACTAAAACCTTAATAACTAAACTACCGACGCTTTTCTACTACATAGTATCGCATATGCATACATTTGCATTTATCAAAAAGCTATTGTTTTGACATTACAGACAGAGAGGCATCGGTAGCTTAATGGTCAAGGAGTCGGTCTTACATTCGAGAGGTCCCAGGTTCAAATCCTAGCCATTATACTACCAACGTTTTTTTTTTTTTTTTTTTTACGTGCGGAAATCCCTTCGGATACCCCCCCGCTGGCCAGCGGGGGTGGTTATGTCGTGTCTCGACTAAAACCGCACGGTGTCCTCCCCAAGTGTCCGTTGCCGGGCAGCCCGGGTAAGCCCTCGAAAGGATAACCCCAGGGTTGCCGGCGGACTTTGGCCGCCTTCGCCTTCCTTCTTTCGCCTTTGAACTGACTCCTAATTTAACAAATTTAGCTTAGCTGCAGGGGTTAATAATTTCGATTACTAATATTCTTTTTTTGAAACAAAAAGATAACTTCAATTTTAATTATTTGTAGGGATTTATTTTAACACTCAACATTGCCAACAGAAGGTCAACGTATAGACCCTGATATTCAGACCCTGGTGTATTGTTCTGCACTCCGCGGAGGTGATTTTGATGCATTCCATTTCCTCTGGATATTGTACACGAGCTCAACCAACGTTAATCAGCAGGCGATCCCACTTAATGCCTTGGGATGTACTACAAATTCAATTTGGCGTAGATTGTAAGTACGTTCCACGTTTCGCAACTCATGGGAACCTATTCGAAGGATAAATGTTATGTTTATGTTATGTATGTATAAACTATCACTGCATAAAATGTCAGCCAGTTCCTTTCATTAATTGCGTGATTGAGTAACAAAAATCTTCACAAATTTTCAAGTTTCTAAAATTAGAAGGATATTAGGTAGATTTCGATGAAATCGATCTACCTATTGGTTTCTTGACTACTGTCGAATTTAAAAAAAAATCTTCATAGGAGGTCTAGTTATGACCCCCTGAGTCCGAAATGACCACTGGTCAAAAAGTATATATATATATATATATATATATATATATATATATATATATATATATATATATATGTATGTATGTATGTATGGTTCCACTTCCCAAAATTGGCGGGACTCTCACGGTTGCATTATTGCCCCGATCGCTTTCAAACTGCGGTCAAAAATTGCTTGGGTGTAAACTTAGTTTAAGTTCGTGAACGGGTGGAATCCGGCCTAAAGGGACGGTAGGGCCTCACTTTTTGTGAAATCAGTTTTTCCTCAAAATTTCACGTTCCATGAAAGATATTCGAACCGTTTCGTTTCGAGGGGGGAAAAACCAATTTTTTTCGGGAAAAAAATCATAACTTCTAACCGGTGAACATTCTTGCAGTCGGAAACATTTTTAATCGATAGGCCATTTTTAAGTCTAAAATAAATGTCTGAAAAGTTTTTCGCTAAAAGTTACCGTTTTCGAGAAAAAAAAAATAAACATGTTAAAAAATATTATTAATTGCTTCACGAAATCTACCCGTGCGTTCCCCCTGAAAAATTTCGCGTTATATAAAATACGATAATCTTAATGGAAATTAACACGAGCATGATTTCAAATACCTAACAATTCAACCAGTTTGCACTGGCTGTGGTCACCGGTGCACTAGCTCCATAGGTCCATGTACCTCTATGTGCACCTACCTTGCACAGAAACTTCTAAGGACGAAGAAGGTTTTGTGAAGGATATAGAATATTCGACCCATACTAAATAACTAACAGAGCAATATTAACTTACTAACAGAGCAATTTAAAGAAAAGCTTGTAAAATATCTGCTAACAGTGTTTTTTATTGTTTAACAGCTACCTAGGCCAATCTACACAACGATTCCCTGTAGTGAGAGATCATGACAGGCATAACGTTATCATATCCGTCATCAATTCTAGCCCGGTCAATACGGAAGCGGCTTTGGACTTCGTTGTAGAAAACTTCTTCTTTATCCAATCAAAGTAAATATATTGTAGAAATAATATTTAACATCTTTATTTGTTACATTATTTTTTAAATATTTTTTCTATTTACAGTCTTACTCAGGGTGGTACTACCGAAATTTTCAAAGCTTTTGCTCAGAGGCTCACAACTCAAGCTCATTTGGACCAAGTAAGACTAAAATAATATCGATTTTTATTTGTAGAGAAGGTGGAGGTTCATAATCCTTGCTTACAAAGTGGGCTCATAATCATTGACTAATGAATAATACTATCAAAATGGTCCCACATTCAATAAAA
Source organism: Cybosia mesomella (assembly GCA_946251805.1). Lineage (NCBI taxonomy): Eukaryota > Metazoa > Arthropoda > Insecta > Lepidoptera > Erebidae > Cybosia > Cybosia mesomella. The sequence goes on from OX276396.1 coordinate 5,324,261, forward strand.
AAAATAGTGCGATTGGTCATGACGTCAAAAACACAAATCAAATGAATGTATAGAATGAATGAAATGATGAAAATTTTATATCTTAACCCGAAATAGGAGATGGTTATAAATATAAATATTCTAGGCGATTCTCAAAATACACAAGACTTTTATACATACTTATAAGTATTCAGCCCATTACAGACCACTATACAACGCAAGCCTCTCCCAATGTAAGCCATAACACCTGATTACCCTGATTTTTCAAATCATTAGTCTATCTGGTATGGGGACTTTCCACTTTACGTTAACCATCATTATCGTTATTAGCCTGGATATATCCAAATCTTGTTGTTTGGGTTCGCTTTTTTCCAGGGTCCGCTTTTTTCCAGGGTCCGCTTTTTACAGGGTCCGTCTTATTTTTTCAAGGTCCACTCCCCTACGCTATCTGCCCCTTATGGGGTTTATATTGGTATTTAGTGACTACCATATAACCCTTCTCCCCTAAACTCGAGAGGCCTAAGACCTCTTGAATTCCATGGTCAGCTTATAAGGCAACTATACCAATGGTTGAAAGAAAATTGATGCGAATTTTGAGGATGGAAATGTGAAGTAATAAGAATGGATAAAATAAGCGTTGAGCATTACAAAAGATGTTTAAAAGTTGTGCCTACGATCTAAGAGATTAGGAGTAATATTTTAGCTTGGTATTAGCAAATTATGCAGAGGGATGAATGTTATGGAATAATAATGCTGCGCGCTAATTATAGAAAAACAGTCTTAAGACAGACTATTGCTCTACAGAAACATATAAAAGTGCGCACACTTAGAACAAAACAAAGCTGTCTAATTACCAACTAGCTAAAAGCGATGCTTTAGGAGAGCTCGCGAAGTTTTCTACCTAGTAATAAATCGTAAGGCAGTTTTATGATTGATAACACATCTACAGACATGAATAGGAATTATTTTCTCAAAGTCCAAACCTGAAAGTGTGAAAGTTCCTCAGTAAAGTGTACCACAACAATGCATTCATTGTGGAATAGTGATAGGCCACAAGAGGTAGTGACAAGTCTGTAACAACTGTCTGTAAACTGTCTTGTCTCCAATGTGCGGTAGCCCTAGGAGTGCTGAAATGAAAGGATAAAGAGAGAGAGAGGTATAGAGTGGAAGTACAAAAACTATATGATATATAGAAAGGAGATAATGATAATTTAAGTGATTAATTTCGTATTAAGAATTGTATCATTAGATCTACAGAAATAATAGAGATTCTATAACCAAAAGGTACAGCCTCCAGAAGGCTGATAGCATTACCACATTGAACGAAGTAAAAGCTAACTACAATTGGTATTTCATAATAGACAAATTACAATGAAATACCGATCAACAATTTTTTAGAACTTTTTCAGATTTTACTATCATTGTAAAACATTTTGTAAATAATGTTTGTACAGAAGTGACCTGATATCTCATTATTTTATAGGTGGATGAACTTGTCCGGCGCCATCAATCAATACTCAATGTTGGTGACATGGCTGCAATTGCTGTCATAAGAGACAATATACTCAGTTCAATAGCTTGGAGGGATCAGAACAAGGCCACAGTCGAAGCCTGGCTTAAGGAAAACTACGGCAATAGTGCAGCGGCTTATTATACTTCTAGTTTAGTTTTAGTGATTTCCTTATTCGTTACAATTTTCAATCAATAATGTGAAACTAAGAAACACAGCTGTGTGGTGCCGGCCTAGAAGAGAATAGCACCAACCCAACTCTTCCCGTGGGTGTCGTAAGAGGCTACTAAGGGACATATCCGGGGGCGGGCAGCAGCGCCCCCGCAGAACAACCCCTCCAACAAACTGCGATCCCCAACCCGCCTGCCCAGCGTGGGGATTATGGGCATTACCCCCAAATGAAGGAAACAGCCAAAATATGGCCCCCAGTTCCCGGCCGCCTCGCTATCCCTGGTCATGGTAGCGGCCATGGTAACGGCGGGGCAGGGGGTGCTAAGAATCCCCGGGCTACAATAGGCTACCAAACCCTTCACAAACTGACCCTGGCTACGTATAACGGACGCACTCTGAGGCTTGACCATCATCTAGCGCAGTTGGAAGTGGAGTTAGAGAACATTAAATGGCATGTTCTCGGGTTATGCGAAGTCCGTAGAGAGGGAGAGGACACCGTAACCCTTAACTCGGGCCATCTTCTCTACTTTCGCGAGGGTGATAAAACATCCCAGGGTGGCGTAGGTTTACTCGTCAATAGGGCCCTCTCTAACAACGTTCGAGAAATCTGCAGCATGTCGAACAGGGTAGCGTACCTGATCCTTCGGCTATCCAAGCGCTATAGCATGAAGGTAATTCAGGTCTACGCACCGACCTCGGCACACTCGGATGATGAAGTGGAGGATATGTATGAAGACATATCCAAAGCCTTGCACAACACTACTAAGGCTCACTTCAACGTTGTTATGGGGGACTTCAACGGCAAGGTGGGTACCCAGTCTGGGTACGAATCCCTTATAGGCCCGCATGGTTATGGAGTTAGGAATCACAGGGGGCAAATGCTTGTCAACTTCCTGTATGACAATGGCAAGAAGACGGGAAACCACCCAAGCGACTTCGTCAGACAGGTCACAGCTAAACAAGGAAATTGCGAAGAGGGTACGGCGCGACCTTCGGAGCGCCAACACACGCCTCATTGAAGAGGCGATAGAGCGAAACCGAGGGTTCAAAGTATTCACTCAGCAGCTTGGATGCGTTATGAGCTTCGTCAGATGGCTCCTCATATGACGAAGCTCATAACGCATGACGAGAGGACCGTCTTATCGAAGCCGGAGATCTCCGCCGAGATAGAGGAGTTCTATGGCCGTCTGTATACTGCACATGCTCCCCGTCCTCGACGAGACGACCATGATTCCAGAGTCACCCTGACACGCCACTATATCGACGAACTGCCTGATATCAGTCAAGACGAGATCGTGTTAGCTCTGAAGCAGCTTAAAAATGGAAAAGCCCCTGGTGAGGACGGAATTACTTCAGGGCTTCTGAAGGCAGGAGGAGCTCCTGTCATACAGGAGCTACAGAAGCTCTTTAATGCCGTCCTTCACAGTGGGAGAACTCCTAAGGTGTGGAGCGGGAGTTTGGTTGTTCTCTTTTTTAAGAAGAGTGATAAGACCCTCCTTAAAAACTACAGACCCATCATACTCCTGAGCCACGTCTATAAGCTATTTTCACGAGTGGTCACGAATCGTCTCGCCAGGAGACTCGACGAGTTCCAGCCACCGGAACAGGCTGGGTTCCGCAGAGGATATGGCACCATAGACCACATTCACACAGTGAGGCAGATTATACAGAAGTCCGAAGAGTATAATCAGCCCCTGTGTCTCGCTTTTGTGGACTATGAAAAGGCATTTGACTCCGTCGAAACTTGGGCTGTTCTGGAATCCTTACAGCGATGTCAAGTAGACTATCGTTATGTCGAGGTGCTGAGATGCCTTTACAAAGCCACCACTATGAGTGTCCAAGTACAGGGTCAGCAGTCTAAACCCATCCTATTGCGCAGAGGAGTGAGACAGGGGGATGTCATATCCCCGAAACTGTTCACGAGCGCATTGAAAGATATGTTTAAGACGCTGGACTGGAAAGGTAAGGGCATAAATATAAACGGCGTCTACATCTCACACCTGCGATTCGCTGATGACATAGTCTTAATGGCGGAGTCGCTAGAGGAGCTAACCCAGATGCTGGACGGCATAGCTTCAGACTCGCGACGCATTGGTCTTGGCATGAATTTGGATAAAACCAAAGTCTTGATCAATGGCCACATTGATCCAGGACCGGTCGTCTTTGTTGCCACCTTCTTGAAATTGTGTCTGAGTACACTTACCTCGGGCAGATTGTGCAGTTGGGTAAAAACAGTTTTGAGAAGGAGGCCAAGAGGAGGATCCAGCTAGGCTGGGCAGCGTTTGGGAAACTACGTCGGGTCTTCTCGTCATCCATACCGCAAGTGTTTGAAAACGAAAGTTTTCAATCAGTGCATCCTACCCGTAATGACCTACGGAGTTGAGACGTGGACACTCACGGTAGGGCTGGTCCACCAATTCAAAGTCGCTCAGCGAGCTATGGAAAGAGCTATGCTCGGAGTTTCTCTGAAGGATAGGATTCGTAACGAATACATCCGACAGAGAACCAAGGTTATCGACATAGCTCAAAAAATAAGCAAGCTGAAGTGGCAGTGGGCCGGCCATATCTCGCGAAGAACCGACAACCGCTGGGGTAAACGTGTTCTTGAGTGGAGACCGCGAGTCGGCAAACGTAGTGTAGGACGCCCTCCGGCCAGGTGGGATGACGATCTGCGAAAGACTGCGGGCAGATGCTGGATGCGGCAAGCTGAAGACAGGGCACTATGGCGCTCATTAGGGGAGACCTATGTCCAGCAGTGGACTAGAATAGGTTGATGATGGATGATGGATGGAAGAAACACAATATTTACTTCTCTCCATTTTAATTCAAGCATGTCTATACAAAAAAAAATTACTTACTTATTATAATTGGTGATATTAAAAATGTGTATCAAAAGTATGAGTACCTTTTTTTTCGTGCGGAAATCCCCTCGTATATCCCCCGCCGGCTTGCGGGGGCGGTTATGTCGGGCTTGAACCGACTAAAACCGCACGCCGCATCGGGTGTTCAGACGCCGGGGTGTCAGGTTGCCCATAAAGCATATCCCTCGCACCCCGACTGACCCTGGGCCATCTCCGGTTTCGAGATGGCCCCTTGGGGTTTTTTAACCATGGTGTCCCTAAGTGATTGATTTTTTATTTTTTGGATAATTCTTTTTTAATTTTTTTTATACTATGGCTTTAAAAATTACACACAACCCTAAATGTTCACCCTTCTATCACTAACCACTATTTTTAATAGTCATTTTAGTAATTTAATAATTTTTCATCCCGCTCGATAGTGATCAGTTGAGCCTAACATTTAATTGAAACTTTTTACACGGTAACATTCTATCAATGTCATTTTATCACCCGCCATAACAAATTATAAACGATTCGTATACGCTTAAATTTTTTTAAAAAGCGGCGGAAAAAAGTGGATGTGACATACAGATGGACAAACAGACAGACATGACGAATCCATATGGATTACGTTTTTTGCCATTTGGCTACGGAAACCTAAAAATGCTCTTTGTATATTTCTGTCTGCTGCAATTATGTTCGCTTAACGGGGTCTGAAGCAGGTCATCCCATTCGCAACTCGTCCAAATAGCCACTTATTAATAATATAATAATAATAATAATGTTTAGTTTTCAAATAGATAACATAGACATTATTATACAATGTTTTTTAAAGTTATTGCAGTACATTACAGATTACAGATCGTCTATGCTCAAGTAGTAAGAAACCCTGACTCTTAAACTAGGGAAAACTCTCTTAAGAGACGAAAACTGTCTTAAGAGACAGTTCTCGTCTAGATATTTATTTTTGAGCGACTAACATTGTGATGATAGTCCAGGAGCCAATGACAGATTTTCATGACCAAGTCCCTCCCAATCGAAACTTCGTAAAATGCATAAGGGACTTATGCTATGAATACTCGCGACCGTCAGCTGCGACTCCGTGGGTGGGGTGGGCAGTGGCAGCCTCCCACGCGTGGAGAAAAAAAAAGTATTTTCAGTCATTTCCTCTCATTTGAAAATTTATCAGAGTATAGTTTATGTAGTATTTTGAAAGAAAAACATAGCCAGCTGACCATAACACGGTGGATTATACGTCAGCTGGCTCCTTGAACATGAAAAAAAAAGTTATATTTTCAATGATTTCCTCTCAACTAAAAATTTACCTGGTGAACGATTATATGCTACTATGAATGAAAATTAATGTCAGCTTGCTGTATCTCAGTGGAAATTTTGTCAGCTGGTACCTTGAAAGGTGTAACACAACAGCATCTATGACCTACTAAAACTTATCAGCTGACGGCTTTTCCCTTGGCTTACAGCTAGCTGTTTTTTTTATTATTTACTAGAGTATTTTGACAATTCTCTGATAAATTTTTATCCGGGAGGAAAAAACGTTTCTTAAGTTATTCTTTACTTCTATATTGCAGCTAGATTGTAAATTAAAATTTCCTTCTCCAGATGCTATACTATAGCAAAAGGTACACTTGGAGAGGGTAAAGCTCCGTACTCACATACGGTTTTACTCGATCGAGCTATCATGTCGAGTAAAATCCATGGCATGGGCTTTCGTCCACACATTCAGCATTAATCTATCACTTTTCCCTTGGCTTACAGCTAGCTGTTTTTTTATTATTTACTAGAGTATTTTGACAATTCTCTGATAAATTTTCATCCGGGAGGAAATAACGTTTCTTAAGTTATTCTTTACTTCTATATTGCAGCTAGATTGTAAATTAAAATTACCTTCTCCAGATGCTATACTATAGCAAAAGGTACACTTGGAGAGGGTAAAGCTCCGTACTCACATACGGTTTTACTCGACCGAGCTATCATGTCGAGTAAAATCCATGGCATGGGCTTTCGTCCAACCATTCAGTATTAATCTATCGAGTGACGCGCACCGTTCAGTATTCACCGAACCGTTCGAGCCAAAACATGTCTGTTCAACAAAGGAGATGGTGGTTGCTACATTTAGCAAGTCTCGCAATTATTAATTATAAAAGAATTAAAGAAAGTGAAAAAGCTCGTAAATCCTTTGGAATAAACTCGTAAATCCATTTTTTGGTGCAAAGGAAATTACTTTTATTTAATTCCATCGAGCCGGCTCGATGCGAGCCTTCGAACTGTGAGTTTTGCGGTCCACACGTTCATATTTACTCGTTTTGGAGTAAAACTATCGAGTAATACCGTATGTGAGTACGGAGCTTAAGTTTTACCCATGACTGCGTACAAAGGCCCTTTGTTGTGTATAGCGCATGCAGAAGATTTTCGGTAGAAAAAATAGGTGGGGACCAATATTAAACCAATTTCCTCCAATATTAAACTTCATATTTGTTATCACAACTCTCAAATCAAATATACTGCCAAATAACTTAAGAAACATTATTTCCTCCCGGATGAAAATTTATCAGAGAATTGTTAAAATACTTTAGTAAATAATTTTAAAAATCAGCTAGCTGTAGCCAAGGGAAAAGCCGTCAGCTGATAAGTTGCAGTAGGTCATAGATGCTGTTACGTTAGGTAAATTTTTAGTTAAGAGGAAATCATTGAAAATATTTTTTTTTCTCATGTTCAAGGAGCCAGCTGATGTATGATCCACCGTGTTATGGTCAGCTGACTATTTTTTTCTTTCAAAATACTACATAAACTATACTCTGATAAATTTTTAAATGAGAGGAAATGACTGAAAAAACTTTTTTTTTCTCCATGCGTGGGAGGCTGCCATTGCCCACCCCACCCACGGAGTCGCAGCTGACGGTCGCGAGTATTCATAGTATAAGTCCCTTACGCATTTTACGAAGTTTCGCTCGAGAAGAAATAATTGACCTATGGCAAGCCAGCTTACTCTGAAGGAAATTGTGCACGCGTTTGTTTGTGTGTGTAGGTATATAAGAGTGTGTGTATATGTGTGAGGGTGTATGTGTGTTTAAGTGCAAAGGGGTAATATAAATAAATTTAAGTAATACCTAATATATTATGTGATGTAAGTAAGTAAGGACTCTGTACTGAAGTAGTCTAGATTTAGAAGCCATTCTGTCATTTTAAGTTTTAATTGGTGTCTATTCAAACTAAGTATATTGAGTTCTTTTTGTATCTCTTTTTAAATGTGCGAGCTTAATACATAGAATTGATGCTCTGCAAAAGATGTTCTTTGGCTAATACCCAATGCTATATTTCTCCTTTTTGCATTATTTGGTGGTGGGCTACTAATATGTCTCCTGAGAGTACATTGGAGCACAAAGAGCTGCCGAACTGTAAGCACTTTGGCATCGATGTAAAGCTTAGATGTTGGGTACTTATATGGCTTCCTCATCATAACCTTGAGTACAGCTCTTTGTGCTCTCTCGACTTTTTGAAAAAGTGTCTTGTACGCCCCACCCCAGGCAACAATACAGTATCCTATTATAGATTGGCAGAGGGCATAATAAACCATCTTTAGAGTATCAAGATGTGCCGAATCCCGTAATGCCTTGAACGTGCGTATGAGCCGCATGACTGTTACTGTGTGGATTTGTTCGTCCCATTTTAGTCCATCATCCAGTCGTACTCCCAGGTATTTCACCATTTCTACTCTCGTTAGTGGAAAACATGCGCATGGTTCTGATTGATTAGAACACGAATGAGCCGTTAGAGTGAAGGTGTTTGTAGGTTTTGTTAGACGTCTTAGTGCGAAAGGAATATAAACAGTTTTGGTTAGGTTTAGGGTTAATAAGTTGCAATTCAGCCATGTCATGAAAATTCTCAGAGCTGACTCCGCCTTTTCTTTGATGTTCTACCAGGTAGGTCCGTTGATAAGAACAGCAGTGTCGTCAGCATAGGCATAGATCTTACTATCTAAGAGGGGTAACTTGCAGAGATCATTTATATAGATTTGGAATTACGTAGACCCCAGGATGCTGCCTTGTGGAATTCCGTATGAGATGTATTGCTCATCACTCAGGACCCTCTCAATCTTAACACGTTGGGTACGGTTATTCAGGTAGTCTCTGAATAAATTCAGCATTATACCTCGTACACCAATACGCTCCAGTTTGTCTATAAGTTTGGGAACAGAAACTGTGTCGAAAGCTTTCGATAGATCCAAGAAAATACCCAGACATTTTTCTCCCTTGTCCAAGCTCCTAGCCACATAATCAGTTAAGCCCAGAACCGCATCGTCAGTGGAGACACCCGGTCTAAAACCATACTGATTATTGGCTATGATGTGATATTTATCCAAGAAATCACTTAATTGCTTATTCAAGACCCTTTCCAGAATTTTGGAAATAGAGATTGGCCTATAATTATTGACACAGCCTCTGTCCCCGCTTTTGTAGACTGGGTGGACAATGGCCTTCTTGAGGCCTTCCGGGAACACTCCACTTTGGAGACAGCGATTGAAAATATACGTTAAAGGTGGTACCACGGTTGCTCGACACTGCTTCAGTATAGAGGATGGTATTCCATCCCAGCCAATAGCACAATTATTACGTAGCTGTAGAATATGGGATTCAATTTCAGCCTCATCTATTGGGAGGAAGACTAGCGAATTGACTGGCGAGGGGAAGGTTTTGGTAATGTAACTCTGGGGGTATCTGTATTGTTTTGTAAAGTTATCTTTGATGCTATGGATTTTCCTATGTTGGTGAAATAAGTACAGACTTCATTTATAGAAGACTGGGGGTTATCGCATAGTTTCAATAAGTCACTTGAACTGCTCTGTGTTTCCTTTATATGAGTTATATCCTTGATAACTTTAGGATTATTTTTTTTAACAGTTGCCTACACTGAAATCGTCTATATCGTTATTAATAATGTTTATGGCAGCCATTGGTAATCAAGATTTTGTGTAAACAAGGTACAAAAAAAAATTAAAAATGTGTGTGGTGTACATCGCATGCTAGTACTATGATATAGTGTAGTATAAGAACTATTTGTTTGATTTATGTAGATATGATGTGCTGATTTGTATTGTTTTGTGTTTATATTTTTGTTGTTTTTGTATGATGTGTGACACAGAATTTTTCAAGATATACACATTATATAGAAGACAAGGTACACTGCAAGCATATTAGAACTAAAAATATTAAAATAGAAAGCACAAATAGTCACAACTAGTTGACTTGCTCAAGGAGACGTTTCTCTGAGTTAATTATTACGGGGGTGTCACCCTCCTTTTCAAACTCCTCTAACAAACGCTAATTTTCGCATCAGGAAAGATTGTTGCTACTGCGTTCATTTGCGCAACCTCGTAGTCCGACGTAAATGTGGTTATTTTAATATCAAATTTTTCTTTCAATAAACGATACAATCTTTCGTATGTAGATTGATGTTTATTGGGCAGTAACGCATAAATTACTGGGAATATATTGGTTGATTCTTCATCAGAGCTGAAATAATAATGTAAAACATAGACCTGGTAAAATGGGCGTGGTGTAATTTTGAATGTCCCATCTGCATAATAGAAACCTGGATTCTTGCTTTAGCTTTCTGGATAATTTCGTGGCAAATACAATTAATACGTGTACATATCTATGGATATCTTCAAAAATGATATAAAGTTTCTAATATCATTTTTTTTCTAAACCTTAATAGTTAGAGACACACTTTCAAAGTGGTAAAATGTGTGTCTCCCCACCTGTAATTTTTAAAAAAGAGAATAATAAAACAAAAAAATATATATGTTGTACATTACCATGTAAACTTCCACCAAACATTGGTTTGAACGAGATATAGGAAGTAGTTTTTTTCTAATACGTCATAAATCGTAAACCGTAATTTACCTTTCATTCAATTAACTAAAATGGCGATGTCGAGTCATGGGCGAGTCCAATTCGCACTTGGCCAGTTTTTTTACATTATAGCAGTATTATGAATAAAAAAAATGTATGAAAAATATTCGTTAGGTTTTAAAGCGTTGTTAAGTTTTTAGTATCATTTGTCTTGATGTTTCACCGTCTGAAATTTCGTGCTTCGAGATATGGTCGTACCTTATTTTACCCCCTTAGTAGTGAAATTCTCAAAAATCTTTTCTCAGTGGAACCATGATTAGGTTTAGTCTGGAAATGTCTAATATGTTCAGTACAATCCAAACCCACCCAAATACTTTGAACTTACACTAGAGCTTACTAATTTCAACCAGTTGATCATTCATTATTGTACTGTAAACGGTTTCATTACGTTGATGCTCCTTAGAGTACACGTTAGGCAAAAACCGTCCACAACTCAACGTTAGAGTTTAATAAAACCGCTAAGTTAACCTAGATCACTATTACAGTGCCTGAATAATCAGGGGGACAGCGCGTACGCAGTCCCCACTACCAAAAATTGCGCATCCGAGTTATCCACATTAGGGATAATCGCAGGGGTCAACCCGACCGCAGTGCAATGGAAGGGTCTCGCCCTGGGGGAACCGCCTTATTGATCACGGTATCCCCTATGCCAGGTAAGTATGATTTCTCTAACGCTAACCGGGGAAGTCATTCACTTGCGGAGAGTCTTAACACCGCAGTACAGAAAGTGACGTCATCAATACAACGCCACCTAATGCTGGCAATGTAGACCTACCATTCAAATTGTTACATTGCGCCATCTATGGGTACTTTTGTGTACTACTCAATGCACAATACATAAATAGTACTGTTTCAACCTGGTAAGTACAGTCATCGACAATAAGTTTTATAATCCCCAGAGGACACAATATATTTCATAGTTTGATTATTATTTTATTTAAGGTTGACGAGCTGAGATGATCAGTAAATTAGGTAGATTAGAAGATTTTTTCTTATGTAATTGAACATTTTTTACTTTTGATACGGTTTATGCTTATTTCGGTATTTTGTTATTATTTCTTGAACCCTTGCCTTCAAAATAGTCAATGCATTATCATTATTGAAAAAGCAATTTAGTTTTAGTCGCATTGTTTCTCAAGAAGAAGAAAATTTTTAGTCAGGTCAATTGCCACTTTATTGTCCTAAATAAATTATAATAAAATCTGAAATGAATAATGGTAGCAATTCTGTTGTTCAAAAACTCTCTAAACTAAACTAAAAATCACTAAAATTTAGTTTAGTGATGTCAAACGACGTTTTGTATTCTGAAAACGTACTAAACTATTATTAGTTTGACAAAACCAAAATTAGCTTAGTTACTCAACTTAGTCCAAATTTGCTTATTTGGTATTCTGTTGTACGTCCTAAACGTCTAAAATTAGAAACGTCACACTAAAATTAGACGCCATCTAAAATACTGCCGACCAGTTATAGTGATAATTGTAATTTCGTTAAAATTTTGTGGCAAATAACATTTTTATGATGAATAACATAACATAACTTCACGCCTGTATCCCCGAAGGGGTATTCAGAGGTGTATTACACACCCACGATTCGCCAGTTATGTTAAGGTCCCAATGTAATAGGGGGCGAGCCTATTGCCATCTACCGGGCACATTATTAAGCGAGTGATAATTAACATTTATTAATGCACACATAACTACGAAAAGTCAGAGGTGTGTGCCCGGGGCGACTGGGGATCGAACTCGAGACCTCGTCTCAGCAGTCCGTTACGTACGCCAGTACAGTACAGGCAGTTGTGGCTGCTGTACCTCCTGAGGAGATTGTACAGAGGGCAGCAATAGAGATACAGGTGGCGAGCTGCTCAATGTAATTCCCTAAAATAAATATTAAATTGTTCATGTATTTCAAATCAAGCAATTATTTCCTTGCCAAATTTTTAACTGATCCGATATGTCAATTGTGTCATGTCACGTCATATTGACTTGCACATATTCCAGCCAGAGATAGTTTAGTTGCGTAGATAACAAAGAGGTTTACACCGGGTTGCCAGGCTAGTGAACTGAATAAAACCGTTTGTACTTAGCTATGACTAAGAAAAATAACGCTTTGTTTACTGTTTGATCTATAATTTGCATTAATAATCATTTTTCGGCATTCTAAAAACCTAAGAATATAGTTTTTAAAGAATTTAATAATTCACTCTTTATCATTTATTCTTATTTTTTTAATAACGGTAACACTTTCATATTTAAATTTTGGTGATGTCAGATTCAAATTTGGTGCTGTCATATTGAACACCAAATTTAGTTCGACGTAACAACAGGGCCTGTAGACAAAGTCACATTCTACTAGTGGAATCGCTTCGAAGCGAACCTTCAAATGTTCAATATGTATGGGAGTGACATTATTTGTTACACGTGACATGTCGATAAATGTTGTCTCTCCCATACATTTCGGTCTTTTGAAGGTTCGCTTCGTTGCGATTCCACTAGTAGAATGTGACTTTGTCTACAGGCCCAGAATAGCATTCCCTCTAAATTTCTCTAAAATAAGAAAATTTTAGAGAAATATTAGTTAAGTGATGTCAGCAACAGAATTGCTACCATTGTAACTATTTTGTATTTTTTTTTTTATTATTTAAACAATAATCCTCAGAAATATATTGGCAATTTGGTACTTCTCAATACCTATTTTAAAAAACTTTTCATTTTACGTTAGGATTCCATGTGATCGTATATTTAGATTCCCCCATCTAACATGTGATGAACTATTCACAAATTGTTTACTAAGGAATCAATAACTAATACAATCCAGTCGAGACAAGAGGCAATGGCGTTGTTTCATAAGAATAGCATATCTCTTTAATTTATCGGTAACACATGGGTGCACGTTATACCTACGTATGTATGACCAAACTACCCATTTTATACTCTGTGAGTGCATTGGGATAAGTGCGTCATAGTAGCGCATATACTTCGTAAACCATAAAAATATCTACCTATAGATATAATTATATCGATAATTCGTTTTCTCTAAATCCACCTATTGAAGCATATCGATAGCCTTATCGATATTTATAAATCACAACTTGTCTCTAAATCACAGCCCGTTATCTCTAAATCACTTCTGTTATTCCTAAATCACCGATTATCTTGCTAATTAAGAGAAAAAAAAATTACCAAACAAAACGTCCTTGGTGTCTTGCTTTTGTCAGTAGTCATTCCTTGGAAAATTTATTTTAAGAGAACAATATTTATACTTGGAGTGAATGGAAATAACCTTTTGTTAATTTTCATGTAACAATGTCTTACACAAAACTAATGTGTGGAATGCATTCGTATTTATTGACAAGGATAATATATGCAACCTTCATAGTGGTCAAACTTCGAGTATACTTAGACTCCTCGCATAGCACTGTTTTAAGAATTAATTTCAATAAAAAAATATTTTTTAAATGTACAAAAGTCACGCAGTTAAAATTTGCAGTGCTCAATTGTTTTTCACTATTTCGCATTTACTGTTTCGGAAATGGTGTTCACTATAGAAAATAATTGTGTAATTATACACAGTTTCGAAATTGTAATAAAGTTGACTGGTAAGTACTTAATAGTTTATTATTGTTCTAAGATCATTAGATGCTATTATAATATTTAAACTTTTGCTAGAAAATTACAGTACAAGTCATAAAACGCCGTTTTATTTAAGGTGACCTAATTAGCATACAAGGATAAGTCCTTGTATGTTAATTAGGCGGGAACGCCGCGGCTACTATTATAGGCCGAAAGCCCGAATGCCACTATTGTGGCACCCACCCGGTATGCCTACACCTTGGTAGTGGTCGTGCGGTAACCAACTTTAGTAGCATCCATAGTCCTCAGGGAGAGCTCGTGATGTTTCCTCTCACTTCACTACGAGAAGGCGATATACGAGGTGATATAAACTAACCATAAACCATTACCTAGCCATGTCGAAGCAATTACATCGAGTGCTAAATTACCTTCTGCGTCAGCAACACAACAGTCAGGGTAGGCTGCTGTTCTAGCAGGAATCAGCCAAGTTGATGCTGGTGTAAAATTTTGCCGCGCGCTACGGTTGAGAAGAATCCTAATATATTGACGAGGATACCAGCTATTGGAGTATCGATCTCTCAAAGAAAGAAGAATATATTCAACAAGGGCTCACGGTCATACACTGAGATCTAGCTAAAAAAAAACAAATTATGTTCTCGTGTATTTATTAGTAGATTTAATTCCGTCGGCAGGCATCCAGAATTTGTTTTGTTTTGTAAAATACGTGGTAATTGCAGATATTTGACAAGTTCAACGTGTATAGCTGCACGTTATATATTGCTTTAAGGAAAATATGAAACCCACGTGTCGTAGGTATATCACGACTGCACAAGTAATGAAAGCATAACATAATGTTGAAGAGCTTGAACAATACAAACACAAGCTTTATGTTTTCTATTTTAAAATCATTTATAGATGCCAAATTAGACTATAATGCAAAGGATTCATAATATAGGTACATAATTATATGAGTACTAGGTAGGTACGTTCATATTACCCTATGCGAGTCCGATACGAATGCCCGTAAGACTGTAATGTCTTGTAGGTATTGTATGGCGAAATATCAGTGTAAAATGTCACAAATTCGTCGCCACGTGGCGCTGATTAAGGTTTTGAGCCATTACAGCCGCGGGGTTGAGCGACCTTTAGCGAACATAATTGCAGGAGACAGAAATATACAAAGAGCATTTTTAGGGTTCCGTAGCCAAATGGCAAAAAACGTAATCCATATGGATTCGTCATGTCTGTCTGTTCGTCCGTCCGTATGTCACAGCCACTTTTTTCCGCCACTTTAAAAAAAAAATTAAGCGTATACTAATCGTTTATAATTTGTTATGGCGGGTGATAAAATGACATTGATAGAATGTTACCGTGTAAAAAGTTTCAATTAAATGTTAGGCTCAACTGATCACTATCGAGCGGGATGAAAAATTATGAAATTACTAAAATGACTATTAAAAAATAGTGGTTAGTGATAGAAGGGTGAATATTTAGGGTTGTGTGTAATTTTTAAAGCCATAGTATAAAAAAATTAAAAAAAAATTATCCAAAAAATAAAAAATCAATCACTTAGGGGAATGAAAAATAGATTCTAGCCGATTCTCAGACTGAATTGCATATAAAATATATAAAAATCGGTCAAGCCGTTTCGGATGGTACTTAACTAACATTATGACACGAGAATTTTATAAATAAGATTTATTCATTTATATTAAAAAAAATACATATTCTGTGTTGTAGATCATAGATCAATAAAAAAAAAAAAAAAAAAGGAGTCAGCAGTGATAACAACAAAATGATTCTAAAAATTATTTAGAGTTTAAAATGTAAAATAATATAAATTAATTTTATATTTTTTAGTATTACAGTCGATAAACTATATAAAAAGCCTGTTTCCAAACATTTTTTACTTATTGTTACCCTAAGCAGGTGGTGGTGGCAGGTTCAGCCCAGTCAGGCGACTAGCGCCCCTCCCCCAAACCAGGGCAAGACGGGGACACCATGGTTCAAAAACCCGAGGGGGCCATCTCTAAACCGGAGATGGCCCAGGGTCAGTCAGGGTGCGAGGGATATGCTTTATGGGCAACCTTACACCCCGGCGTCTGAAGACCCGATACGGCGTGTGGTTTTAGTCGGTTCAAGCCCGACATAACCGCCCCCGCAAGCCGGCGGGGGGTATACGAGGGGATTTCCGCACGAAAAAAAAAGGTACTCATATAAAATACACATTTTTAATATCACCAATTATAAGAAGTAATTTGTCTTTGTATAGACATGCTTGAATTAAATGGAGAGAAGTGAATATTATGTTTCTTAGTTTCACATTATCGATTGAAAATTGTAACGAATAAGGAAATCACTAAAACTAAACTAGAAGTATAATAAGCCGCTGCACTATGGCCGTAGTTTTCCTTAAGCCAGGCTTCGACTGTGGCCTTGTTCTGATCCCTCCAAGCTATTGAACTGAGTATATTGTCTCTTATGACAGCAATTGCAGCCATGTCACCAACACTGAGTATTGATTGATGGCGCCGGACAAGTTCATCCACCTATAAAATAGTGAGATTTCAGGTCACTTCTGTACAAACATTATTTACAAAATGTTTTACAATGATAGTAAAATCTGAAAAAGTTCTAAAAAAAATTGTTGATCGGTATTTCATTGTAATTTGTCTATTATTAAATGCCAATTGTAGTTAGCTTTTACTTCGTTCAATGTGGTAATGCTATCAACCTTCTGGAGGCTGTACCTTTTGGTTATAGAATCTCTATTGTTTCTGTAGATCTAATGATACAATTCTCAATATGAAATTGATCGCTTAAATTATCATTATATCCTTTCCCTATATCATATAGTTTTTGTACTTCTACTCTTTACCTCTCTCTCTCTCTCTTTATCCTTTCATTTCAGCACTCTTAGGGCTACCGCACATTAGAGACAAGACAGTCTACAGACAGTTGTGTCGCGACAGGACTTGTCACTACCTATCGTGGCCTATCACTATTCATCATCATTATTCATGCATTTTTGTGGTACACTTTACTGAGAAACTACCACACTTTCAGGTTTGGGCTTTGAGAAAATAATTCATATTCATATATCAGCATAAAAAAATATTATCTTTTTTTTATATATATTTAGGACACGTCAATTTGACTTCACCTCGCCTGATGGTAAGCTAAAGGTAAAGTCTCAGGAAAGAGGGGCACCATTACATACACGTACCATATTAACAATGGTGGCACTCAGCTTGACGGCCTCAACAGAAGAGGATTGTTGTCGCAGCACCGCGTGACACCCACCGGTCCCACTAGTGCTGCGACCACAATTCCCCTGCCCGGCTATGCACTTGCTGACCCCTGAACGCAATCAAACCGAAATTGGATTACTATGGAGGGTTTTTCGCAATCGTGCACGGTGGTACCCACCCGGCCGAATTTAAAAAGAACTGCCTTACGAATTATTACTAGGTAGAAAACTTCGCGAGCTATCCTAAAGCATCGCTTTTAGCTAGTTGGTAATTGGACAGCTTTGTTTTGTTCTAAGTGGGCGCACTTTTATATGTTTCTGTAGAGCAATAGTCTGTCTTAAGACTGTTTTTGTATTATCAGCGCGCAGCATTATTATTCCATAACATTCATCCCTCTGCATAATTTGCTAATACCAAGCTAAAATATTACTCCTAATCTCTTACGTCGTAGGCACAACTTTTAAACATCTTTTGTAATGCTCAACGCTTATTTTATCCATTCTTATTACTTCACATTTCCATCCTCAAAATTCGCATCAATTTTCTTTCAACCATTGGTTTAGTTGCCTTATAAGCTGACCATACAATTCAGAAGGTCTTAGGCCTCTCGAGTTTTGGGGAGAAGGGTTATATGGTAATCGCTAAAAACCAAGATAAACCCCATCAGGGGCAGATAGCGTAGGGGAGTGGACCTTGAAAAACTAAGACGGACCCTGGTAAAAGCGGGCCTTGGAAGAAAATGAACCCGAACAACAAGATTTGGATAAATCCAAGCTAATCGAATAACGATAATTAATTATGGTTAACGAAAGGTGGAACATCCCCATACCAGATAGACTAATGATTTGAAAAATCAGTGTAATCAGGTGTTATGGCTTACATTGGGAGAGGCTTGCGTTGTATGGTGGTCTGTAATGGGCTGAATACTTATAAGTATGTATAAAAGTCTTGTGTATTTTGAGAATCGCTTAGAATTTATTTCTAACCGTCTTCTATTTCGGATTAAGGGATCAAATTTTCATCATTTCATTCATTCTAAACATTCACTTGATTTGTGTTTTTGACGTCATGACCAATCGCACTATTTTTTTATTGAATACTAGCTGTGCCCGCAACTTCGTCCGCGTGGATTAGGATTTTTAGGGTTTTAGTTTTTTTGCGCGGAACCCTAATTATTTTTCCTAAAATTAAAATAGCCTATGTTACTCCTTGTTATATTACCTATCTGCCAGTGAAAGTCCCGTCAAAATCGGTCCAGCCAATTCAGAGATTAGCCGGAACAAACAGACAGACAAAAATTGTAAAAAATGTTATTTTGGTGTATTTGCCGTATAAATATTCATATAAATGTAGTAAAAAACGGTTATTTCAATATTACAAACAGACACTCCAATTTTATTTATATGTATGTATAGATGGGACCATTTTGATAGTATTATTCATTAGTTAATTATTATTAGCCCACTTTGTAAATAAAGATTATGAACCTCCACCTTCTCTACAAATAAAAATCGATATTATTTTATTCTTACTTGGTCCAAATGAGCTTGAGTTGTGAGCCTCTGAGCAAAAGCTTTGAAAATTTCGGTAGTACCACCCTGAGTAAGACTGTAAATAGAAAAAATATTTAAAAAATAATGTAACAAATAAAGATGTTAAATATTATTTCTACAATATATTTACTTTAGTTGGATAAAGAAGAAGTTTTGTACAACGAAGTCCAAAGCCGCTTCCGTATTGACCGGGCTAGAATTGATGACGGATATGATAACGTTATGCCTGTCATGATCTCTCACTACAGGGAATCGTTGTGTAGATTGGCCTAGGTAGCTGTTAAAAAAAAAACACTGTTAGCAGATATTTTACAAGCTTTTCTTTAACTTGCTCTGTTAGTAAGTTAATATTGCTCTGTTAGTTAGTATGGGTCGAATATTGGAAGCCCAATTAGAAGCACTCCCTGACGTTAGATTGGTCTCAAAGGTTTACTTGCATATCTTTGGTGACAATGCGATAATATGGTACTATGTAGCTGGTCTTATGATGCAGTCGGAAGGTATCAATAGGAAGTCCTAAAATAAACAAAACGTTGAAATGTTTTGTCTTGGCAAATACTCTGATGCTAAATGATATCCAGGGTTGGAAGATGTACACACGGTAGGTGGTCATAGAAACATCTGAACTAAATAAGTCCATCATGTTTGGGCTCATTTTATTGGTATTACTATGCACTTACTAGAAAGCTTGTTTTGAAAAAGTATTTTAAAATTAATAATTTCTATTATTTTATCCATTGTCATCGATTCGTACTCCATGTACATAATTAATATAATAATTTGCAATGTGCTTAAGTAATAATCTAATCAATAAAAATAGCCCAGAAAAACTCAAAGCACTATCACTAAATAAGTATATAGAAGGACTAGTTAATAAAAACACGTTCTCTATTCAGTTGAAGAATTTTGAACCACGGAGATTAATGCACTACGTGGTAAAAGGCGGCCAAGATGAGTGCTCTAAACTTCGCAGTTTGATTTTTTACGAGTTATGTCGGGCTTGCACCGACTAAAACCGCACGCCGTCTCGGGTCTTCAGACGCCGGGGTGTAAGGTTACCCATAGAGCATATCCCTCGCACCCCGGCTGACCCTGGGCCATCTCACCACTAACAGTATCGCTCATCCTGTCTCCTCTGAAAGCAGAGGAGTACGGAGAGCGATGTGTTCCCGCCACGTTGGGTATTGGCCGACGATCAATGCCAACCCTATGAAGGGGTGAACGGGAAGCCATTGACCGCCGCCCAGGGTGTACCGGCCGCTCCGATTCCGTTCCCCCCGGACTGCAGCGGGATCGGAATCGGAGCGACACTCGAGGAGGTTACCCAACACACACCCCTTTTTTTTTTTTTTTTTTTTTTTCGTGCGGAAATCCCCTCGGATACCCCCCCGCCGGCCAGCGGGGGCGGTTATGTCGGGCTTGAACCGACTAAAACCGCACGCCGTCTCGGGTCTGCAGACGCCGGGGTGTAAGGTTGCCCATAGAGCATATCCCTCGCACCCCGACTGACCCTGGGCCATCTCCGGTTTCGAGATGGCCCCCTCGGGTTTGGGAACCACGGTGTCCCCGTCTTGCCCCGGTTTGGGGGAGGGGCGCTAGTCGCCCCACCGTCCCGGCCTGCTTCTGCTGGGGTGACAGGTGGCCTCACCTGCCACCCCCAGGCCTGCGCTCATGGAGGACGGAGGTCGTTAAGCGACCTCCGGCACCTGAGTCGCCTGCGACGCGAGGCGAGCATGTTGCGGGCTCGGCGGGCCGGGAGGGTTCTGAACCTCTCCCGGGCGCGCTCCGCCATCTCCTTCGCGAGCATCACATGCTCGCAGAAGGAGGTGGCGGCGGCCCACGCGCTCGCGCTCCGCACCATTGCCGCAATCAAGCTGCCGAGCGAGAGGACTCCCACCCCGATGGCTGCCACGAGGTCACGCCTCGGCACCTCCCACGCCGGGCAGTCCGCCAGCGTGTGCAGCCCTGAGTCCTCGCTCGCGTCACAGTGATGACACTCAGGCGTTGGCTCCTTCCTGATCCGATGCAGGTGGTCCCCGAAGCACCCCTTCCCGGAGATCACCTGCGTCAGTCGGTACGAGAGGCTTCCGTGTCGCCTCTCTAGCCAATCCTCCATGATGGGCCTTACCGCCGCTATTGCGGCGTGCCCTGCGCTTGGTCGCCCAAGTCGTTCCTTCCACTCCACCACGATGGCCTGGCGGAGCTGGGACTGCATGGCCTCGATTTCTCGATGCTCGGGGTTCAGTCCCTGCTCCCGCGCCTCCTTTCGCCACTGGTACAGTTGCGAAAGGGCTCTCGCCTCCAGGTCCCATGGCGGAGTTCCGGCAAGGAGACTCGCCGCCTCGAAGGAGATCGTGCGGTACCCGCGGATGACCCTGATGGCCATCACTCGCTGCGGAGCGCGCAGCATCCGCACACTTCCGGCCTTCAGGGCCTCCGCCCATATTGGGCACCCATACAAGGCCATGGACCGCACGATCCCCGCGTAGAGTCTCCTGCAGGAGTCATCGGGCCCCTTCATGTTGGGCAGCAGCCGCGCCAGAGCGAGAGCTGTGCCCTTCAGTTTGGGGGCCAGACTTCGGATGTGCTCTCCGAAGTCCCATCGGCCGTCGAGCACGAGCCCCAAATATTTCATTTGGGGCTTGATGCCGATGCGATTACCTCCCACGATGAGACTGGATCCCTCAGGTGGCTTGCTCCGAGGCCCATGAAAGAACAGGGCCTCGGTTTTATGCAGAGCCACCTCGAGACCCAGCCGCCGGATCCGCTCCACGACTTGGGCAACCGCGGTCGTGGCCTTCAGGGTCGCTTCGCGGTATGTCGCTCCGCACGCCGTCACGAGCGTGTCGTCCGCGTAACACGTGACGGCGGCACCGTCTGCGAGCTCACCGCGAAGCACCCAGTCGTATCCGATGTTCCACAGGAGCGGCCCCAGGACCGATCCCTGCGGAACACCGCACGACATCTCACGCCGGCCGAGACCGGTCACGGTTGGGTAGAAGACGGCTCTCTCCGTCAAATACGCCCCGACTATGCGGCGGAGGTAGAGAGGCACTTCGTGATACACGAGCGCCTCCCTAATGCAACTCCAGGGCAGGGTGTTGAACGCGTTGGCGATGTCCAGGGACACCGCCAACATCACCTCACCCCGGGCTACTGCATCCTCCGCCAGAGCCCTCACGCGCATGATGGCATCCACGGTGGAGCGCCTCTGGCGGAAGCCATATTGGCCATCCGCCAGGTCCGGCCCCACTCTTGAGAGGTGCTCGACGAGGCGCTTCGCAAAAACTCTTTCAAAGAGCTTGCACACCTCGTCGAGCAACACTATGGGCCGGTAGGCGGACGGTGAGTCCGCCGGGCGCCCCTCCTTTCGGATGAGGACCAGTTTCCCCGTCTTCCACAATTTCGGAAACTGGCCCCGCTCCAAACATGCGCTGAGAAGCCCTCTCAGTCGGGGCTCGAGAGCGTCGTCGACTAGAGCTAGGACCCACGCTCGGCCTGGAATGCCGTCGGGTCCCGGGGCGGTGCGTTTGGCTCTCAGCCTTCTCACCGCCAGCTCTAGTTCTACCCAAGTGACCTCGGGCACGTCGTCGTCATCCACGTCGGGCACCATTGGCAACCGAGGCGGAGTCATCTGCGGTGGAACATGTTCCACCGCCCGCGCTGGGAACAGGGAGCTAACAACTCCTCCGAGCAGCTCCGGCTGGAGACACTGGGTCAACGGCGGGGCCTTGGGGCGCAGTTTTCCCCTTACCATTAGGTAGGGCCGCCCCCAAGGGTCCCGCTCCAGCGTCTCCAGCAGTTCGCAGCGGGCCTCCTTTTTGGCCCGCCTTATCTCTGCTCGGAGGGCACCTCTGGCCTCCCTGTATCCCTCGTACAACTCCGCCTCTCGGGCCTCCGCATCTGCGGGGCGGCGACGCCTCCTACGGAATCGGGCCCACCGGCGGTGCGTGATCACGCAGACCCGTCTGAGCCTCGCGATCTCCGACGACCACCAGTAGACCTGACCCCTCGGATTATAGGGCGGAGCCCTAGGCATCGCCGCGTCGCAACCCAACACACACCCCTTACGAGTTAATATCTCATTGTCATAAAGTTGTTTCAAAAATTGAAGTTTGTTAAATGGTTATCGTTTGCATACGATAAAAACGTCTTGGGTTCTTTCTTATAGAGAGGTAGAAGCTCCTTCTTCTACCCTCACAAAATCTTCTTCGTCCTTAGAAGTTTCTGTGCAAGGTAGGAGCACATAGAGGTACATGGACCTATGGAGCTAGAGCACATAGAGGTACATGGACCTATGGAGCTAGTGCACCGGTGACCACAGCCAGAGCAAACTGGTCGAATTGTTAGGTATTTCAAATCATGCTCGTGTTAATTTCCATCAAGATTATCGTATTTCGTGTAACGCGAAATTTAAAAATTTGGATTCTATAATATGCTTCTAATTTTAGAAACTTGAAAATTTGTGAAGATTTTTGTTACTCAATCACGCAATTATTGCAAGGAACTGGCTGACATTTTATGCCTGGAATCTATAGTCTAATGGAAATTTATAGTCTGGAATCATAAATATAATAGTCAATTGCAATTACTTTTTATCCTTCGACTAGGTTCCCCTGGGTTGTGAAACGTGGAGCTGCGAGAAAACAGCTCGTTACCATATAAAATACTTACAATCTGCGCCATATTGAATTTGTAGTACATCCCAAGGCATTAAGTGGGATCGCCTGCTGATTAACGTTAGTTGAGCTCATGTACAACATCCAGAGGAAATAGAATGCATCATTATCACCTCCGCGGAGTGCAGAACATAACACCAGGGTCTGAATATCAGGGTCTATACGTTGACCTTCTGTTGGCAATGTTGAGTTTTAAAATAAATCCCTACAAATCATTGAAATTGAAGTTTTTTTTCTTTCAAACAAAGAATATTAGTAATCGAAATTATTAACCCCTCCAGCTAAGCAAAATTTCTTGTATTAGGAGTCAGTTCACGTTGGTAGTATAATGGGTAGGATTTGAACCTGGGACCTCTCGACTGTAAGACCGACTCCTTGACCATTAAGCTACCGATGCCTCTCTGTCTGTAATGTCAAAATAATAGCTTTTTGATAAATGCAAATGTAGGCATATGCGATACTATCAAGTAGAAAAGCGTCGGTAGTTTAGTAGTTAAGGGGTCGGCCTTACGATCGTGAGGGCCCAGGTTAGGATACTGGCCATTACACTACCGACGTGAACTCACTTTACTTTTGTTTTCTTGCGGATATCTCCCTGGTATTCGGGGGGATATCCGCATCCCCGCCGGTCAGCGGGGGTGGTTGTGTCGGCTTCAGACGCCGAGGTGTAAGATGGCCCATAAGCCATTTCCCTCGCACCTCGGCGACATGAACTCACTCCTAACACAAGTAATTTAGCTTAGCTGGAGGGGTTAGCGAGAAAACTAGCAATTTTGGTCACTAGTACTCTTTGTGAAAAAAAATGGCTTGGGGCAGCATCGTAAGTGGCGCAAGAACGAAGCACGCTTTACATTCCTCAATGTTATCATTATTACAGGCTACGACGACATATTGTACCAGTCCTCATTTTAGTCCGCGTTTGTCATCGGACTTTTCCACAGGCGTTATAGTCAATAGAATGTGACTTTGTGGATGTTGACTTTTGACTAGGCCCCGAGAACCGACAGAAGAGTGTTATTCGTGATTAAACGTACACAAGTCGTATCGCCAACCGCACTTGCTCTTGAAAAAACCGATATACCAATCAAATTCAATAAGCAGACCTTCAAGTCCGAAGTTTAGATGCAACTCTAGGAAACAGCTATGAGGAAAATGATGCGTGCTGAACACACATGTGCATGTTTAAGGCTTAATACTATAACAGCCTCCGCAGACAACACAATTTTATCTGCCGATAGTTCGAACGGCTTTTTTTAAATACTGGCACCTCTCGGCTTAAACCTGAGCCTATTCTGATACAATTGGTTCCTTAGTAGGTTTTAGGTTTTTTAGTGTTACTACTTTTCTCAAAACTCCACTCAGGGTTAATATCTAGGTTTTATATCTTAATTGTAATTTTATATCTCTCCGAGTCTCTTCTACCCTATCAGTTCTCGCTTGTATTCCTCTCGTACCTACTTTCTTTCTATGCCTTTCATACTTAGGGATAGGGGGGTAGGAGTGTTGCTTGTTGCCTACTTTAAGTTTCAACGGGTTGGTTGCAAACGCGCACACTCATCATCCTACGAGTATTTTCCCAACAGAGTTTGGTAGGCATTTCTGTCTAACAATGAAGCAGCTGAACTTTCGATATTTTCTGTGAATCAACTGCTATCTAACCTCCACAAACCATTAGCGATATCGAAAGTCTGTAGTTTTTAGGGCTCCTGCTATCTGTAACGACTGCTTTAAATGTTTCTATGGCAACTGGGACCGATGACTTAATGTGCTTTCCGAGGCAAGGAGGGATCTCAATGTATCAGAAGAATAGTCACCCATTCTTAGACTGTCTTGGCTAGTGATGGTTAACTTTGCAATGTGTTAAACGAGCACACTGACCCTACTAATCTATGATAATTGTTCAGACATTCTTGAATCCCATCAAACTTATTTATGGGTCGATAGCGATCGGTGTCATTTGCGCACTTTCATAGATGTTCATACTGATTAACAACCCGATTAAACTATCGGTCGATAAAAAGTCTGTCGTTTGCGGGGCTTTTAAACTTACCAGGGTCAGTACGGAAATTCCTTAACAAGTTTTCGGCCGTACTGATACAGTGATTATTGCCAAGTCGACAGTTGATGTCCAAAATAATGTTCCTGAGGAAGGGTGCCAAATACTCTTCTTCTGAGGTCGCGCTAAAGCCGAGTTGATTGTACAAAGGCTCAGTTATGTTTCCAATGTAATACTATAATAAAACAGTCATGATAATATTTTTAAAGCATAGCTAGTTAATACAGAATATTGATCATTTTAAATTAACTTTATAA
The DNA here is from genome assembly GCA_946251805.1 of Cybosia mesomella. NCBI lineage: Eukaryota > Metazoa > Arthropoda > Insecta > Lepidoptera > Erebidae > Cybosia > Cybosia mesomella. Next base: position 5,350,062 of record OX276396.1, read on the forward strand.
TGTAACCTTATCAATATGTCCTTAATTTAAGAAACCTTTTTTCGTGCGGAAATCTCCCCCGCCGGCCAGCGAGGGCGGTTATGTCCAAACCAAATTTCTTTCTTCTTCGGATGTATTTTTTTGGCATTTCATTGAACATATTTCGGAGTTTGATTAAATCGTGTTGCTATTTTAATATCCTTCGTGGTTTGATAATATGCAGGAATTAATATAATTATTTCTGAACTACCGTTTTTTTTTAGGGTTTTAGATTTTTGTAGTGAAGTTAAGTTGAAGTTAAATTAAGAATCTAACAAATTTCGATTTTTTGGACAAAATCAGAAAAAAAAATTTTTTTTTAGGAAATAAATTTGTGTTTCATCAGACATTCCACAGTTGTTATTCCATTTAACTTCAGAATAATCACCAAGAATGTACTTTCTATTTCTATAAATCTTACCTGGAAATAAGTATAAACTTCGGATCCTCGAAGCATCAGGTCAAGATAATTTAAGGCAGGGTCCGCAGCAGCCCATGGTATGTAGTCCGTCTCATTAATCAGGTAACGAGACAGGTTTAACGTGAGATTGTAGTCCTGAAGTATTAAAATTATTTCAATAATATTTTTAAATTAGAAAGTTCTAGCTTATAAATGCCACATATGACAACTACAAAATATATTTAAGAAATACAAAATTTAATAATTGTGAATAATCAGATCCCAGTAAAGATAATACACAACAAAAAAAAAAATTTGTATCATATTTTTTTTTATTTTTTGTTGCTTTTTCTGTTACTATATTGTCAGTTAATGGAACAACATAATAAAATGTATTTATTAAAACTATCATGGTTACTGAAATAAGTATAAGAGTTAACGGGATATTTACTATGTGTTGTTTTAAGTGTCCGATATTTCGGCACTGATGCAAGCGACATGATCACACAGAAACTGAAGTCAAGGAGAAACAAGGTAAATATCCTGTTCACTTTAATACTAAAACTAGATCAATGCTAGTAATCAGACTACATACTTACCATATGCCTACTTCTGGCAAGGTTGAAAGCGTCGTCCAGGAGACTAGCTCGATTGAGAACATCGATGACCGAATGCCTGTATAAAAGTACATCTGTAAGGGATTTCCAGCCTCTTTCGTCGTAGTTCACTCTGTAATAACCTGAAGTAATATAAAATTGTAAAATAAAAAATCTTTAATATAAAAATATATGAATAACTTTTTTTTCATTAAACCTACACGGAAAGTGAAGATGTTTTTTTTTTAATTTTTTGATTAAGGGGATGAAATATTAAGTTAATATGTGCTAAGTTTTGTTGGAGGCAAGTGTACCCCCCCACTGCCACCCATATGTTTGGTTTTTAAAATGTGAAATAGACAAACGTCGTCGGCAATACGTATTATGATAAACTTAATAGGAAAAGTTTACAAGACCTAATAGTCGAGAAGTTCATCAAATTTACCAAGGTTTAGGACAAATTCCTTCTCTCTATCCCTTCCTACATCAGGTATACTCTTATTCCTCAAATCTCTACTTTGGTACATGCCTCATTCATCCCAAGGGATTCTTTGAGCCTTTAGTTTTCAGTTTGGCGATCCACAAAGTCATCATGGACCTTAAATCTAAACTTGTGGTATTTGGACAATGGGACCCTGAGGAGTTTACCGCGAAATTTACCTTATCATGGACAAACATAGCTCCTTTTTTGAAGTCGGCTACATATACTAAAACCTTCTCACGAATGTAACAAATACTTTTCTGAAAACCACATCAAAATCGGATGACCCAAACGCGAGGCAATTAATAACAGGCAAACAAACTTCCTTTTTTTAATTTGGTTAAGGAGACTATAGCCTTATCTGTAATATAACAAATACTTTTCTGAAGACCACATCAGCCAAACGCCAGAAAATCGCGAACAAACATACTTACAAACATACCAGACAAACAGTGAACCTCTTTTGAAGTCAGTTAAAAACCCTTACCCGTCTGTTGTACATTAAAGATGATCCAATCATTCATGGAAAGTCCATCTATGTTAAATGAAAGATTGATAGTTCCAGGTCGTATCCAAATCTTAGTTTTAGTGTCAGAAAAGTTTGCTTCTGGGCCAAATGTCCAGCTGATAGGAATGTACCAGCGGCTGGTAATGTTAGAGGCTCCAGACGTGAGGTAACGTTCCTGTTGAATGACAAACGACAGTTTAATCTGAAGCTATTTTCTTGGTACTTCTATATATACTAGCAGTTCAGAACAAAAAGCATGTCACACTTTGGAGGTACACCTCACCTAGATTCATAATTTTGGCGACCTTACACTACTTTAAAGATGTCAGGTCCCAGGTAAACGTAAAAAATAAATATAATATACCTACTCTGTGGCTGTTACAGCCAAAAAAAATGGCGCCAATGTTGTGTACAGTAGCGTCCATTTTTTTTTTCCGAACAGTCCGTCTAGTGTTCATAGAACATTGAATATATAATAATCTTAATCTCGAAAACGGCTCCAACGATTTTCATGAAATTTAGTATACAGGGGGCAGCGAGATAGATTAATATATTTTAATTACTCTGTGACAGGGGGTTACAGTAAATCGATTTTGACAAGTTTAAATTTTTGAAAACATTGCAAAATACCGAGCCATTAGCACCCAGATATTTACAATTTTGAAATATGCGCTCAAACATTTTGACAAGATGTTTTGGAATAAAACAAAATCATACCGCGTTAACTGAAATGTCGTTTGTCTGTATCCTCCTAACTGTGATTACTGGGAACCCGGCCTGGGTAACCCACGAATCCATAATGGAATTTATGGGGAGGTCGATACTGTGGTCGGATATATTTAAGGCTCTCTCTAGTTCTATATATAGATCGCTAGGAGTTGCAGCTTTCTGAGACCTGTCGGAAAAAGATATTTTTTCATTAAGATATTTTTCACAATTAAATATTTAGAGCATTTGACTGCTACATCAGGTTAAATTCCCAGTCAGTGCAAAAATTTGTATGCTTTAACAATTTTTTTACGTGTGTCATCCCTCACGTGCTTCACATCACCGTTGAGTGATGAGGTGGGTATGTCGGAATCGAACCGACTAAAACCACACGGTGTCTTTCCCAAGCGTCCATTGCCGGGCACCCCGGGCACGCCCTAGGAAGGATAACCCCAACAGATAGATAGATAGAATTATAAATAGATAATTAGCAATAATCTATTTCACAATTCTCGTGGATTTAAAAAAAAAGTATATAGATAAGTATGTTTATCCACATTCTAGAACCAATATTACAAGCTTTGCTTAATTTGGGTCTTGGTGGCGCTGTGAATATGTTGCATAATATTTATATTTATTAATTTATTTATGTTGAATTGCATGGCAAAAAAAATGACTGAATAAGTTAGTAATTTAATTACCATTTTATCTATGGTTACTATTATATCGTCACTCAATAGATTGATTTTAATCTGATCTTATATTCATGAATTTCTTAAGAATTAAATTAAAAAAAACTACTTGTTATTTCACTTACATAGCTTTTATATAATTAGCGAGTCCCTGCTTGAATACCGGAGGTGTGAGTATATTATGTAACATGCGAATCACGGCGCCAGCTAATTGAAAAATAAAACAATTTTAATAACTACAATCTTTCCAATACATAAACAATTTTGTTTGTTTATTAGCTTGGCAAATTAATACGTGACACTCCCATGATTCGCGCGGGATGAGAGGCGTAAGAAAGCGGGGGTGTTGAAACGTGCGCACGGGACGGCCGTCAAGTTACTCAAATGGGATACCACGTCCCGCGCGAATCATGGGAGTGTCACGCATGAATTTGACAACCTGTGCCCAGTTCAAAAACTTACACATAGAATATTTAATTTTTTTAAATGTTGCATGTTGTTAGCAACATTTTATTTAAACGTTTCATTCTAACAACATAATAGCTACCTTTTTCATTCATTTAGGCGATTTTTGTTTTTATTTCTAACTTATTTCCAAAAAGGATTGAATATATAATATAGGTAATTATTATAGTCATTTTTTTTTTAAATTATTATGTTACTGAGCCCTGGATCATAAAGCGATAACTTAAAATATCTTTACAAGTGTGGATTTATATATTTCTAATCCCTTTAATTTCATCATCATCATCATCATATGAGCCGTAGGAAGTCCACTGAACATAAATCTCCCCTATTGATTTCCATTTTGACCGGTCTGTAACGGCCTGCATCCACCGAATCCCTGCGCTCTTTACCAGGTTGTCTGTCCACCTTGCGGGAGGCCTATCTATGCTGCGCTTGCCGTCACGTGGTCTCCACTCAAGGACCTTTCTGCCCCAACGGCCATCGGTTCTCCAAGCTATGTGCCCTGCCCACAGCCATTTCAGCTTGCTGACTCGCTCTGCTATGTTGGTAACTCTCTCCCTTTAATTTACTTCTGATTAATTTCGATGCGGCTTCCAAGACAGTTTAATTTTCGCTGTGACTTCCCGAGTATCATTACTCGGTGTTATATGGGTGTTGATCCTGATGTACAGGATTTACATTAGAGGGAATGAGGGAAGAATTAGACTCGTTAAAAAAAGATCCCTGCAGTGATTTTGTTCTCTAAACTATTAGTTTCACCGTGTGACACTGTCGGTACAGTGTTAGCCTTGGATACCTTTTTGATAAGCAACTGGCTGGAAATTTCCTAAGATCTCATCAGGTGTATAAACTGGGTGTGTCAGGGGGTCAACGTTGAGTAGAGCATCATATTGGAAAGCATTTTGCACTTCAAGTACGAACTGGTCGTTCATATGCCATCCTGGCTGAACCTGAGAAGCAAAAGTGAATACAGTTGATTCCACCGTTCAAAATACTTTTCTAATCAAAAATATTTGTGGAATTATAGAAGACGACAAGATGCTATAGATCTAAATATAAGAAATATAATGCACAACTACCAGCTAGATAAAAGTTAATAATGTTTTTAAAAGCAATTAAATAAGTCCATTATATAATAATAGTGGCATGGTGGACTTCCGAATCAATTTACTCTTCTCACTAAATCTCTGAACTGATTTCTTCCATACTCGTATTTATATTTACAACTGCCCGTCTATCTTTTCTTTGGTCTTACTTAAGTCTAAGTTTAATACTTCCTTTAAACATAACTGTAGGTTTTAAATTGGATAATATAACTATCTTAGTTTAATTCTTTTGCTAGCATTTCACTCAGTGCTTAAAATACGTGTTTAAATGCAATCATGAAATACATTTATCCATGCTATTATAAAATTGTAAATTATTTGTGTAGTGTTATTGGAGATATTTGAAAATGAATACTTGCGTTAATTAAACGATACTGATCTTTTTTTTTTTATTTTTTTCCCCTTGAATTTGTTTATCTGTATGTTTGTTCGCGATGGACGCAAAAACTACTGAATAGATTTTGATGCGGTTTTTTATTAGAAAGGTCTTGGCAGGTCTTAAAATCTGCCGTATGTTTAATTGCAATTGGTTAAGTAAAACTGGAGATATGACCAAAAAACGATAACAGACCTCCGCGCGGGCATCAGCTAGTTTAAAATGTAATTGTAATTCAAAACGGAGCAATGAATAGTGATGAAACATACTTACAATATCAGTTCCAAAGTACTCAAAGAAAGTAGCAAAACCTTCGGTTAACCAGAGGTAAGCCCAAGATGCAGGTGTGACTTCATTGCCTATCCATAAATTTATATTACCACGAGTGATAGTCTTGGCTACGTTTTGTTTGGTTGCCGCCGTTGTTACTCCATCGAAGACTAGAAGATTTTCTTCTCTGTTGAGAAAACAACAGGCAACATAAGATGTGTATGTATTTTCAAGGACAAAGTAATTTTGAAAAATCATAACGCCGTAGATAATCCAAGTACTATATATACATCGAATTTATACCTCGATTAATGAGTCTGTTTATTCGGATAGAATGATTGCATAATATATGGCAAATAGCCACAAGCTCGACTAAATCTGCTCATATAACTTTCACACTCCACCATGGTAAATGTTCATCTGTTAATTTAACGAATGACATCTTAACATATATCTAAAACACTTAAGATACTTTGATCTCTATCTGGAACAACGGAGGCTTACCTGGAGAAATCTCCTCAAAGCGAAAAGAATTGCCATTAACCTTTAATATCAGCACTTGCACTGGCTACTAGGGACGTTATCAAACCTAACTACTGTGACTAAACTATTGATGTATAAGATAAATCAATTTATACATGGCATTCAACTTCGGGGAAGTGTGAGTCATTCAAATATTGAAAATCTGCACTTTTCTCAGAATTCAATATTAAAAACTATTCTTGAGGGACCGTGGGCAAAATGCTTCATGAAGTACAAGTTACGTCTCAAAACCACGCAATTAAACCTGGCCAGAAACAATTGCAGAACGACACACCTACACGTTTAAAACGGGCATATTATCTTGGAGCTTGATAAGATATAATCCAGCTCAACACTAACATGTACCAATCTATTATACGTCATCTGTGATGTCGATAGAGTAATCTATTCTTTATATTTATACTATAGAATATTGTTAACAGAGAGGCAAAATTTTTGAGTTTGTTGATAAATTTGAGGTGTTTCCTTCTTCCTGCAGTCCCGGGATCAAGCTGAGAGCCACCATTGTTACATTATCGGTGTCTGCAATGGTAACCCTCATTCCTGAGACTTTACCTTTAGCTTACCATCGGGCGAGGTAAACAACAAAAAAAAAATCTTCGAAACCACTGCACTTATTGGGTAAAATCTTTCACCATGCCATTTGAAGGGTAAATTTTCCCCGAAAGAGTTAGGCTATGTATTATTTGTAAATTTCGATGGCTTGAGTTAAAAAGCTCATACGAGCCGAAGCGAGGTGAGGGGGTTACTAGTTTATAATAAGTCAGAACACATACCTGTAAGCAGTCAGACCCCAATTTGATGAAGTTCGACCAGTAAAATCAGGAACCGCAACTTTATCCAATTTTGGTAAACTGTACTCAAAATCAGTGTAATTTTTTAAGCCAACCATACTTTTCAGGCCAAAATCTAGAGCAAAAGCAGCACTGTCTTGCGTATCTTCTCTGGAATAGATATTAACGGGAGTACCAAAGTTTTGTGAGTCCGTACCACCAATATGATCCAAATTTGAAACAAAGTATCCATTAAGGTAAGTGGGCATTATTGGGGTGTCCTCAAACTCATGTTTAGTCCAGCCAAATACATCTTCTCTGGAAAAAAAAATACAGTAAAAAGAATATTAAATTATTATTTTTCGCTGTCGGCTGTCGTGACTCTTCCGGATAGCCGTCGCGAGGGGCTGGTTGTCGTGTCATGACCTCGAAAATATCCATAAATGCTTTCATTGCAGATTTAATGTCCGCTCTGAACTGTACGGACGTTTCACCCTTTCATTTTTAGTTTTCATCTTGAGTTTAAGAAATGAATGTTTTGATATGGATATACTATCTAGTCGGGCAAGCTGCCCGACTTCATCTAAAGACTACATATTTTTAAATATAAAATGAGATTGAGACAAAATCAGATATTTACAATTACTATAGCAGATTAATGTTGTGTGTTGGTGTGTAGGGCCTCGCAAAGGCCTTTGGAGCTAAGCAAACCATACCTTGAAGCTAGTACATTTGCTGATTCACAGATAAGGCTCTGGCTTCTGTTGGAGTTTTGAGGTCAGACCACAGTCCCTCCCTTAAAAGCCGTGTAAACTAAATCTAAAGGCGGAGAAGGAGTAAGCGAACTCTGGTAGGTAACGAATTTGTGGTGTACTACGTGAGTTCAACAATAATGGAAGTGCGATTAACGATTGTGTGACAAAACTGTACTGCGACTCACCATAGTTCGAATGCACGCCAGTGCGACGTTACTCTAGTGCGACAAACGATTGTGCGACAGTAGTTCGACATTATGGTAGTTCGATACTACGGTAGTGCGATAAATCATTGTCGCATTACCGTAGGAGTAACAACAATGGTTTGATTTGATTTAATATGATTTTCTTACATCACTGAAATCGGCAGGGTTAGGTTAGGTTAGAACTGTGACCAGATAAATAACACAAATAACATGAAAAAAATAATGAAAACCCCCTTTAATCGGTGTGGCACTTTCGCACTACCGTGCTTCGCGGTGGAAAACATTCGAAATTATGGGTATCGATGTGGCGCACTTTCGCACAACCGTGAGTCGCGTTTCGGTACTTTAGGGCTACAGTTCATCGCTATTTTGAATTTCGAAATTCAGTATGACAGTCACGAATTCGGTATTTGAGACAATGTAAAACGAACCAAATGAACTCAAATTGAAGGATTTTATAAATGTCCTTTGAAGACCTCCACTTACAACCTTTTGGTTTCATCATCAGATAATGTATTTCAGAAGATACATATAATAATAATATAAATTTATTTCCAAAAAAACATAATATATTATTTATTCCTTATAATAAATTCTTATGCTTAAGTATGCAGACTATTATATAACATCTAATTGTAGCTTCTGACACTTAGCTAGGCTAGTAGCATGTATTTCAGTGAGCAAATTACATATGCAAGGTTTTCACATAAAAGTGCTACATAAACTCATATGAGTTTTACTGAGCATTAGTGCCGTCAAACACATAAGTCAAAGAAAACAAGTTAATACACAAGGCATTAAAATAAGTAGAGAAGCAGTAATAATTGTCATCCGAATGTTACATAGTTTCAATTTCAAACAAATATGACAATTGGACATATTTTAAAATTGATTATCACGATTGAAGGAGAAACCTGATTCACAAAAACATATGAACTATCTATAATAATATATAGAAAACAAAGACGTGTGATGACCGGGATAAACTCAAGAACGAGTGAACCGATTTTTATGACGTTTGATTTTTTAGATTTGTTTACGCCTATACTGTGCTTTTTGCTGTGTGCGTATATCATTACGATTCATATCACGATTACCCCTCTGCTGGCCAGCGGGAGTGGTCATGTCGGATTCGAACCGTCCAAAATCTCACGGCGTCTTGGGTCCTTCATATTCGCGCAATAAATTCCAGCTGATTACCTTACCAACGTAACTTGATTTTAAGGCGGAACGAAGTTTATTTAGTCAGCTAGTTCATACAAATAAATAAAATAGAAGTGTCTGTTTGTAATATCAAAGTAACATATTTTTAATGATTGCCCACGACACTTATAACAAAAATACAATTTTTGAAATTTTTGTCTGTCTGTCTTTCTGTCTGATTGAAAGAGGTAATCTCTGGAGCGGCTGGAATGATTTTTACGGGGCTTTCACTGATAGACAGTTAATATTATAAAAAGTAACATAGGCTATTTTCGTTTAAAAAAAAAGGTATCCGCGCAAAAGAACTAAATCAAAATCGACGCGGACGAAGTCGCGGGCACAGCTAGTACTTAATAATTGAAACCACTTACTTCAGTGAATTCGTTCTAAGTGGCATGTTGGACCTGACAGCAGTGAATCTCGGAGGTGTATAAATAGTGGTCCTGAAGATTGCTTTGTAAGCTGGCTCATCGAAGCATGGGAATACACGGCGAGCGTACGTCGGCTGCAATTGAGACATCACTATGTGCCTAGAATAATAATAATAATAATGAAATAATGAATGAATGATCCCAAGGAGCCTCTCAGTCCATCTAGGGAGGCTCGGGATTAGTGGGAAGTTGGTGGCGACCACGATGCGGAGAATGGTATTGACAATTCCCGAATAGTCCAGCGGTTCCTCTGTCAATTATCCTAATACTTACCTGTATTAGGATAATTGACATTTATAAGAAGATAATTATCCTAATACCCTGGCCGACTGCTGCTTGCATCGCCTGGGCTATCTGGATGCCTCTTCCAAACTATGAGGGAGGCGTGATGTAGTTGAATGAGATAGACATAACCAAGTAGCCAGGATTGTTCATCAACAGCTTGCTCTAAAGTACAACCTTGTGGAATCAGAGGTACTCGTACCGCACTATAGGTATGTGCCGGAGTTCTCGAAAATGGGCATATCATGTTGTACTGGAATCGATCTATCATAACTGACAAGACTATTGTAGCTAATAAACCTGATATAGTGCTGATAAATCGATCAGGGAACCGCGCAATAATTATCGATATCACCATTCCAAATGACGAGAATCTTGTGGAAGCCGAAAAAGAAAAAGAAATAAAATATTTGGATTTGGCTCACGAGGTTGTCAACATGTGGAGTGTGGATTCGGCAATTATTGTTCCGATAGTTGTATCGGTTCACGGACTGATTGCCAAGAGCCCCGATCAACATCTGAAGAGGCTCGCGTTAGGCAGTTGGGTCAAGGGCTTGACGCAGAAGGCAGTGCTCCACGACACGGCACGTATTGTGAGGAGATTCCTCTCTCTGGAGCCCTAACTACCGGTAGCTTGGTCCCTGTACCCGATGCCAGTGGGCCGCTATTTTTATATTTTTAAATATATTTGTTATTTGAAGTGAAACTTTTTTAGAATCGTTGTGATTTCAAACTCGATGAAACGAAAAAATAAGTCCATATTTTTTTTTTATCAGGGACTTTTCAGAAGTTTCGCTTCACCGTGTGACTTGCACACACACAAACTATAAAAGGGTAAAAAGGGAAATTGTGTAAAGGGTAAAAAGGGGAAATGTGGCAAGGGTAAAAACGGGAAATGTGAAAAAGGGTAAAAAGGGGAAATGTGGAAAGCGTAAAAACGGGAAATATAGAAAGGGTAAAAAGGGGAAAAGTGGAAAGGGTAAAAAAGGAAAATGGAACAAGGGTAAAAAGGACAAATGCGGCAGGGTTAAAAAACGGGAAATGTGAAAAAGGAGGAAGGTGGAAAGGGTAAAAAGGGTAAATGTTGCAAGGGTAAAAAGAGGAAAAGAGGCAAGGTTAATTTTTATTTTATATAGAATGAATTTAAAAATATAAATTATACATATTTTGATATAATATAATTTATAATATTTTTTATACATATTAATATAATTTTTAATTTATATTTTATTATATTTTAATATAATAAAATTGATTTATATTTAAAGTTGAATAAAGGAAATAATAACTTATTTCACATATGAGTTACTGATACATAACAACACAAATGAAAAAATCCAAGCAAGCACATAGATTTGTAACATTGTCACCTGTAGGTACTAGTGATAACCGTCGTCGGCCAATACCCAACGTGGCGGGAACACATCGCTCTCCGTACTCCTCTGCTTTCAGAGGAGACAGGATGAGCGATGCTGTTAGTGGTGAGATGGCCCAGGGTCAGTCGGGGTGCGAGGGATATGCTCTATGGGTAACCTTACACCCCGGCGTCTGAAGACCCGAGACGGCGTGCGGTTTTAGTCGGTGCAAGCCCGACATAACCGCCCCCGCTGGCCGGCGGGGGGGTATCCGAAGGGATTTCCGCACGATAAAAAAAAAAAAAAAAAAAAAAAGGTGTCAGACACAGAATATGGTAAGAAAATAAGAAGACTAGCATTATATTTCTGATTCAAAACAATAATTCATCTAAAATACTAATAACAGTGTTTGGGCAACATAAAGAGAAAAAAAAGAAAAAAAAGAACAGTTCAACACTAGTTCAAATAAAGACTAATAATAATTAAATATTCTAGGACATAATTACACAGCGTTATCTAGACCCAAACTAAGCAGAACTTGTCATATATATGGGTTCTACAATGTGGATAAACATACTTAGATACTTTTTTGTGAATAAATACGTAATATACATAGAAATATCCAGACCAATGCATTTATACATATTTTCAATGAGCGGGAATCGAACCCGCAACCTCTGACCAATCAGTCGAGTGTTCTGTGTTACTAGTCTAGGTACCTTTCAAAAATGCAGTTTGATAAAAAGGAAAATGCAATACGTTCGGTTTATCTAACAGTTCGGTTGAATCGCACCTACTCTGTAATATATCATTATCACATATCGTTCAAGCATAGAAATTATGCCTTTTTAGGGTTCCGTTGCCAAATGGCAAAAAACGGAACCCTTATAGATTCGTCATATCGGTCTGTCTGTCCGTCCGTTTAACTATGCTGTTGAAACTTGGTAAGTAGATGTATTCTGTGAACCGCATTAAGATTTTCACACAAAAATGAAAAAAAAAAACTACAAAGTACTACAAATACTTAGCAACAAGCAACAATTTTTTTTCATCAAACCCTGGTATCTATGGATAGGTCTTCAAAAATGATTTTGAGGTTTCTAATATCATTAAACTGAATAGTTTGCGCCAGAGACACTTCCAAAGTCGTAAAATGTGTCCCCCCCCCCCCTGTAACAACTAAAATAAGAGAATGATAGAACTAAAAAAAATATGATTTACATTACCATGTAAACTTCCACCGAAATTTTGATTTGAATGAGATCTAGTAAGTTTTTTTTAATACGTCATAAATCGTAAACCGCAATTTACCTTTCATTAAATCAACTCAAATATAAAAATTAAAAAAAAAAAACATTATTATGTTACTTGCTGCTACGGAACCCTTAATTGGCGACTCCTACTCGCACTTGGCCGCTTTTATTTACTTTTTTCTTTTATTTGTATTATTATACATACACTTCAATAATTACTGTTATTGCATGGTTCACAAAACAGTTTGCCTGTGAACTCAGTTGGACGTCAGTCTTAACGTATTGTTAAGCTGTTTATGATTCTATACATTGATATATATTAATGTGATGACATTTATAATAAATTGGTATGTATTATATAAATTATCATATAAATTTCTGTTATCTGAATTCGCATATTCTCCAACAGAACCTTCTTTAGCAGTCATTCAAATTTACTTTATATTTTATTATTTTTTACTTTCAAATAATAGGTCTTTACTAATGAAATTGCCAAAATTTTCTTACAAATTCATGAGTTCGTTATTCCTGTAATTTAATAGCTATTTCCATGATTTATATTTTGTTTGAAAGTTGATTTCAAGATTTTACAACTCTGTATTAAATTTTGTTTTTATTGGCCGCTTGATAAATTAATTCGATCTTCAAAAACAGTACTTCCTAATGATAAATTTCGTATTACTTAACAGCAGTCTAGTAGTACTTTTCAAAAATGTGATAAAAGTTGCTGTTTGTTAGCTTAATGTTGTCTCAATCATCCACAAAAAAAATCATAAAATTTGGATTTGTCATTCCTAAAAAAATGGAAAAATGTTAGTATTGAAAAGTGGGTTTCCTCCAATTTCTTCCAGAAGAACGGCAATTTCATATGTAACGACCTAATATTATCATACCTACTGAAGTTCTGATTATGAATGAATCATAGATAAAGTTAGTTCTCATGAATTATTATTATCGATTACTATAAAAAGTAGATAAAACGTATCATGGTGAACATCATCACACGTACAAAATATTATCATGATTAGATCCAAATTCCAGATATATTCTGATGCTGACTTTAGGTTAAGTAACAATTTTAGTTATGAGTATGTTAGCATTAGGTCTGCAGACCGGAGACGGCGTGCGGTTTTAGTCGGTTCAAGCCCGACATAACCGCCCCCGCTGGCCGGCGGGGGTGTATCCGAGGGGATTTCCGCACGAAAAAAAAAGGTACCTAAGGGATTTCCACACGATAAAAAAAAAAACCTATATAAGTTGAAGTCTACTAAACGAAACAATATTATGCATAAATACTGGCGTGATCAAAAATACTGAATGGTTTGTGTTCAGAAATCCATATGTTCTAATTTTATTAACTTAAGGGATGACGATCTGCGAAAGACTGCAGGCAGACGCCGAATGCGGCAAGCTGTAGACAGGGCACTATGGCGCTCATTAGGGGAGACCTATGTCCAGCAGTGGACTAGCATAGGTTGATGATGATGATGATTGAAAAAGTGTGTGAGTATGGGTATGGATATTTGTTACTCATGAAAAACGCCTGAACGGATCTGGCTGAAAATTGATACAGGGATAGATTATAGTCTGGACTAATACATAGCTACTTTTGATCCCTGGATAGGTTCCCGTGGGAAGTGAGAACGGGAACAGAATTATACGCTGGCGATGCCAATTCCATTTTCCTTCTAATTCCACTAATATTATAAATTTGAAAGTTTATGACGATGTTTGAATGTTTGTATGTTCGTTACTCAATCACGCTCTAACGGCTGAAAGGATTTGGATGGAAATTGGTACAGGGATAGATTATAGTCTGGAATAACTCATAAACTACTTTGTATCCCTTGAATAGGTTCCTATGGGAAGTGGTAACAGGATCAAAATTCCACGCGGGTGTTACTACACACTAGTAATAAATAAATGGAATTAAGATAACAAACTTAGATTACCATATAAAATAAAAACTCAAATTCATCTTTTATAGCTGTTGCCCGTGACTTCGCCCGCGTGGAGTTCTGATCCCGTTCCCGCAACCCCGGGGAAATTGTTCCAGGGATAAAAAGTAACCTATGTGTTATTCCAAACTATTATCAATCCATCTACTAAATTTCAGACAAATCCGTTCTGGTGATTAGGCTTAATTAAGTAACCAGCATCGAAACATAGAAGTATACAAACATAGTCGGTAGCTTAGTGGTTAAGGAGTCAACCCTACGATCGAGAGGTCCCGGGTTCGAATCCTGGCCATTACACTACTGACGTGAACCCACTCCTAACACAAGCATTTAGCTTAGCTGGAGGGGTTAGGGGGAATATTAGTAATTTCGGTTACTAATATTCTTTTAAAAAAGAAAATTAATATCTTCACAAACTTTCACAAATAGGGGTAGGAGGTTTTCTAGCGATTTAACACTTACGAAACGTCAAAATCAATGCTTCACCCGTAAATATACAATGAGATTCGCAAGGGAAAAGAGTCGGGCTATAATAAACCAAGTCATAGCCTAGCTTGCCCAAAGTATTGTCTGTCTCTGTTTATTGCCAGTATAGTACACATATATTAAAAGAGAAAAAAAACTCACTGACTCACTGTGTTCTATTTGCGAAGCGATAAGTTGACACGTAAACACCCAACATATTTGTTGCGTACTGAGGTTTATATTTGATGTGAATAGTGACGGCTTCCCCAGCTTGTAACTCCCTATTTAGGAGAATTTTCAAAAAGTGAGTGTCATTATCCTCCGTTATGAAGTTTATAACCAAATTGTCATTAGGGACTGCATCACGCACAACACGAATGGCATCTTTTTCAAATTCCAGTTCCATAGCGTGCATAACAATTTCATTTGTGTTAGTATCAGCTGTACCCTGTATTGAGACTTCACCGGCCAAAAACATGGTAAGGATTGGATCGAGGAACAGTTTCACATCATACAATTTGGGTCTGACACTGGTAGGTAAAAGATGACTTGAGGCACGATCATCTCCGTTTACGAAAGCAACGTGAAAGGCTGATTCCACAAGGATAAGTAGTGGTAGTAAATACATATCTGAAACAATAACAAAATGCTGTTAAGTTTGCAAGTACTGTAAAAAAAGAAAAGAATAGACTAAGGTAGACGAAGTATTCGCTTAGTATATTTATATATAAATACATATTCAGATTCCGCGGCACAGGTTTAATTCCACAGAGCTTTAATAGCTAAAAAATGTTGTTGTCCTTACAACTATTCGTAACTTAATCCTAAAAGTTATGTATTAGTTGTACCTTAAGGTATATATAAAACTATTATGAATAAAAAATGTGAACACTAACCAAATGTATTATCAAAACCACTTTCGTACACAGACTAAACGCATAAAATGTACTATTTGCCTTAACATTATCTTTATCAAGGCTTAGTCGAATATTATCTGAAAATTAATAATCGGTACACACAATATTGATTTGCCTGATTTCCAGGTTGGTGTCAAAAAACAAGGGCAGCCGCACCGAATCAAGATCAAAGTATGATTCCACATAGCTCCCGTTACGACATGAAGGTTTCGGCAAGTTCCTGCATCATTATGGCCGGGAGCCGAGACACCCAAGTGCCACCACTGCTTCTTGGACACGCCGTTTCACACAATGTTAGAGATCCCAGAGTGGATGAAGCGGCGTCGTATCCTCGACACAGCTGTTATAGCGGAAACCTCACGCTACAGACCCTGGTGCTGGTTATGGTCGACAACGAGAGTGTGTGGAACATCGTCGGCTCCTTTTGCAAAGCAGGTGCGTTAAACAAAATATTCTGATAATTTCATGTTTTCCCGACATTTATAACATGTAAGTATTTTTAATAAGTAATATCTTAGGTATAACATTAAAAACAAATTTGTCCTAATAAAAAGTACTTGAATTTGTCAATATGAAATGTAAATAAATTTAAAAATTACCCCTTGTCTTATCAGTAATTTTTATTCAATCTTTATCTGTAATTAATAGCTACAATTTATTTATCTCTTAAATTAGTCGATAACTGTTTAAAGTTTTTAGTACACTTATAATATATTGCACTAACTGATGTTTGCGGCTCCGCCCACGTGGAGGTAGGTTTTCTTATTTTGGTCATATCTCCGGTTCTACTTAACCAATTGCAATCAAACATACGGCAGACTTTAAGTTTGGCCGGGCTTACCCGGGGTGCCAGGCAACGGACACTTGGGGAGGACACCGTGCGGTTTTAGTCGCGACAGGTCATAACCACCCCCGCTGGCTAGCGGGGGGGAATCCGAAGGGATTTCCGCACGTAAAAAAAAAGACCTTTCGAATAGATAAAATCGCATCAAAATCCGTACAGTTGTTTATGCGTCCATCGCGAACAAACCGATTAACTGACTAATAGACAAGAATTCAAAAAAATGTTTTTTCGTGTTCTGAATCGTTTATTTAACATATCCCAAGATTTTTTTTTAATATCTTCAATGTACAGACACAACAATTTACAATTACAGAATAGTACAATGTTCAGAACGATTTATTTGTTAAAACTTTACTTGGCCCTCGATAAATGGCGTGAGATTCGAGTTACATCGCGATATGGTTTCGTTACCGCTAAGTGTATATAATCTTAAGTGATTATATTAGTTTTGAACAATTATATAGATCAAATACGAGTCGTGTTTTTATTATCTCCAACTTTTGTATTCCCATTAGACCAAATTGTTCCACTTAAAATGACAGCTAGTCTGCCATTTTAACAAACAGATTATCTTTACTATACTTACTAATAAGTACCACCCAGGAGTTTCCAAAGCCAAGTACAAATTTTATTTAAAAATTAAAATATACATCGTGAATAAACATTTTCAAAGTCGATGTGCATAGCCAAATTCGCAGATGTGAAGAATTCACCATTCACCATACAAGGTCGCTCAACCCCGCGGCTGTAATGGCTCAAAACCTTAATCAGCGCCACGTGGCGACGAATTTGTGACATTTTACACTGATATTTTGTCATACAATACAAGACATTACGGTCTTACGGGCATTCATATCGGACTCGCATAGGGTAATATGATAGGAACCTACCTAGTATTCAGAATCCTTTGCATTATAGTCTAATTTGGCATCTATAGATGATTCTAAAATAGAAAACATAAAGCTTGTGTTTGTATTGTTCAAGCTCTTCAACATTATGTTATGCTTTCATTACTTGTGCAGTCGTGATATACCTACGACACGTGGGTTTCATATTTTCCTTAAAGCAATATACAACGTGTAGCTATACACGTTGAACTTAGTCAAATATCTGCAATTACCACGTATTTTACAAAACAAAACTAATTCTGGATGCCTGCTGACGGAATTAAATCTACTAATAAATACACGAGAACATAATTTGTTTTTTTTTAGCTAGATCTTAGTGTATGACCGTGAGCCCTTGTTGAATATATTCTTCTTTCTTTGAGAGATCGATGCTCCAATAGCTGGTATCCTCGTCAATATATTAGGATTCTTCTCAACCGTAGCGCGCGGCAAAATTTTACACCAGCATCAACTTGGCTGATTCCTGCTAGAACAGCAGCCTACCCTGACTGTTGTGTTGCTGACGCGGAAGGTAATTTAGCACTCGATGTAATTGCTTCGACATGGCTAGGTAATGGTTTATGGTTAGTTTATATCACCTCGTATATCGCCTTCTCGTAGTGAAGTGAGAGGAAACATCACGAGCTCTCCCTGAGGACTATGGATGCTACTAAAGTTGGTTACCGCACGACCACTACCAAGGTGTAGGCATACCGGGTGGGTGCCACAATAGTGGCATTCGGGCTTTCGGCTTATAATAGTAGCCGCGGCGTTCCCGCCTAATTAACATACAAGGACTTATCCTTGTATGCTAATTAGGTCACCTTAAATAAAACGATATTTAAGTCCGCGTTTTATGACTTGTACTGTAATTTTCTAGCAAAAGTTTAAATATTATAATAGCATCTAATGATCTTAGAACAATAATAAACTATTAAGTACTTACCAGTCAAATTTATTACAGTTTCGAAACTGTGTTTATTTACACAATTATTTTCTATAGTGAACACCATTTCCGAAACAGTAAATGCGAAATAGTGAAAAACAATTGAATTCCACACATTAGTTATGTGTAAGACATTGTTACATGAAAATTAACAAAAGGTTATTTCCATTCACTCCAAGTATAAATATTGTTCTCTTAAAATACATTTTCCAAGGAATGACTACTGACAAAAGCGAGACACTAGAGACGTTTTGTTTGTTTTCTTTTTTTCTCTTATTTAGCAAAATCGGTGATTTAGAAATAACAGAAGTGATTTAGAGATAACGGGCTGTGATTTAGAGACAGCCTGTGATTTATAAATAACTGGCTATCGATATGCTTCAATAGGTGGATATTTATAGTTTACGAAGTATAATGCGCTACTATGACGCACTTACCCCAATGCACTCACAAAGTATAAAATGGGCAGTTTGGTCATACATACGTAGGTATTGACAGAACGTATGCAAATGTAGGTATAATGATTTTCCCCCAAACCGGGGCAAGACGGGGACACCGTGGTTCCCAAACCCGAGGGGGCCATCTCGAAACCGGAGATGGCCCAGGGTCAGTCGGGGTGCGAGGGATATGCTCTATGGGCAACCTTACACCCCGGCATCTGTAGACCCGAGACGGCGTGCGGTTTTAGTCGGTTCAAGCCCGACATAACCGCCCCCGCTGGCACGCGGGGGGGTATCCGAAGGGATTTCCGCACGATAAAAAAAAAAAAAAAAAAGGTATAATGATTTTAGCATGTTAATAATTATAACATGCACCCACATGTTACCGATAAAGTAAAGGCATATCCTATTCTTATGAATCAACGTCATTGCCTCTTGTCTCGACTGAATTGTATTAGTTATTGATTCCTTTGTAAACAATTTGTGAATAGGTAATCACATGTTAGATGGGATACAAAATAGTTACAATATTCATTTCAGATTTTATTATAATTTATTTAGGACAACAAAGGGGCAATTGACCTGACTAAAAATGTCAAATTTTGTTCATAAATAGGAATCGGGATAACTGCAATAATTTTCTACATATATAATTTACTGATCATCTCAGCTCGTCAACTTTAAATAAAATAATAAACAAACTATGAAATATATTGTGTCCTCTGGGGATTATAAAACTAATTGTCGATGACTGTACTTACCAGGTTAAAAATTTGCGCATTGAGTAGTTTTTTTTTTTTATACCACTCAGGTGGCAGACAACTCACGGCCCGCGTGGGAAGCGATTACCGCGGCCTATGGACGTGTGCAACACCAGGGGCGTCACACTCGCGCTGCCGACCCAAAGTAGTACACAAAAGTACCCATAGATGGCGCAATGTTACAATTTGTATAGTAGGTCTACATTGCCAGCACTAGGTGGCGTTGTATTGATGACGTCACTTTCTGTACTGCGGTGTTAAGACTCTCCGCAAGTGAATGACTACCCCGGTTAGCGTAAGAGAAATCATACTTACCTGGCATAGGGGATACCGTGATCAATAAGGCGGTTCCCCCAGGGCGAGACCCTTCCATTGCACTGCGGTCGGGTTGACCCCTGCGATTATCCCTAATGTGGATAACTCGGATGCGTAATTTTTGGTAGTGGGGACTGCGTACGCGCTGTCCCCCTTATTATTCAGGCACTGTAATAGTGATTTAGGTTAACTTAGCGATTTTGTTAAACTCTAGCGTTGCCTTGTGGACGGTTTTTGCCTATGATTAGTCAATACGCGTGTTGGTCATTATGCGTCAAAAGGTAATTTGTACTCTAAGGTTTTATAACCTTAGAGTACAAATTAGGTACGTCAGCGAAATGAAACCGTTTACAGTACAATAATGAATGATCAACTAGTTGAAATTAGTAGACTCTAGTGCAAGTTCATAGTATTTGGGTGGGTTTGGATTGTCATTAACATAATTATTAGACATTTCCAGACTAATAGTTATTTATGCAACTGTGGTATAATGAGGGGTATTAAAACATGTATGGAGGTTACCCAACACACACCCCAGTGTTTTAATACCTTTTTTTTTTTTTTTTTATCGTGCGGAAATCCCTTCGGATACCCCCCCCCCCCCGCCGGCCAGCGGGGGCGGTTATGTCGGGCTCGCACCGACTAAAACCGCACGCCGTCTCGGGTCTTCAGACGCCGGGGTGTAAGGTTACCCATAGAGCATATCCCTCGCACCCCGGCTGACCCTGGGCCATCTCACCACTAACAGCATCGCTCATCCTGTCTCCTCTGAAAGCAGAGGAGTACGGAGTGTTTTAATACCTAATTATACAGTTGCATACAAGACTTTATCTACACCCATGATGTGTCCTCTATAAAATAGTAAGTAAACAAAACAATTTGCAAAAATAATAGCGAAGAAAAATAGCGGGAATTCGAATTCGAACGAATAAGCTTTAATTTTTTTTTACGGCGCGCCGCCGCCGCTGTGGTGGTGCAATACAACGCGCGTGAATGACAGTTCTTTTTTTGAAACTCATACAGATTCCACGCATCGGGCGGTAAGAATTTGGCTGTCTGATGACTAACCCTTTGCGCGGAAGAGATTGAAAAAGCAAAAGGAGTGTTATTACGAAATTTCATACAACATTATAACACCCGTTCGCATGATATTATGGTTATTATGACATTGGATGTATTAATGTTGGCAATAAGCTAACTGTTTCAGAATCTTTTATAGAGGATTTAAAGCATGGGTGTAGATAAACCTAATTATGGTTCTACTGAGAAAAGGTTTTAGGGAATTTCACTACTAAGGGGTAAAATAAGGTATGACCATATCTCGAAGCACGAAATTTCATACACCTCTTATTTGAAATTAATGAACGCGTGTATCAGCGATTTTTTAACTACTAAGGAGATAAAATAAGCAATGTACGGTTGTATGGAAAGTCCATCATTTGCAAAATAAGAAGCATGTAATACCATATAGCTATGCTTGTGGTTAGGAATAAATGTACATGTATATAAGGGAGTTTCTCAATTTTACCCCTAATGGGGCAAATAAGGGTGAAGTAGTTGTGTGTCACTCTTGAAGTAAGAAGCATTTTATTTAATGAGCCCAAACTTGGTAAGTAGATTTATTTTGTTCAGTTCAGGAGTGTTTTAAAATGAAGTTTCATTGCAGAGTTCCTATGGCCACCTTCCAGCTCCATGTTATCATAATATTGCTTTATCACATGTGCCAAACATCAGTTTGATCGGAAGCCGGTCATTGCGTCAAATTTCACTAGCAAGATTTAATTACAGACGGTGAAACATCGAGACAAATGATACTAAAAACTTAACAACGCTTTAAAACCTAACGAATATTTTTCATACATTTTTTTTATTCATAAGACTGCTATAATGTAAAAAAACTGGCCAAGTGCGAATTGGACTCGCCCATGAAGGGTTCCGTAGCGGCAAGTAACATAATATTTTTTTTTTTATATTTTAGTTAATTGAATGAAAGGTAAATTACGGTTTACGATTTATGACGTATTATAAAAACAACTACTTCCTATATCTCGTTCAAACCAATGTTCGGTGGAAGTTTACATGGTAATGTACAACATATATTTTTTTTAGTTTTATTATTCTCTCATTTTAGAAATTACAGGTGGGGAGACACCCATTTTACCACTTTGAAAGTGTCTCTCGCGCAAACTATTCAGTTTAGAATTTTTTTTTATTAGAAACCTTATATCATTCTTGAAGACCTATCCATAGATACACGTATTTGTTTGATGAAAAAAAATTTGAGTTTCAGTTCTAAGTATGGGGAAACCCCCAAAAATTATTGTTTCTTTTTCATTTTTGTGTGAAAATCTTAATGCAACTGCATTAAGATTACATCTACATACCAACTTTAAACAGCATAATTCTTATAGTTTCGGAAAAAAGTGACAGTGACATACGGACGGATAGACAGACAGACATGACGAATCTATAAGGGTTCCGTTTGTTGCAATTTGGGTACAGAACACTAAAAATGAGCCAGCCGGAACGTGTTGCGCGTCAGGAAATCTGATATTGTTTGTTAGTGTTACTGTCGTAATTAATTAGTAATATTTATAAGTATAAAAAATTGAGAAATAAATGTTTTTTTATTTTGTTATTTTTATATTCCTTCATCGTTCACAGCGCTCCATGCCTCTTTCACTCATATACCAATTACACACTTACAATAAGATATTAGTTATTGAGCTGAGCGAACGAAGCTCCTACACGCGGCATAGCCGTTTGTTCGTGGCTAAACGCCTCCGTAACCACTCTAAATTGTGTTTCAAAACACTCCTCACTATCACTATGGTAAATTTGGTCGCGCATCTTGACCAAATTTACCATAGTGATAGTGAGGAGTGTTTTGAAACGAGATGGTTCATGTCCGATGTAAAATTGAGGAATAATCACCGAAAACAGTTTCACGAGCGACCGTAGTAAGATGTCTTATTTTCAAGTAAGAGTCCTGCTCGCTCAGCTCAATTTATTTCAGTCGCAGCCTGCACTTAATTCCTATTTTTTTTTCTACACTAAAAGTTCCCTAATGGCAAAACAACGTTTATAATATATAAACATAATAATATTCTTTATAATTCAAAGGTTAAGATGATTAAAGTGCTAAGATCAGAGACCGTAATCTTAGCAATCCATGGATTCTCCGTGCGGGTGCCGGGTCCATCGCGTTGCTGAGTTGGGAACTCGGGACAGTGCCTGGGACTTGCGACCCAAGTGTAGGTTTAGAAGGGGCCCCTTTTGTTGATGTACATCAACACTCACCTTCACTACCCAAGTTCCCCTCCCTGCCTAACCAAATTTGATACGAACCTACTAGTGCCGCTTTAGACATTCGTCCTAGTAATGAGCTTATTGTAGCTCTCGATAGGCCTAGATCTTTAAGTAGGTTATAGAGAGATTTTGCTGGTATACCTCTCGCTCCCACTTCCACTGCATACAAATTAACCACGTAACCGTTTTTGATTAATTCGTTTGTGAGATCATAGTATTTATTTTTCTTTATTGTGTGGTCCTTCGGTATATTTGTTTCCCACGGTACAGTAAGTTCCACAAGAACCACATGTTTTAATCTCTTAGAATATAGGAATATGTCAGGTCTAGATGACGAAACCCCAACATCCTCCGGAATTTTGTAGTGCTTTTCATACGTGTCGATTAGGAGAGTCCAATCTGGGGCAGTATCTAAGATTGAATAAGGTTTGTTCCTGGGTGTTATGGATGAACCTTCAGACACAAAGTTGATATGACGTCTGTTAGTAGTCAATCCTTTTTGGGCTCTAGCTACTGCCAGACTCATTGCTTCACGTATGATGATAAGCACCTTATCGTGGCGGCGTGAGTAATGGCCTCTATCGAGAAGCACCCTACATCCTACTAATATGTGTCTAGCCGTCCCTATTGCCTCACCACAAGTATAACATTGTTTTTCTGTGGCCTTCCCCCACCTTACCAGATTACTCTGGTCTGGGAGGGTCATCTGAAAGGCGTTAAGATAAAATTTTAACAGGGCCGGCGACCAGTCATAGATCAAGGTGCGCCACTTTAAGGCCATCGGTATGCAGAACTCTCCCATTGTCAACCATTCATTTTGGATTTCCAAATTCATCGCGTGCACTCGATATTTATCATTTTCGTCTTGTTTTAGAAAGGACTTAAGTATATCCTGGTCCCTTTCTGGCTCTCGTACTCCCAACCCCACTCTGTTTGACTGGGCCCCTATCATAAATCGTTTATGGAATAGAAGTCTAGATTCAAGCTCGGACGCGTTATTATCTTTCGGGAGTGCCCTGATTGTGACATCTTGGGATTTTCCTAAGATGTGGGCTTTGGTAACTCTAAGATGTTTATAGAGCTCCGAACTCTATATTAATTTTGAAAATACGTAATTTGTAATCACTGGTAGACAGTATACATCTTCTTGTTTGTTTTATACTGTCGGAAGTTTACGCGAATGTCACACAATGTAATAAAACTATTTTTTAACGGATTCTATCACGATTGAAATGATGTTATTTTAATATTTACACTGAAACCAACGTTTCGTTTGCTTTGTAGTAGCCATGGTCAAGGGGATGTTTTTTTTTGTCAATGATTAAATGAATCATAGATTTTTGAATAGTTTATTAAAATTATTTTAATGCTCGGTTTGGTTGCAGCATCTTTTGTCTGATTTGTTATACGTTACTTGCAGGCTTAATTTTTAATTACCTGGCTCTTTTCTCATGGCCACATAACATAAGATTGGAAACTAGTGAATATAAATTCTGAACATCAAAAGTAGCACATTGTTATTCACTTGGTTAGATCATTATATTTCATATTGCTTCGTTTTATTTTCATTAATCCTACAAATACACTAATTGTCTCCTCTGCGGATTATAAAACTAATTATACTCGGACGTCAACTTTTGGTCCATGTATACTTACTAATGTATAAATTTGTAAATATTTTATTGTATATCACCTTCTGTCGTTGACTGTACATAAATTGACTCACAATAACTTCTAAAATTAAATTGAGTAATGATACTTTTCACCAGATTAGATTAGGATGAGCAATTTTGTTATGTATCTGGATACCATAGATCGTTAGGGATGTGAGTCACACGATTGTTGTTTAGTCATAATAGTACCTGATACTTCTGTGATAGTCATAGATACGTATACGGATATCTTTTTTTTCACAATTTTTACGTCCATATAGTAGGTATAGTTTTTAGAATTTTTGAGGTTATCATTCAACGTGTTGTATGTTTTGGAGTCATTACTAGTTATTTTAGAGCAATTAGTATGGTAACTTCTCCTATACATTTAAATCGGAAAAGGGTGAAACTTGAAACAGCGACCAATCGGTAATTAGTTTCACTGTATGCCTACAACGTTGACTTTCTTATTCGTAGAAATGATTAGGCTGGATTTCAGCCACCGGCCCTTTTCAGGGCCAGCTGACCCCATTGCACGTGGGGGTCGGGGTATGGCGGGCTGCTTATTATCCTTCACAATAATTCTAATAGGAAACCGTTGAAGGAACAGATATTAAAGTTTTTATTTGACTATCGGAACTCCAGGAACAGTACCACCGAAAAGTCACCCGCTGAACTCAAGTACGGGCGGCCACTGCGTTCACGACTTGATCTGCTGACGCCGGTTCCCATGGCGACGTCATCGTCGACCTCCTCATCCACTAACCTCGCTCATACGGTAGAACGAAACCAGTGCTTACAGGGTAAATACTTCAAAGGCACAGCCCGACCTGAGTTCAAAGAGAACGATTTAGTCTGGATAAATAAACATTTAAATAATAATAAGTTTTATCGGATAGAGGGAATTATAAAGAGAAGAATTGGAACCGTAATGTACGAAATCTGTGTTCCTGATTTGGATTGTTTAGCAGAAAGGCACATCGATCAAATTAGAAGGCGTGTTACAACCCAGACGACTAACCACGAGACCAGCTGGGATTCAGATGCTTTTCCGGACGATCAGCCCGATATCACCGACAGCCAGTCATCACCTGATGGTGATGGGCACCAGGCATCCACTATCGGTAATGATGAAGTCGAGCAGACCAACCAGAGCATTGAGTCGGATCTGGTCATCATAGGTACTCCCCCTCCAGGAAGTGTGACCATTTCACCACCTAGTAGCAGCACACCGATCGTAGAGGGAGGAGAGGATGATGAATCTGAGAGAAACGCGTCCTTTGCCACGCCTGAAGCGGAGTTTCACAGGTCACTGGATGTACCGGAGACACCGCACCTACTTTCAATCCGCGACGTTTAGAGTTGTCGCCTGATAACTTTACTCCTTAGTTATAATAAATATATATAATATATATATCTAAAGTTTATAGCTTCTCTTATGTAACAAGGGATTCTGTTAATTTAAGGTGGGGGATTGTTATATATTATGTATAATATGTAGGTACCGCGGTTGCGCCCCGGTAGCATAACCTGTTTCTTTTGAAATAAATCAGTGTGTCATTAACTAGCGTGTTTGACTGTCGTCCCTATCCCGCGTATCTAACACATATTTGACTATCAACCCGCCCTCACTTGAAATAAGGTTCTCAATTGACCTGATGACATGAGCTCTTAATTTCATCTCATTTCATTTTTTAACTATTATCTACTCAACTGTACTGAGTTCCGTACCATGACAAAATAATAAACAACGGGGGCGTCTCGGCCGGGGGCTTAGTGGAATAACCACTTCTGTGAGTGCGTGCTGTGCAGGGGCATATCGATAAGGGACCCTAACGAATGGATCTCGGTTGCCGTAATAAGACCAATTCGTAGAAAGATCGTAGTAAAATCATTTAATAGATAGGTAAAAAACATAATTTTTAGGACATATTACACAAAGCCATCTAGACCCAAGCTAAACAGAGCTTGTCATATGGGTTCTATAATGCGGATAAACATACTTAGATACTTTTTAGGTGTACCACTTTATTTAATTTCAAAATCTCTATATTTCTATAACAGAAACGATTGCAACACTTGTGCAATACTTGTGCAATCACTTCTGTCACAATGTTATCAATTTTGGTACGGAACACTGAAGTGGCCAAAATTTGTGGGTAATGTCACAGCACATGACCCAAAAAAAAACTTTTGAAAATGCATGCTTATCTTCGATGATGAAAGAATGTGTGGTCGCATAATCAAAGTAAAAATGTAATACCTAATAAAGGCGATAACGAGATAAAGAGCAAAGAAAATACTGTTGAGATTACCTAATCTCCAGGCATCCGAGGCATTCCTTGGTGAATGCTATCAAGAATGACTCGTAACGTCAAGTGTAAATGCGTAGTAATACCGTCGTCGGCGTAGAAGAAAAACTTCAAATTTGAAAAAATGCGCGTTTTGCTGATATTTTATATTTTTTATACATGAATCTACAATAATACTAGCTGACCCAACAGATGTCGTCCTGCCTTAACTATGGCTATTGAATTTGGAATAATTATTTCAAAAAGGCAGTGGCACTCCGGGAGTGCCGACAGAAGTGAAAACTTGAACAATTACGTGTGCACTTTTTGAATCATCAACATCCCTCCCTCCCTCTCTCCAACAGCTTTCAGAGTGGAGTTGACCACGAATTTATATCGCATACGCAAACGATTGCGTGAATGTGGTCTACACTTCTACAGTCATTAATAATAACCAACTGTAGTTACTCAATGCCTGATAATCTTATAGACTATTATAAGCTTCTACATTAGATGTGTCTGTATATTGGAGATTAAAAACAAAACTTAGGTTATATTAAGTGAACGATTATAAAAACAAAATTTCTTTTTTTTTGAATTCTTGTCTGTTTTCTGTTTACCTGTTAGTCTATTTGTTCGCAATCTACTCAAAAAGTAATGAACGGATTTTGATGCGATTTCATTAGAAAGGTTTTAGTCAGGCTCAAAACCTGCTGTGTTTGATTGTAATTAGTTGAGTAGAACCAATGATATGACCAAAAACGATAATTGACCTCCGCGCGGGCGCAGCCACGAGCATCAGCTAGTACATAAATATATCTACCGATATGCGTCATTTTGATCACCCTGAAACACGAACGAAAGAAGTGTCAGTTAGGTACCATGAAGTTGGGGTGCTTGGTTGGGGACCTCCACGCGGTGCACCCTGGGCAACGGAGACGGCAGCGCCTCTCTCCTAGGGTGGGAGAGACGCTGCCGCCTACGGCCAACTCCGACCGAGGCGAGGACGGCCCTGTTGAGGGCTGTTCGGAAGCTTTCCACGTGTCCCTCTGATTAGCAGATGGCACAGTGGAGAGCAAGTAAGGGGGCCATCTCGAAACCGGAGATGGCCCAGGGTTAGTCGGGGTGCGAGGGATATGCTCTATGGGCAACCTTACACCCCGGCGTCTGTAGACCCGAGACGGCGTGCGGTTTTAGTCGGTTCAAGCCCGACATAACCGCCCCCGCTGGCACGCGGGGGGGTATTCGAAGGGATTTCCGCACGAAAAAAAAAAAAAATAAAGGTACCATGAAGTTACTTCGGATTTCGTTCTATCGTTCGGTGCCATAAAGTATATTCGGGACTAAATCAAGCATATCAAGAAGCTTTTCGTTTACATATATTTCTATTAAAAAATACATTCCTTTGCTATAAATGCATTATGATAATCTTTCAACCTTCTGAAAACAATATCGTATTCTCATTTATCAGACGTGTTATCAAACTTCCGAATTTGCGGTTTCAGGTCGTTTCATGGTAGGGTTTGGGCCGAATGAACTGTCACGTGCTATCTTCGGGCCCGATTACGGGATAAGTGCGTTTCATGGTACCGATTGCCCGAAATTTCAGTCCGTGATTACGGATGTACGTTTCAGAATAGCTCTGCTGCTGATCGACAGATAGGGTGAGACGATAGTCATTAATCATCATCCTCATAGCGAGGAGTGCACTTTGGAGCCCAGGGTCCGCTTATTATTTTTGATTGGTATGTTGGCTTTTTCGGCAGTGACTGCTTTCTGACCTCTCTGACCACTCTATCTATAGTTATAACTTTTAGGATTAGGAAGCTGTCCCACCGCCGGCAATGAACAAGAAACGAGTAAAGCGCAGGCGACAATGGTGTCGCTCGCTAGCTCCCATGAGCTAGCGAGCGAGCCGGGCGAGTATCTTTTCACCTCTAATATGATACTTCGGTTCACACCGCGAACGATACAAACTATATATTCGATGATGTCAGCAACGCTCGTCTTTCGAATAGAAGTGTAGGGTTTACTTTGTGAATATGATTATATCAACGAAAGTTCAGATGGTAATTTACCTCAACCAGTAAAAAAAAAGTAGTTTTTTATACCACTTAGGTGGCAGACAAACACACGGCCGCAACACCAGGATCGTCACACTCGCACTGCCGACCCTGAAAAAACCCTTCTTTAAGAACACCATAATACTCGTAGTAGTCGCTTGGGAAAACCACAGCAAGGAGATCATTCCATAGCTTGAGGATACGCGGAATGAAGTGCCTCTCATAGCTTACTGTACGCACTGTTTCCGGTCGCAAAGTGTGAGTTTGAATTCACGGCGAGCGGTTTGATGATAGAATGTGGCCGCGGACATCGTATCAAACAATTTTGTATAGGCGGTAGAACACGTACACCTAGGCAAAATCTCTCCTAAGGCTGAGAGGTTTCCCACTGCCTGTAAGTATACGATTTTCAACGATCTTCAGCGCCCGTCTTTGCACCAAGTCGAATGCGTCACTTAACTTTAGTAGGTACGTCATTGATTTACCAGAAAGGTCTCCTCGCTTTTCCCACCCGCTCACCCATGTAGTTTTGGATGTAAACCCACATTGTTTTGATCGCTGAAATTTTGCTTAGTTTGTATATAGTTACAATCGCCCGCCATGTTACTCGCTTATGCGCTAGCTGGCAGTGTAGTCAATAAAATGTAATGTAATGACAATGCACGATAAGAGATGGCGTTACCGGTACTTTTTGAACAATGTTTTATGTGAACCAATTGATACAAGGCTAAGTCAATCTCACCTTTCTATACTAGGTCTGCAAGGCGAATCGCTGCTTGCAATGTTGAGCTGAGTGAGACATCGTGAATCAGATTTTGAAAATTTTGAACAGTGATCATTCCTCCGCTCCGTGGCAAGTTCGATTTTGAAAATTCTTTTTGAAAGTCACAACTCTGGACATGCTTTCTGAGCGTGTAAAGTTTGGTCACAGTGTCTCGAGCGGTTATTATGTAATTCCATCTGGAATTTTTTTAACGGTGATCATTCCTCTGTGGTAGCATTAATTTTTTCAAAATATATCCATAAACCTTCCTCTGATTGACCTCTTTAATCATGCCAAATTTGGTTCTGATTGGATTAGTAGTTTAGGAGGAGACCTGTGACAAAGAAAATCCTGAAGTCTGGTATAAGGAGCTTTCGCTCGACTTCGTCTCACTCAGCTCAACAAATAAATAAAATTGAAGTGTCTGTTTGTAACACTAAAATAACAGGTCGTGTTGGGTTACTTATGACAATGCACACAAAAATAGGAGCCCCGCCAAGCGGGGCTTCGTCGACATCTATCATTCATTATTAATCATAGTATAGAAAACAATAGAGAAGAGAGAGAGACAGACTAACGATATTTTGTATATATATAAAGGAAGGGGATTCATACATGAGATTAGCAGTTCATTAGGTCAACAATCATTATGTCAACATCACTACGTCAACAGTTTAAAATACCAATAGTTCACTGCTTCAATAAGTTACGAGTTCAATAGTTCTTTACATCAACACATGGTTTCGTCAAAAATTTCATGAGATCAAAATTCATTTGGGTAACGATTTAAACTCCGTTATGGGGAAAAATAAACACTTCATATTTTATTGTTTCCTTTATTAGATTTAAAACACATATAAATTATATTTTTAAATACATTCTATATAAAAAAGAAACAAATAAAAAATTTAAAAAAATAAAAAAATAGTGGCCCATCGGCATCGGGTACAGGGACCACGCTACCGGTGGTTAGTGCTGCAGAGAGAGGAATGGAACCAAGTGGTTCGTGTAATATTACACTCGTGGCTGGCTAGCCAGTTCCTTTGCTTGAACTTGGCTTGACACGCTGCCGTGTGTCTAGATATCCTCACAATACACGTGCCGTGTCGAGGAGCACTGCCTTCTGCAACAAGCCCTTGACCCAACTGCCTATATATATAATTATAATATTCTTTATTTATTTCATATTGGGACACAAAACAGTTATACATTGTATCATACAGTAAAAGGTGAATGTAACAAACTTGGTGAATGTACACAGGACACATATGTCCGCAGAATAATGTAGTAGGAGGAGTGAGAGAGTTAGAGAAGTGAAATAGCTTGCTTTTTAAATTCATTGTGCGAAAGTGCGAAAATTTCTGAATGAACAAAGTGCGTGTTATAGTTATCTAAAAGACGATGCAGAGGCGCGCGTACCCCTTCATTGGTTCTACACTTTACAGTGTGAAAAAGCCTAAGTACACGCGCCTCTCGCCGGTTTACAGTCTTTTTTTTTTTTTATATTTAGGACACGTCAATTTGACTTCACCACGCTTGATGGTAAGCTGAAGGTAAAGTCTCAGGAAAGTGTGTCACCATTACATACATGTACTATGTTAACAATGGTGGCACTCAGCTTGACGGCCTCATCAGAAGAGGAGGTACAATATAGCATATATTATTACAAATATTAGAACAGTCATATTATATGTGCTTCATGTGTGGCTAACGAAGCTGTCGATATATGTGTGTATTATCCTCATCCTCTGAACCTTTACCCAACTGTCGGCTTTTCAGTTTAATTACGAAGCAGCTGAACTTCGACATTTTTCATGAAGTGACTGTCATCTGACCTGCATAACCCACTGGCGATATCCAAATTCTGTAGTTATACATCGCCCTAAAAAGTCCGACACAGTTATTGGACCATTTAGGGATCTAACTACCCGTAACGACTGCCATAGATGTTTGTATGGCAACCAGGACGGCTTAACGTACTCTCCGAGGCACGGAGAGATTTCAGTGTGTCAGAAGAATCATACTCATAATATTTTATTTTGTGGATCGTAGGTTCGTTATATAGGTCTTATATGGGGTTATCCGTTCGAGGGCTTCCTCGGGGTGCCCGGCAATGGACATTTGGGGAGGATACCGTGTGGGTTTTAGTCGGTCCGATTCCGACACGCTTACCCCATCGTCGGCACCGATGGTGAAGCTCGTGGGGGTTTCCACAGGCTAAAAAAAATAGGTGCGCTATGTCCTACAATATTGTATTGTGTAGTGTACAAATTAACATGTATCAAAATTAAATATACTGCGAGTATAATTATTCTTTCACAATCATAATTTTAATCGAAACATTCAATTAATAGTAAATATAAAATGAAAAGTTACACACCTTCGTTTGTTGAAATGTTATTATTTTCTTCACACATTTATTACCTCTCTAATATTATTATACTAATATGTCTAAACCGATATTGACCACAACAATTGATTGAGAATCAAGCAATTACAAAACAACTACAGGATAAGTATTCTTTTATGACAGAATATAAATCAATTTACACATTTAAATAATTAATACTAGGAAATTCAAACACAATAATATACGTCAATCAATATATAATGGTCACCCATCCTAAAACTCTTGGCTAGTGTTATATATAACCGACCGAACCGATCCCACGTGTGTATATATTTTACTCTATTTTTCATTACGCAAGATTCTCGCTGGGTGGAATAATAATCATTACGCGTCTCTCTAATCAATCTATCACCACTATATCGGGCTTATTGGTTACAGTAGTCCTGTCATTTATGATAGAATGATCTCAATACAATATGACATGCCCATTGTTAAGATCTGGGTCGGTCACATACCTGTAATACGGCATCTCCTAATCCACTTAGTTGTATTTAAGAGCAATTTGTTGATGAACATATAAAATTAGCTACTCGGTTGTGAGATTGTCGTAATGGCGCTTGACAAGTTTGTTTTTGTTTTTTTTCTTTTGCTTACTGACACGTTGAAACCTAATGAGTTCACGGTTCGTAGTAAACTGCTGCTTTCGATTTAAAAAGGATCACAATATACTTTTTCTGTCTCTATGTAAGTGCTATCTCTGTGCCAAATTTTAACAAAATTGGTAAAGCGGTCTGAGTTAAGTGTGAAAAGGTAGCATTCTAAGTTTTTCTCTCATTCCCGATTCAGCAAGGAAATCATAATGATTTTTAATTATTGACAAAAAATGTGTGATACTCATCACACATTTACTTCGGGCCACCGACCAGGTGGACACCGAAGTCTTAAAATCACGCAAAAAAAATCTAAATCTTATACTTACCCACTTCTTATCACTTTTCTCGACGTTCATGATTCTAAGTCTAATTAAGCAAAAAAAATGTTTGTGTCGGTCTATCTGTTGGTCTGGATGTCTGGATGTCTGTTTACGCAATAACTCAAGAACCACTTATCCGACTTAAAAAAATCTTTCGTCAATCATCTTGTTTGGTTAATGGGAAGAACTGATTAGATTTTGGGGTTTGTACGTTCAAGGTTTCGGGTACCTACCATACAAATTGTCCATTTTTTTGTGTTTTTGACGTCGAAGACGTTTGATTTGATTTGATTTTCTTCATATTTATTGCTCAATAAAAAAAGACGCGTCGAATAATATACATAAAGCCTAAGGTCTGTCATTTTGAATAAAAATACTGCAACAAAAATATCTAAGTTTGGCCCGAAGTTTGACAAACACTGTGGGATTTCCGCCCCACTAGATTTTATAAAAAGCGGCCAAGTGTGAGTCAGTTAAAATTCATGCAATTGGGTAAATCCCTTTTTCTAAAGAGGATTTCAGCATTATCTTATCGTCAGCTTCAGATATCTTAGCTTATTCAACATAGGTTTTGGGTTTACACGTGTTATCATTGTCAATATATTGACAGGTCGTACGCCGCTTGGATCAAATAATTAATGTATAAAGAAATATAGCAAGAACTTTTGCAGAGGTATTATCGATACCAGTAACTTTATATATATATCTTTATTTACATAACACAATAATTACACTTACATACCTTAATGCAGATAAGCAGTCCATTTTACTGTGAGTCACTTACAGGCACAGAACCTTTTAAAGTTTGTAACATATTTATTTTCTTGTAGGTACAATAATTAGCCTGACACGATTTTTAACATTCAATGGTAGTTGTACTATATACATTAAAAATTTAATTTAAGTTTTAATATACGCGACACCTTTTTTTTTTTTTTTTACGGCCAGCGGTGGTGGTTATGTCGTGTCTCGACTAAAACAGCACGGTGTCCTCCCCAAGTGTCCGTTGCCGGGCACCCCGGGTAAGCCCTCGAAAGGATAACCCCAGGGTTGCCGGCGGACCTTGGCCGCCACCGCGGCCTCGCCTGGTGGGGTCGGGTTTTATCCCGCTTCGGTGAGTTGGTAGGCGTGTGTTAGGGCACGACACCTTTGTATAATATATAGAAGTTTAATACAATTAACAAATATTTAATGTAGGTTGTATCAGTAGTAGGTAGGACAGCCTCCGTGGCGTGGCGGTATTGAAAGCGGCCGCTACGCAGGAGGCGCGGGTTCGATCCCCGCTCATTGCAAATATTTGAAGCATGAATATGAGTATTTGCATTGGTCTGGTCGTGCCTCGGAGAGCACGTTAAGATGTCGGTCCCGGTTGCCATACGAATATGTATGACAGTCGTTATAGGGGAAATGGGTGAAATGGCCCCACATAGAAGGGCTGATCACCCGTCTGGTCAAACGGCGTCCCCACTGGCAGTATATATATATCAGTAGCAGGTAACTAAGTTGCTGTTGTGACTGACGAACTAACCAGCGTTACGTGAACCACAGCACCGCCCCAGAGTAAGGCTCATTGTGAGACACTAGTAACTAACACTCCACTAACTTGAAATTTGGCTATTTTGCGTTTTAAGTGCCAAATATTTTGTCGTGGCGTTTTACATAATATGTACTGAAAATTTAGTGTAAAAATTCAATATATGAGGAATTGAAAGCTACTTTCCACAATCGCCCGGTATATATTAAGCTAACTGAGGTTAGAGGTGTGCAAGATCACGAGAACACGAGACACGTTTCTAGGGTTCCGTAGCCAAATGGCTAAAAACGGAACCCTTATAGAGTCGATATGTCTGTCCGTATGTCACAGCCACTTTTTTCCGAAACTTCAAGAACTATGCTGTTGAAACTTGGTAAGTAGATGTATTCTGTGAACTGTATTAAGATTTTCACACAAAAATAGAGAAAATACAGTGAATTTTGGGGGTTCCCCATTCTTGGAACTGAAACTCAAATTTTTTTTCAAAAATTGATCATAAATCTTAACCGCATTTCACCTTTTAACCAATCAACTCACATATAAAAATTTGACTTACTGCTACGGAACCCTTCATGGGCGAGTCCGACTCGCACTTAGCCGGTTTTTTTTTTCATAACGTCTTAATGTTTGTTGTATATTACTTCCCAATTATCAATGCTTTTTTTTAAAGAGTACTAAATACCAGCATTACCATTAACCCTTCCAGCTAAGCTAAGCAAGCGCAAGCGCGTTAGAAGTGGTTTCACGTCGGTAGGATTATGGCAAGGGTTCGAACCCGGGACTTCTCAATCGTACGACGCCTTAATAATTAAGCAACTGACGCTGTTAAATTCTACTATTGTTTCAGATTATAACATAACATAACATAAACTCACGCCTATATCCCCGAAGTGGTAGGCAGTGGTGCTAGCACCCACATTTCGCCAGTTTATGTTTAGGTCCCAATGTAATAGGTGGCGAGCCTATTGCCATTAACTTATAAGCCTGATTATATACTTTATCTTTTAGGGTTTGCTTTATGCGTTGCTTTTATAAGCGGAGATAACCTTTTACCTAAGATTATCAGGCCCAAATTTCACGATGTAAAACTTTCCCTTGATCCAAACATTGCCACAAGTTTTACCGGCGCAGTCTCTAAAGCGGTTTCAGCTGATACTAGAACAAATGAAATAGCATTCTAGGGGCAATCTCTAGAAATGGTGGCCACTACTTTTTGGACTTTACCTCAGCTTACCATCAGGCGGGGTACAGTCAATTGGACGGACTAAATATATAAAAAAAAAAAAAAAAAAAAAAAAAAGTTATGCATGAGGCATGGAAATTGCAAAAGATGCTATTCTAGTTCTACCTGTCTCATTGACTACATCAGTTAATAATTTGGTTGTGAATTTCAACGTCGCAACTGATAATACTTATTATCTGCGGATTCTATTAAACAAAGAATGAAAAATTTCAGAAACAGTTACTAATAACATTAAATATACGTCTCGGTACGCTGTAAATATTCCTGATTCATATCGCAAAGTTTCAGTAGTAGTATTTTGTTCCTGTTTTATCCCGAATATAATATTGATGAATTTATTATTCTATTCTTGTTTTGTCTAACTCTTTGGTTTCGATTCATCCCGCATAGTTTGAATTTTTTTTCAAATAAATAAATATTCTACGACATTCTACACAACGCTTTCTAGACGCATAAATGTACTTATATACTTTTTTTGTAAATACTTACATATTATTTTTGTTTTCGATGTCTGAGCATCACTTGAAAACTGCCGAACAGAAACGGCTGAAATTTTGCGTGAACATTTTTCTAGTGTATGGTCATAGGTGGTATCCGAAGGGATTTCCGCACGAAAAAAGAAACAAAAGGGTATGGTCATAAACTGCGCTATATATCATCACGCTATTATAAGTGTAATAGGAGCAGCAGGATAAAATCGATCAAATCTATCATTTACTAGCTGACCCGGCAGACTTCGTACTGCCTCAATCGATACCAACTTATTCGCCTTTTAAACCTTCTCTGGACCTCCACAAATAATTCAAGACCAAAATTAGCCAAATCGGTCCAGCCGTTCTAGAGTTTTAGCGAGACTAACGAACAGCAATTCATTTTTATATATAAAGAAGATAAAGAAGAAGATTACTTTTGTATTATTACAAAGCAGATCATCACGAAATTCTGTAGTTCGATAGAACTCAGAAATGGTCAATGTTCGGACTATAAATCATCACGCTATACCTAAAAGGTAATGAGCAGTAAAATATGAAGTCACGAAACTGCAAAGTTACTTACTTGTAAAAGATACTTGATTAGAGACTCAACCTTTGATAATAAATATTGGTAGAATTAATTTCGATGTTACATTTAAACCTCTATATCTTCATGATAAATGATTGTAAATGAAACGATGAAATGGGTAACCCACTACATGTTGGGCTCAAAACTGCAGAAGTAAACATACTTTAATCTATTCCGAATTTAACGCGTACGAAGTCGCGGGCAACAGTTAGTCACCAATATTTTGACTGATGTTATTTTAGCAATGTCGTATGAATACAACGCGTTAATGACATATTGTCAGAAACCTGATTATAGGCAACAGGAGCCCCTTTTTACGCGATTACATTGGCACAAATACGTTTGTTGTTTACGTTTCTACTTATAATTTTGAAGGAAACATCGCATTTGAAATATTTATTATTAAACTTGGAATGTATTGAATATATTGCATCATCGTAATACATTTTCAATTTCTATTATACTGCACCTTTGATTGACTCGATCTCATTTGAATATGATAATACTATTATTATAACAACAGTTTCTTACTTATCCACCTTCACGCATTCAAAAATATTTTAACCAGCATCATAAAGGGGCGGTTCACAGTCATCATATTTTGAACACTAATGTTTCTCAGTATTTTTTCATAAAAGCTTGTTTTAAAAGAAGTATTTTATTTATCTTTTTATTTTGGTGTCACCACCAATAATTCCATCTATAGATTAACTATATCTCTCAAACTAGAGGAAACCGCAATTTATATTTTATGTAGTAATAAGATGTGTTGTCTCCAATAAGATGTTGAAAACTCCAAATCTTAAAGCGCCAACTATAAGTTGTAGAGTGATAAGATTATCAGGTGGAAATCTCAGATCATACCAAATATTTATGACATTTATTATCTACTGCTTTACATTCAAGGCGCATTTAACAGGACACCATTTTTTCGTTTTGTGTGTGTTTTTATGGCCTACTTGCAAAAAATCATAACATTACGAGTGATTGACTGCTGCTTCTCCATCCGCATGAATTATGCTAACTAACTTAACAGACAATTTGGCACATTTTCCATTTACCATGCACGCAGTTCACTGAGCTGCGTTATTTTAAATTAAATGAATGTCAAAAATCACTTCACGCCAAGCCGCTGAAATAATTATCACGTGACCTGTGACCGTAGATAGCTGACTTGCCCATTGTTCACCAACGTTGCAGCTAACATTGACCTGCTATACAAGTTTATAGTAGGCCTACTGTATGGTTTCCGTAGTCACGCATCACCACATGTTCCAAATAATAATAAATAATATATTTTGGGTGGTTCATTATTTTGTCCCACATTGTATGGCTGTTATCTCTTGTTGCGCGTCGAGAAGTATTGGTTTACGCAATTTGCTATCTAGTTCCCAAAGTAATTTATTTAGTGATCCATTTTCCACCATCACAGTTAGACTTATTACGCTTTTGCGTAACATCGATGAAAAATTACCACTAACAAACCGTACTATAAGTATGGGTACTTTTAAAATATTTTTGTTTTTCTCAGTATTAGTGATAACTTCAAGTAAACCTATTAATATAGAAGGAACCGTAAAAATGGAAGATAATAATGCGTCTGTTAATATTGCACAAAATGCAGATAATATACAAGTTAAGCTGAGTAATGAAGAATTAAATAATAGAAATAATTTACGACCTGGAATGTCTGTCCAATCATATGCCATAGAACTGACACCTAATATTGATGAAGGAACTTTCACAGCAGAAGCTATTATTCAGGTGCAACTAACTCCAGGTACAAGAGATGACTCTTTGAGGTTGTATGCACGGGACTTAGCGATTGATAAGGTCAGCTATTCATATGGAGGCGGTACCATGTTTGATACGACAGCAGAAGAGGTAGATGATGGCATTATAGAGATAGAAATTAACGGAGATCATGCCTCCGTTATATATTCATTCCATTTTGAGTATACAGGATCTCTAGCAGCAACCGGCAGAGGATTTTATGCCGGACATTATGGTGATAAGTAAGTTTATTTTAAACTTTAGTGTTACTAAACACAAATTAAAAGTTTGTTAAATTAAATTGTCGGAAGCTTACGTGAATTTTAAACATTGAAATAAAACTACGTTTAACAGATTCTGGTCCCCGTGACTATGGTTGCTATAAACCAACCGAAACGTCGGGATCAGTGTAAATAATAAAATAACACCAAATTAATCGCGATAAAATGTGTTAAAATAGTTTTATTTTGCTTTGTGCAATTATATTATACTAGCTAGCGTTTTTTGGTAATATCTGGTTCTACTTAGCCAATTGCAATCAATCATACGGCAGGTTTTAAGTCTAACCAAGACCTTTGTAATAAAAAAACCCGCATAAAAAGACGCTCAAAACCTTTTGCGTCCATCGCGAATAAACAGATAAACATACAAGAATTTAAAGTGTAAATTGTCAGAATCGTTCATATAACATAACATACATAACATAACATAAACTCACGCCTATATCCCCGAAGGGGTAGGCAGAGGTGCTAGCACCTACATTTCGCCAGTTTATGTTTAGGTCCCAATGTAATAGGTGGCGAGCCTATTGCCATTAACCGGGCACTTATAAACCTGCGATAAATACACACATAACTTCGAAAAGCATCGAAAAGTCATTGGTGTGTGCCATGATAAAACCTGGGATCGAACCCGAGACCTCGTCTCAGCAGTCCATTACCCATACCACTAGGCTACCGCGGTTGCATATATATCGTTCATATATTATCCAAGTTTTTTTTTTGAATATCTCCAATGTACAAACACAACTAATTTATAATTTTATAATCGTATATAGATAAATGAGTTAAAAGTAAAAGTAGAATTAGTAAAGAACATCACTCTTATTTGCATTTGCATACGACATAAAGGCGAATTGGTATAGTGGTTTTGGTATAATACGCTTACCTCACAGGTCCATCCAAATAAAATTTTGTGAGTCACGGAAACCAAACTTTCTCTAGGTAAAAAACATGTTGCGAGAATGTTTGTATACTAATCACATACGTTTTTTTACGTAATATGGGTTCTGCAGTTGAAACAGATACATACTTACAGGGAGTTTCACCATATTCAGCTGAAAAACAGCATGCAAAAATTAATCAAAGTTAACATAATATTATATAAGATGATAATATTGAAAAAAGCACATGTCAAGATAAAAAAAAACACAAAAGATATAAAAATAAAAATCCGTTCCCGCAGGGGGAACGCATAGGTAAATTTCGTGAAGCAATTTATATAATTTTTTAACATGTTTAATTTTTTTTTCTCGAAAACGGTAACTTTTAGCGCTAAACTTTTCAGACATTTATTTTAGACTTAAAAATGGCCTATCGATTAAAAATGTTTCCGACTGCAAGAATGTTCACCGGTTAGAAGTTATGATTTTTTTCCCGAAAAATTTTGGTTTTTCCCCCCTCCACTTTTAGTAAAAGTTTTAATCTTGTTGTAGGTTTATAATTAAAAGGTGTTGGTATTCATGTATACTATGGGATAAAATTAGAACGGTTCGAATATCTTTCATGGAACGTGAAATTTTGAGGAAAAACTGATTTCACAAAAAGTGAGGCCCTACCGTCCCCTTAGGCCGGATTCCACCCGTTCACGAACTTGAACTAAGTTTACACCCAAGCAATTTTTGACCGCAGTTTGAAAGCGATCGGGGCAAAAATGCGACCGTGAGAGTGCCGCAAATTTTGGGAAGTGGAACCATACTGAAAAACTCATAACTTCTAACCGGTGAACATTCTTGTAGTCGGAAACATTTTTAATCGATAGGCCATTTTTAAGTCTAAAATAAATGTCTGAAAAGATTTTCGCTAAAAGTTACCGTTTTCGAGAAAAAAAAATTAAACTGTTTAAAGTCCGTAGTTCTCTATATAAAATAATATTAATTGCTTCACGAAATCTACCTGTGCGTTCCCCCTGCGGGAACGGATTTTTTTAATTAACATTTTTAAGAACCCTAAATAGGGACAGCCTCGAAATATTGTAATTGAAATATGTGAAAAGTGAAAACACTATTAAGTAGGTTATTCATTTGATTTTATTTTTAAGACAATTTTTTATATCTGGAAAAGTTGACCGCAATGGACTAATTCCACGGAATAAAGGCATTAAATCCTAATTGGCTAAACATTATTGTGTGTTTTCGCGTTCCATGGTAATATTTACGGAAATTAAAGCGATCATTCACTGACTGACAGGTTCGGTGAAGTACGCTGGGCGTACTTCCCCTAACCTGTCAGTCCAGAACAGAACCTGTCTGTCGTCAAGCTCGGGAGGTTAGAAATAATATATTTGAGTTCAGCTGCTGCACGCTAGATAGCATTAGTTACTACATTTAATGTGTTATCGTTATAATATTGGTATTGTTTGGTTTTGTCTAATAGATTTGAACTTTTGATTAGTTGATAGATATTCATGGGCTTAATAGGAACGATATTAGTTCTTAGTTTACAATTATTAAAAAAAAAACCTGATTACGTTCCCGCCATCTACAAAAACGCATAAGGATCAATGTGGCTATGTGCTCGTTCAGACTAAAAGTGCTTAATTTCAACCAGAGAAGCAATTTCGATTAAAAGATATTGCGTCCGGTCCCATTACTCTTAATTTCTAAAATTAAAATTAATTTTAGTTAAATTATATTACACTGTTTTGTCGACGGGTATACCAATGGCGAAATGTCAATATAGTACCAATTCCTAAACCTGGGAAAAATCCCAATTTCCTTCACCATTGAGACCAATTGCGCTGATATCATGTTTACGTAAAATATTTCATACGGTTATACAAACACGAATGGTATTTTGACAAAAACTGTATGTTTTCTAACGACTCTATGGGTTTTAGAAAACGCAGGTCTTTTCTAGATAATTGAAGTCATTCAGTAACAAGAATTCAAACCGGTTTCTATAATAATTGTATAACGATTGGTAGCGTTTTATTTATCATCGATAACGCATATAATAACATATATATATCAATAACTTACTGTACAAACTAGATTGAACTAGATTCGATCTAATAATAAATTTATTTTCTGATAATTTCCATTATTTGCTAGTAGATTGACTTATAAACTATGTTAGTAATTCAAGTAATTTAGGCCATTTAACAAATAGTAATAATAATAATAATAATACATTTTATTTCAGACAGTGTCCATATTTGTTAGTAACAATGAATCTTAACCTAGTGTTAGTAGTTAAATACTTGTGAATTTCATATGTAACCCTATCCGGTGTTCCATAAGTACAGAGAGGGACCAAAAGGCACCCGCGCCAGCATTGCTGCACTGCGCTTGCGCACGATGGCGTGGAAGCCGTCCACATGCGCATCTGCGAAATACCACTCGCGCTACAGTATCATGGTAGCCCATCAGCACCCTGAATGCGTTATTATATTGTACACGCAGAGCGTCGTATGCCCCCACCTTGTAGTTGGCCCACAAACTGCTCGTCGTCCACAAAGGTCTGGCAGAATGCCCTGAACAGCGTGATTCTCAACTGCTTCGTGCAACACGAAAATCTGCGAGCCAACATATTGCAGCGCACAGACAACGCTCTACGTTCCCTTTCAACATCCATATCATCTTTAAGGTCTTCAGTGACCCAGTGACCCAGATACTTGAAGAAAGGGACTTTTTTTAATGGTGTACCATAGAGTGAGACGGGTGGCACGTCCAAGTAATTTTTCTTGGGTGCTCTAAAAATCATGAACTTACTTTTCCCCACATTGTACCTGAGCCCGTGGGCCTCCGCATACCTCTCACATATTCGAAGTAGCTTCCGTAACGCACTGATTGCTGAGCAGCACCATGTCATCCGCGTAGCTAATGTTGTTAACACAAATTCCGTCTATATGACAACCAACACCGGTGCTGCTCAGCTCCTCAATCAGACTATTCACATATAAATTAAACAATTTTGTTGTTTTTACGATAAACATTAATATCTCAGTGTCTCGAAATTGAGAAAAAAGCGTATTCGTAAAAATAATATATTTAAGTATCCTTTTATTCAAAAATTATGTAGTACCTTTACTTTGCAGGTTAGGTGTCGGTTAAGAGAAAATTACTGGATCTATTCAAAATATTTGGTCAATTAAAAATCACTAAACGATCAATACACTGCAATAACACAAAAAGGATAATGACTAATGGGCGTTATTACCAACATTCATTAAATTCTTAAATGAATAACAAACTAACCAAGCAAAATTCACATGTTTCTGGTTTTGCTAACGAATAATAATTTTCACCGACTGTTTTTAAGACGTGTGATAATGTTTTCGTTACTCAGATTACGATAGATCAATTAGCAAAAAATCAAGTCGTGAGCAATTTTTGTTATACACCAGTTTCTCCGCGATGGTATTTAGGAAAAAAACACTAATAGCTTTTAAAACTTAATTTCAAAATAATTAAAAACCGCTTATTGTCATTAACTGTATCAGTAATCAGTATTCAGTTTATTTCATAAACATAGGTAGTATAAACGTTTACATAAAAAAATATGCTCTTCTATGCTCCCCTACGAGCCTACGAAAAATACATTTAAATGGTCAAACATGGTTCTTGTGCTTAATAGTTTATTGAAGTTTATTGAAATGACGTTGACTCTCTATAATATTAAATAAGTGCATATTAGTTTTTACGAAAATATTGACTTCATATATATACAGAGACGGTAAAGGAAAA
The DNA here is from genome assembly GCA_946251805.1 of Cybosia mesomella. Taxonomy (NCBI): domain Eukaryota; kingdom Metazoa; phylum Arthropoda; class Insecta; order Lepidoptera; family Erebidae; genus Cybosia; species Cybosia mesomella. Next base: position 5,393,998 of record OX276396.1, read on the forward strand.
AGTCTAATTTTTTTCTAAAAATGGCAGGTATGCGTACGTTGTAGTCCATATATTGCTCTGGGATATATTTTTTTTGCTTTACAAGTAGTGGCATACAATGAAACCAAAAATCGCTAATGAATTATTTTATAAACAATAAAGCTAAATATAAATAGCTAATAGTGAATTTAACTTCAAATTTGAAAAACACAAAACACTAAAGCGATATTCGTTCAAAAAACCGGGGAGTTAGGGTTGGTTCGCCGATATGCAATGTAAAAAAGAAATCAAAAACATAAAACCGACTTTAAAAACCGTTAAAAACAGTTACTGAAATAAGAAAAATAACTGAATGACAGATTTAATTCAAAAGATATAAATACGCATTAGACTTGTTTGTTGAAGGCGGTCGAACAATTGAGAACCTTCCTATTTGAAAGTGGGATTAAATAAAAAAGCGGCCAAGTGCGGGTCGAACTCGCCCATTACGGGTTCCGTAGCAGTAAGTAACATAATAATTTTTTTTATTTTTATATTTGAGTTGATTGAATGAAAGGTAAATTGCAGTTTAAGATTTATGACGTAGTAAAAAAAACTACTCACTAGATCTCGTTCAAACCAATTATCGTTGGAAGTTTACATGGTAATGTACATCATATATTTTTTTTAGTTTTATCATTCTCTTATTTTAGAAGTTATAGGAGGGGGGGGACACACACATTTTACCACTTTGGAAGTGTCTCTCGCGCAAACTAATCAGTTTAGAAAAAAATCATATTAGAAACCTCAATATCATTTTTGAAAACTTATCCCTAGATACCACACATGTATGGGTATGATGAAAAAAAAAAATTGAGTTTCAGTTCTAAGTATGGGGACCCCCAAAATTTATTGTTTCTTTTCTAATTTTTTAAGAAAATCTTAATGCGGTTTACAGAATACATCTACTTACGGAGTTTCAACAGCATAGATCTTATACTTAGTTTAGGAAAAAAGTGACTGTGACATACGGACGGACAGACAGACAGACATGACGAATCTGTAAGGGTTCCGTTTTTTACCATTTGGCAACGGAACCCTAAAAATTGGTACGCCAAAGCGTCAAATAAGTGCTCTGATTTATACGAAACCTAGTCAGATTGAGGCCGAAAAAAAAAGATATTCTCGTTCTAATTAATTCATTCTCGACCAAAGTAGCCGTTAATTTTCACCTTACCACTGTGGATTTCACGGTCTTATAAATAAATTTTCATAATATGATACAATTTATCTCTCAAACATTTTTTCACAATAACTTCTTGGCCCCTTGATGAACTTATTTTTTAGTCAATAAATAATATTTTATGTTTCAAAAATTTTCATTTTCTGTACAATTAGTATACCATCCCGGTTAACAGAGGCTCTGGTAATCACTCCCGTAAAAACCAAAAATAAACTAAATCATGGCAATGAAGACAAGGGGAGTGGATTCCGGGCCTCGGTCTTTTTACGCAACCGGGATTGATGCTCAGATGTAGAGACGTTAATAGCAACCGTTGATTAAAAATATAATAAAGTAAAATAATTAAACTGTATTACAATAAAACTATTTTTAACGATTTATGTGATGTTATTTATTATTTACAATGATCCGGACGTAAACGACGACGGTTAGTACTAGCAGCCATGGTCACGGAGAGACTAAGATGACCCCCGTGGTCATCTTAGTCTCTCCGTGACAATGGCTGCTGAAAATGAATGTGTAATATTCTTGTAAACTGCCGATAATATCATATTGAATTGTATATTTATTCATATAAATATTTTGAATATTTTATCGTAAATTTTTTTTTTTTTTTTGGTTTTTAATTTTTTGTGGTATAATAATTTTAAATCTGCTTTCAAAGTTTCAAGTAACTTTGATATTACATTCTGTTATTTTCAGCACATACCTAGCAATGAACCTACATCCGATATACGCAAGACGCGTATTTCCCTGCATGGACGAGCCTAAAGAAAGGTCAATGATAAGATTTACTTTTAATGATATGGACTATAATCATCTTGTGTCAAATGCTAGGTCGGAGGATAATATCCCGTAAGTGTTCAGCCAATAAACAAATTCTACTATTAGAAGTTAAATAATAAGCGAACAAACATTGTGGGATGGCGCGGGTGGCGAAATGCGAATGCGGCTGCTTACATAGTAACGGTAGCGGAACACGTGTTTGTTGCCCTTCCCGCGACTGCTGCCGCCGCCCGCACCGCTCCACTTTGGGTCTACATTAAGATGTAAGTGGGCAAATACGCACAATTCTTCTGTATGCCTAGTATAACTTCTTTCTGGTGCGGAGGCCGAAAAAGTGATGGAGGACAAAAAGAACGGACTCTTTTTGTCCTCCAACACTTTTTTGGCTTACATTAGCTTTAACGGTAGCCGCCTGACCCCTCTAACCCCAAGAGAAAATTCTGCGCCAGTCCTTCGTCCATCAATCAGCAGGTGTACCGTCTTGCAGGTGTCGTTGTCTTGGGTGCCGAAGATCTTGGTTGGACCCATACACCAGAGTGGCAATAGTATGAATAGTATCTAAACTTTTTGAGGTATTCAGGAGACGTAGGTTAATAAACAGCTGAGGAAAAACTGAGTTATTGTGAAGTTGTGTAATGGGTACTTATATAATAGGCTTTCATTACATTTGCCATGATATTATTACGACTTACATTGTGAAGTATTATGATAACACAGATAATGGAGATGGATTTATCGATTCACACATGAATGTGTAAATAATCGGATCACGTATGAATAATCATCACGTTAAGAGTATATCTATATACAGCCGATTGATAATATTTAGTATTAAGGTACCGGTTTTTAAGCTTTAAATTCATTACAGTTTGAGAGTTCAGCTCTATATGTATGACATCGTGAAATTTAATTAAATAAGTATGTCATAGGGTCACTATGACATACTTATTTACCGCGGCCTCGCCTGGTGGGGTCGGGTTTTATCCCGCTTCGATGAGTTGGCAGGCGTGTGTAGGGCACACACGACACGCCTCCGCCACGGCCTGCTTCTGTAAGGACGGCGAGTCGGCCAACTGCCGTCCTCAGGCCCCGATCATGGAGGTCGGTAGTCCCGGGCGTAGATGAGTCTGCGGCGTCCTCGCCGCAGACTGCGAAACTCGGGGGGCAGGGTTCTTTCCCGCTCCCTCTCCGCCGTCTCTTTCGCGCGTATTACCTGCTCGCAGAAAGAGGCGGCGGCGTGCCACTTGCTCCCGTGGGAGACCACGGCCCTCATCATGGTCTCCAACGAGAGAACGTCCACGCCCAGGACCGCAACGAGATCCCGGCGTTGACTCGCCCACGCAGGGCACTCCACCAACGTGTGGAGCGCCGTGTCTTCGCCAGGATTCTCGCAGTGCTGGCACTGCGGCGTTGTCTCCCGGTGGATGCGCCACAGATACTTACCGAAACACCCGTGTCCGGTAACCATCTGGCAAATCCGGTAGGAGAGGTCCCCATGGTCCCTTTCCAACCACTCCTTCATGATCGGTCTCACCGCCGCAATGGTGGATTCCCCCCACCTTGGGTGCTCAAGTCGCACCCTCCATGTCTCCATGAGTTCCCGGTGGAGCTGGGACCGCTGAGCCCTGATTTCTCGGGGCTCCGGCCTATGGCCCCGCTCCAGCGCCTCCTTGCGCCACTGGTACAGCAGCGCAAGGGCTCTCGCTTCCAGGTCCCATGGAGGGGTCCCGGCTAGGAGACATGCCGCCTCGACGGAGATCGTGCGATACCCCCTGATGACTCTGACGGCCATCGCTTTTAACGGGCTGTTTAATACAGCCACGTTGCGGGCCGCCAGAGTCTCCGCCCATACTGGGGCCCCGTGCAGTGCCATGCTTCGCACGATCCCCAGGTACAGTCTCCTAGTGGCAGCGTTGGGTCCCTTAACGTTGGGCATCAGCCGCGATAGCGCGGCCGCAGCCCCCCTCAGTTTCGGGACCAGACTTCGGAGATGAGGTCCGAAGTCCCATCGGCTATCGAGTACGAGCCCAAGGTACTTCATCGTGGGCTCGATGCCGATTCTTACGCCCCCTACGGTTATGCTGGTTCCCGCAGGTGGCCCCCTCCGAGGCCCGTGAAAACACATAGCCTCGGATTTGTGGAGAGCCACCTCGAGTCCCAGCCGCCGTATTCGACCCACGACTTGAGCAACCCCTGCCGTGGCCTTCAGTGCCGCGCTTCGGTACGTTGCTCCCCGCGCCATAACGAGGGTGTCATCAGCATAGCACACTATGCTGACACCCTCGAGCAACGTACCGCGCAGCACCCAGTCGTATCCGATGTTCCACAGGAGTGGCCCTAGGACCGACCCCTGCGGAACACCGCACGACACTTCTCGCCGCCCTGGCCCTAGCCAGCTCGGGTAAACTATGGCCCTCTCGGATAGGTATGCCTCGACAATGCGGCGGAGGTAAGGAGGCACTCCGTGATACGCGAGCGCCTCCCTAACGCAGCTCCAGGGTAGGGTGTTGAAGGCGTTGGCGATGTCGAGAGACACCGCCACCACCACCCCACCCCGCGAGACTACTTCCTCCGCCAGGCAACTGACCAGCTGTTTGTTTTTATTTTTGTGTAACTAAAACTCTTGAAAACTACTGCCATTTAGCTAACTCGCAAATTACAGATGCCTCAGGATGATAGAATATAAATGTTTGAACCTTCTTAGCTTTGAAGGCTAACATAATTGGAGCGCTTTTTAAAGTTTTATGTTAATTATCTAGTCTATTGTTTTAAGTTCAAATAACATAAAATAACTTCACGCATGTGAGCCGAAGGGATAGGCAGTGGTGTATTACACGCCCACGATTCGCCAGTTATGTTTAGGTCCCAATGTAATAGGGGGCGATCTTATTGCCATCTACCGGGCACATTACTAATCGAGCGATATTTTTTGCATTGTCCTTTTTTTAAGTTCAAATTTGTTTCCCTTTCTGTCTAAGATGTAGGTTTTAAGACCTGATGAAATCAAATATTACATTTAAACCTTTTCAGAAATGCATTCCGTGCATTAGAAGGTGCCCCTCACGTTTTTGGTATGATGGCCCACAACTTTATAAACATCAATGTACCCACTACAGACGTTCTGCTTTACGCGAGACCAGGTCTCCTCAACCAAGATGCCCGGGCTTCAGGTGCTATAGCGTTTTATTACCCCAATTTGAATAAATGGACTAACAAAGAATTCGGAAGCATCAATGCAGATCAAGATGGTATAATGCATATTGTAGCACTACCTGATATTTCAACAGATTGGCGTTCGCTTTCAACGATTGGTATATGGTAAGACTAGTATTTTTGTTATAAAATAGTTTAATACAATAAAATAAAGCAGCAACAGAAAAAAAATTGAATATATTTTATTTTTGTACCAGAAAATGATAGGTTACATTTTAACTGCCGCCGCCTCCTTCTGCGAGCAAATACTGTTTGAGGAGGTGGTGGTGGAGGGGGTCCGCGAGAGACTCAGGTCTCTCCCGATCCGCAGAGCCAGCGAGGCGCGGAGGTGACCCAGGCGTTGAAGGTCGCTGAACGACCGCCGTCCTTCAAAAGCGTAGGGCTGAGGGTGACAGGGGGATCCGCCAGTCACTCCCAGGCCTGTTTTCACCTGTTATCGCCGGGCGGTGGCGCGTTGCGCACCTCTCTCTTTCTGGGGGCAAGACGGGGACACCATGTTTCCCAAACCCGAGGGGGCTATCTCGAAACCGGAGATAGCCTTGGGTCAACCGGGATTTGAGGGAAATGCCTTATGGCCACCTTACACCCCGGCATCTGAAGACCCGAGACGGTGTACGGTTTCAGTCGATACGAATCCGAAATAACCAACCCCGCTCGCCGGTGCGGCGGGGCGTGTCCGTAAGAATAAAAAAAGGTACATTTTAACTTACTTTTCAGGAAGAAAATAACACATGGTAAATAACCCGTTGACTTTAATTGTAGGAATGATAGTGACTGTCACAGTTTTACCTTTATCGCTTTTAGGGAACCTAACATACTCATGCAAATCAACCATTCAGTGAAGCAGAGAAAAATAGCTTATTTTGAAATAGCGCAAGGAATGGCGAGACAGTGGTTTGGAAATGTAATTACTGCTGAGAATTGGCGTTACGAGTGGGTCGTTTCGGGTTTAGCTTCGTACGCAGCATACGAGATGATGAGATTGGTGAGTTAATTTTGTTTGTAATTTGAATTCTATATATCTATTAATTCCAAGCCTTGTGTATCTTAAATTTTTCTAGTTTACTGAACACATACCTAGTACCCGCGTTAACATATAACATATTTTTGATGATATGAATGAAATGATCATTCATATCATCAAAAATATGTTTTCTCATTTTGTCTCGAACTAAAAAAGTAATATAGAATTCCAATTTACCATAGAGAAGTTGAGAGCGTACACGCCTTCGGGTGATTTGGACGCTTGCCACTTTTTAAAGAGGGCTTTATTTGCCAAGGTTCCGTTTGGACTGTGTCATCGCACCATCAAGTTGCCTTGTCATACTTGCGTATACCCTGAAACATGCCAAACACCGCTTTCACTGATCTAAGAATAGCTTGAATCTTGTCCGAGCAATTCTAAACAACTTTGCTTTTGTCCTAAGTGCACTTGTCACCAAACAAGTTTGCTTTTGGCCTCGGGTGTCACCGAGCCGTGATGAACTTCTGTAATGCGATTTCATCAAGCGGTCACCACTTGATTGGGTGATAATTATGCTCGACGTGTTTGTCTTCGGGTTTCACACAGAGGTGTATGACAATGACGGTGAAATAACTAAAATCAAGAAGATATTTATTTGCATCAACCAAAAATACTGTTTCTTTAAATTTATTATTTATTTTATTATAATATAAAACTACAAAAGAAAAGAAAGAAACTAAATAAATCACATATTTTTACAGTTTCAAGAAGACACTACTGGCACTGATATAGATGTTTTAGATGTCAATACTTTATTTACCACTGATATCATACAAGAGAGTTTGCTTCGTGATGCTTACCCAGACAGTCAGCCAATAGAGACAGATGAACACCTATTTGATGAAGAACCGATTAGAGTTCATGTAAACGGTATTCTTAAAGTTAAGGCGGCAGCAATTTTGAGAATGTCAAGAATTGTTCTAGGAGACCCCGACCAGGATTTCATACGATCTGCAGTCAGATCAATGCTGAGTATACAGTAAGATCTTGTTACAGTTAAAATATAATATATCTACTTTTTCATCTTAAGTTGGACTTGACTTTTGTTGGGTTTAATGAAAAATATGAAATCTCTGATTTTAAATGTTATTATTAGAAAAAGAGCTGTAAATAATATTCATTATTTATCTAATTCAAATTCTAATATGGCTTAAATTTTATGATGTTAATATATTTTAAGTATTTTGGTCAGAAATAGTAGTTTATGCAACTGTCATATAAGAAGGGGTATTAAAACACGAGAGTCTGTTTATCGATAATAGGTTGACTCGAGTGTTTTAATACCTAAGTTATATGCAGTTTCATACACTACTTTATCTTCACTCCTAGGAAAAATTGAAATTAAACAAAGTAGGTAGGTTACAAGGAAGTAATTTAGCGTGCGCCATTTTTTTCACAGTTCGAACTGCGCATGCGTGCGCCTCTTTTTTCAATATTCAGCCTAAAACCCTAAGGTTTTAGGCTGAATAGGCTAGTCTAATGAATAAAAATAGATAGCGGTGCTATAATGAGTTTTATGATACAGTTGGCAGTACTATAATAAGTTTTATTTTTAATTAGGGGATTGTGGTCGCAGCACTAGTGGGACCGGTGGGTGTCACCCGGTGCTGCGACGACAATCCTCTTCTGATGAGGCCGTCAAGCTGAGTGCCACCATTGTTAACATGGTACGTGTATGTAATGGTGACCCTCTTTCCTGAGACTTTGCCTTCAGCTTGCCATCGGGCGAGGTGAAGTCAAATTGACGTGTCCTAAACATTAAAAAAAAAAAAAAAAATTATATATATGCGTTTAACGAATTCAAAGACGATTCTATACATACGCATATGTATAGAATCGTCTTTGAATTCGTAATTCGAATTTTTCGATTTGAGTGTAGATAAAAATATTTATTTACTCATACACAGTGAAGTTCTATTAAAATGAGGTAGATTTGTCAAAAGAACACCGCGTTGTATAACAGAAGTTATTGTTTAGTTCTCGTTCGCACACCCTAATTAGTGTATGTCCTGGTTCATTTGTAGTTACAGCGAGCCAGACGAATTACCCTTGTTTTGATGGATATGCGCCTATGTCGTATCTACCTAATTTTAATATACAATATTATTACATGGACATATTAAATAATAAAATACTTTAACTTTTTTTTTCACAGGTCACTGCTACCAATAAATTCCATTAATCTTGTGTTTGGTATAAATAGTGATTGGATAGAGAACGGTAATGGTATGATTGGTAATGTTGAAGAATTTTTAACGAATTGGAAAACTACAACTGGCTATCCTCTACTACATGTTAGTCGAAGGCCAGGAGCCATATTAGTAGAACAGGTAAGTCTTTTAATGATAAAAAAAGGTGGCACTCCAGGAGTGCGGACAGCAGTGAAAACACGAATAAAATATTTACCGAGTCATCTATGTTGCTCATTATGAAGCAGTTCGAAACATCTATATTGTTTATTATGAAACAGTTCGATACATGCACGCCGGTTGCCATGACCTGGCCTTTCTTTAAAACGTCCTTGATCTGATTAAAATATGTATCCTTGAGGTTAGAAGTTTTGTAACAACACAGAAACAGGAGCCCCTTGAAACGGGGCTCCGTCAAGTATTCTTTAAGTCTTCAACAGTTTTATGTCAAAGGACATTATGCTAAAATTTTCATTATGCGTTTATATTATTATGATTTAGCATATTATACTTTCAAATTTTTATGCTAACAGTTGTAATGGTAAAACAAATTATGTATTTTAATTTATGCGAAATGAATATTATGCATTTTGATGTTTAGGAAAAATTAAAGTATGCCACAATAAATTATGACATAAAATGTTATACGTTATAATAGGGAACCGAATTCACTGCCAAGAATCCTAATAATTTCGGTTACGAGAATTCCGGTTTTCTTTCAAACAAATCCTCAACAGTGATGACCAAATGAAAACCAATATTTGAGTTTGTCGCTGCAGGTAAAAAGTGTCAGCTTTTAATATTTTTTTCTTTTTCTTTTTTAGAGGCATTTTAGTTTTGGACAGGATCAAGGCGATAGTTTTCTTGTACCTATAACATTTACAACCAGTGTTAACCCCGATTTTGAGAATCTTATGCCGGAAGTGGTAGCCGATAACGCCAGATCATTTGATGTTAGGCTCGACGATGAGGATTGGATACTGTTTAACATTCAGGGACAAGGTCAGTTAAAAAAACTATAGAATTGATAATGGAAGGAAACTTAATGCAATAGACTAGAAAATATGTGCGTGAATAAAATTGTATACAAAAAGTCACATAATGTGAAGGTTGAACCAAAATAACAGCTATCGTGCTAAAATATTATATATGTGACAGTTGTCTGGATGTTTGTTATTCAATAACGCGCAAACGTCTTAACGGATCTGGCTGAAATTTGGTACTGGGATAACATATAGGCTTTTTATCTTTGGTATTGGTATTTATTGGTCGGTACGGGAACAGAATAGCACATGAATGAAGCCGCGGGCAAAAGCTAACCAAATATCAGCTATAATCTATACTAGAACAAAATGTTAATAATGGATTGAATTACAATTTTATTTCATTATTTATGAAGAATCCAATAACAGATTAGAAGTAGTAGTATTAGGTTAAAATTGTGACATATTTTTATGCATCTGAGAAATGAAATTGTATATTTCTACGACCATTTCGTAATTTGCTTAATACATAACCACAAGTCATATCTCAATAGTACTCATTCCTGCCAAGTCGTGCTACAATGACCATTTCCACACGTGTAAACCGTTCTACAATGAATCTTTTTAAAAAAATTTTATGGCTATGGCATGAAAAAATCAACATATGATTATGCCAAAAAGCGCGCGTATTTGCGTCACGACTAAACATCGCATGTAATTGGGATGTAAGGATGAATTGCCTTTCACTTGTGGGATTATAACAACAAAACAACATTACGCGCGCCGCGCTATTTTCGCGCCATTGTTAACTTTTATCTGCACTTATAAATAAAATTGTTTTGAAAGAGTTCAACATTGACGGTTTTTTGTATTTATTTATTTCATGGTCGTAGAAAAAGTTTTGCATGCCACTGCCACAAACAGCTATTGTAATACTCGTGCTGATCTATTGTGCCACTCAGCTTCGCTTCGTGGCACAAACTAGCACTCGTGTTACAATAGCTATCATTGCTTGACAGTGGCATAAATAACTATTATCTGATAATGAAAATATTTCGTGGCGACAGATTTATTATTACAGATTTATTATGACAGATTATTTATAATAACAAGCTGATGGCAAATATAAACTTTGCTGACAAATAAATAACTTCCTATATATTTTACTCCTTAGGTTATTATCGTGTTAACTACAACCCTGATCTTTGGGAAAACATCATTGAAGCTCTCAATGATCCTGAGACAAGAGAAGTTATACATCCGCTTAATCGTGCTACTGTAAGTACTTAATGAAATTTTAATATTTATATTATATTGAAATAGTTGTAACATTACAAATAGTCAACGCCATCTAGCGAAGTCAATCCAAACCATGTTATGCTAATTTATTATTCACGCTGTTCCTGACGTTGTTTGTTTATCAGCCAGGGAGACTAAAATCATGGTCTTCTCATGTCTTGAAGTGCAAAGTTATTTCGATATGATAAATTGTCGGTGTCACCAATTACACAGAATGAGCACAGACGAGTATCTTAAAATCGTGTTTTATTTTTCGTTAGGGTTGAGTATGTAAATAACGGGATTCCAAGTTGTAGATGCCTTCCTACCATCTTCTCTATTAGAGTGTTTTTAGGGTTCCGTACCTCAAAAAGAAAAAATCCAACCCTTATAAAATAACTTCGTTGTCCGTGTGGCCGTAATTTAAGTAGTCCATTACAAGGTTATAGGTATGTTATATGTTAGGTTTTATGAAGAAACCACCCGTCATAGAAACAGCTTTCATAATCTTCAATTAATGGTGACTTATTTGTGATATACTTAAAAAGCTTCCTAAAAGATATTCATTGATATACAATTTAACACTCCTGAACTAACACTACTAACAATTTGTTGTGATTGCTTTTATAGATATCATGCTGAAAATAATTATGTATTTTTCTTATTTCTCTACAGCTTGTTGATGATTCGATGAACCTAGCAAGAGCTGGTATTTTGGAATACGATGTTGCATTAGAAATTATACTTACAATGGAGCATGAAACCGAATACGCTGTATGGAAAGCATTTGTTAGAAATATGGAGTTCTTGAGAAAACGCCTCATCGCTCGAATTGAAACTGACGAAGACTTAGATCAAGATATTTATTTGGTAAGATAATATCAACTGTTTTAGGCACTATACTATATTTTATATTTCCAAGTAAAATTTGAATTAAATTTGAACCTTTCTGTTCTAATCTACTTGCAATGATGAGCTCATTTGATGGGAAGTGGTTACGAAACGCTTGCAATATTTTTAAGACAATGGGATACCATTGAAAAGCATACTCTTTCACTACGTCCCGCCAGTAATTCATCGATCGGGCTCGACTTATATAATACCTTATGCTTTTCGGTGACGACAGTTTTCGGACATGAATTTGCCACATTATATGATAGAAGTAAGACTACTTTGCTGCACGGTACCAACCCCTTCTTCACAAGTCTAGTTTTATTCACAAAGTACTGATATGAGATATGATTGAATATTCGTTTCCGTGTTTACAAGTATTTTGATTTCATAATGTTTTTAGAGAATGGTGCGCAGAACTGTCATTGCTATAGAAGAGGAATTGGGTTTCGAACCTGAACCAAATTTGTCTGAACCAGCAATGGATACATTAACTAGAGGTTTGGTAATGGAACATGCTTGTAAAGCAAATCATCTGCCATGTATTGCAGCAGCTGTAGACCTATTCTATGACCCTAATGATGGAGATGTTGTGTAAGTCAAGTTTCTTTCTTTTTAAACTTGTATGTCCACAACAGCAACAATTAAATTAGAAGTAACTATAATGCTTTAGCTAATTAGGTTATGTTATAAAATTGTAAATTAGTTATTAGTCTGTACAATGGAAGATAATATATTAACACAAAACTTGGGTTATGTTCTCGATTCTAAAAACAAAAATAATTTTCTGAAGGATTTGTCATGTGGTTTTTGTATTAAAAAGATCTTGGTCAGACTTAAAATCTGCCGTATGTTTGATTGTAATTGGTTAAGCTGAACCGGAGATATGACCAAAAAACTATAACCGACCTCGGCGCGCGTGGAATCGCGGACATCAGCTAGTTAGGTTATATTTTTAAACAGCTACTGAGAAGCTTCAGAAAAAGTTTTCTGTTTTTACGCTAAATAAATGTTTCACTACATATTTATAAAGATTTAGATCGGAAAAAGAGAACATTTAGAACTGGACTTGAACCCGCGACCAGTCCCTTACAGGGGGAATCTAGACACGTCCCAGATATTGGAAATTCTTCGATATATTATATATTATACGTCTTGAGGCGACGCTCCCGTTCTAGATGTTCTCTTTTTCCGATCTAAACCTTTAGAAAAAATAAGCATACAAAATGCTTAAAAATTTAATTGAATTACATATTTATATTTTGCATTTAGGCATTTAACATTTAAAAATGAATAGACTAAAGCGATAAGTACCTGTAAGTGGCAATTTTTTATTTTTTATTTCAGTAATCCCGATATACCTCACGAAATTAGACCAGCGGTATACTGCACTATGGTTAGGGAAGGTGACGAAGAAGTAATTGATGCTTTGGTCGAAAGATTAGAAATTGAGCCTACCATTTATGAGAGAATCGTTATTTTAGAATCGTTGGCTTGCTCACAGAATGAAGACTATATTCAAGGGTTAGTAAAAAGTGTCTTTTTTTAAACCAAGTATGGCGAAATAAATTTGGGTATTCCGAACAATGTTCATACAAGGATACATCATTCTAATATTTTCACAATAGCAAAAAGTTAACTGACAAGTATTAAACCAAATATACTAATAAAGGAGGAATACCGAATAATGTTCATATAAGGATACATCATTCTAATATTTTCCCAATAGCAAAAAGTTAACTGATGAGTGCCTTTACTAAATCCTTTGTTACTATTCTACACAATGACTCCGCTACTGAATGTCGAAGTTTAAAATGTCGACGTATGTTAGTTCTGAAGTACAGGATCTCGATGTACGCCAGTTCGAAAGTTCACTGCAGCGAAGTATGCAAGGCCGACGTATGAAAATTTGATAAAACAATATCACGAGACACACAACAATTAATTTTCTAGGTGGTTAAAAAAAAAGTAACCACGAAGGCTAAGGCGGGAGCTCCGCTCCGCTTCGCTCCCGCCTTAGCCTTCTAACCTAACCTATCCGAGTCGGGGTACTCTGAGTCGGGGTGTTAACAATAATGACGTTGGTATGCTTTCGGACTAACGATACGTCGGCCTTGCATACTTCGCTGCAGTGAACTTTCGAACTGGCGTACATCGAGATCCTGTACTTTAGAACTAACATACGTCGACATTTTAAACTTCGACATTCAGTAGCGGAGTGCTACAAAATACATGTTATTTTGTGAAAGCAAGCGCAAAAAAATACAAAGAGTATGAGGGAATTATTGTTATTATAATAATCAATGACTTATATATACATATATGTATTCACAGGCTCTTACAAGAAACTATTGCTGATAATAGCCCTTATAGTGTAGAGGAACGTAGCAAAATATTCGCTGCGGTGGTCGAAAGCAGTTACAGCAATGTTTTTATTGCTATTAATTTTATGTCCACATATACTCCTGAAATCATTGAAAGGTACGTATTGAAATTTTAGTTTGAATACATTAAAGGTACATTATTATAATAACTATTATAGTAACTCTATCTTCAATATTGAAGAATTTGACACTTCCTTTTTTTTCGATCGAAATCTAAGCCTATATCCTAAGTTCATACAATTTTTTGTTTTGCAGGTATGGTGGACACGAGAAATTTGAAGAACTCTTACTGATATTGGCGGACAACATCGCTGATGACGATCATGCTACACAAGTAAGTAGTTTATTACAGATTTCATTTTTATTGCTGTGAGCTTTATATAGCAAATCAAATCGGGAGGATGGAAACGAACTCTGGGCCCCGAGATGAAAGCCTCGGATACAAACAGGAACAGCGCTAAGATGATGACTATAATCCTACTAATATTATAAACGCGAAAGTTTGTGAGTATGTATATATGTATGTATGTATATATGTATGTATCTTTGTTGCTCTTTCACGCAAAAACGGCTAACAGGGATAGATTATAGTCCGGAATAACACACAGGCCACATTTTATCCCGGGAATAGGTTCCCATGGGTTGCGGGAACGGGATCAGAATTCTCCGTGGGCAACAGCTAGTATGTAATACGGCAAAACAGCAGTTTCAAAATAATGTAAAAAAAACAGTGATAACTATAATTTTTGTTTATTTCCACATGTAAAAATAAATAAAAAATAAAATTAAAGAAACTTATCTAAAGATTTAGATCGGAAAAAGAGAACATCTAGGACGGGACTTGAACCCGCGACCAGTCCCTTACAGGGGGAGTGCTCTGACCAACTGAGCCACCTAGACACGTCCCAGATATTCCTAATTCTCCGATATATCATATACGTCTTAAGGCGACATTGGAGCCATCTACCGTAATTCTTGCGAACTACGGACACAATGAATAACTTTACAGTCTTTTTTAAACATTGTTATTGATAACTCCGCCTAATTAATTCAATTAAATTTTAAGCACTTTATATGCTTACTTTGTTCTAAAGGTTTAGATCGGAAAAAGAGAACATCTAGGACGGGACTTGAACCCGCGACCAGTCCCTTACAGGGGGAGTGCTCTGACCAACTGAGCCACCTAGACACGTCCCAGATATTCGAAATTCTCCGATATATCATATACGTCTTAAGGCGACGTTGGAGCCATCTACCGTAATTCTTGCGAATTTCCGATCTAAATCTTAAGAACAAAGTAAGCATTATAAAATGCTTAAAATTTAATTGAAACTTATCTATTTAAATATTCAATATTTTAAATTGCAGTACAGAAACTGGTTATTGAGACAGAATAACAATCTTGACGATTCGGATATGACTGCACAAAAAGCATTGCTTCGGATAAATCAAAACTTAGCGTGGAGTGAAAACCACTTGGAGGCAGTGTATGAATGGATAGATGAAAATGATGCATCGACAATGGTTTTGTCTTTTGCAGCACTATGCATATCCACGATGGTAGCGTTGATGAATCATTGAGTATTTCTAGAAATTTTAGTATTATAAAATTATTATTTTATGAATTTCGTTTAAGTAACACGCCTAACATAATCAAATATATTTAATTAACTGTAATTAATAATGGCAAGGTATAAAATTATTCAATTTAAAAAAATATAAACTCTACAATACATTATTATTGTATTAAAAATATAACTGATAAGTGATTTTATTATTATATAGAAATATTTATGGGAAGAGTGATTGTAGAAGAAAACACGGTGTTATCACTAAAGATAACGTTTGTTGTTTCATTCGACTTACATCTGAATACATTTTAGACGTATAATACTACATATAATACATTGTATTCGGGTGGCAGTTACACTGAATGTTCACATCTTGCTACATGTGATGTAATAAGAATGTTTGACGAAGTATAAAAACTATAATATTAGTTTAATTTTTATTCTAATTATAGGTCTTTACCTAT
The DNA here is from genome assembly GCA_946251805.1 of Cybosia mesomella. NCBI lineage: Eukaryota > Metazoa > Arthropoda > Insecta > Lepidoptera > Erebidae > Cybosia > Cybosia mesomella. The sequence continues at coordinate 5,409,982 of OX276396.1, forward strand.
GAAATTGCCGAAATTTTCTTACAAATTCATGAGTTCGTTATTCCTGTAATTTAATAGCTATTTCCATTATTTATATTTTGTTTGAAAGTTGATTTCAAGATTTTACAACTCTGTATTAAATTTTGTTTTTATTGGCCGCTTGATAAATTTATTCGATCTCCAAAAACAATACTTTCTAAATGCTATCCATTCTGATGATAAATTTAGTATTACTTAACAGCTGTCACTTTTCAAAAATGTAATAAAAGTTGCTGTTTGTAACCTTAATGTTGTCTCATTCATACACAAAAAAAAACATAAAATTTGTAATTGTCATTTCTGAAAAAATGCAAAAATGTTAGTACTGAAAATTGGGTTTGATCCAATTTCTTCAAGAAAAACGGCAATTTCATATGTAACAACCTAATGTTATAACAATTAACCATTACCATGTTTATTGCTTTTTTTTTGTTCGAATAAATTAGTATATAGGTAGATAAAATTGCACAAAGTGGTTAAATTAAGATGTAAATAATTTAAGGTTCATGTTTTATGCATTTATAATTTGCATGTTTTATAGGAATTGCACAAAGTAGTTAAGTTGTTATGAAAATATAAATATCTATTATTGTAATTTTTAGATACATAAGTACTGTAATAATCAGTAGTTATTTTATAGGAAACATTTATTTTAATTAATTTATGAAATAGAAATAATAACATTATAAAATTTGATGTTTATACTTTAAGTAAGATGAATATTTTTTTACTGCGTTTTCACTCATAATTGATATTTTTAGTATATTTTGCTAAGTTTTTAGTTTACAAAACTAAGTTTGGGGTAAACACGTCCTCTTACCTCAGACTTAGTATGACTATTACCTTTATTATACTTAAATTTAATTTATAAGTATAGTACTTAAGCATTATATTTATTATACTAGATTTAAAAAAAAAACATAATTTAAATTTAATATTAAATGTAATATGTACATATTGCAAAATAAAGATAAAACGAAATTAGTTAAGAAAGATAGACATTTCGTTTAATTCATCGCACATCATGTTAAAAAGTACTCGAAAGTATATAAAACTATTTGATTGATGATGACAGCACTTCAAAGCATATAATATCTTTACCCAGTATATCTACTATTTTTGATACATATATTATATTAGAGGCTGCGAAAAACTCAACAATTGGTTTGAATCGAATAATTTTTTTGGTGGATACAATTTTAAAACTAGGTGTAAATGAAAAAAGGATTGTGTGGTTTTATGAAACCACGGTAAAAGTGAAACTTTTTTTCACATTATAGACATTTAACTAAAAATTTTTGGAATAATATTCCATTAAGGGTATAAAAATCGCTTTATCAATCTTAATTTTACATTAAACACATACAAAAACAAACAAAATAGCGTGAAGCACTGGCACAAATGAGTAATAGTCCATACACTACAAGGTCAGCTGCTGCGAACTATAGGCGCCGCCATATTGGCCTTGGCTGCGATGACGAGCGCCTTTCACTTTATCCCTACTCCGCGGCCGACCGTCACGCGACATGCAACACACAGACTAAAAAGTTTGAGACGATGTAATAAAAATTTCACTTTAAAAAATACCCAATTGGTAAGATATGATTTGAGCTGATTTCTTAACTTTCAATACATAGAAGAATATAAGACTGCGTTTAAAAATATTAGATGCGTCAATCAAGTATGTATGTGTGTCAATCGTCATGTATGTAAGGTAAGACGAATATTACAGATCAGCCTTTAAGACGAAATGAAAGAATTATGTAATATGTTATATAAGCTTCAACTAGCAACCCGCCGCGCCGTTGGTTTGCTTCGGTTTATATGAGTTTTTTAATTCAAGCCATCGTAATTTACTTTATTTATTTTACACATAATATGAGGTCCGCCACATCATGTGTCTCCCCGTCCAAGCGATAAAAATGTGTGAGCGTGAGTGAGTTCTCGACGTCTCCAGCAAAATACAGCCGATTATGTGCGTAATATATTTTAATTACTCTGTGCGTGCGGGTATCCGTTCATACGAGTAGACGACCCTTTTGTGTTTCGAGCTTGGCACCGACTTCAACAGAAAAGTCTTACGTGTTTTTTTATCTTTAGAATTAAATATGTAATTCATTGAAGTCGGTAGATATTATTTTAATTAAAATAATTTATTTCTTCCTTTTTAGTAAACTTAAGCTGTTTTGGTAACTCTACTCCACTCTCCACTTTACTCGTTTCTCCACTCTACTCTCCACGTCACTTTTCACTCCACTCTCCACTCCACTCTCCACTCCACTTTCCACTCCCCTCTCCACTCCATTCCATTCCAATCCACTTTCCACTTCTCACTCTTTTCCACTCCACTCTCTACTCCACTTTCCACTCTACTCTCCACTCCACTCTACACTCCACTCTCCACTACACTATATCCTCTACTCTACTCTCCACTCACCACTACTTCACTGATGTTCAAATGTTCAAATCTGTAACGTTATATTACAGGCGATGAGGTGCTCCCTGACCGTGAGGGTCAGGGAGCACCTCAAAACAAATGTTTGATTTGTTATTGAATTCAAAAAATGGCGTTAATTCTGTTACTCATTTTACTAAACTAAACTGTCTTTACAAATTTCTTAATTTTGTTCTATGTGCCGTCGAATTAAATCTATACTTTATTAAAAAGGTAGCCTAGTTTAGAGAGTTTGGTAACAGCAGAATCGGCACAAATATATGTATATAGCCTTATTCCTAAAAATATGTATTCCACAATTAGAAACAAAAGACATTTGATATTTGACGTCACGTTCGATCATACACTCGATAATTTTACATTTTCTGTTTGATTTTTGAGCGGTTTCGTGTTGCATCTTCGGAGTTCTAGGTCCAATACTAATAAAATGTATATGGAACCAACTTGGAGTTAAACCGAACCCAATGCAAAAACAAATAAAAAAATCGGTTCATAATCGGCGGAAATATCGGCGTTCGAATATCGAACTTACAATAAAAATAGACAAACATAGAACCTCCTCCTTTTTAAAGTTGGTAAAAAAATAGTCACCCTCAAAACAAGTATAGAAAATAATATGCCTGTAACGAGGGATATCTGCAATGAAATCTTCATTATATAATCATACAGTAAAATACTGAATACAAGAGAATAAAAGTAAAAACTACGTCAATAGAAGAAACTCGATAGTGTGTAAGGCTACGTCAAAGTCAACCACTTAAGATAAAGAACGTGAGAATAGAGGTGATCTCAATATTGTTAAACTATTTATCATTTGAGAGCATTTCAAGCATTATATCTGTACAAGATACATTATTATCTACATAAAATCAGCTATCAATCACCAGATAAGTTTAATCCAATGACATTTTTAAGTACATCAACAAAAAATGTTGTATACCTACATTTAAAGATGAATATGTTTCATTCATGGAAATGTGTACCACTTTTTCAGGGCTTTACAGTGGGTCAGAGTGAACCTCGAGGAGGCTTTGTGGGGCCGTACCCTGCGGAAGCCTAGAACTTATGTATAGAAAAGATTTACTTTAATTAATCCTATTTGAATCAATTTCTTCAATTTAATTTTGATGCTCGATTTCATTCAATTTTAACAATTAATCTTGCATTAACACTGGGTGGCACTAAAATGCTAAAATTAAAAAAAAAAAACAACTTTTTGAAACTTAACACTCAAGTTTAATACTTCATGTTAAATATTATGTCTTTCACTAAACTAAATAAAACTAAAATAAAATAAATAATTAAAAGAAACTTTAACCTAAAATGCATCGTGGAATTCCTCCGCATCGCATGCCTCCTGTGGTAACGTGCCCAGAAGACTGGCAGCATTGCCACGTTGTATGGCAATTCTCTGTGGTTAAAAGAAGCCAGCCTTCTGGTCACGAGAAGCGTCGATCATACGTGTTGCAATCTCCCTGAAGAGACTGCGAGCACTCGCCCCCCATTCCCCTAACGTTTCGACTCTAAACGGCACAAATTCATAATCTCCAAATAAATTTGAGTATTTGCGCCGTTTGAGTCTCCACAGAAGCAGCAGCAGCACCAGCACCGGCACAGCCAACCGTGTAGGAGCTAATATAAACTTAATGGACACTTAGGGAGGACACCGTGCGGTTTTAGTCGGTTCATGCCCGACATAACCACCCTCGCTGGCCGGTGGGTGGGGGGGGGGGGCACTCGCCCATGAAGGGTTCCGTAGCAGCAAGTAACATAATAATGCTTTATCTTTTAATTTTTATATTTCAGTTGATTGAATGAAAGGTAAATTGCGGTTTACGATTTATGATGTATTAAAAAAAAACTACTTACTAGATCTCGTTCAAACCAATTATCGGTGGAAGTTTACATGTTAATGGACATCATAAGTTTTTTAGTCTTATCATTCTCTTATTTTAGAAGTTACAGGGGGGGGGGGACCTTTTACCACTTTGGAAGTGTCTGTCTTGCAAACTATTCAGTTTAGAAAAAAATTATATTAAAAACCTCAATATCATTTTTGAAGATCTATCCATAGATACCACACAAGTATGGGTTTGACGAAAAATTTTTTTTTGAGTTTCTTAATGCGGTTCACAGAATACATCTACTTACCTAGCTTCAACAGCATAGTTCTTATACGTCCGGAAAAAAAGTGGCTGTGACATACGTACGGACAGACAGACAGACATGACGAATCTATAAGGGTTCCGTTTTTTGCCATTTGGCAACGGAACCCTAAAAAGGCTCATAAAGTGTTTAAGAATACGCGTTCTCACGCGTACGGTGAAATTGAATGAGTATATCGTCCCAAGAAACTTAATAATCTCCTTTTAATTGTTATTATCCACAGGCTACGGTAATCGTTTACTTGAATTGGGAATATTACATACATCCAACGCCATCTAGTGAGAAGACACCGAACTTCTTCGATTAGATAAGATAGATATCCTTAGAATTTATCGTGAAATCGCCACTGCATTATAGATTTTAAATTAAATTAATTAAATTTTATCCAGGGCTGACCTTACGTTTGCACATATATATAAGAAAAACCTGTGCCAAGGGGTCAGTGTGTTTATAATGATGGGACTAATTCCAGCCACAAATTCACTGCAGAGACTCTTGTTCATCAGGAACAACAGTATAAAACCATTAATGGGATGTAAGTCAATAAATAATTTTGTTTTTGGTTGTGTTCCATCGAATAACAGATTCACACTATGTCGATCTTCGAAAATTTAAAATATGTTTATATGTTAATAATTAATATATTTATCCAACTTCTGGCACATGTAATATATAAAATAATATTGATAAAATTGACTCCAATAAATTACTTCGGATATGTAAAACATTTATTAATAAAAATATTTCTACTTAGAATATCAGCTATGATTTAAAAGGCACAATTATTTTGATTAAAAGTTATCATGTGTTGTATGTACAAATTGCAATCTAGTGCATAATAAAATAAACTAATTCAGAACAAATAAATTTACATTTAAATTATCCTAAGTATTTATGACTAGAATTAAAATATACTTAATAATCATAATTAATATAATAACGTGATTACAAGCAAGAATAGCACAGGAATGTGAATCTAATATCTAGACCATAGGAATAAATTTTGAAGCTAAACCACCTAGACACTGTTTTAGAAATGCTACATTTCTTATCTGTACACATTTCAAATATTGTAAGAAGCCATCTACTGCTTTTTTGATGAATTACGAAACACTAAATAATATTTAAGCTAGATTTCACCAGTGAAAATCCGTTCAACTAAACTGGGTTGTAAAAATGTGAACGCATTCAAAGTGAAATTATCTCTTAGAATCATATTGGACATTACTTTTTCGTAACTCGTCATTTACTGTTTGAATTAATTTTAATAGACTTTCTTACTTGTGCTTACTCTTATTGTAAATTTAAATTGGTAAAATCAAGCGAAAAATTCAAGCCCCATCATGGATGTCGACTTTTGCCAATAGTATAGCATATAATTTTATTTATTACATTCTTAGGATATCTCTCAAATTCGTAGTTTTGATATAATTTACAGTTAACCAATGATATCAAAATACAAATTGTAGAAGTGGCGTAATTACAAGTATGACGAATAAAAAACACGAAATAGCTGCATTAAAAATGGTAATAGTAATACATAAAATATTAAATATGATGGCCATTTAGACATTACGATTAGTAATTATGATTATAATTTTAATTTTATTGGCGGGGTAGACCCGCCAACTGTAATAACTAGTGTGTAGTCTAATAGTGGCATTCCGTCACCGATCGCAAACCGCAACCGCAACTTATTCCAAGAGCGGCGACATTACCGCTTCCAGTTACGGCACACCACCTCTGCAAATCGTGGCACCAGTAGTGTTGCTGACCGCAATGCATCAACATGGTACATAACATTGCGTTGGCGAGTTCAAAAATGAGCTTTTCTGAAGAAGATGAATACAGCCCATCCCAGCTATCAGCATAATCTGATTATAGATAATATATAGAACGCCATAAGAAAGAAGCAGTTATTACCTTCCTCTTCTAACAAAAGATACAATTAATAGTAAAAAACAAGTAGCATTAAACACATCTGACATTGCACAAAAGCAGTGACTGCAGCGGCAATGCACGGAATGCAATTATCCGCTACCGCAGACGACACTGCCGTCGACCACAAGGGCCGGCGATAATTCCACCTGCGGTTGTGGTGTGTGTGCGGTAGGTCGCGGAATAGGACCTTAAAATAAAATTTTGCAATATCAGTGTTGTTGCTATAAATATTCACAATGACAGTCAATATCATGTATAAAAACGTTGGGCTATCAAATGCATACTGCCTGACTTCATACAGCGTAATGTAACATTATAATAAAGCAAGAATTTAGGCAGCCGGTACGGAGAAACAAATGAGCAGTCATCCGCTCGTATATAGATTTTGGCAGGTGAAACCGCCTGTCACCCCAGCAGAAGCAGGCCGGGACGGTGGGGCGACTAGCGCCCCTCCCCCAAACCGGGGCAAGACGGGGACACCGTGGTTTCCAAACCCGAGGGGGCCATCTCGAAACCGGAGATGGCCCAGGGTCAGTCGGGGTGCGAGGGATATGCTCAATGGGCAACCTTACACCCCGGCGTCTTAAGACCCGAGACGGCGTGCGGTGCAAAATAGACAAATTTTAAAATAGAAGAATGTAACTGATATAAATGTTAAAAATATAAATTGCCTTGACTTATAAAATTGGTTATGGGAATTGAAATAACACAAATCAAATAGGAAAAGGTGAAAGTTGATGCTCCATTCCCTTTGATTTTTTCGGGCTCGATTGTCTTAATTGGTTCAATTGGCTGGAAAAAGATAAAAAAATATATTATAAGAATCAGTATACAAAATCTTAATTTTTAAAATCAATTGCCAAATATTGTGGATTAGTTGAATTCAAACAAAGATATATCGAAAGATGGTAAGAGGAAAGAGAAGCGAAGTGATTGCAGTAATTTTCAAGAGTTAGACTTTTCTCTAATTAGTAGATTTGATTACAAAAAACTTATGATATTGTCTGAAGTTTACGCGAATAAAACTATTTATAACGGATTCTATCGCGATTTATTTGATGTTATTTTATATTTTACATTGATATCGACGTTTCGGTTGCTTTTCAGCAGCGGTCACGGGGAGACTACATCAAATAAATCGCGATAAAATCCGTTAAAATAGTTTTAGTTCAACAAAAAACTTAATTTAAAAGTCAGTATATAAATGAAATCTGTGCAGCTTAAGTTTTTGTTAGATTTACCTTTTCAGTTGTAGACATCATAATAGGCATAGGACTCGGTCCTCCTATTGGTAACTTGAACAAGAAGCGGTTTCTTTCTCGTCTAAAAAAAATAATTAGGTATATTTTCTATAATTCTACGTCAAAACTACAATATATACGATTAAAGTTCAAATTAGATTTAACATTTTATCAAATGAGAAGCAAAGTATTGGTAACTTGAACAGGAAGCGGTTTCTTTCTCGTCTAAAAAAATAATTAGGTATATTTTCCATAATTCTACTTCAAAACTACAATAGATACGATTAAAGTTCAAATTAGAATTAACATTTTATCAAATGAGAAGTAAGGATCTAGGAAAGGAATAGTTTTACTCGCCACACAGTTTGATTTGCAGCAAGCATGGGTAAAATAATTATAAAAATATTTTATTATTTGATACTTACATTTTATGATCAGCAATATATTTATCCTCTTGCTCAATTGCGTTATATTTTCTGGAGTAAGTGTTACTGAATGTCTCATTTGCTAACATGTAGAAGTAAGACATTCGACAGTCAGGAAAGAAGCTGAAAATTGGTTAGATGAAATTGAAATCATTAAAGTCTAGTAAACAATTTTCTTTCTATCATCATACAAGCGGTAACCTTGGTTGCATACAAAGCTTGTATAGATTTAGATCGGAAAAAGAGAACATCTAGGACGGGACTTGAACCCGCGACCAGTCCCTTACAGGGGGAATGCTCTGACCAACTGAGCCACCTTTATACGTAACAGATATTCGAAATTCTCCGATATTCTATAGGAAAAGTTAGCATATTAATCATTTATAAACATTGTTTTTTGATTATTCCGCCACATTCATTCAATTAAATTTAAGGAATCAGTATGCTTCAAGGTTCAAGACCCGTCCTAGATGTTCTCTTTTTCCGATCTAAATCTATACTAAATGTAAGCATAGTATGCTTATTGCTTAAAAATTTAATTAAATTACAAAGCTCGCCATTACAACTCTCCTACTTCTCCTTCCTTTATGGATTGGTTCACCTTTTTTTTATGAGAGTGACTATCGTCTGTACTCCCAATGAATAAGAGAAAAGCCTGCGCCAGTCTTTCGTCCGGTAATCTGCAGGTGTACCGGTTTGCAGGCGAGGTTTGCTAAGGCCCCAAAGACCTAAGTGGGGTCCCAGTCACCCAGTATTATAATATTCTATATTATACTTAAACAAAACATCTAATAACCTATTACTTGAATATTATTGAATTTATAAATCTATTGACTGTATTTTGTACGGTTTGTTGGAGTGCCGAAGGTCTAACCCATTTTTTATAGTCCTCTTTTACCACTCCTGACTCCTGTTTTTTTCTACGGCAGCCTAAGCTTGACGGGAAAGACTGGTATCTCTCGATTTTCGTCGACCAATGAAATAGCAGAAAGTGTTTATCGCGTGACCAAAACGACTTGGTCAAAGAGATTTGAGAGACATCAGTCTACAGTGTCGTGCTACGTAATCCGATAGCAATTTACGAATCGCAGGTACCTTAGTAACCACTGACCACCAAGAAGGCTGCATGTTACATAAGCAGTTAAAAAAAATGTTTTAAATCTTTAAGAATACCTACTTATGTTTCCCTCTGCGTTCTTCCACATACATCCTACCAATATGTGCGTGGCACGGCTCGTAATTCAGTAAACAAGCCAGTTCTATGACATTGCTTTTGAACAACCTTATTAGAAACTCCGGGTCTTTACTTTTCACGAGCCGTCCAAAAATCTTTGATACTTTTTTTGTCAGGAACTCCTAAAATAAAGAACTACATTACACAACAAAAAAAAAATGGCATGTTTCAATCGTTGAGAATTTCTCAATACATAAATACTTTATAATATATAGGCAATATATAAATACTTTTTTTGGCTTTAAGATTTGAGGATTAAATTTCGAGAGTTAGTCCTTTTTACGGCTTATTCTCTGCCGTGGGAGCGATTAAGCCGTTAAAAATAGCCCACTACTATAACTCCCGTATACCAGGATGAATAGCAGTTACCTACGAACACACTCAAGCTTACAAACGTGATATTGTCGGAAGTTTACGCTAATATCACACCACCAAATAAATCTCAATAGAATCCATTAAAAATAGTTTTATTTCATGAAAAACGTAAGTTGGTACTGTAGGTTTTGGTCGCGCTTGGTTTCTAATAAGCAGTATGTGGTCAAGATCTAAACTTCTTCTTGTGTGCTACTTACCTCCCACTCCCAAAACATATATTTGTTCATATTACAACCAGCATCTTCAATAATAAACTTTTCAAAGCCATCCAACACTGACTCCCATACAACAGGACTAGGTTCATTATCTAAATAGTCGAGAATTTCCATTGCAAGTTGAATATCTATATCTCCTGCGACGTAGAGAGCTAGAGCATCGTTAACTATCTGTAATTTAAATCATAAAATCATTGTAATTATGGGTAGTATACTTCAGATTCTGCTATTTGGAAAACTTGAATTATTATTATTTTTATTATGGTCACGTCAAGAAAGTCTCAAGTATCAGCGTCACCAATACAGACACCGATATTGCTACAATGGTTTCCCTCAGCTTGATAGTCCCATTAGATCCTTTTTCACGTTCACGTTAGTAAAGTAGTATATTTAAGTTTAAATGTTCAACATTCCGACTGAAGCTTGAAACCATGACCATGTCTCGTTATGATTATTCTCCCAAATAAGCAACCAACACATCGTCAATTTATTATTAAGTTAACAACACTGGTACACTGGTGGTAGAAATTTGATGACACAAATTTGTCACAAAATTCGGCCGGGTGGGTACCACCGTGCACGATTGCGAAAAACCCTCCGTAGTAATCCAATTTCGGTTAGATTGCGTTCAGGGGTCAGCAAGTGCATAGCCGGGCAGGGGGATTGTGGTCGCAGCACTAGTGGGACCGGTGGGTGTCACGCGGTGCTGCGACGACTATCCTCTTCTGATGAGGCCGTCAAGCTGAGTGCCACCATTGTTAACATGGTATGTGTATGTAATGGTGACCCTCTTTCCGAGACTTTACCTTCAGCTTACCGTCAGGCGAGGTGAAGTCAAATTGACGTGTCCTAAAAATATAAAAAAAAAAAAACAAATAGGACGAGTCCAGATTCATAAAGCAATCTCCTAGCGTGGGACTTTCTCGGGTCCATATCCTGCTCTGGGGGTGTGTACAATATAAATTTACCTGAGCTCTATTCAGTTCATCAATAGACAACATGTTCTCCTTCAAAGTATTGGCAATGAGTTTCCAAGTGTAAGCATCATAATTAACCCGATAGTATCCTGAAAACAATAATATTATAATAAATGAAATTCACAGGATTTTTCATAAAATTGTCAGTGACAAACACAGCGTAATAAAAAAAAATCCTTTTCTAAAAATTTCTCCACTTTACTGCAACTCTACTTCTCTAAACTATAAAGAGGCTTCGGCACATGGTTCTCTCTTGGAGTTGGGGGTTGAGACGGCAATCGCTCCCGTAAAGCCACGATTAGCTAAATCAAGAGAAAGAGTAGAAGAACGGACCCCGTGTTTCAAAGTAAAAGTTTTGGATGCAACCAGTACTAACGTTGTGATGATTATCATGACTACTTTAAAAAACCGGTAAAGTGCGAATCGAACTCATGCACTGAGGGTTCCGTATCACTATTTTTGTTTTTTGGATGTTTTCCTTTATTTGTGCCATAAGACCTTGCTTTTTGCCAAATTTCGTGATTCTAGGTCAACGGAAACTACCATATAGGTTTTCGACCCAATACCTATTGTGTACTTCCGGTTGACCTAGAATTGTCAATTTTGGTTAAAAAATTAAAAAGAAAGGTACAACCTTACAACACAAGTAAAGGTAAAATTTCGAAAGATAAAAAGTTGAAAATTAAGGCAAATTTTACTAATTACAAGTTTTCGCGCAAATTTAAATTTGCCCATATCTTTTATCATGTTGACTCGGGACCTTGATTTTTATACACCCAATAGGGACTATAGACTTCAGTATTTGATATAAAAAAATGAAAATGGTAATATGACTCACGGACAGACAGAGAGACGGACTAAGGAGTGATCTTATAAGGGTTCCTTTTTTGGCTTTTGCGGTACGGTACTCTTAAAATGAATGATAGAAAATCTAACTTAACACTGCGAGACCCCATGGTTCAGATCAACCTACTATCAAATACTAAACAAAGTACTTATATTAGTATCCAACATTATTAGGTCACTAGTGTATAGCAGAGCAATGAATCAGTGTTAGCTTACGAGCGGACAACAGAAATAGATTCAATGTTAAGGCAAGGACTTCAAGAAGTTCATTACAAACTTATATTAGTGCTTGCGTTCATTTGCCATTTTATGGTTGATTGACTAATTTAATTGTTGTTTGTCGCCATTCGCTCACTTATATCTCTTCATGCACGCTGCCTTATTATTATATAATAAATTATCTGAGCTAAATTTACTCAATAGCTTAATAGTCCATATTCACATGCTAGTTGACCCTTAGTTTGTCAGTTTTTGCGGGAACAACAGTTAAAGGAAAACCGTCGAAAAACTACAATTTCTAATTTTCGGCACTGGGAATTTCACAACTAAGTTAATTTTAAAGCTCGGATTGTTAAGGGCTGACTGTTAAGTATTCACATCATTGACTATTATTATATTTAAAAAAAATAACGAATATTCTGTTCTCATGAGAGCTGGAAACTGAAATAAAAACTAGACGTCGAGACTAAAGATCGCTTTTGTGGTAGAAGTCTATATTTAGCAGAGGACGTTACATGACTGAGATGATAAAAATGAACATTTTATGAGTTAGTCTTATTCAAAGGTAAAAATATAGCAGGTATTATCTCGAACAGTAAATCATACCTGAGCTTTGTCTATTGAGCAAAATCCATCCATTGTTCAAGTTTTCGCCAAAGGTATAAGCTTGTGCACCGATTGTGAACCGTGGTCGGTAACAGTTGTAGCAGTTCTGATTGTTTTGAACGATGTACGAGATAGGAATTAGGTAGTCGGTATCACCACGGTTATCTCCAGTGTAGCTAAATTGCCTCTGTAACGTTTGCATGCTAGTACTTAAATTCTGCATTTAAACATGCATTGAAACAAGTTAAAACCTAAATTTAATTACTTGAATAGATGGTATTGATAAAACTATTTACCTGCTTTAGTTGGATAGCATTAGGCGTCCTATCTCTTAGTACTTGCACATTTATAACTGGATATCCAGGACGACGAAGCCAAGACCATAAAATTCGTGATGCAGTAGATCCGTTAAAAAATTGATGAAGACATTCTATGTTGTCACGATCCAAAACGGTAGTAAATTCTTGTAATGATATGTATTTACCTCTCCTACAATCAAAATTATCAATAATTTATGCAACTTGTTTGCATGTTATTTCATTTTTAAAACCAACCGTAAGTGTAATATAAGATTAACGGGATCAGAACTAACTACTGATCAAAATAAATGATCTGTTGAAAACTTCTGTGCTACTACTATTAAACATAAGCTTGTCTGTATTCTGCGAGCAGGTAATGCGCGCGAAAGAGACGGCGGAGAGGGAGCGGGAAAGAACCCTGCCCCCCGAGTTTCGCAGTCTGCGGCGAGGACGCCGCAGACTCATCTACGCCCAGGACTACCGACCTCCATGATCGGGGCCTGAGGACGGCAGTTGGCCGACTCGCCGTCCTTACAGAAGCAGGCCGTGGCGGAGGCGTGTCGAGTGTGCCCTACACACGCCTGCCAACTCACCGAAGCGGGATAAAACCCGACCCCACCAGGCGAGGCCGCGATGGCGGCCAAAGTCCGCCGGCAACCCTGGGGTTATCCTTTCGAGGGCTTACCCGGGGTGCCCGGCAACGGACACTTGGGGAGGACACCGTGCGGTTTTAGTCGAGACACGACATAACCACCCCCGCTCGCCAGCGGGGGGGTATCCGAAGGGATTTCCGCACGTAAAAAAAAAAAAAAAAAAAAAAAAAAAAAAAAAAAAAAAAAAAAAAAAGCTTGTCTGTACGTTTATAAAATAACTTACCTAGAATTAATAAAATTCACCAATGACTGATGGAACTTCTCTGATTCAACCCAACTCTCCAACATCCACAATATCGCTCCTGTCTTCATCTGAACCAACTCCTTGTATCTAGATGGTATCTCTATAGCCAGTGAAGAGTTAAAGGTTCCCAGTGCAGGAGTTGTTTTATGCCAATCCACGGCCATTGCTTTGTGTTTCATTAGTAGACCATATGCGCCTAGTGGACGCTGATGTACGGGTTGGATGCCATGGTTGTACTATAAAGAAAATTTATATTTTTTTCAGGTATTTATTAAATTATCTCCTGTTAACATGAGATTCCAAAGAGTCTACAGTACTTTTCAAAAGGGATTAAAGTTAGTTTATAAAGTCATTACGCAAGTGATGTCTGATTGTTGCAAATGTTCATAGGTCAAGGTGTTTACCATATAAGCCTGGGTCATAATAAACAAGCATACAGAAACTTTTTTTGTAGGTGGTAGAGTCAAGCAACTGTCATTTTGGCCGTTGCATTAATGGGCCGACCCTGACCGGGGAAGCACCACCCTCTCACAGAATATCGACGCCAAGTAACAGTATTTGAACTGTTGCGTTCCGTTTGGTGAGTGAGAGTGCCGGAGCCCAAACTCCTTTCCCATCCCCTCCCAAACTCCTTTCCCATCCCCCCCCAAACTCCTTTCCCATCCCCGATCATTTACAGGATCGGTAGCGCGAGTGTGACGCCACTGTTGTTGCACACGTCCATAGGTCGCGGTAATCGCTTCCCATCAGGTGGGCCGTGAGCTAGTCTGCCACCTTAGTGGTATAAAAAAAAAACTTACAAATATGGCAACAAAATTGGCACAGTTTCTAATGTGTAGCAAAACAGCATAATCATTAATATATAAGGTGTCACAAAATTAGGTCTCTGAATTTGGTGAGATGACTTGGTATCGACAAAATATGTATTTGAAACAAAAAAAAATATCGGGTAAAAAAAAATAATAAAAAAAAAACACCACCAGTGTGCATTGTGAATATTAAACAAGCCCACTCTTGTAAAAGTGGACTCGTCTGTCCACAAAATTTTTCTGGTAGGATCTTCCACTAACCACCTACAAAATCTTAACCGCGGATCAAATTCTGTGGTAAGGAGCTCTTGCACCCGCAGAAAGTGGTAGGCGTGCAGTCCATCTCCTCGCAGTACTCTCCAAGCGGATGTGTTGGAAAATACCTCGTCGCGTCACGTGACACTGGTCGCCGGTGGTGTTTTTTTTTCATTTTTTTTTATTTTACCCGATATTTTTTTTTTGTTTCAAATACATATTTTGTCGATACCAAGTCATCTCACCAAATTCAGAGACCTAATTTTGTGACACCTTATATAATAATGCTTAATTTATGTAAAAACTTGAGGTGTAACCTTTTGTTCCACAAATTTTCGTACACACGTAGAAAAATATTTACTTTGAATAAATTATGTTTCCAGAAATAATTTTTACTGACAAAATTGTACGTTTAACCGATAAATGAGCTCCATGAACGTGTTATTCTGTTTCTGGAAAAGACTTCCATTCATAATAATTTATATTAAGTACTTGCGTGGTTACCAACTAAATTCCTCTTAATATAAACTGCATATTTTTTACCACGTTGACCTAGAAACACGGTATTCACGTGCTTGCAATGATTTTGTATGTAGGTGTTTCTTCCGAATCCTGTATGTAACTGACATAAGTGTTTTATAGCGTTTCTCCGACATCGGAAGTACCCAATGATAGCTCAATGTATAACACTTATGCTTTTAGTGATCGTGTGACGGATGTTTTGAACCTCAGACGTTAAGAAATTCATATTCAACGTATGCCCGTATAATTTGAAAATCTAATTTGGTGCAACCATGAACCAAACTAATATCTGAGGACTTACCACGATGCTCTTGTATTAATCCAAAAGCAATACAGTTCAGCTGAAGGTGTTATACACGGTGTATAACTTCATCCCTCTCCCTCAGCTGAACTGTATTGCTTTCAGAGCGTAATGTTAAGGCTCCTTTTTTTTTCACGTGCGGAGGGGCGGTTCTGTTCTGTTCTGCCCAAGTGTCCATTGCCGGGCACCCCGGGTAAGCCCTCGAAAGAATAACCCCAGGGTTACCGCTGGACCTTGGCCGCCAGCGCGGCCTCGCCTGGTGGGGTCGGGTTTTATCCCGCGTCGGTGAGTAGACAGGCGTGTGTAGGACACACACGACACACCTCCGCCACGGCCTGCTTTTGTAAGGACGGCGATGGTAAGGCCCCTGATTTTATTCTTTGTAATTTTTTAATTCTTTTACAAAATTTAGTGAGGAAAACTAATATAGTATTTAATTTTGGAAAAATTACGTAGTGTCATTATGCACTCTTACTCATACTCTTGATGTGGCTTTTACAGTTTTTATAGGAGTGACTGCCATCTGACTTCCTAACTCTGAGATTAAAACCTGCGCCAGAGCGTTTTTCGTCAATCACTAGGTGTACCGGCTTGCAGATGATATTGGCTTACATCTTGATACTCCATATAACCAAAAATTGCCCACCATCTGAACTTGAATTTCTGTAAATACTTATGGTTTTTTTAAATTCAAATTGTATAACTAACCTGAGTGACAAAATAATAGGCCAAGTAAGTTGCCATGCCTTCTTTGAACCACTCTTCCCTCCATCTTGTCCTTTGTAGCTCACCTGGATTGCCTAACCAGATTCTACTCAGTTGTTGAGCCAATTCAAACGTCATGATTTCTATCTGTTTGATGCTGGTAAATTGATCGATCCTTACTATACGATGAGCCCTGCAAAGATTAATAACATTTTTGGATATGCAAGTAAAAAAAAAAGTATTTCTATAAAATATGATAAAAATTTGAATATAGGATAAATTATACAACACCATCTAGACCCAAACTAAGCAGAGCTTGTCATATGGGTTCTAGAATACAGATAAAAAGACGTAGATTTTTTTTTTGTAAATAAATACATATTATACATAGAAACACCAAGACCAATGCAAATATATATATTGCAATGAGCGGGAATCGAGCCCGGACTTAGCAGTCGAATGCTCTACCGCTACGCCATAGAGGTAGGTAGAGGGAGAGGTAGGAATATATATATTGCTTCCATTTTTAAAAAGATTCCGTCCTACTCTGCTATGTGAGGTGTCACAAAATTAGGTCTCTGAATTTGGTGAGATGACTTGGTATCGACAAAATATGTATTTGAGTTAAACAAAAATATATCGGGTAAAGTAAAAAAATAAAAAATAAAAAAAAATATATAAAAATGAAAAAAAAAACACCACCAGCGACCAGCGTCTCCTGACGCGACGAGCCCGTGATGCACGTGGTAAGCGTGCAGTCCTTCTCCTCGCCGTA
This sequence comes from Cybosia mesomella, assembly GCA_946251805.1. Classification (NCBI taxonomy): domain Eukaryota; kingdom Metazoa; phylum Arthropoda; class Insecta; order Lepidoptera; family Erebidae; genus Cybosia; species Cybosia mesomella. The sequence continues at coordinate 5,427,263 of OX276396.1, forward strand.
TCCTCCAAGCGGATGTGTGGGAAATTCCTAAATCGCGACCAGCGTCACGTGTGCTCGTCACGTCACGTGACGCTGGTCGCTGGTGGTGTTTTTTTTTGTTACCAAATTCAGAGACCTCATTTTGTGACATCTTATATAACAACTAAAACTCAACAAAATAAATAACATTAATTAATTCTTAAATAACATTAATAAATTTATCATGGAGGGATCGAATCCAATTGAACCAACAGCACTGTCATAGTAATTTTCAAAATCCATATTAAAATGACGCATTTTTCCTTCTAGGACAAGCAGAGGCCACTACTTGCCATTGGTTTCTATCGATGAATAAAAGGAAAATTGATAAGTAAAAAGGAAGATCGTACTAAGTGGAGAAAGAAAAGCAGGAAAGCGGTCCCTTTTTTTTTTTTTTTTTTTTTTTTTTTTTTTCGTGCGGAAATCCCTGGATACCCCCCCGCGTGCCAGCGGGGGCGGTTATGTCGGGCTTGAACCGACTAAAACCGCACGCCGTCTCGGGTCTACAGACGCCGGGGTGTAAGGTTGCCCATAGAGCATATCCCTCGCACCCCGACTGACCCTGGGCCATCTCCGGTTTCGAGATGGCCCCCTCGGGTTTGGGAACCACGGTGTCCCCGTCTTGCCCCGGTTTGGGGGAGGGGCGCTAGTCGCCCCACCGTCCCGGCCTGCTTCTGCTGGGGTGACAGGTGGCCTCACCCGCCACCCCCAGGCCTGCGCTCATGGAGGACGGAGGTCGTTAAGCGACCTCCGGCGCCTGAGTTGCCTGCGACGCGCGGCGAGCAAGTTGCGGGCTCGGCGGACCGGGAGAGTTCTAAGTCTCTCCCGGGCGCGCTCCGCCACCTCCTTCGCGAGCATTACATGCTCGCAGAAGGAGGCGGCGGCGGCCCACGCGCTCGCGCTCCGCACCATTGCCGCAATCATGCTGCCGAGCGAAAGGACTCCCACCCCGATGGCTGCCACGAGGTCACGCCTCGGCGCCTCCCACGCCGGGCAGTCCGCCAGCGTGTGCAGCCCTGAGTCCTCGCTCGCGTCGCAGTGATGACACTCAGGCGTTGGCTCCTTCCTGATCCGATGCAGGTGGTCCCCGAAGCACCCCTTCCCTGAGATCACCTGCGTCAGTCGGTAGGAGAGGCTTCCGTGTCGCCTCTCCAGCCAATCCTCCATGATGGGCCTTACCGCCGCTAGGAAAGCGGTCCCTGAGCTCCGATGTGTGGACCTTAGATTCAATCGGGACATAACTGTAAGATGATGATAATGAAAAAAGTAAAAAAGAAGGACCATAAAACTTACAGACTGTGCGTAATATTTACATAGTTTAAAACATAGTCACTTCCCGGTGTCTGTTCGCTGCGATCTTTTAAACTATCCAACGGATTTTGATGCGGTTTTCATTAATAGGTAGAGTGTTCAAGAGAAAGGAATAATTAGAATGAATAGTTTAATACTGTTTGTGTTAATTTATTGAAATATGACGAAAATTGCTCAAGATGACGAAAGAGATCAAGCCAATTCAGAGCTTAAATCGAATACGCTGCCTAATCCCTTTGAGTTATAATAAAACAATGTATGGTAGGATTGTCCCTCTTTTATAGGTCTACAAAAATTTTACAGTCATATAAGTCTGTCTCTTAAGAATAGCTTGCTATAGCCATTTTAACTTCACATTTGGTCACATTTTATGTAGTAATTGGAAAGCTATTCAGATGAATACAATATTAATCTTTATCAAATTAAGTACGTTAGTAATATATAAGCATTTCATTTACATAGTAATTGCTTTTTAAATCACATAATTTCATTGAATATCTTCGGAAATAGTTATAATAGGATAGGTATATAGGATAGATAGGATAGGATAGGATAATAGTTAGAAATGTCGTGCAAGAAAATTTAAAGGTGGCCGCGCGGCGCTGCAATTCGATCATTCCTTTTTTTACGAATTTACTCCCGCTCAAAGCCGGAACCCGGGCAGCTAGCTGCGTATATTGCGTTGAGGGTCACTTTATTATGTGTAAGAGCCACAATTGAGCCAACCCATTAATTCAGAAAAAGTTTCTACCACTTTGAATAATATTCTATCAAAACGTCTTCATAGCCACATTCAAAGCTTATAATAGACACCAATTTTACAGTATTCGTTTTAATAAATACGCCTTTTCAACACTTCGATGTATTTGGTGAATAAACAATTGGATAATAACATAATCAAACAATGCATATTAGTTGCGGGAAATGTTAAAACAGCTGATGATGGCGAGTGGTATTATTCATTGCGTGGCCTTGTGCGAAAAATAAATAGTTCTTAAATAGCATCTAGGTCAAGTTTTATGAGACAGAAACGTTTGCTTTGAAGCTAATGTTTAGTTTTAGTTATTATATTTTTGATTTGTAAATCTTTGGCAAAGCCAACATTATTGTCGTGATCATTTCCATTGCTTGGCATTGATTTGTAAATGAAATAGATTTTTCATACGTTGATTTTCGTGGTGAGTTAATTGAATATTTAGTAGTCTGCTAGGTTTCCTTATATATCTAAAAAAAATATATTTATCTGTTTTTCAATTTCATAAGTAGCGGTTATTGATACTGAAGTGTTATCGATAAATAAATTGGAAACAGTTAGATTTAGAATCTGATCGTTCAGCCAATTGGTGCACAAAAACGTATTTATAGCTGCAACTGTCAACTTAAATATGACTGACATATATTTTTTGACCCGAGTAATCATAGAAGTCATTCTAGACAAAGACGTAGTCAAATCTTTGTGGATAATTCAATGCCAAAATCTATGAAGGAATCTTTACATTCAATCCAAACTAACACAATTAGTAAATTAGTGCCTCTTTAGGTTTCAAAGAACTGACTCACTTACCCATTAGTTAGTAAGTTCCAGCTGCCGATCTCGTACACGGTTATAGTTGTAGGTACTGCTACTAAATTTATAGGCCCTTCCACTAGAGACCTGTTTGTCTTCGAGTATTCTTGAATCATATTTATAATTGTTATTCCGTACTTAAATATGAACTTGAAATCGTCGATTTCATCAATAGGAGCCCATAAAATGAAAGAATCGTTGGACTTTGTAGAAATTGCTTCTTTGCTAGCAAACCGCGAGTGGTGAAAGCCAACTTGGTGAAGACAAACTTGAGGTGAAGGCACGTAGTCCACAATGAGGTACTCATTAGTGCTGCAAAAGTAATTTTGATACTTAAGTACTAAACTTAAAATATTGATGATTTACGCAATACCGTTAGTTTATTTTGTATACTCTTTAACTTAAAAAAACTATTAACATATAGATTTGCGATTTACAATGTAAATCATATTTACACAACTTCTGTAAATAAAATAAAACTGATAATCAACTGTCGTACGTTAAATCGATGAACATTATAAAAATACAACATACTAGCTGATGCCCGCGGCTCTTCCTGGGCAGAGGTTGGTTATAGTTTTTTGACCATTTCTCCAGTTCTACTTAACCAATTGCAATCAAACATACGGCAGATTTTAAGTCTGACCAAGGTCCCTCTAATAAAAAAGCCGCATCAATATCTGTTCAGTAGTTTTTTTTTTAATATCTCCAATCCAACTAGTTTACAATTTTATAATAGTATAGAAGATAAAATGAATATCCGTAAAGTGAATATCCAAATAATGGATAAAATATAACAGTTTTCATCATGCCCATAAGCACACATCAAATAATTTTCTCTATTAAGCGTACTCACATCCCACCATGTGTTACCGGTCAATAAGTACACTATCACAATAATTGACACAATTCTCAGTGCAGTTGGAGCGCTCACCATATAAGGATCACCGTCTGGTATGGGGTATGGTCGTTGTGTAAGCGTCGATGATATGGGATTAACATTACAGGATGTTTATTATACAAGTTCACGGTCTTCATTTAAGATTTTATTATAGCATTAAATTCATTATTATGTCAGCCTTTACGGTATTTAAATACATATAGCTACTTTATAACAATTTATTTTATTGCTAAACTAAATAAATACACAAGTTAATCGCTTATGAAATTGCTTACACTGAAACACCGCATTTATAGGCTCAATACGCTATCACACTATAAAAGTGGAAAGTTGAAAATATTTTTTATTTCCGATTAGCTTGTCTCGAAGAGAAAACATGAACTGTTTTGTAAAACTGGCACTACTATCTGGTACAAAGAAATTTATTTATAAATGGAACGAGATTTTCTTTTAATGGTTTTGTCCTCCTCCTAATTATATGAGTACCCTTAAAAGGTTATTACAAATTGATCTTTAACGAAATTTGATTAGATTATAATTCTGATCGAAAATAATATGAGTATGAAAAAGAAAACAATAATAAGACAAAAGAATAACTAATATTGGGTTGTTATAACACAACAATTTAACAAATTTTAATCAAAATGGAAGCACTAACTTCTTATTTCAATATCAATTCTAAGCCTACGTCTATTCGAGATTTTAACGAATCAAACATAATAATACTGAGTTACGTACTCTTATGATTTTGAATATTATTAAAAAGAAATTGTATCTATTTCGAGAAAATTCCGTGAAACCATGTATCGATCTGCTTAAAAAGCTGCGCGATAATGTTTGACGACTGAGGGTTTAAAATACAGACATATATAAAAAGGGCAGGTTCTGTTGGAAGCGAAGTCTCACACAACATATGCATAATTATAGTTATTATATGACTGGTCGCAAGATTTTATTTTATATTTAGGTCACGTCAATTTGACTTTACCTCGCCTGATACATAAAAAAACTTAAACTTAACTAAACTAACTTATTTAGCTTACTTACTTAGTTCTTCTCTGTTCCTCAGCAATACAGATAGTAGTATTAGTAGTTTGTAAATCTTTCATTTTCTGAGGTACAAATACCTTAAACTTGAATACCGCTTCAAACCGAGGGTTGTTGAAGCACGGGAAGAAGTACTTAGCTTTGTTTGGAGATAGTCTTGTGGTGAAGAGATACCTGCAACAGGAAATAGACATGATTAAAGAAATGTACAAGAAGATTTCTTAGATTCTTAATTGATATGATTGAAGACGAATTCGTAAAAAGATATGTTGAAAAATTGATATGGTTCGTTGTATGGTTACGTAGTCCATTCTGTTAGCAAGTTGATGTAAAGTTAGTTCGTAAAACTAATTTGGAGTTACAGCTTGACCAAACAAATTATGATAAGGTTCCCACAACCCATGGGAATCTATTCCATGAATAAAAAGTAGCCTATAATTAGTATGGTTATTTCAGACTATAATCTATCTCTATACCAAATTTTATCGTGATTGAGTAACAAACATCCAAACATCACAGTCAAAGTAAAACGAAGAGATAGAAATTGTAGTGTAGAACCAGAAAAAGAAATCTCTAAACTATAGCACCAATAGTTGAAACTCAACCAGCAGTTATATGTACTACCGCCTGACCGGGTGGTAAATTATAACTTTTGATATTTATTTCGATTTCAATACTGGGAAATTTTCAGGCATCCAACTATTTTTTGTAATATTTAGAACACATTAAGTTTAAGTCAAGTCGAGAGGGATTTTGAGAATTTTGGGAGTCGCTGTTATTACTCTTGGCTTGTTAGAGTATTTAGTTATGTGTTATCATATTTAATCTTTAGGTACTATCCTTGCTTGGTCTGTACCTGTTTCTCAACAAGAATTAATGCGCCAATCTTCAATCCTTGTGGGTGTTGAAATAACGACTTCTTGTTAGTTCTTGTATATCCATCTATACTATTATAATTTAGTTGTATTTTGTACATTGAAGATATTCATTAAAATTTACTTGGGATGTGTTATTCGATTCTAAAGCAAAAAATTGCAATCGGTTAGGTAGAACCGGAGATAGGACCACGAAACGATAACTGACCTCCGAGCGGGCGAATATAAATATACAAGCTTCAACTTCATTTACCGTGAACTCGTGGTGTTAGTTACTTAATCTTGTAGTTAAAGGAGAATGCCCATTCTTGGCTGTGCTTTTAGACGTTCGCGTCAATATTTCAAATGTTAAAAAATAATATTGATTATAGTATGACTTTTCAACACTAAATCGCTTCTAAAGAACTTGGGGTTTGAATTTAACTTATAAAGATATGAAAATTGAATGAATAATCGTTTCCATTTTAATTTAATTGTTACCATTATATAAAATAAATCATTGGCGGTAGAATGCAAATATACCAATCTTTTTAAAATAAAATGGTTAAATAATAATACGTGATAATAATTCGCAATGTGACATTCACATATATTGCAGTTATGAAATCTTATTATTTCGTGTATGTATTCCTAAATTATTAGTGATAATCAGTTAAAGTTGTAAAATATTGTGTGCTTCAGTGGTAGTTTTCTCTTAATTTATACATGGTATCCCTGTCTTACTAAAAAGTCAGTTCAACAGTCTGTGTCACAATATTTTCTTGTGTTTGTTGTTTTTCTCGTTGTAATAATTTAATTTCTCAATAACCCCAAGTTCTGTTACAATATGCGTTTATATTTCAGATAATACTTAATGCAGGCTTTTTAATGCAGTTTATACTTATGTGACATAGCAAAAAAAAGTGTGCAACCGATTTCCATACTGACATGGGCATTGTCCTTTATCCTATTCCTACTAACATTTCAAATGTGAAAGTTTGTGAACTGGCTGAAATTGGGTGTTACCCTACTGAACGCAAACATGAAAGCATGAATGAAATCCACACTCCAGAATTTTGTCTGGGATATAACGGATGGCAGTTCCTCATAATATATGATCTATTCACGTGACTCTGCACATCTACAGCAGTATATTCATCTTCGTGACACGCAGCTCCTATAGTGTCACTTCAACGCCAACCACACTTCACAATCGTATATGAAAGCACAGGCCAGGTTGTTTTATAGACCTGTCCCTTTAACCTAATCAGCATTTCGGAGTCATAAATGATAGCAGTCACCTCACGTCGCTTAACTCTGGCGGCAACAATGCATGTCTTGTCGCGTCAAAGACGAATTAACCTTGGGGCTAACCATGACTGCTAAATAGCAATTCAATTGCATACCTAAACTGCATAGTTTTGGACTTATACCATAGCGTTGTATTAAGTTGTTCAGCTTCATGTTCCTAATTTGAACAAACGCACCCAACGCGAACGCATTTCAGTTTAAACATGTCATAGTACGGATCATAGCAATTTGGTTTAAAAACTTGTATTGAATTGCTCTGAAACTGAACTGTTTATAAGGCCCCTGATCCGTGGGCTCTGTCAAGTTTATAAATAACAGAAAAGTTTACTCACAGAAGTGGAAACACTAAACGATTTATGCAAGAGTAACTTTTAACGAATAGTGTGACGAATAATTTATAACTGATATATTTTAAGAACGGATATTCAGATTATATTCAATGTTTCTCAAAGTGGTGGCCCTTATTTGGTTCATTAGACACCTAACAAGCGGTTTATTTCGTACTAACTTGCACAAAGTATACACCAAGGTCAACTTGAGCCGGAAATCTTTATACGCGCTGTGTAGCAAACTGTTGTAGTACGCATGCCAAATAAGACAAATTGTTAACCATCTGGCTATTTTCTTATAAATATCATAAATTTTAATACAAATCATGAAAGTACTTTTATTCATATTTTTATAGCTGTTTCCCTCAGCTCTACTCATGGTTAATACTGATTCCGTTCCCGTAACGACAATAACCCTATGACCGGGATGAAAAGTAGCACATTTACCAACCAAGACTCTATATCATGATAAATCAGTGGGAAAGTGCCATGGCATATATTCATGGATACACGCATACCTCCTAATTCTTTAAAAAAATTAAAATCAAGTTATTCTATATTAGAGAAACGTCACTCAGCTGCTTCCATTCATTTGGAATCAGTAATGCTCTGTTAAGCTCTGTTTGTTTAACGTTAGATGCTAAATGCGTTGTCCATCACCACGTCCGTCTTCTGAATAGGCGGTATATGTCTGAGGTATTATTGACTTTGCTGACAACATGATGCAAGCTACACATTCACCTCCAGGCCATGAAAGGTGAAATTCATGTATTTTTTTAGTGCCATGCATGTGTCTCTGCGCCAAAATTTATTCAGACCCTTGTAACCCACAGGTGTGATGGATTACAACTATATAATTTTTGCATTCATCTTCTCTATATATAAAAATGAATTGCTGTTCGTTAGTCTCGCTAAAACTCGAGAACGGCTGGACCGATTTGGCTTATTTTGGTCTTGAATTATTTGTGGAGGTCCAGAGAAGGTTTAAAAGGTGAATAAATATGGAAGTTGTTATCGATTGAGGCAGTACGAAGTCTGCCGGGTCAGCTAGTAAGTTATAATATTGAAAAAATAATACTCGTTTTATTAAATGTCAAATTCCACTGATAAGACTGCAACATTGTGTGAGTATACGTTCCATTTGGTAGGACTAACGAACCGAGACAATGCCCAGACAATATGTCAAGTTAATTAGGCTATAAGAGTGTACAAGCTTACTTCGAAACATAATGAAAAACTAATTGATTAATTATTTAGTGACGCCTCTGTGATTACGTTAAGGATGTTACCACATAGGTGGTATTAAGCCATGATTATCTTTGTATAAATAACCTGGCTACCAGGGAGTACCTTCTCATTTATCATTATTATCGTCTTCTCACAATAGTAAGTTGAATTTGCATTATTGATGCATTGTCATAAATATGAATTCAACTCTTTCAACTTTTTTCTCAGACTCCTCCTCCTTTCTCTCTGCAGGTAGCAATACTTGGCATCCGAATTTGCTGTCTGACTATCCAAATAAAGAAATCATTGAACAATCCATTTCTTTGTTCTTTTCATAAGAATGTATAACCAAATAGATATTTCCTCTGGAAACTTGATAAATCTCACAACGTAAATCAATTAAATCATTAACGTAATTACCATAACACTCTGGTGCTGTGTTTATGGTTTTTGTCCATGTTTCAATTGATCCCGACTATACACGTGGGAGGAAGGTCGACCACACACGTATATGGTCCTCGGCCTTACGCCAACATGCGTTCAGATAAAAACTAGTGACTTGTAAATAGACGGTTGACGAGACCTAGTGCTGTTATATAATGTCATATTGTCGTGATGTGAAATGTGGATGGCCTTGGTGGAGTTATGTGTATGGGGAAACAAGTTCGATACCCGTGTAGGGCAAAAAAATATGCTTAGGAATTTCACGGTAATAGCTCGGAGTCAAGAAAAAGTGTCAAATTGCCGGTAACAGCTCCGCACTCTATAAGAATGTTATGTTTAATATGTATTATAGGTAGATATGTTATCGGGAATATAGGCAAAGATGCGAAAATGAAACATCGTTTGTGCAATACAAGTTGTTATCTCCTCATTATTTATATCCTTGCATAGAATGACAGTATCGAAGTCACATGTCGGATGCACAATACATTTAATTTAAGCTGTTATTTAGCACTCAAGTACAGTCAACGACACAAGTGGCTTGGTTTGTAAATATTTTATTGTTTGATCCAAATCAAAATGCAAGGACATATTTTTTTAAGATATTAAGTTTTTTTTAGTATGCACCACATGCACACACCATTTTCGTACAATGTACTAATGAAGATACTAATTTCTCTTACAAAGAAACTTGAATTTCCAATATTGTTCCGACTTAGCTTTTAAATACAAAAGAAAGTCTCACACTGTTACTTGTTAGGTTTTTCAAATAACAAAACTAAAGATTAGTAGTAGTTGAGCATTCTAATAGTTCAAGTATCTATTCACATACCAGATAATATAGTACTTCCTTTGATTGTATAATGGTATATTCATTTGGTTTTCAAAAGGTTACTTGACCTTGGCTTTAAATACCATTTTAAATCTAGGCTTTTCTATAAAATACGAAGTAAACAATCAAATTTAGTTTGGAGAACACATCATCTAGTTACAAAAGAGAATCGTCCAAAATATATTGACTGATCTACATCTGTTATTCTGTCTTGTGTTTGTGCAGCAGAACATTAACCGAATGCGTAGGACATTCGGTTAATTACACATTACGTTACAAAGAAACGTTGCATTCCATTTTACACTGAAAGTTTTTCCAGTCCAATACTCCCAAAATAAATTTTAACATGTTCTCAAAAAGTGGTTAGAATAATATTAATACCGTTTTACTCACGACCCCTTAACTTGACTCTAACACACTTGTCTGACTTATAATTCATGTAACTTTATAAAATAGCAATAAAATATTATTGAACAACGTATTTTATTACATAAAACCGCATTGTCTCATGGAGTCCTGATATTATTACTGATTGTATTAATTGAGAATCTGATTCAATGCATCACAAGGTTACGTGCAAAATTAGATTCAGGAATTACGCCATCAGCATTTGTGATGCGAGTGTATTTTTAAAAATTTTTAGCACAACCTCCACTGCTGTATAGTCGAGCAGATACAATTTTTCCTCCAAATATTCTAATAAACAACTAGCTAGAGATTTGTTTATCCAAATCATAACAAACTTTACTGCAAAGTAGGCTACATCTATCTATAATTTTATAACATTGTAAATTAGGTGTGTCTATACATTGGAGATATTCTGAACACAAAAATATATTTTTTGGAATTCTTGGCTGTTTGTTAACGATGGACGCAAAAACTACAGAACGGATTTTGAAGCCGTTTTTACTATTAGAAAGGTCTTGGTCAGGTTTCAAATCTGTCGTTTGTTCGATTGCAATTGGTTAAGTAGAACTAGTATCTCCAGTTTTACTGAACCAATTCATTCTGATTCATTTAGATCAAAAATCGATAACCGACCTACGTGCAGGTGGAGTCGCAGGCCTCAGCTAGTGATTTATATTTGTGAAGAATATTATCCATAAATATTAAGACATCTATGTGAGTTTACCGTATGCAAGTCATTCTAGTAATGGAGTGTCAAACGATTGAATCGTGAAAATTTTAGTAATGTTTACATTACATGATCCATTTGGTATTTGCTTGTGACACTTCTAATCAGTTTAAATTATAGTCGATTTATTGTGTGTATAAGATGTCCAAATATGCAGTAGTATAGAATATAGTAACAAATTATAATTATAAAAGAACCTAAACAGGTTTAAATATTCAGGCAGTCTAAATATTGCACTAACAAGGATTTTTGCTTTGACTTGGGGATATCCCAAAGTATTATGTATAAAAATACAAAATAAAACAAACATAAATAACCTTGTAATCTAAATATATTAGGAAGTAGACTATCGTTTAAATTTACTTTAATAGCGAGAAAAATAGATCGACATAATAGTTTAATAGACTAAACAGAAAAAGTAAATAGCCCTTTCTAATAATTTGGACAAGTGTGGGCGAATGATAATGAAATCAATGATAATGATAGCACATACTTATAAACTAACTGAATTTAGATATTTAAATTTTCTGTTTTTTTACATCTCACTGACTACCTGAACTCAGCAATAAAAAGTATTCTCCACATTGTATGTTGCGCCAAATTTCTGCCAAATCTATCCAACAGTTTTTAAATGATTGGTCATTATGTTAGTAATTAATATGTATAATTTCTTTAACGGCAGTAGTCTAATGATAGTAACAGGTCGATGATTTTATGTGAATGCTTGAAAAGTCATCAGAAATGTCAGTTGGTAAGTAAATACTTTTATTCTTGGCATAAACAATTTTAATGTGAATTTGAATTACAAATCCATCAGGAGTATTATATTGAAACCACAATACCTTATTGCCATTGATGTCTGTATTACTAAAGTAACATATTTATTACAGTTTATTTACGAATAAAAACGCAACAATTGTAGTCTACATTAAACCTTTCCAGTGGATAGTAACCATAAAAATTTGAAACAATTCTGATTATGGTAACCATCATTACTTAACGGATCACATGACAGCGAAAAAGTGATAACCTTGGTTCTCATACTATTTAATGGACATGCTATAGTCTACTCTGCATCTGTGGTTGGGTCACAGTAGTAACATTAAATAGGATATTAGGGTTGGCATGTATGAGTAATACCTCGTGTTGTTGTGAATCTTGTGAGTATTTATGCCTCATAATTTTTGCATTGAATTTAGCATACATAAATAGCCCACATAACTTACACAGCATATATACATTCAGTAGACTATACGTATATAATATGTAAAAACCTATAGGAACGTGTAAAAACCCAAACCGTCTCAAAAATTCCAACTCTGTTGTTTATGAACTTATAAATGTATAATTAGAATACTTTGTTGTACAGCAAAAGTCGGTTTTCAGTAACACAATAGTGACGTTTGTGAATTCGAGATTAGTAAACAACAGGCTAAAAGCATACATAGAAAAACAGGCATTTAATAGGTCGGTATTATCATTTCATGCAAAATCTGTAAAACAAACTTGAGTGAAAAATACAAGATAAGAATTCTCGGAAGTTCACACATTAATTTCGGCGATAAGATCATGGAGGACTGGATGGGGAGGCACCAATGTAGCCTCTACTGCCGTGTGCTCACTCGACATGGCTACTTCGGTGAGTTCCGGCATCATATAGTCCGGAAGCTAACGCCTGAGTGTTCACCAGCAATATGGTGAAATTCGCGGGATATTCGTACGTAAAAAGAATTCCTTCGAAGTTGACCTTAAATATACTGAGAGACCATAATTGATAACTAAAATTGTGTTTACGTATTTGGACGCTATAGGTCGTCTAGGTCAGTGGCAAATGAAAATAACTCCACGATGACTTATTTGAAATGGTCAAACCTTGAATTGTTTTACTTGAGTTACTATAATATTTCATCAGGAACGTTTTTCTTTTAGATTTTTTCCCTTACAATAATTGTGCAAATGAATATATATTTAGATGATATGTTGGTTTATTCAAGTACCAAAACTGTACACACAATTTTAATTCCTAATATTATAAATGTGAAAGTTTCTGAATATGTTTGGATGTTGGAGTATTCATTACTCATCAAACTCAAACGGCTGAATGATTCTGGCTGAAATTTGGTACCAAATTCCACGCGCGTCAGGAGCTGCGGGCGACAGCTAGTTGAATGATAATTGCATTAACAGAATTGTCAGCGGCAACTTGAACAAATAAAGAATCATAGACCGAAAATCAGATAGCGTTAACACTACTGTGCACTTCATAAAAAATAACACTGTAGTATTTTTTTTATTATAAGACAATCAAATACGTCATAAATCACAAGTTACTCTTATAAATCCGACCAGTTATTTTTAAAAGAATATTAATAACGAACATTACTAGTATTTCCCCTAACTCCTTCAGCTAAGCGAAATTGCTTGTGTTAGGAGTTGGTTCACTTCGGTAGTATAATGGCTTCGATGATGGCAGGATTTTAAAACTCATTGTCTCATTTGAAAAGTAAATCGTGTGTTACTAACCAATTAAAGGAAAATGAAAAAAGATTAACATTAATCTAATATAAGGCAACTGGATTACTTCTCTATGGTTATATAATTATGTTCTGAAGTAATTTACAAGTAGTGTAAATTCGACCATATATATATTCGAGAAAAATTAATAAAGGACTTATTTAAAAATACTTACTTATAATCTTTACTCTGCTCATCGTAATACTTAACCAAGAATATACCACTGTCATCTTCTTTTACTACTTTTCTATACCAAATTTGAATATAATAAAATTGCTTATTGATGTCACGGTACACTCTTAAAGGTTCTTTTAAATATATATACAGCTTTCCATGAACATTGTTATAGTCTAAAGGTCGAGAGTCACTAATAATGTTCCGATTTCCATCAAGTACTTTTATATGGTCGATGCTTAACTCCTTGGCATCCAATTCTATCACTCTCACGTCAGGTACGTTCGCTATTACAGTAATAGTTATTTCACAGTCAAAATAAGATCGGTCAGCGTTAACGTAAGGATATATGTTTAGTTCATATTGTAGTGGATACACTGTATAGTTCAAACACTCTTCTTCCATCACAAGATCAATTGCATTTGCAAAAGAAATGCATATAAGAAAAATAGCACTAAATAATTTATGAGCCATGATTTTATTTAAGCCCAACCACTGGCCCTTATTTTTGTATTTAATAAAAACAAATGTTTTCAAGTTCGATACTGTGTTTCGAATTTCGCGCCCAATTACGTTCAAAAACGTCTGAACACATCGCGCGCGTAAATGCGTCTATTCATAGTGTCTGTAGTGCTCCATAGATCGACGAAGCTCGGCGCCAGACTTACCGCCCAGTAAAACGTGAGCTATCATTCTTAATGCATTCCAAGCATTTAAAAGGTGTAAGAGGATTTTTTTATAATGTCACAGATCAAGATAAATTGGATTTCCGTATATTTCTGTTTGTGGATATATTTTACCTTTATTAATTAGTTTACTCCCATTTATTTTAAAATATAGCCTATTGCCTATTTGTATCAGTAAACGGAGTAAAATAAATGTCTCTGCTGAACTTTTTTAATACTCTTTAATAAAAAAACAATTTCAATTCGCAAACATACATATTCATATTTATGAAAATAATTTAAACAATTTTTTGTAGAAACCAAAATCTTTAAAAACTATCAGTATTTTATTCAGCGCATATTTTTAAATAAATTGAAGCCCACGCAACAATTACATGTATGTTACTTGTTACCTATTATATGTTTATTACGTGTAACAATGCATTAGTAACGGTAACGCACGGGACAATTGATAGACTGGATGCGTGGGACACAACAGCTATTTACACTATATGTCACCCACGAGAGCTTGTAAATTCAATACTCTGAATCAGTAAGAGCCTTATTGCATGATAGGAATAAAATGTAACCTACAAAATAAATTGTAAGTTTTCGAAAGTTGATAATTTTTTGATACTATCAAGATAATTAGGAGGAAGTTTATTGTTTGTAGGGAGTCTGAAAGAAAGATGATTTAAAATCGTTTTTCAAAGTTTTGGGTAGGAAAATAATAAATTAAGAGTAAATAGTAGAATAATCACATATCAGCTTACAGTGATTGAAAATGAAAGTAAAAAAAAACAAATAATTAATCTTTATGGGAAATTCAAAAACTAATTTGTGTAAGTAAAGTTTTTTATACAGGATTTTGCAACTCTTTATTAGATTTCTATTCTATATATATACAAACATATTAATTAACCTTATCCATTATATGTAGTGTTAATATATTTTGGTAACTGTCAAAGGTTACCAAATATTAACACATTAATTATTTTGTAATGCATTTCAATTTAAAGACCGTTCAAATTGAATTAAATCTATATTAATACCATAAAGCTGAAGAGTTTATTTGTTTGTTTGATTGAATGTGCTAATCTCAAGAACTACGGGTTCGAATTGAAAAAATCTTTTTGTGTTTGATAGCCTATTTATCGAGAAAGGTTATAGGCTATACGTCATCACGCTATCGCCCAAAGGAGAAGTGCAGTAATCATATATGTCAACAAATTGGGCAAATATCTATACATTATTGCAAAACTAATGCGTTTATGGGTTAAATAGGGGCCACGGGCGATCGAAATATGTCACAGGCGAAGTCACGGGGGATAGCTAGTTTATAATAATGTTCATTAATTTTGTCACTTGCTATTATTAGATAATACAATTACTAACATATAGTAGTATTTTCAAGTTTCGTACAACTTCGATTAATTGTAATATTAAGCTATCTGTATTTCATTCAAATCCGTAAGCTCTCAAAACGCAAACAGCTTATATATATGAACTCTCTTACACGAACTTTCTATCTTCATAATATTTGTAGCAATAGGATGTTTATCCTTAGTCAAATTAACTTTGATTCTAATTAAACGCTTCCCAGATTGTTACTAGCTTCTTCACAAATTAATTCTCGTCATGTCAATCAAACAATTATCATTCTCAAATTCACTTAAATGAAATTATTCAATTTGAGTAACGTTCGTCTCTGGCCATGTATTATTCATTTATGTAATTATGTCTACTATGTACTTGTACTACTCTGTACAAGAAAAACAATATTGTTATTAATTGGCTTTATTGGTTTTTTTTTATTTATTTAAAGAGAAAGTACATTATAAAGGATTCACTTACATAAAAATGCCACATAAACTCATTCGAGTTTTACTGTGCATTAAAAGCCGTCAATGTGTAAATAAAATAGGTTAAGAAACACAAGCAATCAAAAATTAAGGCTGTTTTCTCGTGGTCCCAGGATTTTGTCCCATTAATGAGACCACGAGGGAGAACTGTATCTCGTAGTCCCATTATTATATTCAATAACGTATTAATCCTCCTGTATATAAATATATTTTTCCTGCATAGATAAACTTTTTAAGAGAGCGTGGTGAAGTGTTCGATGATGAATAAAATGACATTTGCCTGACATTGATTACTTAAGTATTTAAGATAAAAGAATATACCTAAATAATATAATGTTGATATTTTTGTCATCATGGTTTTTTTTTGGTAACCACATACCTTTTGTATATACAGGATGTAGGTACACAACAATGGGACAACGAGAAACAGTTCTCCCTCTTGGTCCCATTAATGGAAAAATATCCTGGGACCACGAGAAAACAGCGAAAATTAACTAGAATAGGAGGTAGACTACAAAAAGTAAGAAAGCGCTTATCGGTGGCCACACTGATCCTAACGCAACCGCGCTTCGGTGAATTGTAGTGTAATTATTGAATTGAAAAGTTAACATAGGTACGAGAATGGATGGATTTATAAATAATGGGAATATAATATTTTGTTTTTATCCACACCTATGTACTGAAAGGTCTGATGACAATCTAACAAGTGGTTATGAATAAAAATCGATCTAGTGCGAGTTGGACTCGCCCAAGGGTTCCGTAGCAGCAAGTAAAATTTGTAAATTTGAGTTGATTGAATGAAAAGTAAATTGCGGTTTACGATATATGACGTATTAAAAAAAACTACTTACTAAATTTCGTTCAAACCAATTTTCGGTGGCAGTTTACATGGTAATGTACAACATATAATTTTTTTAGTTTTATCATTCTCTTATTTTAGTAGTTACAGGGAGAGGGGGGGGACATTTTACCACTTTGGAAGTGTCTGTCGCGCAGACTATTCAGTTTAGAAAAAAAATGGTATTAGAAACCTCAATATCATTTTTGAAGACCTATCCATAGATGTTCCACACGTAAGGGTTTGACGAAAAAAAATTTTTGAGTTTCAGTTCTAAGTATGGGGAGCCCTCAAAAATTATTGTTATTTTTCTATTTTTGTGTGAAAATCTTAATGCGGTTCACAGAATACATCTAGTTACCAAGTTTCAACAACATAGTTCTTGTAGTTTCGGAAATAAGTGGCTGTGACATACGGACGGACAGACAGACAGACATGACGAATCTATAAGGGTTCCTATTGTTGCCATTTGGCAACGGAGCCCTAAAAACGGATACCACGAAGGCTACGGCACTAACGATACAGCTTAGACTTGTGGTTTTTTGTTGTTGTTATTAACTAATATTTTGATACATATATATTATGTTTTCCCTAACTATCGACTTTGATTAGTAGTATACTGCATTTAGTATGACTTTTTAGAGTACTAGGAACCTTACTCCCCTTATGTTCTTTACAAACATAAGTAGGCCAAAATAATCGCTTACCATGGGCTATGCGCTTATTTGCTACTTTAGTAGTAGAAAAAAAGAAAATTATTTTTCACTGTTTTTAACATTGTTAGTAATTAATTCATGACAACTTCGCATAAGGTTACTCAAACAAGCAAGGGCAAACGAATTATTCAATGCTAAAACAACGCCGTTATCAAATAAAATTAACATCATACTCGTAAAGCTATTCTTGATGACAGTGACGTTTATATCAAGGTTAATTATAATATATATAAATTTTATGGACACTATGGTGATGCACTCATTTTGTTAGGAATTAGACTGCAAATATATGTGCCGTATAGATCGGGAACTACTATTCACGTACACTGGAGGACATTGCGCTACATATATTGGTAAAGTGACAAGCAAGTGAGTGGGGCAGTCGAACAATCTTGTAGTGCCTAACGGAATACAAAAGAAAGAGATGCACCAAATAAAGACGCTTGGTCATTCACCGCGGTCTTTTGCAAGGAATCAGAATCATGCCATACGTGAGATACGTGAAGAAGACGATGAGAAAATAATGAAAACAGTCAAGTATTCCTCGTTAACGCTATGTGAATACTATTATTCATAAGCCGTAGGTCATCGAAACAAAATACGATATCTATCTCGACGAGATCGTCAGATCTAACTCGTAGTTTTACACACGTATAAACAAGCTGGAACCTGGCAAACCATACTAGAGCAGTGATAAGGACGTAATGTAATAACTTCTCTCTTATATAGAAGAGATCCGTGGGTAGTAGTAGGATGGTTTCTAAATAAAATTAGCTTTTATATATATTTGCATACATAAATAACCGAAATAAATGGTAGGTAATGATTGGTTCCTGTTTAACCTGTTTAATTGTCTTGTTAGCATAAAGCCAAAATCCTAGAATCACAACAGGTAATAGACAAACTATCTGCAGCTATCTGCAGCATCCTATACAATGTAGCTGCAATCACTAACCGCTTATAAATCGTATTGACTGTTACAAAAATGTTTAAAATCGTGAACGAACTTAGAGAAATGAATTGATATGCATCAAAGGGGTGTGATACTTTATACCAAGCAGTACGATTTATGTTCTGAATATATCTTCTTTTATATATAAAAATTAATTACTGTTCGTTAGTCCCGCTAAAACTCGAGAACGGCTGAACCGATTTGGCTAATTTTGGTCTTTAATTATTTGTGGAGGTCCAGAGAAGGTTTAAAAGGTGAATAAATATGGAAGTTGTTATCGATTGAGGCAGTACGAAGTCTGCTGGGTCAGCTAGTGTTCAATATTTATTGAACATCATATAATTTTATCATTTATTCTCAAGTTATCATTATAGTATCATAATTATTCATTCATATTTAACATTATTGTACACAATAATATCATAACTTCTATTAGTTTGATATTCTCGGAAGTTTACGTGAAAGTATTATATTATATGTATTATATTAAAAAACATCCCTATTTTAATGACGAAGATGGTTGGAATGTACCCCCAGCTTGGGACCCAGTCATTCACTTAATTAATTCCAAGACAAATCAAAACACATTAAGATTTCATGACACTGTAAGCTCATTCTGCGTAAATACAAACACCAACAATTCAACATAGTACTTTGAGATAACTTACACTTCAAACTACAAGACAACAACCATCTTTAGTCTCCCCGGCCCCGTGACCATGGCTGCTGAAAAGCAACCGAAACGTCGGGATCAATGTAAAATTTAAAATAACATCAAATAAATCGCGATAGAATCCGTTAAAAGTAGTTTTATTTCTATTAGTTTGCTAATAACTTTTGAATTAATTCTCTAAGTCGACAATGACTCTAGAAACTACTTTTAGCTCATAAGTTCGTTCATGACCGTGCAAACTAATATCCACAAGGTGAAGTGGAAGGCAAGGAAATGTGAAAACTATTCCACATCCAAATTTCAAAATTGTTAACTGGCCAACTGCCAAAAACCAGCATTAATATCTACGATCGGAACAACCGAAGTATAATCGATTTCATTTGAGGGATAGCATCGTATTTGGGTCACTTTATTCGTTTATAATGGGCGTATACTTAAAGTACAATTTTACAATACAGAAGACCATAAATTGTGATGTGGCAATATAAATATTACTACGACTACTAATATTTTATTATGATACATAAATTGAATATAAATGACTATGCTGACGATCAATATTATGATCTATAGTAAAAATCTGCGCGTGGGTCAAATTCAGCGCAAGCTCCGCTTGGAGAAGGCTATCAATAAAGGTTTAATATAACTAGCTGAACCCGCGGCTCCACCCAAACGAAGGTCGGTTATTGATTTTTTGTCATATCTCCGGTTCTACAAGTAGACAAGAATTCCAACAAAAATATGTTTATGTTCAAAATCGTTCATTTAACATAACCCAAGTATTTTTGTTAAATATCTCATATGAACGTCTAATTTACAATTTAGTAACAGTGCTAGCTGATGCCCTCGGCTCCGCCGGCGCGAAGTCAGCTATCATGTTATGGTCATATCTCCGGTTCTATTAATTGCAATCAAACATACGGCAGATTTTAAGTCAGACCAAGACTTCTTTAATAGAAGAAACCGCATCAAAATTCGTTCAGTAGTTTTTTCGTCTATCATGAACAAACAGATAAACAAACAAACAGACAAGAATTCACAAAATAATATTTTTGTATCCAAATTCGTTAATTTAATATGACCCAAGTATTTTTTAATATCTCTAAAGTACAGACACAACTAATTACCAATTTTACAATAATTTAGATAGATAAGTATTATTGTATGACTAAGTGGCTAAGATTGCAACAATTTTCATAAATATTAAAAATTATTAATAATAGTAATATCGTATTACCTCATAAGAAGCTGAACTGATAAAAAAGTCGGAGTTGATAGCAATCAAAGTGATACAAATTATAATGACACATTATAATTGCTATAATCCGGATTTTTACCATTTTAATGTGGTAAATTCTAGAATCGCATACATCTTGATAATACTTAGTAATTCGAATGACTATGTCAATTTAAATTATATTCTAGATAAAACTAATATGAATTTTCCTTTTCTTTTACTTCAGTAACATAATGCTACTTATTACCACGTTTTTCTTAGTTTCACATCGTGTCTGTGTTTCTGTGTTTCTTTCCCTCTGAAGCCAAAAATTGATACTTAATTTTCGACCACTTCTGATCACCC